>CM077825.1:28406617-29084648 GCA_039720395.1 Liquidambar formosana
AATTCTCCTAGACATTAGCTTAAGCTTTAAACCCTCATTTTTTTTTCTTTCCCCTCAATAAAATAATTAAAATTGATAAAAGCAGTTTGGCTTAGTAATGGAAGTTTAATATGTATCTATTTAGTGTCAAGTTTCCAACCCAAAATCCTAATCTATTTAGTGGAGGGCCTAAACAGGTATATGAAGGCATATTAAGGTTGTTTTTGGCACACCTTTTTGAAATAAAAAGTCATTTGTAAGAGAAAGAGAGGCTTCCTTTTCAAAATGTCATTTTTAAAAAGGCATTTGGAAGAAAGTTGATGTTTGGTGAACACCGATTTTAAAAGTACTTTCATCAAAGTTTAGAAGAAAAGGGATAAACATCCGGATTTTTGGAGTTACCATTTAAGAATCTTTTGTTTTTTTGCAAATGCCAATTTGAAAAGGTATTCCTAACAGCTTTTGCCAATCAGCCTCTTAGAAAAATCCTTTTCCCTGAAAGGCCTTTTGAATGGGTCACCAAACATTCATAAAATATTTAAAATGACTTTTATCTCTAAAAAGGCCTTTGGACTCTCCTAACTGGTGCGCCAAATGCTACCCAAATTGATGTTTAATTGATGTGGGATGTGGGACTTCCCAACACTTCCCCTCATGTACAGGCCTAACCGACAGAAATGGGCTCCACCAAGGCAAACTCCAAATGGACAAGAACAACTTGCTTTAATACCATGTTAGAACACCACTTAACCCCAAAATGTAAACCTGTTAAGGAATGGGTCAATGATGTATATCAAGCTAGGACTTCCCCTCATGTGCGACCCCTACTTGCACGTGGAGAGATGAAGTGATAAACAGCAATGAAGTGATAAATGAATGGGGAGAGGAGATGAGAAGGCTTGAAAGCAGGGTGTTCTAGTGACCACAGCTCTGACAACATGTTAATTTTCTAACCAAAAAGCTTAAGCTATTAGGTGGAGGGCCCAAATAAGTAGATGAAGTTATTAAAGTTGATATAATCGATGTGGGATGTGGGACTTCCCAACATCTATTTGCACAATATGTATGCCAAATAGGTGTTGCATGTGTGAAGGCAATGAGGAGTCCATTCGTTCATTGTTCCCTTGTGAGGGACTTTTAGGCTTTTCTTTCACTTTATTCAGGATTTCTTCGTTTTTGCCAAGAAATTTAGAGAGCTTTTGGTCTATAGTGGATAAGAGAAGTAAAATTATTTGGAAGGTGGCATCCCTTTGGCTTTTTTGGTGCATGTGGAATTTGGACAGAGAAATAGAAGAATTTTTGAAGAAAAAGAATCAATTATTTCAAAGATTAAATATATTAGTCTTAGATCTATCTTCTTTTGGGTTGGTTCCTCTAATTTCTTAAATGGGAAGCAGTTTTTGGACTTCATAGATTGTTGTAGTTTAATTAGTTATCCTTTTGGCTTTTGTACACCCAGATTGTACTTGCTTTGGGCTCCTTTATAGTTATGTTATCCATCAAAAAATAAATAAATAGAGAGAGAGAGAGAGTGAGAGAGAGAGAGGAAAACTATTCATATTCTCCTCAAACAGGGTGTTTCATCAGCTCTTGTGTGATTAAATATGTTAGGGCGCTCCAAACATAGACCTATCAGTATTCCCTTTTTTTCTCCTCTCTGAAATTCAGTAACAGAAATATGTTTTGTAAGTGTGTTAAATATTTTGGATGTCTTAATTTAAAAAGTGTAATGTTTTTTTTTTGTCTTATCATCATTTTACGGTGTCTGTTTTAATGTAAATTTGACTCAATCTGGATTCCTTATTTAGTTAATATGGAAACCATATTACCATATTTTAGAAAGCTAGTGAATGAAGCTTGTTTGTGTTGACTCACTGGGTTGGAGTGGTCAACAATTGACCTGGTCACATCCAACAGTTTTGACTTTACATCGGCTTATAATGAAATCTGTGTGAGCATAATAAACAAATGTCATTTTTTGAGTGGGTTGCAATTTTAATGCTCCAATCCAGCAGTAATTTCAGTTTTCTAAACATTGCTATAAAATTTATGTATTTTCTGGTTCAAGTTTTGTGATCGGTATAGTGTCCATTCATGTTGTTCGATTTTATCAAATTGATAAAAAAAATTGTAATTTTTTTGCTAGTTTAGCATTTTGTTAAATTGACCTGTGAAAATGAAAGTGTCTGTTTCTGTTCTTGGATTAATCATAAATGCTTGGTTCTGTTCAATTTTGCTAATTTTGTTTAGCCCAAGGTAGTAAATTTTGTTTCTCTGTGTTGTTTAGCTACCCATCAAATAGAAACGTTTTTTGAAATGTTTTAGAAATGCAATAGAAGCAGTGAAATTTTTTTAAAAGACTTGGAAACATAGAATAAAAGGTATTATATGTACGAAAACTATATCAATGATTACTCGAATATGTTTGAAGCCTATACACCCATCCAAATAGATATTATCTTTAAAGCCTTTTAAGTTATAGTACTATTAGGGGTGCTAATGCTTTTGAGGTTTGAGGCAGGGGGATCTGTTGTCACCCTTTTTTATTCATCTTGGTTTGCAAAGGTTTTGAGTAGGCTTATGTATAGAGATAAGTGTGGTTTGTTTGAGGGGTTTTGTCATTGGTAGGGATAATGTCTCTGTGTCTCATCTTCAGTTTGCTGATGATACTCTTTTTTTTTTTTTTTTTTTTTTTTTTTGCTTCAGGGGGTGATAAAAATTTTGTCACTATACAGTCTATTTTGATATTTTTAAGTTAGTGTCTGGGTTGAGAGTGAATATGGTTAAGAGCTCTTTGGCTGGTATTAATTTCCCACAGGACAAGTTAGACAGGTTAGCTGTGGTTTTGGGTTGTTCTGTTGATGGGTGGCCTATGAAGTACTTGGGTTTGCCTTTAGGGGGTGATCCTAAGTTTGATGCTTTTTGGTCTCTAGTTTTAGAAAAGATTGGGAGAAGGTTAGATGGTTGGAAGAGGTCTTTAATGTCTAAGGGTGTAGACTATTTTGATCCACTGGTTCTGAAAAGTTGATGAGGGTTTTTTTATGAGAGAGTTGTGGGGAGGGTAAAAAGGATCATTTGGTGAAGGGAGGTTGTTCTATGCCTAGAAGTTGTGGGGGGGGGGGGGGGGGGGCTTGCTGGGGCAATTCTTATAGTCAGAAACATTGCTTTGTTAGGGAATTGGCTTTGGAGGTTTCCTTTGGAAAGTGATTTCTTTGTGGCATTCGGTCATCAAAAGTAAGTAATTGGATGCAAGGGAATGGTTGGGATCTTAGATTGGTATAAGGGCTTTTGCTAGGCGTCCGTGGAAATTTACTTCCCAAGGCTTGCACCACTTTTTGAGTCATATTTCATTTGTGGTGGGTGGATGGTGAAAGAATTCATTTTTGGGAAGACATTTGGAGAGGCGACATTCCTTTTCAGTCGTTCCTTCGGTTGTATTCTCTCTCTCTCGCTCATAATTCATCCATTTTGGATTTGGTTGTCTTTTCCTCTTTCCTTTTGGGTGGATTTTAGGTTCTTAGAAATCTTAATGATAGGAAATCTGTGAGTTTTCATGTTTGCTATCCTTGCTTGATGGTGTGGCTCTTAGGCCTTCAACTTTGGATAGGAGAAGGTGGTTTGCTTCATTCTTCTGGTGTTTTTTCTTGTCATTCTTTCATGAACTCTCTTTTGTTAGCCCTGATGTTAATTCTTTTCCCCCTGTTCAAGATGATTTGGAAGTCAAAAGTGCCTCTAAAGGTTCGGATTTTTGCTTGGATTGTTGCTCATAAGAAAATTATTACTAATGATGTTTATCAGAAAAGGGGACCAATGCATTGTTTGTTACCTCAGTGGTGCGCCATGTGTAGGAGGGGGGCGGAGAGTCTTGACCATTTATTTGTGCACTGCGAGGTGGCTTCTCTTTTATGGCGGAGTCTATTTCAGAGGGTGGATGCTTGTTGGTGTGTGTCCAGCATTGTGTTTTGATTTGCTGGTTAGTGATTTCGCTGGGCTAGGGAGTGGTCCGAGAGGTGTGGTGTTATGGAGGTGTTCGATTCTCGCTGTTTTCTGGGTTCTATGGCTTGAAAGAAATGCGAGGATCTTTGAACATAGGTTGGAGGAAGTTGGTGGTCTTTGGGATAGGGTTGTTTTCTTGGCTTCATTTTGGGCTTCTGTGTCTAGAGATTTTTCTGTTGTTCCTATGTTTCTTATTATTTCTGATTGGAGGGCTGTTTGTGTCTTTTTGTGTCTTTCTTTTTTCTTGTTCTTTGCCTCTTTCTTTGTAGGACGACTCATCCTATTTGTACTTTTCTTCTTTTTCCTTTTTTAATAAAGGTTTTTGTTGCCTATCAAAAAATTAAAATAGAAAAACATGATTGTCACAAGTATTTAGTAGTATCGATTATAAAAATTAATAATAACATGATTGTCGCAAGTATTTAGTAGTATCAATTACTCCCTTCGTCCTACAAAGGTAGGCTAATTTTGACAAAACACGCAGTTTAAGAAAAGCTATCATTGCATTGACTTCTCATTTATTAAACTCCATCTTTCCAAAAGTATCCTCTCCTACTAATTGTTATTGGGTTGTGTGAAAAGTAAGTAATTCTTGAAATAAGAAAGGGTAGTATAGGAAATCCAAAAAAAATATGATTTGACTTTTCAAATGGCCAAACATTTTGGTACAAAAAAAGTTGCAAAAATGGCCTGTCTTTGTGGGATGGAGGGAGTATATAAATTAATTAATTAATTTTTTTGGTAAACACATATTTGTTAATCAATTAATACCCATTATTTAAATGGTTGAAGTTAATACTGCTTCTGAGTTCAATCTCCTTAGTCCTTCCATGTAGAATTTTCTTGGGTGGTCCATCTTTGTTGATCTGGAAGGCAAAGGTGCCCCTCAAAGTTCGGGTTTTTATTTGGACTGTTGCTCACAAAAGAGTTAACACCAATGACATGCTTCAAAAAAGGAGGCCTTCCTTTGTGTTTAGGCCTGCAATGGTGTATTATGTGCAAGCGTGAGATGGAGAATGTTGATCATCTCTTCCTTTTTTGTCTTGTCGCTAGATGGTTGTGGCATAAGCTGTTTAGTATTGGTGGTGATTGTTTGGTGTTGCCGGGCTGTGTGAGGGGCTTCTTGGAGATCCATTTTTGGGGTCTTGGTAGAGGAAAGAAGGCTGAGATTCTTTGGAGTTGTGCTTTGTTGGCTGTTTTTTGGGTCATTTGGCTTGAGAGGAATGCTAGGATTTTTGAAGCTAAGGAGTCTCCTTTGGATTGTTTGTGGGATAGGGTGCATTTTTGGGGTTCTTTTTGGGCCCATGCTTCAAAAGAATTTGGGGATATTCCTTTGTTTCTTTAAAATCAGATTGGGTGGCTGCGTGTTGTTAACTTTAGTTTTTTGGTCTTCTGTTTCTTTTGTTGTACTGTCCTCTTGGTCGACTCCTTGTCCTCCTCTTGTACTTCTTTCTCCCTTATTAATAAATTTCTAGTTGTTGATGATAAAAAAAAAGGAAAAAAAAAAAAGAAAAAAAAAAGGATTCTTGGGTGGTCCAGGGTAATAGGCTGGACACCACTGTACTTAAAAAAAAAAAATGTAACAACTAAAGAAAGAAAAGGGGACAATTTTTTGGCGTGTGTGGAAATAGATAAACACATGAATTTTTTATAATGAGGAACTAAATATGTCTAAGTTAAAGGAGCCTTTCTTAAGATTCATTTGTACTTGTTGTTCCCTATTTTTTTACTGGTGGGAAGCGAAATTTTTTTCCTTTTCTGGACAAATACAACTCGTATAGCTTATTAGGCTGATTCATGTATATTCTAGGTGTATAAGAACTTGTTCATTTTTTTGCTGTTTTTTTTAATAAAAAAATAAAAGAATAAAAATAAAAATGCAATATTACCTTTAGAGAGAGAGAGAGAGAGAAGGGGCAGGAACCTTCTTGAAAACACAATGCAGCAAAGCAAAGGGTGTATCCATCCGTTTGTAACAAGAGGAAACTTATGAAGAATGAATGACATGATTTCCTTCTATTTCTTCTTCTCTCTCAAATTTCTCTCTTTCTTAATTCTTCATATGTCTCCCTCTCTTATCTCTTCACATTTTTTTTCTTAATAAAAATGTTAAACATTTTTCAAGTATCTCTATTATTCCTCAATTATCATTTTTAGAAACTTTTTGGTCTGTTTCGGTTAGTTTCGATGAATGTTTCGATTGGTTTCAACCAAAACATGATCGTGTCAGTTGAAACCAAAGGATTTCAAGATTAATAGGAGTTTTCATTTTGGTCAGCCAAGAAATGGAAAACTTCTGGCCATTTCAGTGGAAAATAATAAATTAAGAGATAAAAAAATAAAATTTGTTCTGTGGTTTCGCCTTTGTTCTTTGTTGTCACTTTTATCTTTCTTCTAAACCTTTGCAGCACCTAAACTTTCATAAACTCATCATATTAACTAACTTGTAGTGTTGGCATGTTAACATCGGACACATGAATTGTTTTGTGTAGTGATGGATGGGATAGGACAACTCAGTTGGTCTCACTTGCTAGTTTGCTGCTTGATCCATACTACCGGACTTTAAGGGATTTCAGGTATTGTCTGAATATTCTCTCTCCCTCTCTCTTGGTCATTTCAATTTTCTTTTCCCCTGTACTATGCATGCAAGGTTTTACATAACAAAGAAACCTCCCATTTTAACTTTTCTGACTCCTATAGTCCTACCTTGGACTCACAAATGCATCACACATTTTGTTACATGGACTCAATCACTCAAGTACATGTGTCGGGTGATGGTGCGTGTCCAATTGTTGGATTTTGTCTACATTTCAAAGAATTTTCACTATTTTGAAGTGTTTGGCAAGAGTCCCCACGCCCATTTCATGTCTTGTTGATATGAGTACTCTCGGGTCAAGCAAAGAGTCCATGTTACATAGGTCCCGCACTGGTTTGGGCCCTTACAATCTTGTCACAGTTCTCTTATTTGTTTATTATTTATTTATTTATATTTATTATTTTAGTGCCAAACACATTATGTGATCATATTCATGTCAGCTGCAAACATCGGTGTCAATGTTCTTACTCCTCATCGCATTTGTATCTAATTGGATATGACTTCCATTTTAAAAACATATATTTTGACACAGGCACTTGTCGAAAAAGACTGGCTTTCATTTGGTCATCCTTTTTCAGATCGTGTGGGAATGCCAACTATATATGGAAGTGGCAACATGCCCTTTGACTTATCCAGGCAGTCATCAAGTGGGAGTTTCCCGTCATCACCCATGCGCCAGTCATCAGGATCATTCACATCCCAAGCTTCTGGTTCTTCACATGCGCAAAATTCAAACAACTATTCTCCTATATTTTTGCAGGTGTGTTTAGATCTCTCATTCCTTTCTTCTCATATGTTACTCAGTTTTTGATAGGTTGTATACCAATAGATGTTGGACAATTTTGTTGCATAACTAGTTCTATTCTTATTTCTTTTCTTCTTGTTCTTTTTGTATTTTTGGAGAGACGACATCAAAGAACAAATAAAGAGAAAGCAAAAAAACACTAAAGAGAAAACAAGAGAGTGCCCCTTCAAAAAGAGAGTTTGTAGAGGAGTGTTCTTGCTTGGACATTAGAAAGCATGGATACGGATATGGGATACAAACACGATATGATATGGATACCCCGCTTTAGCAATTCTAAAAAAATGTATGATACAATACAACAGAGAGACATTACTAAATAAGTATTTTAATATTAATGGTCTAAAACGTCAATATTAAACATTAAAAGTTTAAAATATCTACGAAGTTAATTAATATGCAAGAATAAATGTCCGAAGAACACATCCATAATCATCAACTAGGTTCATAATTAATATATATATATAAACTGGACATCAACATTACAAAATGACCATTCAACTCTATCTCTCTACAATTGTTGCCTTAGGAGAGAGAGAGATAGTGTGGGAGGAGAACAAAGATGAGAGAATTATAATGGGTTTATTGTTTAGATCAAACTATTGGTATTGTGTATTTTAAAAATTAACATTAAACACCCGTTCATTTAAAAACTAATTATAAACTAACGCCAAATGTATCTCTGCTATATATCCGAGGAGTATCCAAGGCGTTTGCGATGATGTGGCATTTTTTGTTATTGTTCCAAATTTCCAATACGTACAGAGAGTATCTGATATGTATTGGGGAGTATCCTAGGCATATTGGTATCTGATACGGGTATTATACGGATCTGTTAGGGGTTTTGAAGTATCTGTGCTTTATAGCTTGGACATATGGTGCTAAGTGGGGCAGTGGTGGACTAAGGACATTAGAGGAAAATATGTTGTGGGTCGTCAAAAGGCTATCATGAAAGGTTTTGACTCTTTATGTTTTAGTTGTGGCTTATAAGGAGGGGAATGGTTGGAGGGTGAGGTTTTGGGTAGATACTTGGTGTGGTGAAATTCCTTTCATGGATTTGTTCCTGGATTTCTTTACTATTGCTTCTAATAAAAAGGCATGGGTGAGCAATTATGTGGTTTGGGGGGGATGATGGTTTGAATTGGAATCCATTTTTGGCTAGAAGCTTTCGAGTTTGGGAATTAGAAAATGTCTCTTTGCTTGGATAAAATATACGGGATCTCTCTGTCTACAGATATGGAAGACAAGTTGATTTGGAGATTTACTATCAATGGAATCTTCTCGGTTAAATCTTTTTATTCCTTTCTTAGCATGCTTGGGAGGGCATGGGACGTAACTTTTCCGACTAATAGGTTTTGGGGACTTGTGCCCCTTCAAAAGTGGCTTTTGTGTGGATGGCTCTCAGTTATAAATGTCTCAGGGTTGACAATTTAGTAGTACAGGCTGGCATTTGCCAAATAGGTGCATTTTGCACAGACGAGAGGAGGATACATGGGGTCATTTGCTTATTCACTATTTTTTTTTTCACGAGAAAGCTTTGGAGCTTCCTCTCTCTCTGTTTTTTTTTTTTATTTTTTTTTTTATTTTTTTTAATGGAGGTGAGCTGGGTGTTTTCTGGTTCAGTGAGAGACCTTGTAATACATGGTTGAAAAGGTAAGGAAAGAAGCAAGGTTATTGGCAAAACCCAATGAAACCAAATAAATTAAAGATGAGTGACTATAGGATCCATGCCACTCGACAATGTATAGAACGGTGATCAACCGTTTCCATATCGTCCTTGCAAAAAATGCATCAATTAGCCAAAACCCATCGTTTCCTTGCCAAGTTGTCCTAGGTCAAGCAGCTACCCTTACAAATTAACCAAGAGAAGAAGTGACTTTGGATGGAATCAAACCAATCCAAATACTCCTAGCGGGTCAGAAGAGAGGTTTGCTAGGACTCAAAATGTTGTAATTAGATTTCACCGAGAATAAACCTTTAGTATCCTTTGGCCACACCAAGGAATCATTCCCTCCCAAAGAAATCTTTCTATCAGCGCTTTTGGAAAAAAATCCAAGACTACCTCCAACTCAATCTTGGAAAGATGTTTCTGTGATTATTTCGCAATAAAATGGCCAAATGTTGTATCTTTATAACTCTAGATTTGCTTATATGTTCACCTGTATCTGGCTCTAGATAGGGTTGGATGGTAGTTGACCCCAGATGGTTGGGATTAAGCCTTTTTTGAGTTTAGTTGAGTACTTATATCTTCATCTGTTTTGCCTTCCACATTGTGCATACTAAAGTGGTGTGCATGTGCTGCACATGTGACTAACCAAGTGATGTAAAATTAATAATTAGGGCCTTGAAGTAACTGATCACTGTGTAAATTATTGGTGGTGATAATTTGACTTTGAGATATATAATATTTTATTGAATTGACTACTCTACTATTCACAAAGGCAATCTTGGGGTTATTAGGGTTCCCATTTGAACTCTAATCAAGATGGTGATCTATAATAGCAACATTAATGATAATTATACAACTACAACAACATCAACAGCAGCAACAACAGTAATATTAGAAATGTACTGCCCTACTATTGGTTCATTGTTCAACTCTCCTTGCCTGGTGGAATGCTCATCACTAGATTTTGTCGTACTTTTTATCCCTTTGGGTTCTTGTCAAGAATCAATACCAGGCACTACATGTGATCATATCTAGAAATGAGAATATGTTTTTGATGCATTTTGTGATGTCCATGTTTTGGGGTAACTAAACAAATGATCTGGTATATTATTTCATTCTCTGCAGTGGGTTGATTGTGTTTCACAATTACTGCGGATGTATCCTCTTGCTTTTGAGTTCTCCTCGGTATGTATATTTTTTCCATCTGTGGAACTTGTTTTTTCCTTGAAACAGCGGACCATTGTATTTTGACTGTGTTGAAGAACAACTTGCTGACTTGTCTATTATTTGGTGATTCAGGCTTTCCTGGTAGATTTCTTGGACTGTGTGCTTTCCTGTCGCTTTGGTAACTTCTTGTGCAATAGGTAAGTTGTGGTCATTGACATGCATTTTCTTGCTCTGCTCATAATGTTTGGATTTGAGTAGGTGACTTAATTATTGCAACCATGGACTAAAATATCTACGATATCTTCGATATATCCACGATATATCCATGTATCTGTACCCCTCGATACGATATCTAATTAACATATCTTTTTCGCAAAATATCTTTACGATATTATCGATATTATTGATAAAATCTCCATATATCTCTATATATCTATAATATCTTCTTTATTCCATATGGTATCGTCGATATATCAAATATATTCACTATATCGACGATATCGAAATATTCATTTTCTTGTTATTGTGTCAAAATTATCACCTCTTACTCTTTTAATATTGATTTATATAAATATTTCAATTATACTGGTGGCTTAAATTAGTGTTATGAAGTAACAACTTTCATTTACTTTGTTAAAATATTCATTATTGTCTAATACATATTTAAATTGTTTATTAGAGTCTAATCATTGTTTCCAGAGTTTCAATGGAAGTATACGTGTTTAACTAACAATATCTGTCATATCTTTGAATCGATTTCGAAATTATCGATATATCCGATATATCCATGTTTTTGGACCCTCGATATATCCATCGATATCGATATTTAAGTCCTTGATTGCAACCACTAAATTGTTGTCATAAGGTATATTGCTTCTCAATTTTGTTCTTATTTTATGATGTGATGCTTTACTTCACCATCTTTCATGACAAATCTCTGACAGTTGGTAAAAAGGAAAGGCCTATGCTACAATCTTGTAAGATATCATACCAATATGCATAACGATTAGTCAACAGTAGGATAAGTTGAGTGGGTTATACATACATAGCTATAAAGATTGAAAAGGGAAAAAACTGTGGTAATGCATAAACACTTGTTTATAGAGAGTTTTGCAAAGGATTAAACACGATTAAAGTCCTTAGAGATGTATATAAAAGCAATGTTGAAGTTAAAAGTATATCACACAAGAGGTGTTTTTTCATATATGATGGTGGCTAGTGTTAAGGTTTCCAACCTAAAAGCCTAAGCTATCTAGTGGAGGGCTTAAACAGGTATATAAAGCCATATTAAACTTGAGACTTAATCGATGTAGGATGTGTGTCTTCCCAACACTCCCTCTCAGGCCTAACAAGACAAGTACGGCCTGTCAAGTGAATAGCAAAGATGGGCTTACAAACAAAACAAACACAACAACAACAATCATTGATACCTTGTTAAGTTTCCAACCTAAAAGCCTAAGCCGTTTGGTGGAGGGTTCAAATGAATATATTGTGAGCACTACGTCCTAAACCACGTAGCTTAGGAATACGCTAACTAACCTCGAAAGGCTAGCGCGGTGAGGAGTCGCTACCCAATTTAGTTTTGGGAACTAATTGATCCCTAGCAAGGTCTAACTCGTCATAACTAAAGAATTCTCGGTTCGGAGCTAGGGTACATCGTTGGGAAGGTGTAACTTGTAAGGCACCCAACGATGCCTGGTTGAAACTGGCCCCCACACATAATTATTCGCTACCCTAAATGCAAATATGCAACAATCAATTATGATACCATACACTAAAAGAATAAAACATAAGGAAACAGATAAATAAAGAAACAAATAAAAAGGAATAAACTGAACCGAGAATCAATCAAATAAGGAATTAACCTAAAAGGAAATAAGAATAAAAAAGGAACACAAAAAGAGAATAAATAAATAAAGAAACAAATAAAAAGGAATAAACTAAATCTAGAAACAATCAAACAAGGAATTAACCTAAACAAAGAAATAAGAAAAATAAGGGAACACACAAAGAAATAAACGAATAAAGAAACAAATAAAAAGGAATAAACTAAACTAGGAAATAAATAAACTAGGAAACAAGAATAAAAAAAGAACACACAAAGAAGGAAATAAATAATTAAAAAGAATCTACTAAAAGTATAAAATACAAATAATACTAAAAGAAAGATATTTGCCATTTCGTTAGGGTGTGTACGCACTATGGTATAGTGTATACGCATTTGTAGGCATTATTCAAATCAAGGCAGAACAGTAGTGATATTTCTGGGGATTAACCATATATAATTAAATGACATAATTAAACATATAAAACCAGGAACAAGGAGATATTTGCTAAGCCTATACATACTCCCACCGTTGATTGACGAAAATACAATAAGCGAGCACACATGAATCCATAGCTATTCAAACAGTCACGATAACAAGAACTACACTAGACATGCATGGTGGAAGCATAGTAGAAATCTGTTTATTCATGTCTAAACAAAAGGGAGCATCTTTATCAATCATCACTAAGCATGCGATTATATTATCATAGACTCAACGCGTCGCAATAATAATATGAAATGAATTAAGGAAATAATCAGTGTATTACCCTCGCGTTTATGCGCCTTCAATCCAGCAAAGTATTCCCTTAGAGCGTCCCAAAGTCATGGCTCCAATCCTCAGTTTAGGGTTTTTTGGGTTGAGTATAGGGTAGCTGTCAATCTCTAGTATTTTGTCCCTTGACCTAGTCCCATAGTTATGAATATATAGGCGTCGTTAGGGTTTGTGGGAGTCATCCCAGGTTCCTGGCCAAAATCATACTAAAAGTAAGGTTTTCCATATCAGTGGGTAGGCCTGGAGAAAAAGAAATACCAAAGTGGGAATTTCCATATAAACAAGTGGGTGTGTACGCATCCCAAGTAGATGTGTACGCATGGGAATGCGTCTGCACCCATGATAGGTGTGTACATAATAAGGCTAAATGGAAATTGGTTGCAAACTTAGTATCTTTGCTGTGACTTCATTAGCTTGTTCGGGATTAAGCATTTGTCGAGACGAATAATAAAACTCATCATCGGGATTAAAAAGGGATCTTAAATTAATTAGGCGGTACAAAATGGGATGTGTACATATATGAAGCCATATTAAACTCAATGTGGAATGTGGGATGCGGGACTTCCCAACAAGAAGCATATCAACAGTCCGTCTTGGAATTTTTAGTTGTGGTATGGCCCAAATGATATTAAATTAACATTTCATTTCTTGATCCCGTTGGTGGGGTTTATTGCAATGCTTTCATATTTTATATTTCTACGAAATTGAAACCGTAACCCATCTAATATTACCCAACAAATTGATCTAAATAAAATTCACTAATTTTATCAAAAGATTGTGTTCTGTACTTCTGTCAGGCAGTTAGAAATCAATAATAAAATGTGCATGGGAAGAAATTGAACTTTAAAGCTGTGACTATTATGAATTTTTTTGAATTATCTTTTTTGATTGCTTGTTTCAAATTTTCAGTGAAAAGGAAAGGCAGCAATCTGGTGTTTCTGAAGTTTGTGGATGCTTGTGGGAGTATCTAGGTGATTTGCGTGCTTCAGAGGGAAATTATCATGTCCATTGTAATCTATTTTATGATCCATTGAAGCATGGAGGACCACTATTACCTCCAGCAGCAGCATTAGCCCCAACCCTGTGGCCCCAATTCCATCTTCGGTGGGCTTGTCCCTCGGAATCCCAAGCTGGAGAGCTTGAAGCTCAATGTAGGAACATGGTTAAAAAATTCTCTGAACTACAGAAGGTAATCAATTTTGTTTCTCTTTTCTAGCCACTAAACCCTACCACCAACAGCCCCCCTCTCCCCCCACCCCGCGGGCGCCCTGTGCGCCCCCCAAGGGGGAGTGCGGGCCAAAGGAAAAAGGTTCCAATTTTGAGTTTAAATTGAATGGTGGGTTTGTACAACTGTTTATGGATAATTTTATGCATCAATGTCATGTCAGGGATCTTAGTCCACCCAATCATCTTGTCCTATTATGCATTAGCAGGCCATATATATGCCAAGTTAATGTCACCCTTGTCCCAGAGCCAGCATACAGCTTCTGCGATGGTATATTACCATATTACCAGTAAGGTGGTTGTAATGTGATTTCTTTGTACAAATGGCAACCATAGTTGTGGAAGTTAAAGGCTTTGACCAGGGACCCACCCCTCAGCAACCTTTAGGTGAGGTGTTTGAGGAGAGAATTTCATTAAAGATGTGGCTTTAGATTAATTGGAATGCTATAACAGTATCAGTGTTGACTCGGTATTATTGGGCTACAAATGCAATTGAGTGTAAACTATCATCGAGCATTCTCGAATGCTAGGACTAATCATGGTTGCAGAAATTAATGAACTACATTTTTTCCAGTATGTAAATAAAATTATCACAGAAGACCATTATTTCATTTACTTTCGCTAGTCTAATAGGTTTGTGTCGTTTCAAAATGCAATGAAGATTGTTAAGCTACTGTTTTCTGTGTGAATAACATTGTAAGGCTGTTTCTGAAGAGTTTTTGGATGTACATAAATGCTAACAGGCAAAAGAAGTGGCGGAAAAGAAAGCTAAAGAACTCACGACAAACATGGAATCATTATCTGTGGAATTACGGAATGAGAAGCAACTCAGCAGCTCGGCCCTGAATTTGGCCAAGAGGGCTACCAAGGAAAGTGCAGCCATTAAGCGAGCAATACAGTCACTGGGTTGTAAGGTTCACTTCTCAAGCAGCGGTGATTTCACGGTTGACATTGAAAGCCATCCAGCAGAAACTCCACAAAAATTCATGTATTCTCCTTCAAAAAGAGAAGCAGACGGTACTGTGCAGCATGATGAGAAATCAGATCTCTCTGTTTCTATAACAGTTACGGCAGAAGATCTTGTATCTACCAATCCAATTAGTCGGGTGTGTGAAAGTCTGTGTCCATTACGCACCCGAGATGGAGGGTGCAGGTGGCCTGATGCCGGTTGTGCTCAGATTGGAAGCCAATTTGTCGGACTGAAGGCGAACTATGATGCCTTTGATCGTCTTTCAATTTATGATAGTTATTTCCAATCTGAGTAAACAGTATCTGAATTTTGAGAGGTTTTAGCACTAATTTTTGGCGAGGATATCCAGTTGAGGATCTTTCCAAAATGAAGGACCAAATGGAGTTTTAGGGTAGAAATTTGTTGGAATAGAATTTCAAGGTATTATAATCCCCTCAATAGAATGAAACATTGAAAGGATGCATAAAGATGAACCCTTGCATTTTATGGGTCGCGAGACTGTTTGTACAGAGGGAATATAGAGTTAGCTGTGGACTCTCTCAGATTAGATCAGACATTGCTGAGGAAGAAAACAAGAAAGCTTGAAATGATCATGCTAGAGCTGGTGCATGTGGTGGTCCAAGTTTATATAGTTTTAGTTTTATCAGATGTTCAGGGATAGCTTATTACATTGCCATTCATTTTTTCTTAAAAATCTTTATTTTGAGGTCAAATAATTGCCGTTCATTTTTAAATAAGATTGGCATGTGTACAGAATATAGGCAAGCAAGTTCAATGTGTTACATTATTGAGCAGCATTTTGTAAACAAGGTCTTTAATTTAGTGAAAGTGGCTCTTTTATGGTCTTTTATTTATTTTTAGTTTGGTTTTTTAGGGGGAGGGGTTGGGCCGGTTGGGGGGACTGAAAATATGCTCTTTGGTGGGGATGAATTTTTTGTGGGAGGTTCTTTGATAGTTTAATTAATTATTTGGTAAAGGGTTCTTTCATAGTTTAATTAATTAATTAATTATTTGGTAAAGGGTTCTTTCGTAGGTTTTTTCGGTAAGAGTAGAAGCATCATAGATATTGTGGCATCCCAACTAGGTTGGCACCCTACGACTCTGCATCATGTACCTCTCATCCCCATTGGTATGGGACATTATGGATACAATTAAGTAAAAGGTCTGAAAAACTACTAAATTTCCTGTCAAATCTGTAAAACGTGCTAGTAATCCAGCTGATTCAGTATGGATACGTTGTGCTAAGGCAAGATTTGGTGGTTGAAGGAAAATACTTTGATTATATATATATATATAGATATATATATTTTTCGTTTTCTTTTTGATGTTATAGTGGAGTTGTACGCTTGTACAGCAAGATGAGGAGTTGATCTCCGTTCCTCTTTTTTTTTTTTTTTTTTTGGGGGGGGGGGGGGGGGGGAGGGGATAAATGATGGCGATTCAAATTGAGTTGTGGACTTTAGGATACCTCTTAAGATTTTTTTTGGAGCGTATAAAGCTCCTACGGGTGTATAACAAGCACTGTGAGAATCCCACGAATTTATGGCGACTCTAATTGAGTCTAGAGAGCGTCGTGGACTCTAGGAGTCCTTTTAGGATTTTTTGGAATGTGTAGAGCTCCGATGGGTGTCTTGGAAGCGTCGTGAGCCTCCCAAGAGTCTATAGCGACTCTAATTTAGTCAAGAAAGCGTCGTGGGCTCTGGGATACCTCCTATGATTTTTGGAGTGTATAGAACTGCTACGGGTGTCCAAGAAGTGTTGTAGACTCCGAAGAGTGTATGGCGACTACAATTGAGTTGTGGACTCTAGCATACCTCTTAGGATTTTTTTTTTGGGGAGCGTATAGAGCTCCTACGGGTGTTTAGCAGGTGTTGTGAGGATCCCACGAGTCTATGGTGACTCTAATTTAGTGTGGAGAGTGTCATGAACTCTCGGAATCCTCCTAGGAATTTTTAGAGTGTATGGAGCTCTTACAGGTGTCTTGGAAGTGTTGTGAGCCTCCCAAGAGTTTATGACGGCTCTAATTTAGTTTAGAGAGTGTCGTAGACTCTGAGATACTTCCTTTGGTTTTTTTGAGTGTATGGAGTTCCTACGGGTGTCTAAGAAGCGTTGTGAGGCTCTTATAACTCTATGGCGACTCTAAATGAGTTGTGGAATCTAGGATACCTCCAAACATTTTTTGGAACGTGTAGAGCTCCTACGGGAGTCTAGGAAGAGTTGTGAGGCTCCCAAGAGTTTATGGCGAATTTAATTGAGTCTAGAGAGTGTTGTAAATTCTAGGATACCTCCTACGATTTTTGGAGTGTACAGAGTTCCTACGAGTGTCTAGAAATTGTTGTGAGCCTCACAATAGTCTATGGCGGCTCTAATTTAGTTTAGAGAGCGTCATGGACACCAGGATACCTCCTATGGTTTTTTTGAGTGTATAGAACTCCTACTGGTGTCTAAGAAGCATTGTGAGGCTCCCACGAGTTTATTGCGACACTGATTGAGTTGTGAACTCTGGGAGTCCTCTTAGGATTTTTTGGAGTATATAGAACTCCTACGAGTGTGTAGGAAGTGTTGTGAGCCTCCCAAGAGTTTATGGCGATACTAATTTAGTCTAAAGAGCGTCGTGGACTTTAGGATTGCCTTGCTTTAGAGATGTCCTTAGGTTGTGTTTGTTATGAGGGAATGAAAGAAGGAATGGAATGGTGATTTTATAAGCCCAAAAAGAGTGATTGTTTGGTAACCCAAAGAATAGAATTGCTGTTCTTTTATGGGGATCAATTCCTTCTAAAGAATGAATAGCTATTCCTTCTCCAATTAAGAGAAATGACCATTTACATTTTTTAAATAATGAAATCATTAAAAATGAGTCCCATGTATTCTTTTCCATTTCATTTTTACTCCTTACCAAACATTGGAATGAAATAACTATTCTTATTCTATCTTTATTTTCATTTCATTCCCTTTCCATTCTATTCACTTAAACTAAACGAAGCCTTAGCTCTTTCAATTGAAGATAGGAAGGCAAATTATTGTGGCAAGCAATAGGAGTAAGAAAACGAAAGGAGACTAGAGGCCATCACATGCGTTCAGCGTTCCACATCGTTGTCCGCAACATGCATGAGTCGTTGAGACCAGGGATTACCTGGTCTATCACGTTTGGCCTTTTTTGTTATTTATTTTCAAAAGCGAGTACACCACGAGTACTCACGAGTCACAATGAAGACTTTAAAACGCATATTAAACCGAGAAATTATTTATCCAAACCCAGTCTCACGTCTACGGAGATGACTCACCATCCCCAAGGTCTATAAGATGGGTCCTATTCTGATGCACACTGAGCAAATTCGTGTTAAAAAAAAAAGAAAAAAAAAAAAAATATTGATAGCCCAAAAAATAGAATGACCATTCTTTTGTGAAGGTTTATTCCCTCTAAAGAAGGAATATACAATTTTTTCTAAACTTACAGAAATGACTATTGTCACATTTTAAAGAATGAAATCATTAAAAGTGGGTCCTATTTATTCTTTTCCATTCCATTTCTATTCCTTACCAAACATTAGAATGAAATGATTATTTCTATTCTATTCTCATTCTCATTCCATTCCCATTCTGATTCCTATTCTCTCTCCATTCTATTCACTTAAACCAAACACAGCCTTAGCTCTTTCAATTGAAGATTGGTAGACAAATTATTGTGGCAAACAATAGGAGCAAGAAAACGAAAGCAGTAGGCCATCACATGGTTCAGCGTTCCACATTGTTGTCCACAACATGCATGAGTCATTGAGACCAGGGATTACCTGGTCTATCACGTTTAGCCTTTTATTATTTTCAAAAGCGAGTCATTATATCCCCCTAAGTTCAGAGACCCCACGATGACTCAGTGAAATTCCGTCTTTCTACCAAGAAATGGGTCAGGATTTCATATTATTATTTCAACACTTGCCCAAAAGAAAGTCCTTTTTATGCTGTAAAACAGGAATCAAAAGCCCTTTTAATGGAGGTGGCTTTCAATTTCCTTGTCTAAAAAGGGTTTGGATTTGGCATATTCTACGTAACTTGATGGAATTTCTGAACAGAGTAGGACCCTCAAATTTCAACAAATTTCAAGTTAAAGTTTTTACTACTATAGAATTTCCGACACGGAATTCGAATCTAAAGACTTTTGAAAGGCAAATTATACATAGAAATTCTTTACCCAAACCCACTCTCACGTCTACGGAGATGATTGACCATCCCCAAGGTCTCTAAGATGGGTCCTAGCTATTCTGATGCACGCTGAGCTCATACGTGCATCTGAGCGCCATCAGCTGAACAAGAGGTTTGGCCTACTACTCTTGAGTGGTTTCCCACGCATGTCAAAAAAACTCATGCATCACAGCAACAATGCACAAGGCTCGAGTCTTCCTTCATGCCTATTAAAGCTCCCCAACCCCGTTTCCCCTACTCATCTAAGAAGATCATTATGGGGTCATCTTTAATCGTGACCACACGCCTGCTATTCTTACTCTCATGTTTTCATCTTGTAATGACGGGCTCTTCCGCTTCTAGACACCCACTATGCCGTAATGATGAGAGCACAGCCTTGTTGCAGTTCACGCATAGCTTTTCGACTGATTATCAGAATGCTTCTGATGATACTTCCTCTTATCCAAAGACTGCTTCATGGAAGCCTGAAGAGAGTAGTAGTGATTGCTGCTCTTGGTCGGGAACTTTACCAAAGTTGAGGATCCTTATCATGCGATCTAATAAGTTCCACGGTGCAATATGGAGTGTTGTAATATTTTAATAAAAATATTATATTTTGATATATTAATGCATATGACCGTTGCTATTGTTACAATTTTTGTAACCTCTAAGATAATGCTATTATAAATATTATTATTATAATGAATATATTCATTGACATTTAGTGGGCTGATTTATATTATTTATTACATAGATTACATACCTTGGTTTTAAGATGGATACTAGCCGTTATCTCCTTAATGGACCAAATCCTCTTATACGGTTTTTGTATTGGCAAATTACTCATATATATATATATATATATAGTACACATATGTTCCTATGTAGAACACACATGTATTTCTACCATCTCTTTTATACACATTATCTAGTTACGGGTGAAGAAAAAAGGGTGTTTTTTGTGGAGTTTTTGCTCTTCGAATTGTGCAAATTCGTAGAGCCAACGGCGTAAGTGGCTGGGCTTGTTGTATCCTGGGGACGACGTGCTAGTGAATCTGCTGCATCGGATTAGCTTCCACAGAGGCACAAATCGTCTTAAAGAAAGCGAGATACCCGTGCCTCAACCCACCACTACGTGTTCACGGTGATATTGTTTTATTTTTATTTTTATTTGTCATTGTTGTAATTTTTTATTTAAATTTCCTTGTAATTCCCAACAATTTTAAGACGACTTCGTGGATATGGAACCTACTTCCAATATTCCTTCCACTGGACCGAGTGATTTGAATAAACCATTTCGGTTCAATGGAGCTCATTTCAAGAGATGGAAAGGGAAGGTCTTGTTCTACCTTAGTTTGTTGAAAGTGGCCTATGTTCTTACTGAAAAGAATCCCAAGGAGGCCTCAACTGATGGTATGGATGAAGAAGAAAAGAAGGCACATGAAGAAAAAATCCGTAAATGGCAAAGTGATGAATATCATTGTCGATATTATCTCTTAAATTGTTTGTCTGACCAATTTTATGATTTTTATGAGAATACATATTCTACAGCCAAAAAGATTTGGAAAGCCTTGTAGAAAAAATATGACACCGAAGAAGCTGGAGCTAAGAAATATGCTGCAAGTCGCTATTTCAAATATCAAATGGAGGATGGGAAATTGGTAGTGGCACAAACACATGAGTTACAAATGATAACGCATGATGTCATGTCCGAAGGAGTTCGCCTTGACGAAGCTCTTCAAGTGTCGGCCATTGTTGATAAGCTACCACCTTCATGGAAGGAGTTCCAAAAGGCCCTACAACACAAACAAAAGGAATTCTCTTTAGAGAATCTAATCACTCGCATTCGAATTGAAGAGGAAGCAAGGAGTCAAGATGCTATCGTGATCCAAAATGGTAATGGAAATTCCACCACTAAGGTAAATTTTGCTGCTTCCAATGATAATATGCCTAATGGTCAGAATATGAGGAATAATGCACATTTGGGACCTAGGAGGAGAAATATGAAAGGGAGATTTAATAGAAACCAACATCATAATCAAAACCATAGTAGGGGTAACCCGAATCAAGGGAGGAGGAACCAAGGACCCAAGAACCAAGGACCCCCTTCAAGACAGGCTGAAAATTCTTCAAATGATGGGTGTTATGTTTGTGGTAAACATGGACATATCGCTCGAATGTGTAGATACCGGAAACGTGGTTCTGTACCTCAGGCCAACGTTACCGAGGATCCGCTTGTAGCGATGATTAGCGAGATAAATATGATTGAAGGGTCTGAAGGGTGGTGGGCAGACACTGGTGCTTCTAGGCATGTCTGCTATGATAAGAATTGGTTCAAAGCCTATAGCCCTATTGAAAATGAAAAGAAAGTGATGCTTGGTGATTCTCACACAACAAAGGTTTTGGGTATTGGTGATGTTGAGTTGAATTTTACCTCCGGGTGCATCCTAACACTTAAAGATGTGCTTCATACTCCCAATATGCGAAAGAATTTAATGTCCGGGTTTCTCCTTAACAAAGCTGGTTTTAAACAAACAATTGAGTCTGACCAATATGTAATTACCAAGAACGGTAAATTTGTGGGCAAGGGTTATGCATGTGATGGAATGTTTAAATTGAATGTTGAGATGAATAAAATTTATGCTAGTTCTGTTTATATGCTTTCTTCTATTAATTTTTGGCATTCACGTTTATGTCATATTAATAGTAAATATGTTAAAAATATGAGTAATTTGAATTTGATACCCAAGTTGAAAAATGATTTTGAAAAATGTCAATTTTGTAGTATGACAAAAATTACAAAGAAGCCTTCTAAAAGTGTTGAAAGAGATTCAGAATTGCTAGAATTGATTCATACGGACATATGTGAATTTGAAGGTATTTTAACTCGTGGTGGAAAAAGATATTTCATTACTTTTATAGATGATTTTTCAAAATATACATATGTCTATTTGATTAAAAATAAAAGTGATGCTTTTGAGATCCTTCAAATTTTTATTAAAGAAATAGAAAATTAATTTGATAGGAAGATTAAAAGATTTAGAAGTGATAGAGGAGGAGAATATGAGTCTCTTGGTTTAAAATCTTTTATTCAATCTTTTGGTATAATTCACGAGGTTACTCCTCCATATTCACCGCCTTCTAATGGTGTAGCCGAAAGAAAAAATAGAACTTTAATTGATTTGACAAGTGCTATGCTTGTAAGTGCAGGTGCACCATCTAATCTTTGGGGTGAGGCAACTTTGACTGCATGTTATGTGTTAAATAGAGTTCCACACAAAAGTACTAATGTAACACCTTTTGAATTATGGAAAGGGTATAAACCCAATTTGAATTATTTTAGAGTATGGGGTTGTTTAGCCTATGTAAGGCTTACGGACCCAAAGAAACCAAAACTAGGTGCTAAAGCTAGTACTTGTGTGTTTCTTGGTTATGCTATAAATAGTAAAGCTTATAGATTTTTAGACCTTGATAATAATGTGGTTATTGAATCGCTTGATGTTATTTTTCATGAAAATATTTTTCCTTTTAACTCAAAAAATAGTGGGGGTCAAGAAATTACAAAAAATATTATTTCAAAACCTAGCTCTTCTACACCTTTGATTGAAAGCCGAGAAAATTTTGAAAGTGAACTAAGAAGAAGTAAAAGAGCTAGAGTAGAAAAGGATTTTGGACCGGATTATTTTGTGTACAGTATTGAAAATGATCCAATTTCTTTGAAAGAGGCTTTGGCATCCCATGATTCGGATTTTTGGAAAGAAGCGATTAATGATGAAATGGATTCTTTGATTGCAAATAAAACTTGGAAATTAGTTGATTTACCATCGGGATGCAAAACAATTGGTTGCAAATGGGTTCTTAGAAAAAAACTTAAACCGGATGGTTCTATAGATAAATACAAGGCAAGACTTGTTGCTAAAGGTTATAAACAAAAAGAGGATGTTGATTTCTTTGATACTTTTTCTCCTGTCGCTAGAATTACTTCTATTAGATTGCTTATTGCTATTGCTGCAATTCATGATTTAATTATTCATTAGATGGATGTTAAAACAGCTTTTTTGAATGGTGAATTAGAAGAAGAAATTTACATGGACCAACCGGAAGGTTTTATTGTGTCCAGTCTAGAGACTAAAGTATGTAAGTTAACCAAATCTTTGTATTGTCTAAAACAAGCTCCTAAGCAATGGCATGAAAAATTTGATTTGTGTATGTTAACAAATGGATTCAAATGTAATGAGTGTGTTAAGTGCATATATTATAAATCCATTAATAACATTCATGTGATAGTTAGTTTATATGTGGATGATCTTTTGATATTTGGTACTAATATTGAGATAATTAAAGAAACCAAATTGTTGCTTAGTAGTAATTTTGACATGAAAGATCTTGGTGATGCTAGTGTAATACTTGGCATGAAAATTACTAAAACATGTGATGGTTTATTTCTTGATCAATCTCATTATATTGAAAACTTGTTGAGAAAATATAATTATATTGATTGTAAGCATGTAAGTACTCCATTTGATGCTAATGTTCATTTATATCCTACCAAGAATGATAGTGATATTTTGAATCAAAAAGAGTATGCTAGCATAATCGGTAGTTTACGTTATGCTACTGATTGCACTAGACCAGATATTGCTTATGCAGTAGGTATACTTGCCAGATTTACTAGTAAACCAAATATTGAGCATTGGCATGCTATTGATCGTGTGATGAAATATTTGAATGGAACTAGAAAGTATGGTTTATTTTATAAAAAATATCTTGCTGTGCTTGAAGGTTTTTGTGATGCAGATTGGAATACCCTATCAGGTGACTCTTTGTCTACCACAGGATATATTTTCACTATGGGCGGCGGTGCAACTTGTTGGAAATCCAAAAAACAACAAATTATTGCTAAATCTACTATGGAAGCTGAGCTAGTTGCATTAGCCTCAGCAAGTGAAGAAGCTGGCTGGTTGAAAGATTTATTATATGAAATTCCAATGTGGGAAAAACCAGTACCGCCAGTATTGATACATTGTGATAGCACTGTTGCTATTGGTAGAGTGCGAAATCGTTTTTACAATGGTAAGTCCAGACCTATAAGACGAAAACACAGTACTGTGAGATCGTATTTAGGCAATGGTACTATAAATGTGGATTATATAAAATCGAGTGATAATATTGCAGATCCTTTAACAAAGGCTCCAGCTAGAGAAAAGGTCTGGAGTACATCGAGGGGGATGGGACTAAAGCTAAAAGAAATATAAACCACCTATGAGGATACCCAACCCGGGGACTGGAGATCCCAAGAATTGGGTTCAATGGGAAAAACGAATCATAGAGTAGGTTGGTGGTGAGATGCACAAAATTGGAGTTTATACTCCTGGTCCATCCCTATGGTGTAGGTGCATCAATTCTGTAACGGTTACTAGGATGAGATTATCTCTTAATAAAATCTGTAGCTCTTATGAGTGGGATGTCATAGTTACAGAAGCATCCTTGACAGATTTTACCTATGTGAGTGTGGAGGTGGGGCCGCTTCTTATGAGAATTGGCTTATTCTCTAGATCGCTCATGAAACTGGGATTAAGCACAGGGCCGAAACGTGCTGGCTAAAAAGCTCATATTGACACCTGGATTGTTATGTGTGTGACGCAATTTCTTGTATTTCCAAAGCAGTCATAGTTCAAGATTTGGTTCACTATTGACTATGGTATGAGGATTGCTGACTCACTAAGTGAAAGTTCAAGGCATTGCTACCTTCATGAAGCATAATAGTCTATCTTCACCCGGTATGTGTGTTTTTATTTTTCTTAAAATAAGTGGGGGATTGTTGTAATATTTTAATAAAAATATTATATTTTGATATATTAATGCATATGACCGTTGCTATTGTTACAATTTTTGTAACCTCTAAGATAATGCTATTATAAATATTATTATTATAATGAATATATTCATTGACATTTAGTGGGCTGATTTATATTATTTATTACATAGGTTACATACCTTGGTTTTAAGATGGATACTAGCCGTTATCTCCTTAATGGACCAAATCCTCTTATACGGTTTTTGTATTGGCAAATTACTCATATATATATATAAATAGCACACATATGTTCCTAAGTAGAACACACATGTATTTCTACCATCTCTTTTATACACATTATCTAGTTACGGGTGAAGAAAAAATGGTGTTTTTGTGGAGTTTTTGCTCTTCGAATTGTGCAGATTCGTAGAGCTAACGGCGTAAGTGGCTGGGCTTGTTGTATCCTGGGGACGACGTGCTAGTGAATCTGCTGCATCGGATTAGCTTCCGCAGAGGCACGAATCCTCTTAAAGAAAGCGAGATACCCGTGCCGCAACCCACCACTACGTGTTCACGGTGATATTGTTTTTTATTTTTATTTTTATTTATCATTGTTGTAATTTTTTATTTAAATTTCCTTGTAATTCCCAACATGGAGTCCTCAAACCAGGTCTGAATTTCCCAAGCTGCAGATCATTGACCTCTATTGATAATGGTTTTACAGAAAAGTTGCCATCTGAAAACTTCAATAATTGGAATGCCATGAAAATTGTCAATGTAGACCCCTACTTAACATATTTGGGGGTAGGCATGAGTTTTGTAAACAATTACTTTACATATCTGGGGGTAGAGACTTTTGACATACCAGGACATTCGTGGATTATGGGTTATAATTACACAATGACAATAACAAACAAAGGCATCGAAACAATATATGCACAGATTCCCAAGTTCTTTACTGCCATGGATCTGTCAAGCAACAGATTTGAAGGGGATATTCCAAATTCCATTGGGAATCTAAAGGGGCTTCAATTACTCAATCTTTCTAACAACATTCTCAGTGGTTTCATCCCATCATGCTTAGGGAACCTAACGAAGCTCGAATCATTGGACCTTTCTCAAAACAAGCTCTCAAGAGAGATCCCTCAACAATTGATAAAGCTAATGTTTCTAGCATTCTTAAATGTCTCTCATAACCATCTCACAGGTCTTATACCACAAGGGAAACAATTTGATACATTTCAAAACAGTTCTTTCGAGGGAAATTCTGAATTGTGTGGAAACCCCCGATCAAAGAAATGTGAGGATTTTGAGGCATTATCACCACCACCTTTAAGCTCAGAACAAAGCAGAGATTCTGGGTTCCCAAGTGGATATGATTGGATATTCATATTGATGGGATATGGAAGTGGGCTGGTAGTAGGGTTCAGTTATTGAGCACACCATCACCACAAGGAATCACCAATGGTTCGTAGAAACTTTTGGGAGGAGGCCACAACAAAGGCAAAGGGAGAATAAGAGGGGATGTGGAATCAGAAATAGAAATTGATAATATGTTAGTCAAAATGTCCTTCAAAGATGCGAATCAATGCATGTCTTCACCATTATCATCTTTTTCTCTTTCTTCCCCCCCACCCAAAACCCCCCCCCCTTTTTTTTTCCTTGTCCGTGTTTGGAGATTTGGAGGGCTCTCATGGGTAGTATTTTGGTATTGGATGTAAGCTTTTGAAATTTAAATTATTAAATTAATGAAGCAATGCAACTAGTTCTTGTATTTGTTAATACATATTATCTTCATTTTGTAAGAACACCCCCCCCCCCCAAAAAAAAGAAAAAGAAAAAACCACACATACACACACAACTAATGGGAACATTCTTTAAAGCTAGGCCACCTTGTGGAAACTTAATGTTAAACAATTCTAGTTTGCCGTATTGTTGAGGTAGGATGATGCATTGATGACTACGTGAAGACGTGCTAATATAATTTATATTGGTACATGCATTGGAGGTCATATCTCGTGCATTAGTGGGTTAAAGGGTACATTGGGCCAATGCATAGGGTATGACCTTCAATGTATGGTGCTGATATAACTTATATCAATACCGACTGACCTAATAGAGACTGCGTTGAGGTATATACGGGAGCAATTAAGCAACGGGTATCATTAGGATATATATAAACCCATATATAGGACATTCACTATTATATATATCCAATTGAAAGAACATATAATAAAGTATAAGAATAATTATTGGGTGCTACCTCCTTAACATTTGATTGGGATGTGGACATTTTTTAATTTCAAAACACAGACTTTAGAGACTTGGATGTTAGATGACTTCATCAGAATTTAAGGGACAAATCAAGCACCCTAGACTTTTGCATTGCTGATCGTCCGAAGAATTTCCTCCTTGTGGATAACTGCTACCAGAAGTCATGAGTCTTAAGCTTGAGTCCTACGAGGAGTCTTTAAACATGTCTTACGCAAGTAAAGATAGACGATCATTGGTTAAAAAACCTACCAAAATCAGCCCAATAATCTTCCTTTCCCACTTCACGCATTGAATCTTCTCCTGATTTATTTCCTCAATAAAATCCGTCAATTGCAACTTACTGGTTCACATCATTGGCTTCGGCCAGCTTCATAGCCACAGCAAAGTCTAGTATTGGTAAAGGTGGCCAATGGTTTTGTAGCTGTTGGTATTTGGATCGGGTTTTGACCCAACCCATAACCCATGGATCGTCCACATGGGTTAATTGGATTAAATGGGTTATGTCTGTTGGGAACAGACATAAGATATACCCATATATATATGTGTCTGTTGAAAACAGACGTAATTTGAAAAATATTCCAGCCCTTTTCTTCTCTCTGTTTCATCTTTCTGGCAACCATCACCATAGCCATTGAACTTGGAGTGTGAATATTATTGGAGAGACTCTAGTAGCCTTCTCCATTGACGAGTGGGTGCATCTTCAAAGTTCGTGATTGCGTGGGGCTTGTAATCCAAGTACAAAGATCCAATTTGTTTCCGCTGAGGTATTCTGTATACCCATGATTTTATAGTAATCTTACATTGGTATCAGAGCATGTGATTACTTGTTTTTGCCCCTATGAGCATTAAGAATATGATTTGCATCATTCATGAATTTTTTCTTCAAAACACAATTTTTGGGATTATTAAATTCGTTTTTAAAAGTGGTGTTTTTATCCAAAATTTTTTTTATAGGGTTTTGTTCCTCTATGTGTCAAGAACTCCCCTTTAAAATTTTATGAAAAACTGTTGTGTGTTTTGGAAGAAAAATCAATTTTTTGTTTTTTGAAATTGTGGTTTTTCAGAAACTTTGAGTCAATTTTCGATACACTTGGACAAGTTTATAATGTATGATGTTTATATATTGCGAATCTATGTCGCATGGGCTTTCCAACGATGTATCGTATGCATAATTTGGACTTAAATTGAATGAGATATGGCCATTCAAAGATTGAGGGGTGAACATGCGAAAACTGAGTTTTTTCAGCGTGTCAAGAGGTTGAAGATGAAGTGCACGGCTTGGCGTGACATGCGGCTCAGCTCGGCTTGGCTTGGCTAAGCACATAATGGTGCACGGCTTGGCTTGGCTTGGAGTGCGGCTTGGCTCACGGCTTGGCTTGGTTGATTAAAAAAAAAAAAAAAAAAAAACACATTGCGTGAATGGAAAGACACCTGTACTAGAGCACGGGTTCCCACCATACATGGGACGCAAGATATTTTTTTTACTTTTTAATTTCAAGGGTAAATTGTGTTGCTTTGTGTCCAATTGGGACTTTAAAGTTCACAAAAGTGACCGTACCCACCGTGCATTGAATCTCAAACCTTTCCATGGTCATTATTTATTTTGTATTATTTTAAAATCCCATGGCATTATATATTTTTTAATTTATGTCCATTTATGCACTGTTTTGGCTTAAAATTAAAAAAAAAAATTCATTTCTTTTTTAATTCATGCATATTAATTGGCCTAATCAATTTGCATAATTTTGTATTATGATTTATTATTGTGATTGGGTTATTTTTTGGTATAATGTGTCCTAGTTTTTTATTGACCTTAAACTATTTCCATAGATGGAAGTGTGGTTATTCTTCTATTCATTTAACAAAATTTATATTGTTTATTGTTTATTATTTATTGTGTGAATGATTTATGTATGGATGGAGGCTTGGCATTGGTATTTTGTTGTGCTCATGGTTGGTGTTATTAATTTATTTATTTTGTGGATGGATTAAGGCACACGTCAAATATATTGGTGAAGTGGCATCCCCATTTATTTTTTATTAGATTCTTTGTAATAGGGAATTTTGGATTTGTAATATTTGAGATGTATTATTTATTCATGGCTTTGTAAGGGGATGTGTTTCATTTTCACCAATATGTTTTAGAGGTTGCCTTGACATGATGCACCAAAATACCAAAGGGTTTCAAGTGGAGCCCGTGCCTAAATATTGTGGACACATGGATATATATGCATGATTTGACTTGTGGAATTAGAGAGATTAAGTCCTCTATTATTTTATTCGAAATCAATTGGATATGTTGTTCTAGCTTACGTAGTGGGAGATGATTACTAGCCTCGCGAAATTTTTGATCTTACTATGTAGGTGGGGACATCATATGCTAATTGGGGTTCTGAGATAAAATTAAAATGTGTGCTAATGTTAACCCTGTGTAATGAATGTAGTGAAATGGCCTCTAAGAATGTTATTGCTAATCTCACCAAATGAGAGAAATTAGATGGAAATAATTATGATATGTGGCATAGGAAAATCCGATACTTGCTTAATGAACACACTGACCAAGACATGTGGGGCCAATTGAAATTTTCCAAGATAAAGTGTTATAACTGTGAAAAGGCAGGTCACTTTGCTCGTGAATGCACTGAGTCAAAGAAGATAGACCTTTAACACAACTCTCTCATTACTTATATGTGTTTACATATATTTGTTGCTCATTCTCTCCACGGTTGGATTGTAGACACAGGAGCAACCAGGCATGTAGCTAGAGATAGAGTTGGGTTTGTAGATTATAGAAAGATACCTGTAGGAACACAGTACGTTACTTTAGGTAATGGAACTCTAGAGGATGTTCTTGGTGTTGGTACTTATCAACTCAAGATGCGTCTGGGGCGCACATTACTCCTCCATGATGTGCTTTATGCACCTGGTGTCCAATGTAATCTACTATCAGTTATTGCATTGTTAGAACTTGGATTTACTTTTTATTTTGATGGTACACAGTTGGACTTCTATTTAGATGGGATTCTGTTTGGACATGGATATCTATCTAATGGTTTCTTTATGTTAGATTTGGATTTTTCCTCATATTCTTATGTGGCTTATGATGATAATGCTTTTGATTCTGTGAAATGGCATGCTAGACTTGGACACATAGGAAAAGATAGAATGGCTAGACTAGCTAGAGAAGGCTTTTTGGGGTCTCTCGCTAAAGTAAGCCTACCTATGTGTGAGTGTTGTTTAGCAGGGAAAGCCTGTAGGAAGCCTTTTGGAAAGGCACCTAGGGCATTATATCCTTTAGAGCTAGTTCATTCTGACATTTGTGGACCTATGAATGTGAAGGCACGCCATGGTGCTTCTTATTGTCTCACCTTTATAGACGATTATTTGCGTTTTAGTTATGTTTATCTGATCTCCCACCGTTTTGAGGCATTGGATTGCTTTAAACGTTTTGTAGCAGAGGTAGAGAATCAGAAAGAGAGGAATTTAAAAATTCTTCGCACTGATTGTGGTCGCGAATATCTGTCTAATCAATTTCAAGAATTATGTGAGGAAAAAGGGATACGCAGGCAATTAACGATTCCTGGCACGCTGCAACAAAATGGTGTAGCAGAAAGGAGGAATCGTACTTTATTAGATATGGTTAGGTCGATGATGGCGCAAGCTAACCTCCCAATATCATTCTGGGGGGATGCTCTTTTAACTGCAGCCTATATCCTTAATCGTCTGCCTTCTAAGTCAATTCCTACAACCCCATATGAATTATGGAATGGCACAAAGCCTAATTTAGAGCATATGCGGCCTTGGGGTTGTGCAGGTTATGTTCACAATTCTTCCCACAAGTATGGGAAACTTCGCCCTAGAGCAAATAAACAAATTTTTATTCGATATTCTGATTGCTCTAAGGGTTATGTGATGTATGGTGAACATCCTAATGGTGGGATGATTGAAATAGAGTCTCGAGATGTTAATTTTATGGAAAATGATTTTTCCAGCATTGGTGACGTGAAGAAAGATCTTGAACTTTATGAGTTACAAGAATCTGAGGTAGTTACACCATCTTTGGGCGAAGGTGGGGAATTAGAAACTCATCTTGAAATCGCCAAAGATAGTGGGAGTAACTTGCCTGCTAGTGGGAGTGTACCATTAGAAATTGGCTTAGAAGGGTCTCAGTTACGTAGAAGCGAACGTGGAGTGATTCCTCGTCGTCGTTTTGAGATTGAAGGGGAATCCTTTATGTGTGCTCCATTGGACCCTAATGATATTGATGAGCCTGCTTCTTATGAAAAAGCTTTAGCTTCACCTAACTCTACAGAATGGTTAGCTGCTATGGAGGATGAAATGAATCCTATGGCTAAAAATCAAGTTTGGGAATTGGTTGATCTTCTGCCTGGGCGCAAGGCTATTGGAAACAAGTGGGTTTTAAAAGTCAAGCGTAAAGCAGATGGATCGATCGATAAGTATAAGGCCCGTCTCGTAGCGAAGGGTTATACTCAAAAGGAGGGTATAGACTATAAAGAGACATTCTCCCCAGTGGTGAGATTTGCCTCTATTCGCTTCATTCTAGCTATTGTCGCCCATTTAGATTTGGAACTTTTCCAAATGGATGTGAAGATTGCATTTCTCAATGGAGAACTAGACGAGGAGATCTATATGGATCAACCTATTGGCTTTGAGGTCAATGGACAAGAGCACAGAGTATGCTGCCTTAAGCGTTCCATTTATAGCCTAAAGCAATCGTCTAGATAGTGGTATTTCAAATTCTAACACGCCATTGTTACGATTGGCTTTGAGATAATGGAAGAAGACCATTGTGTATATGTCAAAAGATCAGCAAAGAGTTTCCTTATTTTGTCTTTGTATGTTGATGACATATTATTAGCTGGGAATGACATAGAGATGATTGTTGCCACTAAAGAGTGGTTGTCCTCTACTTTTGAAATGAAGGACATGGGGGAGGCAGATTATGTGCTCGGAGTTAAGATTTATAGAGATTGCTCTAGGAGACTTCTTGGTTTGTCCCAAGAGACTTACATTAAGAAGATTTTAGAACGATTTCGTATACACAATTCCAAACCCATTGACACTGCAATCGAGAAGGAACATAAGTTGAGCTTAGAATTCTATCCTAAAACTAATGAGGAAAAGAAGAAAATGGAAACGGTTCCCTATGCGAGCGCAGTTGGTAGTTTGATGTACGCTATGTTGTGTACTTGACCGGATATATGCTTCGTAGTGGGTATGGTCAGTCGTTACCAAAGTAACCCAAGACGTGTTCATTGGGAAGCAGTTAAAAGGATTTTCCGTTATTTTCGTGGGACAACAGATCTCGTTCTTTGCTATCAGGGTGGAGACATGAGATTGAAAGGATATAGTGATGCAGATTAGGCTAGTCATACAGATCAGCATAAATCCACATCGGGTTACGCATTTATACTTAGTGGAGCAGCTATTTCTTGGTGTAGTAAGAAACAATCGTGTATTGCTTTGTCTATGATGGAATCAGAATATGTTGCATGTTCAGCAGCAGTACAGGAGGCTGTTTGGTTGAGGAGATTCTTCCAGCGTCTTGGGATCTCGGCTCTTTCAGATGAGGCCGTAATGATTTATATTGATAGTATGGCAGCCTTGGCTTACACCAAAGATCCCAAATATCATGGAAGAACCAAACACATAGACATTCGTTTTCACTACATTCGTGATATTGTTGCACGAGGAGAGGTGGTTCTACAGCATATCTCCACCAATAGGATGGTGGCTGATCCTCTAACCAAAGCCATTGCTAGAGATGCATTTTAGACCCATAGGAGAAGTATGGGACTACATAGGCTTTGATGTATTTTGGACACCGTATTGATTTTGATGTATTTGACATCTATATTTATGAGTATCTTATGCATATGAGTTTATATTATGGCGTAATTGAAACTATAATCAAGCACACATTTTAAGTTGATGTCACCAGGCTTAGATCGGCCCACTCACACGGGCGATCACCTTGGCGCTTAGATAGCGAGCAGGATGAGACAATAATCTTGGCACTAAGAGAGTGAGCAAGATATAGATATTTTGCTAGCGCTTGTAGAGCGAACAAAATATTATTTTTTGGAAATATCGCCTTAGTTGAGCTAAGATGAGACTTATTAAAGTCGCATGAAGTAATTCCACAACTTCATGAAGCCTAAATAGAGCCGAATGTGAGATCTTAGACAGGCGCTTGATAAGTGACTGGGTTAAGAAACTCAAGTTAGACGCTTGTATAGCGACTAGACTAAGATTCGTACGGCGTTAGAGTGTGACAGGCCCAAACCTAGTGGGAGCTCCGCTGTAGCATACATATCATACTGTATGTGCTATAGACGACCATTTAAGGGAATGGCTGGATAAATCCTTGCTCCAACATTGTGTGAACCCTAATAGATCAAATCGTGATCTATACTGTGCCCTTTGAACTTGGGACTATGCCATGAAATAAGGACTCGATGTCGCTACTTTAGCATGAAATCCAAGGGCCACGAAAAATACGGTCCAGCGGACCATGTCTAGGAAAACGGTCAAGTCTAAATTGATTGCCATGAGTAGCTAGGGAAGATTGTTTGCTATTGCACCCTTGTCTTGTAGCTCATAGTCCGGACAGTTATGTCAAATTTGTTTTGATATAATTATGAGTACGAGTACATTGTTTGAGGTTGAGCATGATTTTTTGGTTTATAACCATGAGGGGTTAAAATATGCTTGATATAGTGTAATAGAATAGTCTAGGGCATAGACGAGATTTTTGGAGTGATGTGCTACGTTAGTTAGATGGTGACTTAATATAGCACTCCTACCTTACACCTTCTCGTCAGGTCGCACGCTCCATTTTCTGTATGAGAAGAGAATTGGAAACTGGCCAGGTAGAGAAGAAACCATTTAGTGGACATGTTACCCAAAGTGGACGAGTGGGAGATGTTGGTATTTGGATCGGGTTTTGACCCGACCCACAACCCATGGATCGTCCACATGGGTTAATTGGATTAAATGGGTTATGTCTGTTGGGAACAGACATAAGATATACCCATATATATATGTGTGTCTGTTGAAAAGAGACGTAATGTGAAAAATATTCCAGCCCTTTTTCTCTCTTTGTTTCATCTTTCTAGCAACCATCACCATAGCCATTGAACTTGGAGTGTGAATATTATTGGAGAGACTCTAGTAGCCTTCTCCATTGACGAGTGGGTGCATCTTCAAAGTTCGTGATTGCGTGGGGCTTGTAATCCAAGTACAAAGATCCGATTCGTTTCCGCTGAGGTATTCCGTATACCCATAATTTTATAGTAATCTTACAGTAGCCTAATCGCATATACTCTCCTGTAAAGGAGGGGAAGGGTTTCTGGTTCAAGTTGCTAGGATCCTTATCTAGGGGAATAATAGAGGGAGGGAGTGGGGTAAAAAAACTTGCTTCCTCTGCACTTCTTGTGCATACTAGATATTGCACACTGCATATGAATTTTTATCTGATAAAAAATATGCTTATATCTTTCAAAAAATGATTTTTTTTAATATGATAATTTTGATCATGGTGGGAGTTACCATGAAGAGATTATAATACACATATGTACCCATGTGTTCATGATGTGTCTCTTGCTCCTAGAAAGAGAAGAGTTGGGATAGAAATAGAATTCTTCTACTCAGTACCGCAGTAACATTTTGGATATCTATCTTTTCTTTTCTTTCTTTCTTTTATTTTATTTTATTTCTATAAAAGGTGCAAAAATGAAGAGGAAACAGAGGAGGAAAACAGCAAAACAGCATTTCAATTCCAGCCTTTATCAAACCTAAGCATTTTGACTCAGTAAAACATGATTAAGCATCTAAAAATATATATATTTAAAGGCTGGTACCAGTTATACTGGAAAAGACAAACATACAGGATTTTTCATATTATTACAACTTTTTCCCTATTCTCTCTCCTAGTCTCCTTCAACATTACTAGAGTAAATTATTAAATATTATACATTACATTTCTGCGAACTAGCATTTTTGCCCCCAACCCATAACATTACGAATAGCAACGAGAAGCTTCCTTTTTTCCGTTATCAGACCCTTCATTGTGCATTTATTGACTCTGTAGTAGCCAATTAATTAAGGACCCTGAACAAAAGACAACTCACCTCCCATCTTCTAGTATATATTATTACAGAGCCGCAACTCTAAATTAGATGGCATTGGCTTGCTGAGAATTTTTGGGCTTTTAAGTTTTAAGCCCCCGCTAGGTCGTCTTGAGATCGAGGTTTTGAGAATGAGACTACTAGTGGTGTCAAGAAAGACCTTCAAATCAATGTGCATTAGCTTATCCTTCCTGTTTGATCGATCAAGGTACCAACTTGGTCTCCGCATAATGCTTTAGAGATGTTCCCAGGCTCAAGCAGGTTAAAAACCACCACTGTAAAGAGAGAAATATTTACTATTAGGAAAGAGAGTTTAATATGCCAAATGTTAACTAAAAATAAGAAGAATGGAATGTAACCAACCAGGAATTCCGTTTTCTTCACAGTATGTGATCGCCATCATGTCCATGGAGGTTACGCCTACGGAAGCTACCTCCCTAAAGGAAATGTGATCAAGTGTGACATTGTTGTTAGCAGAATGGCAATCATAGACACCGTTTACATTTGTGCCTTTAAGGACTGCATTTGCATCATCTGGCAAGTTCTGAAGAACAACACCCCCCCCCCCACCCCCCCCAAACAAAAAAAATTAATTAATTAATTATTTTAAGCAAAAAACATGACAAAAAAGGTCATACATTCAGAAGCTCTCAGAGCTGCTGCTGTATCTGTGGTGAAGAGCGGATTTCCAGTGCCAGCACTAATGCCACCAAATATGACAACTCTTTCTTTCTCAAGATGTCGGATGGCCCGTTGCCTGCTAAATGGTTCAGCAGCCTCAGGCATTGCAAATGCACTTTGCACACGAGACTGAACACCCAACTTCTCTAAAGCTGATTGAAGTAATATAGAATTCATAACTGTTGCCATCATACTGAAACCAATTCAACATATACCCCATGGTCAGCACAAAAGTAATCATTGAAGTTCAAGACAAATTAAATAATCCATTTATAAGGAAATTTCACTCTTAACATATGGAAATATAGGAGGGGATAATGAAACAAACCTTCACGGATCTCGTATGGATTAATACAGGTATGTTCTCGATATTAATATTTGAGATGTCATTTCAGTAAACAAAAAATGTTAACCAACAGTTCTTAAAGAAAAATTATTCACCCTATATCCATGGCTCTTTTCCCAAAATGGTAGGATTTTTAAACTTTATTCCGACTTTGGTGTGATTTTAAACTTTATTCCTATACAATGATAAATCGTGATTAGCAACCACGATTTTAGGCTGGGTATACGAATCCCTATTTTGTCGATCGTATCCGGTATAAAAATTTATATACAGCAAAATCGTGGTTGGTAGCCATGATTTTAACCCAAAATCGTGGTTATGAAAAACAATTGTGATGGTTAAATGAGTTTAAAAAAAAATGCTGGAAAATAATGTTAGAACTAAAATCGTGTTTGCTAACCACGATTCTGAGTGAAATCGTGTCTAACAACCACGATTTTAGTTTTAACACATACCCCTACCATAAGCAGCATTCATTTAGTCATTTGGCAAAAAAACCTCAGCTTATTTTCCTTCCTCCTCCTCGCGATTTAGGGCTTGTAAATCCGCCATCAATGCCGTCCACCGGCGTCAGCAGCACCTGATCTTGAGGTCCGACTAACAGGTAACGTTCTCTTTACTTCTTCCTAACATCACATGTCCTCTCTCTCCCTCTTCTCCTAACATACACACTCCCCCTCTTCTCTCCTCCTTAACCCATTTCAAATTTGAAAAACCCATTTCTCTCTCTCTCTCTGATCACACACACACTCACTACTCTCAGCTCGCGATCTCATTGTTCTCTTTCTCACCGTCAATAAAACCCCCAAATATCACAGATCACGACTTGGGGTTGCCATTTCCCGCTTGCGATCTTACTGCTCTCTCTCTCACCGTCGGTGCTCCCACCGCTCGTCGACTGCACGCAACAATCCGGTTCCACCACTCGTCGACGGCACGTCGCCATCTCGTCAGAGAAACCCTAGTCTCTCTGCCTATTTCTCCAGCAGGTGAAAGCCCCTAAAAGCTAATCGCGATTTTAAGAAAGGAGAAGATCGGATCCCCTTCAACCTCGCCGACGACAAGCAACTCCCTCTTCCACGGCATGGCGCTGTAACCGTGGAAACCCTCTCTCATTTTCAGTGGCAACCGCTTCCACCGTTGGCGCCAAGCACTTCCACTGTATGGGAGGGGTATGGGTCTGATTTGTATGGGGAAAAATGAGGAGGTAGAAAAGGAAAAGAGAAGAGAAAACAAAAGGAGAGAGAGAGAAAGAGAGAGCGGGTCTGACTTGAGGGGACGGATGAAAAGGAGAGAGAGGGAGAAGAGGCATGGCTGAAGAGAGAGAGAGAGAGAGAGAGAGAGAGAGAGAGAGAGAGAGAGAGAGGAATGGCAGAAAGGGGTGTGGGTTTTTGACGGGAGAGGGTGAGAGTTGGAAAGGGTGTGTGAGTTTGTGAGCGGAGAGGGTGAGGGTTAAAATCGTGGCTACCAACCACGATTTTACAGTATATAAATTTTTATACAAATACGAGTGACAAAATAAAGGATTTGTATACCCAGCCTAAAATCGTGGTTAGCAACCACGATTTATCGCTGTCTAGGAATAAAGTTTAAAATCACACCAAAGTTGGAATAAAGTTTAAAAATCCTACCATTTTGGGAAAAGAGCCCTCTATCCATAGTCCATACATTCATATTGTGAATTGTGCTATAAAAAAAAAAATAGTAGTTCCTATTAACAATAGTCAAAGTTACAAGAGATTATATACAGGGCTAACCCTAAGAAACAAAACGACTAAACTACCCTTATGTATTTACAAAATATACATCTAACACAAACATACATAAATACATAGACACACACATGCGGACTTTTTAATCTCAGCTATTTATTTTTTATCTAACGGTCCCAATTGTTGGATACTGTGGCAACTAGCTTTTTAAGTCCCCTACAATTTTGTCATCAGCTTTTAAAAAAAAATAAAAATAAAAATGGGTTGAGTTAAATTCGCATGTATATATCAGGTAGTCAGGAATCCCTGATAAGATTGGACTGGACAAACATATATTCCCATTTAAAGTGTGACAACATGAAAATCCCCTATTTGAACAAAGTGGGAAGAAAATTCTTGATTTTCTTTTTCCTTACATGTATTTGTGGTGGTTATGGTTTGTGATGTAGTCTCCTTTTCTTTTTTAAGCTACAATTAATGTCTCAATGGTTGCTAAAAAATTGTCAGTTACTTTGGCTTACCTCACCCATGTATAGTTAAACTTTTTTTTTTTTAATTTAAATTTTTTTAATTTAATTTAATTTTATTTTATAGCTTTTGTTTGTCTAATAAAAACATCACTTTGGTAGGTACCATTTGCATGCATGATGGTGGTAGTGTTAGTGGAGTAGTGATATGGTTGTAAAGGTGGTCATATTAATGGAGAAGTTAAGAAGAGGTGGCAATGATGGTGGAGTATTCTGTCCAAATTTGACTTAGTCTTTCTAATAATGATTTGGATATGATATGGATGGTTTGAACATGATAATCCCCCTATGGCATACATGGGGTGATTAATTATTGATTTTTCAATGTTTTGAGATAATTGGCCTATGGTAAGTTGGTTCATGGTGAGTTTGTATGAATTGTTCTCTTCTCCACCCCCCCTTTAGGTTATTTTCTTTACTTTGAATTGTGATTCTTAAGTTTCCTACTTTTACAAAAACTTCTTATTGAATAAGAGTTCTATCTTTTCTCAAATTTCTTTTTTGGAAGTTCTTCTATTTTAAACTCTTCTTTTCTTTAAATGGAAACTTAGGATTTATAGTTCATTATAAATGGAGTAACCCCTTCTCAATCGAACTACGTGAACTTTGATCCTTACATCTTTGCATGTGGGATACGTAGGCGCTCATTTGATGTTCAAGTCCATCCTACGATACAAAGTATCCTAAGTTTTCTTTTCTTTTCTTTTATTCTTTTATTCTTTATTTCTATCTACTGCTTTCAATATCTCTCATACTTATTCATAGATGTTTATTATGTTTTATGGATGTTTGTGGATGAATGTAGATGGTTTATGGATGATTTTTTGCATATGTATAGTGACTAATTAGGAAGTGATTGAAATAGCCCATATAAATTCAAAGACCCATTTTGGGGAGATGTGGGTGCCTATAGGATGTTTCCTAAAACCTTCTCATATCGTAACTTAGTCTCCGAATTCTCTTTTGTTTTGTTAAGACCTGTTTGTCCTTCATTAGAGTCATATGTTTGGTTTTCAAAGGTTTCTTTTAAAAACTATTTTTATGTTTTCCTTTTTCCCTTAAAAAATGAGGTGGCGACTCTTTGTTTGTTTGTTTTTGTGAACCTTTAAGAAGCATATTTTTATTTATTTAAATCTTTACATTCTTTTTTAAAAAGGGTTTGATCTAAACCCGTGATTCACAGTCCAGTGAATTGGTTTGTATGAATTAGAAACGTCTTGAGTTTTGAGAGAGTGAGGCCTAGGTCAATGGGAAGACTTGCATGAAGTTGGTTTACTGGGACTGAAAAACAAGTAATAGAAGAGAGATTGAATATTGAGGGAGGGATTGTCCCAGATAGTTGATTAGCACCAATGAAAAGGGTTTCTAACTTTATCAATTTGCCAAAGATACTCGGAATGCTTCCCTGCAAATTGTTCCAGACCCAGAAATAAACTGAAGCGAAGAAATATTTCCAAAAGATGGCGGGATCTTGCCTACAAGATTGTTTTTGCTTAACTGAAGCATTTGGAGTTTTAATAATGAGACAAACTCAGTAGGAAGTTTCCCAGTCAGATTGTTCCCAGCTAAGCTGAGGTTTATGAGGTTGGCGCAATGGGAAATGTTGGTGGGGATTTCACCGCCAAATGTGTTGTTGTTAAGGACTAATGTTTGTAGCCTGAAAAGGCCACCCAATTCTTGAGGCATGCCATGGTTGAAGCTAGTGTTTTCGAGACTTAAAATCCTAAGAAAACTCAGGTTTCCAATGTGGGGTGACAAGCTACCCACCGATTTTTGGGAGTGCAAGTCTAGCATGGTCACCCTCTGGTGCCAACGGCCACATGTCATGCCCTGCCAGTGGCAGAAGTGGCTAGATTCATTCCATGAGCTGAGGATACCAAAGGGATCCTCTGTTATTTTAGCCTTGAATTCAAGCAGAGACTATCGGTCTCATTTCCTCACCTGGAACTATCCCATTTGCACTGCAACGTTGAATTGAAAGAACTGAAAATGTGGTTCATTAGTGTTTCAACTTACAAGGATGATAATATACTAATATGATTTGGTATCAGAGCTGACCACCATATCAAGTATGGGATCGGATGCAGTATGGGCTGCGACTCTGAGGTCAATTGCTACAGAAGGGGCGATATAGGCTGCGTTAAAATGGTTTGGTATTGTGTATGAGCATAGTATTAAGTCATTGAATACTGGTAAGTGAGTGAAGCTGCCAAAAGGAAAAGAGCTACCATCGGGTTAGTGTCGATAGTAGAGCTGCCATGGTCGTAGCCTACGGAAACGTGGTGGTATGTTACGATTTTAATGTTCCACTTTGGTTAGGTATGGACTTAACCATATGTATATTAGCTCTTGGATACCTTCTCCTTGCAAGTCGGTTTTCAAAGATGAGTTCTACCAAGGGTTTGTATCATTAAAAATAAAATAAATAAATAAATAAATAAATAAAAAATCACCGTAACACCTAAGTTTTTCTCCATTAGAAGACAAGACAATTGGACTAGTTGAGAGAAGGTGCCGTGTGGTTTGGGGTTAGAATTTGAGACAATTGGACTAGTTGAGAGAAGGTGGCGCGTGGTTTGGGCTTGGGAGACGGTGCCGTGAATTTGGGTGAGAGACAGAGAAAATGTCCCCACGTTTTTCCAGTCAATTGAGGAATAGACTAGCATTATCCAAGGTGGGTCATAATATATTCTTTTTCTTAATTCCACTGAACATGATCGTGGCGTGCCAAGGACCCATGTCGTCTAAGCTCTGAGCCTGTTGACGAGAAAAACTTATACGTAACTTGTGACACGGCTGATGTATGAAAGTTAGTGGGATTGTCAAAATAGATTTGTATCCTATAATTCTATTTTACTTTTATTAATTTGTGACACTACGTGATCATGTCACAATTCATGGGAGATTCACTTTTACGCCAACATGCCTATCACGAATTCTGTTTATATGTTTCAACTGCAAAAGTTACTCAATTATTCGGTATCATTAAATTCTACAATTTTTTTTTTATTGGGAAATAAAAATTAAGATCAATCTTGTTGGACACAAGGGTAATTAAATGAGAAAGAACAAAATATTCCTTTTGCTTCAAACTGTCTCGTTTGAAAAACACATTTTTTAGGGAAACCTATTTAATGCTTTCACACTTATATTAATATTTTAACATTCCAATTTTGCTCTCAAATATAGTGCATTTAAAAAAAAAAAAAAAGTATATATATATATATAAGTTATGTTTTTTTCCGTTTCAAAATTTAAGAGGTGGAGGGATTTTTGTGTAAATTATTCTTTTTAATTATACTTACGCATGGCCCTTGCAGGGTTAGTTGAGAGTGGTTAAGCCTTAGGTGTGCTCCTCAGATATCATTGTTTCAATTTCTTGCAGAGATCGTTGTTTGTGTGAGTATGGGTAAGGACGAAGCCCCAGTGTTAGGAGGTGGGGCAAATGCCACACCTCAAAATTTCCAAAGAAAAAAAAAATTCTTAATATTTTGCTATTTTGATAATCATTTTCTTAGCTTAATACCAAATAGAGGAGATTAATAGTGATTTTGAAGTAACTATACATTCAATTTGTAATAAATTGACAAACAATATCTTTTATATGGTATTAAATTGAAAAGTGATCACTAAAATGTAATAACTTGTAGAAAGTTGTCTTATGCATGATTGTCTAGCAACTTTAAGCTACTATCCCGCTTTAAAAATTAAAATTTGGCACATGTTTAGCCCACACCCATGTATCCTATGCTATAGAATTTGGTATATTATAGTGTCCCCAAATTAGGACGTGTAGCATTTTCTCTTCATTAACTTGGGAGATGTAATGGAATGAAGGAGTATCTAGATTAATTCATTCACTACATGATCGAACTTACTTGCATTTTATAATTGTCTAGTACATGTGGGATGAGGAGATTGAATGTGTCCAAATTATTAATTGACCATGTAAATATTTTGAAACCTTCTTGATATAAAAAAAAATAAAAAAATAAATAAAAAGAGGTATCCACGAAAGCTAACATTTGAAAATGGCGAAGCATTAAAGTTTACATTTGGAATTTGCACCCACATACAAAGTTTACTCCTTAAACCCTCAGACCGTTAAAGGGGAAAACCACTATGCCCCCATAACAGTGGGTGAACTAGAGGATGTTACACATGGAAAACTAGACGGTGGGACATGCAACTCGATTTATAGAAAAGATAGGACAATTTGACGCACACGCGGTGCCGTGTGTCAGCTGAGTCAACTGTGGAAAGGTATCGGCTGAGCCTATTGCGGAGAGGACTTGTATTGCCCAAGATGGGGTTCATAACCTCAGCCACCAAAAAAAAAAAAAAAAAATGAAGGTGGGGTTCATGCTCCCTCCGTTTAGGGATGTTGGGTTCATACTCTCCGTTTAGGGATGCTAATGGGTGAGATTTTTCGAGATACTGACTTACTCTACTTTTATTAGGAAGGGTTTAAGACATTATTTAGTAAGATTGGGACAGATTTAGAGATTTTTTTGAAAACCCGTTAGGGTTTGGATGGGATTGGGATAAGGAGATGTTCTTTAAAAACATGTCCCGAACCCACTCCAATTAAGTTTTTATTTTTTATCGAATATACATATATATATAATTGTTACGACTTATGATGTGACTACTTTTTAGTTTTTACAATGTATTTTATTAATATTTATTTAGGGATTTTTAAAGCTTTTTTAATTGAAAGTGGTTTCCTGAATTTAATTAACGAATTTTGAAAATTTCTCATTATAAATTTGGAAGATTAAAAGGATTATTTCTCACATTTTAAAAAAAATATCAAATATAGGTTATCAGACGTAATGGGTTTTTTCGTCACACCCCACTTTGTCTCATCTGTTCAAGTATAAATGGGATAAGATGGTGTGGGAATGAGATTTTCAAATTTAATTGGAACGGGAATGAGAATTTGATATCAAACCCGAAGTGAGTTTGGGACAAGGTTGGGATGGGGTAATTCACTAATTCCCATTAGGGTTAGAGAAGAGGCTCCCCGTCCCAAACCCACCCCATTGACTTCCCTCTTCGTTCCTATTTTATTGGCCTTCTTTCTTTTTTAGGATGTTCCAAAATTATTATCCCCTTCAAAAAGTCAATGATTCTTTTTCTTTGATTTCCTAAAATACCCTTTCTCATGAGCCATTTTATCTTTTTTCAAATGTTATATTGGGGAGAAAAACTTATACGTACTCACTCCATTTTACATTGACTGTTCTGTTTGAAAAAAGGGAAATGCTATGTATAGCACCAAAATACAGTACTTTATATGGTATTATATGTATGGATTTCAAGCCATTATATCTTTGATTCAAATAAACATGGGGTCCCATTTGGGATATTAAGGAATCATCAATTTGGAATTTTGAACATTTGATTACTCAAGTCATATGTTTGGAAGAGTATAAAAATTTTTAGTGGAACTACTAGGAAAGTTTTGCAAATTAAAACTCTTGTTTGAAATAGCTTTGTACCTATCCGAGCCTTGGAGCTGGAGTCTTGAACTCAAGATATGTGCTCCCAACTTAATTGGGATATTAACAAGCTCAAGGAGTTGTCAATTTGGAAATTTTTTATTTATTTCTTTTTTGTGTATAATCTTGACAAAGATGTTACCGTGGATGAGGTCCACAAGGCTACAATTATGGCGCAACAACAATAAATTATAGATATAATTTTTTTTCTTGGGTCGGTAGGATCATAGATATAATAGCAAGGAGCAATGCTATACATAGCATCATATAAATAGCACGTGATGCGACAATGGACCTCTTGTGGTGACATTGAATAACTCGGAGGATATTGTTTTTCAATTAATTCATGTCATGTCAAGTACAGTAACTACGAGCTATTTATAGCATTTCCCAATGGGGAAATAGCCCTAAGACCTTCAAGTGATTTAATTAATGATAGATACCACTTAAGCTTTAAGACCTTCACATGATAAAAAGAAGTGGTGGTTGAACTTGTTAGATCTACTTGATTTGCTTGGGGACCAACTGACCAGGCAGAGGTAATAAAAGAATAACACGGTTTTCTTGTAGAACAAGAACTATAATTGTAAAATCAAAATTCTAAAATTTTATTAATAACAATTCATCTGCATTACATAGAGTCCTAAGCGTCATACATGGCTGTAGAGCCCTAATTTTAGTCAAAGACTGAATTATAAATTCTTAAAACAAAAATAGCATAAAATAATAAAATATACTAAAAATGAAAAAATTGAGTTAAGCATGGAAATAAATAATACCCCCAAAACAAAGGCAAAATCGATTTGAAAAAACTTTCCTAAAATGGTAAAATTATGCTTTTCAAGGCCTAAATGGTTGAATTTGGCACAAAAAAAAAAAAAAAAACACACGCGCACACAAGATAGTTCGCAACATTGGCAATGTATAACATTTCCAATCAACACACCAAATTTTGTACAATTCCAATGACACCTACCAAATTACCAAATTGCCCCAATGGTCACTAAATCATGTTTCTTTTCATCTTTTGGTGATCGTTACTGCAACATGACATGCCAAACACTGTCTAGGACCAGTCAAATATTGACTAGTCAAAAATTTTTTTTGCCAATCACTCAACTACAGTACTATAATTCCACAGCATTCAAGTCTTTTTGTATTTGTATGTAGATTTTAGGAAAATAGAGCTACCACTTTGTAGAGAGATAGGAATTAAAGTGATGCATGCTAAGAAAATTAGAAAAATATGTTCTCAGCCGGGGGCTCCTTTGCCCCACATTAAGCAAGATTATTGAATTCCACTTACAAGAGAATCATTACCTAAGATGGGTTTTTTTCCTTATTATTATTATTATTTTTTACTTCCCCTTTCCAGTGAGAAGTTTCAGAAAAATCCTGAGGCTTGCATACTTTTCAATGCTACCACTACTTCTTGTGTCCTCACGGCTCGTTATTTAAAAGCAACACACATCAACTTCTCCAACGATTTGAAGTCTAGCTATCTTCTAAATAGATCCTAGTCGGTTACTCAGCCATATACATGAAATGTACCCAACTAAAACAAATTACTTTCATCCAAAAACACACAAAATGCTTTCTTGATACCTTTGCAATGAAAAACTGTCTCTTGTATTGAAAATTTGTTCCGTAAATTTTTTGACACTAAAATATTTTCCAATGAAGTTGTAAAGTATAAATAGTAGTGAATGTAGGGAGGGATTCGTTAACACCTGGTGTAAGAGTTTTACTCTTATACCTCTCAATATCTTTTTGTGCGAATAATATATCATTACTCCAACTGTTAGATTATATACTCTACTCATATACATCATGCATGCCAAATTTTAAGTTAGTCAGAGATTAGGAACATACTATATCATCCATAAAATGCCTCAAATTATAGTTTTATTTGTAAAAGAAATATAAGTTTATAAAGTAAATGCTTCTTGATTTCTGATTAACTTGAAATTAGGCATGCATGACGTGCATGATCGAGTAGAATATCTAATTCAACGATTGGTTTAGCCAAATATTATTCCTATAAAAAGATATTGATTGAGAAGCATAAAAATAAAAAAGTTTTACATGCACCTGGTGTACGTGAAACTTTTTAATCTAATTCAAGGTTATTAATTTGTGCCTTCAATACTATGTAAAGTTTCTTGAATTGTTTAATTGTAAATTGGACACTTAAACCGGCCCTTAATAATTGTTTGAGTGGTGACCAGGCTCGGCAATGTTTTTGGAATAAAGAGAATTGAATCAGAAAGTTAATAGCATATATTCAACTTGAGTAGTAGCCCTTTTGAGGGTTAAATTAAATGCACATAGTGGGCACAACATGTTGGTTGGTCCTCAATGAGGTTTTGCGATGCTGTAAGTAGCCCTATTAGTAAAGTCGGCTGTCCGTTGAAACCCCCTAGCTAGTTGCAGCTTTGCTGGTTCAAAGAATTTTCAGTAGTTTACTCTCTCTCTCTCTCTCTCTCTCTCTCTCTTCTAAATGTAGGAGAAGTGGCCACAGATTTCCTGATAAAATTGGACCACCACAATTCTAATAGGTACTGGTCGGACCTATCCGCTTCGGATTCAAAAATGGCACAAAATTCACATAATTGACTTGAAAAGCGGAGATCGTTAGATTTTGGCTATCAAAAGTGCAATATTTTCTTTTTAAAATCTTTATGTTTTAGTAATAATTTATTTTTGCAGAAGTTAAAATCCCTCATTGATTCCACCTTTATTCTTGGCTTCCTTATTGCTAATTAGTTTTCCTAAATAGTTTTATTTATTTATGTATTTTATTTTTTGGCCATTGCTTGATAATTTTATTAATAAATTAAATTATTATGGATTAAAATTTGTGTTTCGTTCTCTCTTGAGAGTTCTATAAACTATCAACCTAACCTAGTGATCTGAGACCCTTGTTTATTGAGGCCTTGAGGGTATGGTGGTCATAACTTTTTAATGCTCTTAGCTGGGTCATTTTCCATTTTATCCTTATTTCTGAGAGATATCATGAACAGGGCCATTGAGCCAGAAAGTGAAATAGGACCAAGTCCATTTCCCCTATTAGATCTACAATCCAAGTTTGTAGCCGGGACCTATAAGTTTTGTTGTTTAGTACAAGTCTTTTGCGAGTCTCCCACGCTTAGCAATTAGCTTGAGACATTCATTTGTGGTACTAAACCAAAAGCCATCCTCTGAGTGCTTAAAAGTCTTTAAAGGGACAAATTAAGGTGAGACTGAGAGTAAGCTTGGCCCAAGTGAAAAGAGGTTCTATTTGGAGTGTGAAACACCCCACCCCACCACATGCACCCCAAGTTTGGGAAGTGCTTAACTCCGTCCAATCCTTACAATTTTCTCATCCTGAATAATAATTTTACATCTTGGAACACATATTTCAAGGGTAACCAATCGGACAGTGAGCACCAAAAGATCCAGAATTCTATGGTTTTCATTTCACATCTTGCTTCAAATCCCTTGGTTTACGGAGACGACTTGACTTGAAGTGGCACCAGAATAGGGTCCAATATGAAGAGTATGTCCACGACTCTGATAAGGATTAGTCAAATGCCACAGATGATTCAACTGAATCATCTCCTTGATTGTAGAACTTATGCCATGTGCAAGGCTGGAATCCACTCTCGGAAGGAAAGTCTAGCTTGCTACCTACCGTGGAGGGTATTGTGTCTTCACATAGCATAAGTTCTACAATCAAGGAAATGATTCAGTTGAATCATCTGTGGCATTTGACTCATCAGACTCTTGCCTTTAAAAGCTCCTCATACTCCATTTCCTTGCTCATCTAAGTAAGAGTACTAAAAGAGGGTGTTTACATAAGAGTAATTATGGGGTCATCTTTGTATCTCTCCATGATCGCATGCCTGCTATCCTTACTCTCTTGTTTTCATCTTATAACGAGTACTGGCTCTCCCTCTCCTGCTTCTATACGCCCACTATGTCATGATGATGAGAGCTCAGCCTTGTCACAATTCTACCAAAGCTTTGTGACTCGTTATCAGTATGCTTCTGGTGATCCTTCTGCTTATCCAAAAACTGCATCATGGAAGCTCAGAGATAATAGTAATTGCTGCTCATGGGATGGTGTCAAGTGTGATGAAGACACTGGCCATGTCATCGGCCTTGACCTGAGTAGCAGCTTTCTCTATGGTTCTATCAACTCCACCAGCAGCCTCTTCCGCCTGGTTCACCTTCAAAAGCTTAATCTTGCCTACAATCTCTTCAATTACTCTCAAATCCCCTCTAGAATTGGCCACCTTTCGAGGCTAACATATCTCAACGTCTCCCAATCCCAATTTTCTGGCCAAATCCCTTCAAAAATCTCAGAGCTGTCCAAGTTGACTACTCTTGATCTGTCGGGAAATGTTGGTTTGAAACTTGAAAAGCCCGGTCTGAAGGGCTTACTTGGAAATCTAACCGACCTGAAAGAAGTTCATCTCAGCGGCGTGAACATTTCTTCTGCAGTACCAGCTGATATCTTGGCCAATTTTTCTTCTCTGTCATCTCTTCTTCTAAGGGGTTGCAGACTGTGTGCTGAATTCCCCACCAGAATTTTCCAACTACCCAACCTGCAGATTCTTGATGTTGGGTCCAATCCATACTTGACTGGTAACTTGCCAAAATTCAACAAAAGCAGTCTCCTCAAGATTTTGCACCTCGCTGGAACAGGCTTCTCTGGTGAGCTGCCAGATTCAATGGGCAACCTTAATTCCTTGAATGTGTTGGACGTCAATGGCTGCAACTTCTATGGGTCCATTCCATCTTCACTTGGTAACCTTACCCAACTCACCACTCTCATTCTCCAACATTACAATTTTCATAATTTTAGTAGACGGACCTTCACTTTGCTTGGTAAGCAAGCAAAACTCACTCACTTGAACCTGGCGGGGAACAATTTCATTGGTGAAATCCCCGATCTTGGAAACGAGACGCTCCTTGCTGTGCTATATCTTCACTCCAATCAATTCACGGGTCAAATTCCATTTTGGCTTGCCAACCTAACACAGTTAACAGAGCTCTTTCTTTCTATAAATAAACCGCACGGTCAAATTCCACAATCAATTCTTCATAGACTCGTAAATCTTGAACGTCTTTCTCTACATGGAAATAACCTGAGTGGCAGTCTGGAATTTGACATGTTTCATAACCTCAAAAATCTCTTTTATCTCCGACTGGGGTATAACAATTTATCATTAATGCTCACTAATTCCACCACTATGAATGCCAATCTTCCAAAGTTCAAGCTTTTAGGATTGGCTTCATGCAACATAAGGGAGTTCCCAGATTTCCTTCGGTACCAGGATGAAATGGAGATTTTGACACTCGAAAGAAACAAAATTCAAGGCCAAATACCGAAATGGGTGTGGAACATGGGAAAAGAAACACTGCTGGAGATAAGGCTTTCTTTCAATTTTCTTACAGGTTATGACCAGCCTCCAGTTGTTCTTTCGTGGACTAGTCTACTCGTTTTAGACCTTAGGTGTAACATGATCCGAGGACCACTCCTGATTCCACCAGTGACCACCTTGGTTTATTTAGTTTCAAAAAACTCACTGATGGGAGAAATTTCACCATTGATCTGCGATCTAACTTCTCTTTGTATCCTCGATTTGTCTAATAACAACTTCAGTGGCGTACTTCCACAATGTTTGGGCAACTTTAGCGAATCTCTCTCTCGGCTGAATCTACGAAACAACAACTTTCAAGGCACCATTCCTCAAACATACACGAATAGAAGCAAATTGAGGATGATTGATTTAAGTCAAAACCGATTACAAGGGAGTGTACCAAGATCATTGGCCAATTGTAAAATGCTAGAAATTCTTGATCTTGGAAACAATCAGATTAATGATATCTTCCCCACTTGGTTGGGAACTTTACCAAAGTTGAGGGTCTTGATTATGCGATCTAATGAGTTCCACGGTGCAATATGGAGTCCTCAAACCAGGTTTGAATTTTCCAAACTGCACATCATTGATCTCTCTTATAATAGTTTTACAGGAAAGTTGCCATCTAAATACTTCAAAAATTGGAATGCCATGAAAAAAGACAATGTAGACCCCTACTTAACATATTTGGGGGTATACATTGGCTTTTACATAGCAGGATATTCAGAGACTGCAAATTATAATTACACAATGACAATAACAAACAAAGGCATTGAAACAATATGTGCACATATTCCCAAGTTCTTCACTGCCATGGATCTGTCAAGCAACAGATTTGAAGGAGAGATTCCAAATTCCATTGGGAATTTGAAGGGACTTCAATTACTCAATCTTTCCAACAACATTTTTAGTGGTTGCATCCCATCATGCTTAGGGAACCTGATGAAGCTCGAATCATTGGACCTTTCTCAAAACAAGCTCTCAGGAGAGATCCCTCAACAACTGATAGAGCTAACGTTTCTTGCTTTTTTAAATGTCTCCTATAACCATCTCACAGGTCTCATACCAGGAGGGAAACAATTTGATACGTTTCAAAACAATTCTTTTGAGGGAAATTCTGAATTGTGTGGAAACCCCCTATCAAAGAAATGTGAGAATTCTGAGGCATTGTCACCACAACCTTTAAGCTCAAAACAATGTGAAGATTCTGGGTTCCCAAGTGGATATGATTGGATATTCATATTGATGGGATATGGAAGTGGGCTGGTAGTAGGGTTAGTTATTGGGCACACCATGACCGCAAAGAACCACCAATGGTTTGTAGAAACTTTTGGGAGGAGGCCACAAAAAGGGCAAAGGGAGAACAAGAGGGCACGTGGAATCAGAAATAGAAATTGATTGGATGTTGGTCAAAATGTCCTTCAAAGGTGTGAATCAATGTATGTTTTCACCATTATCATCTTTTTCTCTTTCTTTCCCCTTTTTGTTTTTCTTTCCTTGTTTGTGTTTGGAGATTTAGAGAGCTCATGGGTACTATTATGGTATTGGATGTTCTAAGCTTTGGTAATTTAAATTAATGTAGCAATGCAACTAGCTCTTGTATTTGTTAATACATATTATCTTCATTTTGTAAGACCCATCCCCCCCCCCCCCCCCCCCCCAAAAAAAAAAAAAAAAAAAAAAAATACCACACACACAACTAATGGGAACATTCTTTTAAGCTAGGCTGCCTTGTGGAAACTTAATGTTAAACAATTCTAGTTCGCCGTATTGTTAAGGTAGGATGATGACTATGTGAAGATGTGCTGATATAACTTATATAGATATATGCATTGAGAGTTATATCTCGTGCATTAGTGGGTTAAAGGGTATATTGGACTAATATAATGCACAGGATACGACCCCTAATGCATAGTACTAGTATAATGTATCGATATATACTGACCTAATCGAGATTGCATTGAGGTATATAATAGGGCAATTGAACAACGGGTATCATTAGGATATATAAAAACCCATATATAAGACATTCGCTATTATATATATCCAATTCAAAGAACATATAAAAAAATATAATAATAATTATTGGGTGCTACCACGTTAATATTTGGTTGCGATGTGGACATTTTTAAATTTCAAAACACAGACTTGGATGTTAAATGACTTCATCAGAATTGAAGTGACAAATCAAGCCCTAGAATTTTGCATTGCTGATCCTCCGAAGAATTTCCTCGCGAATAATTAATTGCTACCAGAAGTCATGAGCCTTCTTGCTCCTATCAGGAGAAGATTCAACCATGACTTTAGTATTGTTAAAGGTAGCCAATGGTTTTGTAGGCTAATCGCATATCCTCTCTTGTACAGGAGGGAAGGGTTTCCGATTCAAGTTGCTAGGATCCTTATCTGGGGTGTAATAGAGGGAGCTGAGGGAGGGGGGGTGCAAAAAACTTGCTTCCTCTGCACTTCTTACGCATACTAGATATTGCACACATGTGTTGCATATGAATTTTATCTAACAAAAAATATGCTTATATCTTTCAAAAAATAATTTTTTTTTTAATATGATAATTTTGTTCATGGTGGGAGTTACCACGAAGGGATTATAATACACATATGTATCCATGTGTTCATGAGGTGTCTCTTGGTCCTAGAAAGAGAAGAGTTGAGATAGAGATAGAGATAGAGATAGAATCATTCTACTGAACACCGTAGTAAGATTAGTTATGAAACTTTTTTCTGTCTTTTTTTCAAACGTCCTTAATAGATGATAGAGTAGGTTTTTTTTTTTAAAAAAAAAAAAATCTCAAATTAAGGATAAAATTGTATTTATAATTTTAAATGAGTAATATTATCAATTAAAATTTTTTCTATTTAAGAAACTTTTATAAGTAGCATAGATATAGCTAGATATAAACTCACATTGTTGATGGCCTCCATCTCAAAAAATCGTATTACTTTCTAGCCAATTGTTTTTTTTTTTTTTTTTCAAAATAAAAATGAAAGTTCCCCCCATTTCTTCAATTGAGTCACAACTCACAACGGTATCACCATTTTACACATTTTGGACATCTAGGGATTGAGCGCCCATGGCATGGCCCAGGATGGTGAGGGTGTTCAGGGATTAAATTGCCACTATCTTTTATTTTCTTTTCTTTTTTATTTCTTTTTTATTTATAAAAGGTGCAAAAATGAAAAGTAAACAAAGGAAAACATCAAAACAACATTTCAATTCCAGCCTTTATCACACCTAAGCATTTTGACTCAGTAAAACACGATTAAGTATCCAAAAACAAATTGAAGGTTGGTGGTGTCACACCCCCAAACTCAAAAGACTGGATTTGACGATATGATTGTCACAAATTACAAAGGTTTATGCTACACAAAGGCCAAACAACTTAACAATATCAATCTGTAATAAAATTGTCTCCAATAATCCATCTACAATAAAATTCAAGCCATAACATAACTAAAGTCTCAACAATTAATTGAAATAACTAGATAAATCCATATCCATCAAAGTAAATTGTCACCTCCAATAACCTACTACAACGTCCATTGAAATAATAAACTAATTCTTCTAACTACTAAAATAAAAGTTTTAATTAAATTCGCAGATTAAGCCATCAACACCCACCCTCTTCGTACGTGGAAGCCACTTACATCAAGCTATTCATCTGTGGGAAAAAATATAAGGGGTGAACATAACGCTCAGCAAGAAAACATTACACAATTTATACAGGAAGAGGTCAAGCATATTCGCACGATTGATTTAAAAAGCATGAGTAACAAAACGATAGAGTTTTACAATAAATCATTTCTTTCAATTTGATAGGCATATAAACTTTTAGAAATAATTCTCTTACTTTCAATTCAATAAACAATGATACCGAAATACTTTCGATAACAATTCATTCGATAAATCACCTTAAAATCACTGATTGATAATACAAATCAATAAAACATTAGTTCATACAAGTACTTCCTCTGGCTAGACTTACACTTATAGGCGCCTATCATCGTGGGACTTTACACTACATCAATACTGATAACCAATAATATTAGAATCCCTTATTGGCACGGAACAATTTTCCAACAGTATTAGAATCCCCTGTTGGGACGGACCAATAATCTAATCAGAGTTCACACTTATACAATAAACATTTGGCAAATATTTTTCACAAATAAAACAGATTCAAAACACGTATGTAAACAATTTCAATAAAAGATTATTTTGCTTGACCCCTAGTACATAAGAAATAACCACTTTGATAGTAAAACAATTTTGAAAACAATTGTCCATAAATCAATGGCTCACAAAAGAGGAATAAAAACAAGATTTATTTTTATTTAATTAAAGAGGGCGATAAATTGTGCAAGTTCCTTTACCTCAAGCCAAACCTTCAACAATCCAAACCATCAAACTCCTAACAATCCCAATGCTACTCAGAACCTAAAATCAATAATATTATTTATCAATAAATCATACTTAAGCTAAAAAGTCTCTCCAGCTAAGTGGTGCGTTAAGGGTTTAACATCTAATTCTCATGGCCTTATAATACTTACTATATTTAATATAATTAATGTATACACTAACGTGACATTAAAATAGACTCATGTTAAATTACAAATTGATAGGTTTAAATTACTTTTTAACACAGCAAAGTTACCAGTCAATCTGAGAGAAGTTGATTGTCGACAGATGTGAAGTTGACAGTAAGAATGTAATAAAACAGCAGCAGATTTCCGTATTAACTTCCTATGCTACCCAAGGCAAAAGCAGAAGTTCATCCACTGCTTTTCCCTCAAAATCAGTCCCTAAATCCGTGGGAGAGATATTTGTGGAAGGGTGTACATGGGAAGTGGTGGTGGAAGTGGTGGAAACCACCATTTTTGGCTTTCCTTGTCACCCAAACCCAAAGAAAGAGATTTTTGGTGGTTGGATGATCTTTTGCAGCAGCTATGGAGGGGTTTTTGAGTGGTGGTGATGATGGTTTAGTGGTTGTAGAAGTGATAGAGATGGAGGATTGGATTAGAGAAGAAAATCTTGGTAACACAGTAAAGTTACCAGTCAATAGATGGTAAGTTACCTGTAAACAGACACGAAGTTGGCAGTCGATTCGTACAAAACAGCATCAGCTCCTTTCTTTTTCCTTCTCTCTTGCTTTCTTTTCTTTTTTCTCTCTTTATATTGTTTTTAGTCAAAAGAATATAAATCCTCCCTAAAGGTTTCTTATATAGGGTGCAAGTTAATCCTAATCTAATTAGGATTACCTTCAAAGTTAGTGTTTGATTAGGATACGAAAACTATCACTCATTAATTAGAAAACAATCACCTTGTTTGGCCACAAAGTTGAACGTATTCGAGATTAATCCTAAATTAATTCATACGTTTAAATCTATCTAAAGGCAATCAATTTTATAGTTAATTAAGCCTAAGAAAAATTCAAGGTTTTACAGGTGGTACCAGTTATACCTAGAGAGAGAAAGAGGGCCACAAATTTTAGAGTTAAAGAGCAACAAGGAAAGGTTCTACAACATCAACTAAGCAAGAGGAGAAGTAATTCAAAGGCAAGGGAAAGATATTTGCAAGAGGTATACCTTTATGTTAACACCCCATTATGTACCCCTTAACGCCACGAACTACCTTTAAGCCCAATAATGAAGGGCAACAATAGATGAGCTACCACAAGCAAGTCCCGAAGGACCTGCGTAGGCACAACGTAGTTTCCAGCACATTGAGATACCCTATGCTCATACGTGCGTTGGTAATGCACGTACGTGCATCTTCCATGCACGTACGTGCATGCCCTTTATTTTCAAAATTCCAGCATTTCCCCCCAAATCATTTCTTATCTTGTGAGGACCCTGTGCTGATAGTTGCTTGATAGCGGTTGAGAAACTCTAATTGACTCTGAAATAAACCCTAAAACCTCTCTATATATACGCCCACTTTCAACCAAAAGGGGGATCCATCTTTTCACCTAGCCTCCATCCGAAAAACTCGAGAATCCACAACTATGACTGTGAGAAGTTCAGAAGGCAAGCTAATGGAGTAATCGTTGTTGCCCGTACTTGAAAGTAACGATTTTTAATCCTTTATTTCATTTCTTTGTGATTTAGCATGGTTATTAATTGCATGAAATGTGTATAACATCTTCCACATCCCTTTTATTTAATGTTAGCATATTAGATTCATTTTAGCATTTACTCATCCTTCGTATATGATATTTAATAGTCCAAACATTACTCTGGTATAAAGGATAGGTAGGACCATGCAATTAGGTCTACTTATCAATTCAGGCATTTAGTTCGCATGATTTAGGCCTCGCACATGGATATTATTTATTTATTTGCATGCATCCATCAATATTTATCCCATCACTCCGCCGTTTAGATCTAGGGCATTTCCATTGTCTTTAAATCACATTTTAGATAATTTTCGCATATATCATGGTTATAGGTTCATTTGGATCCGGCAGGGCACGATAGGCATAAGTCTGTAGCATAATATATTGTAATAATAAGGCGTGTACGTACGTACATATGGGATGCACATACGTGCTTGCCATATGCACGTACGTGCATGACTCATTTTTGGCAGATCAATCTCCTTCTCTTTTGCAGTTCTTTTTTGCAGGCAGTGTAAGTATCCCTTTGAACTTTTCAAATACCCTGTCTTGTATACACCTGTTTATATATCTTGTGTTAATTTCCCATTCTTTCTCATTATTGTGTGCCATTAATTGAGTTCAATTACATAAATGCTTGAGTAATGGTTGAATCCAGTTAAGTCCTTTCTAATTAAAGCCAATAAGTGTATATAGGGGCTGGATTTATCCAGGCGTTATTAGGTGCCTCACACCTTCCCAATAACGTACCCTAGCTCCGAACCTTGAAATCTTTGGTAATGACTAGTTGGGCCTTTGCTAGGGGTCAATTAATTCCCGAAACCAAATCGGGTAGCAACTCCATCTCCGCACTAATTCTCTTGGTTAGTGGAGTACTCCCATGCCGCGTGGTCGAGGACATGGCGCTCACACTTTAACCTTTAGAATTAAGGTTTTTCTCTTATGTTGATGTCTATTATGTTTGAGAGCATGCTTAGAATATAAATATGAGTTGATTGCAATGATTATCAATATTCTATCATGTTATCTTGATGTTATATGTTGATTAAGTGCGAACATGAGGATTATAGCATAAAGGTACACTCTTTACTCCCTTATATGTGTTGGAATTTGCTGTTTTGATGCTATAATGATTGATTGCATGAGTCTTTGCATGTTAGGATCTTTTTAGTAGAATTTTTGCATATTAGGGTTTGTGTTTTCTTCTTAATATCATGAGTTCTAGGTATTGTGTTGAGTATTGCATGTTTTAGGTTAGTTTTGTGCATGATAATCACTCTTATTCATATAGAAGCATGCTAGGATTTTGTTAGTAGTTTTGTTTATTGTTTTTATTTGATTTTTAGGGTGTTTTTAGGTTGTCAAACATTCTATCTAGGTTTGTTTATATGTGTGTGTTTAAGCATGTTTAGCTTTCATTTTGATGTCTTTTGCATAATAGGATCATCTAGCATAATTAGGATTTGAGTCGTGATGATTTGGTGATAGTATGATTGTGATATTATGATGACTTTGGTGATGTGATTGTGGTATGATGTATGTTAGTTTTCAAATTAATTGGCGGTCAAGAGTAGTCAATTGATTTGGAAACCTTCTCCCCTTCCCCTTTGGCCTATTCTTCTTATAAACTACAGTAGCTAATAAGTTTCCTTATTCTCTTCAAGTTTCCTTTTCTCTACAAGTTTCTCTTTTCTCAATCTTTCCTTTTTCTCAAAGTTTTCCTTTTTATAAAACTTTTCTTTTTGATTAATATGGAAACTTAAAAACTATTGTAATTCTTTATAAAGGGAATAGCCCTCCAATCGAATTACGTGGACTTTAATTTTTGCATGTTTGTTTGTAAGGTACGTAGGTGCTCATTTGATGTTCAAGTCCGCCCTAAGATACTAAGTATCCTAATTTTCTTTTTCTTTTCTTTTATCTCTTGTGATTGATAGTGGATAAGGATGGATAATTGATTGATATGCATGCTATTTTTTTTTTTTTTTTTTTTGTGGATTATTATTAATTTGCATGTGTATAAGTTATTAGTTTAGCCCAATGAAATTAAGAGACCAATTAGGGCGATGTGGGTGCCTATGGGCTTAGCCAAAACCTTCCCATATCATAACTTAGGCCCCTCGAATCCGATTTTTGGTTTAAGACCTTTGCCTTTCCTTTTAAAAATGGAGTCATGTGTTTTTTGGAAATAAAATATTTTTAGGGTTTCCCTAATTCCTTAAAAATGAGGTGGCGACTCCTTATGTTTTCGTATGAAATCATATGGGCCATTTCTTGGGTTCACACTACCTACCGACCATTGTCCGACCTCCAACAACCTTATCACTGACCTTCTCCATCTCTGGCAACCTCGACGAGATTCATGACTCTCTTATGCCTTCATCTCAGCAAAAAAGCATGCCCTAGCCCATCACACCAATTAAATCACCATCTTCTTCATTCACTCCTCATCCCATTCTTCTTCTTCTTCTTCTTTATTTACAAAAAGTTACAATACTGTTTCGTGCTATTAAAATTTCTATAGAAAATAGTAACAATTTACTATTTTTTGCTATAAAAAACTGCATTTTTCGTGCTACTAAAATTTCTATAGCAAATAGTAACAGTTTACCATTTTGGCTATAAAAAATAGCATTTCTCGTGCTACTAAAAATTCTATAGGAAATAGTAATAGTTTACTATTTGTTGCTATTAAAAACATTCTTCTTAGATCAAACACAAGTACCAGACCCAAAAAATTTATCATCACAAAAAACCTTATATAGGAGGTGTTGCAAGCATTGTCAATGGCTATTCTAAGCCATGCCCATGGTTGAGATTTAATCGCATTTTACTATTTCGTGTTACTGAAATTTCTATAGAGAATAGTAATAGTTTACTATTGTTTGCTATAAAAAACAGCATTTCTCATGCCATTAAAATTTCTACAACAAATAGTAACAGTTTACTATTTTGGTTATAAAAAAACAGCATTTCTCGTGCTACTAAAATTTCTATAGAAAATAGTAATAGTTTACTATTTTGGCTAAAAAAAATAACATTTTTCGTGCTACTAAAAATTCAATAGAAAATAGTAATAGTTTACTGTTTATTGCTACTAAAAATAGCATTTACGGTTAGATAAACACAAACACAAGTAGCACCCCTCCCCTCCCAAAAAAAAAATTATCTTCACAACAAAAACACATTTGGTGGGGATAAGGAAAAAAAAAACTAAAAAATAGAAGAAAGGGAGAAGATAGCCATGTTAAACTTCAACCATGGTAATAGATCTGGTGGGATAAAAGAAAAAAAATGAAAAGAGGAAGAAGAAGATAATCGATGAAGGAGAAACAAAGGACAGCGTGGCTGAACGCTGTGTAACAGATCTGGTTTTCAGATTTGGTTAGGAGAGAAGAACAAGAGAGAAGAGAACCAGCGATGGTGGAAGTGGAGGTGGTGGTGGCCTATTGGAGAAGAGGCGTCGCTTGGCCGTTGTCTGAGAAGAGTTGTCGTCTGAGAAGAGTCGTAATGTAAGAAATCTTCAGACTTGGTTAGTATAGAAGAACGAGAGAGAAGAGACTCAGTGGTAGTGGAAGTGGAGGTGATGGTGCCTCGTTGGAGAAGAAGTATCGCTTGGCTGTTGTCAAAGAAGAATCATCGACGGAGAAGGGCCATAGTTGTTGCCTGTTTTTGGCCTTACGGTATACATAGAAAAGGTTAAAACACGAATTTCTAAAAAATGGATTTCCTTATGCTGAAAGAATCTCTAAAAAATGGGGTTATGGAGTTAAAAATTCTTATGGTGGGGTTATTGTTAAAAGCAGTCCCTTATTAGGGGTAATTGCTAATTTCCCCATTATTTTAAGGTAAAAAGATGTATAGATATGTACCCAAAAACTTAATTAGCAAAAAACCCAAGAAACCCAAACGAACAACCAGAACATTGACACAAGGAAGAATAAATTTTGCAGAGAGAAATTGAGATTTGAGCTTGAGACGTATTTGAACAAGTTTTTTTTTTTTTTTTTTTTTGGTGTAATCTTATTTATTGAACCAACCAAACTCGAGTCAAGCTTTGGGTCGTCTTACAGCATTGGAATTGGTCATTATTTCACATCTTAATTGATTAAAATCAATTATACTTTAATAGACACGATTTTTGACTTGAAGTGGGATTTCCACTAGCTTATGCATCACTGGGAAGTGGTGATGTGTCTAACAGTCCTTTGCCTATAAAGTGCTCGTCAACCCCTAAGCTATGTTTGGATAAGAAATTTTTAGATGGATTTGTCTTTGAGATGGAATTTGTAAAATTTTTATGAAGAATTTCCTTATAAAAATTTTACAAATTCCATTTAAAGACAAATTCCACCTAAAAATTCCTTATCCAAACATAAGGAAATCATGGGATCATCTTTGTGAGGTTTTTGTTTCAATTCCAAGTGGTGCGTGTGTGGATGTGTGTAGACGCCATGGTTCGGGAGAAAAAGGAAAAAAAAAAAAAAAAGAAAGACTCAAACGATAGGCAACATTTTTTAAGGGTAGGCCACCTAGTGGAAACTCAATGTCAGTTTTTTTAGTATGCCATAGAAAATCACCAAATTTATTGCGTCTTCCTGCTTTAATAAAGCTTGTAAAAATATTGTCTCATAAAGCTTGCAAAGATATTGTCTCCCTAGACCATTGTGCCTGGCAGCCTAAAGCTTTGCCCATGAGATTAAACTCTAATGTCATTAGGCTTATCCTTGGTGATGGTATTGATTATGTGTTCATGAGATTGTAGATAATAGTCATTGGTAGGGGTGCAAAATGGTTCGGGTAGACCTGAGAATCAAACCATTTCGTGCAATTCGGTTCGGTCCAAGAAGTATCCAGTGCAGTTCTCGGGACAAATTTTTAAGAACTGATGAATTCAGTCCGATCCACGGTTTAGGGGGTTTCTGAACCGGCCCAGACCGAATTCCTGAATTACGAATATATATATATGAATGATTATATGTTTATATTAATAAATTATACTACATATATAAGTATTATTGAATAAATAATAATACTTTCAATAAAGTTATTACCTTGTACAAAAAAAAAGAAAAAAAGAAAAAAAACAACAACAACAACAACAACTGAGAACTAGATTGTTTTTGTTGGTCCAATCCAGTCTAGCTTTGCAAATCGGTGCGGGCTAGTCCGTGCTAGAGGTGTTTCTGACCTGGACCGAACTAATTTGGGACCTCAAAATTTTTCCTAGAACCGGACCGATTTAGGCCTTGGACCGAGATTGGGACCGGATCGAATTTTTTGATCCGGGCCGGTCCGGTTCTCAATTTTTTTTTTTTTTGTTTTGTTTTTGGTAAAAGGTAAGAAATTTATTGAATAAGTATTATTATTCATTGAATAATACTTATTTATGGAGTATAGTACATTAAGATTAACATATAATTATATATATATAGTTATTTATTTATTTATTTATATTTTTTTGTTGGAATTCGGGAATTCGGTCTGGTACAATTCTAAAATCCCCTAAACCGTGGACTGGACCGAATTAATTCGGGACCTTAAAATTTGAACCAGAACCAGACCGGTTACTGTTTCGATCGGACCGGAACCAGACCGAATTGATCAGACTGGTTCGGTCCTCGAGTCTGCCTGAACCATTTTTGCAACCCTAGTCTGGTCCAGTCCAATACAATTTTCAATCCGGTTCGAGTCTAATTTTTGTAGTCCCGAATTAATTCGGTCCAGTCCAGATATACCGTTGGTCCGGACTGATTAGCACCCCTAGTCGTTGGGGAAGTGGAAATCTGCACGACATTCTCTTCTCTAGCTAAAACATAGAGATATCACCATTCCTTTTTTTTTTTTTTGGGGGGGATAAATTACAAGAAACTCTCTTTATGTTTGGTTGTTTTTCATGTAACCCCAAAAATAGTTGCAATGTCCACTCAGTCACCTTACAAATTTAACAATTAGTGTCACCATTAATCATTATTCATGAAATTAGATGAAAAAAATGTTATGTGACCATCGTTAATTTCACGAATGGCAATAAATGGACGCGCTAATTGTTAAATTTGTCAACTGTTTGCAATTATTTTTTCTTAGGCGAATTACACGAAAAAGTGTCCAACATTTAAGGGTTTCTAGCTTACTCTCTTCCCAGTTCTCAAGTTCTCTCTCTATTATATTGTAGGAATACAACTTTCTTGCCCATTGAAATACCTCTCCCTCCTCTCTCTCTTTCCATATCCTTTCTGCACAAGAGAAGAACTCTGTTATCTCCAATTTCGAATCGTGTCCCGCAAAGTCATCATATGAGTCGGTGAGAAAATCTAAAATCAACGGCTCATTTTCTCAAATAAAAGACAATGTCTGCTGGTTGTAGACACCCCATTTTGCACCCAATGAGTTGGATTGGAAACGCCCTATGATGAGGTTAGTTCATATACTTTGATAAACTTTGGAATTCGCCTACATAAGCCGAAAGAATTGCAGCTAAGAAATATAGTGAATTCACGAAGTTCAGTGCGTACGCATTAATGTAGGTGCGTACGCATGGGTTAGTGGTGCGTACGCATCTTATGCTTCCAGAACCTTTCTTTTCGGGCCACTTGCCCTCCAGATCAGAACTCTTTCAAAGAACGTGTTGTAACATGCTTAGGAGACCTAGATTTCGGGAAAAACAGCAGAGACCCCTAATCCTACTTCCTATGCCTATATATAACCCACTAGACACCTACAGGAGGGGGACGGGAAATCAGAGAGAGGGAGAGAGAGAAGGAAAGCTATAGGAACAGAAAGAGAGAGGAGGAAAGAGAGGAACAGAGAGAGAGTGTAGGAGGCTGCAATTCTGGAGGTTCAAGAAGGAGTAGTCCTTAAAGGAATCAGAGTGGAGAACCCTGAGGGTAATATCTGCATTCTGTATGTATAATTTACCTGTTAAGCATGAAAATTCGTATTCAATAAAGTAATGTGCTGCCATGAATGCCATGATAACTGCATAATATTGATTGCATGTCATCACATAGTGGACTCTTTCCATAAGAGAACTTAGGACTTTATGCACATTTCTGTATGAGCATCATGCAATAGACTAGGGCTTAACTATATGATGACTTTGCTGGTATGAAAATCTCCTGTGTTACCATCAAGGTGGTTTCAGACTTAAATCTGCAAAAACGGACATATATGGTTTCTGACCATATACAGTGAGTTTCGAGAGATGACATAAATCGCCAATAGGTGCGTACGCAATACAATAATTGCGTACGCAGTGAAGGTATGCGTACGCAGTAAACAATACCGCGTACGCACATAAAGTATTGGCAGACAGTTCTTCTTTTATTTTAGTTTATTTTATTTTTCTGTCTAAAGCATGATTAGCATGATTTAGGTTTAGTCTATATTCATATTCATACTTATTTTCTGCATATTTTATTTTATTAAGGATGCATGATGTAGACTGATATGTGAGTTTCTGGGATTCTGCGTGAAATGCCTATTAGGTGCGTATGCATATATCGGGTGCGTACGCACCAATAAGTGATACGTATGCACCTTACCTCGGCAGACAGTTTCCTTCTTTATTGTAGTTATTCTGATAATTGGATAGTTCGTGTATCATTTCTTTATGTTTATTTCGTGCCTTTGTCTGTGTCGTATCATCATGATTTGCGTGCTGCTGTGGTTGAATGAATAGGGCCAATTTTGATTAGACATTAAGTTAATTAAAGCCATTAATCATGTGTGGGGGCCGGTTTCGACCGGGCGTGGATGGGTGCCTAACACCTTCCCAGCTGCGTACCCTAGCTCCGAACCCGAATCTCTGGTTATGACGAGCTACACCCTGCTAGGGTTCACTCGTTCCCATTATTGGGTGGCGACTCCTCTCCGTGTTAGTCCTTTGAGGCTAATGCGTATTCTCGAACCATGTGGTACCGGGCGTGGCGCTCACAGTGGCGACTCCACTGGGGATAGAGAGCTAGATTCCGTATAGTGATTTATGGCTTTGCTTAATTTAAATTGTTTAATTGGAAAAGACCAAAATTACACACACGCGCACTACCACCCTTTACCCTCGATGACAGTCTGATGAAAGGTACCGGGTCCCATTCGGGCCTATGGTTACTGGAAGTTGGCATCATCAACCCACAGCCTGTGTCACTAGCCTGTAATAAGCTTGTGAGTACGCTAACGGGCCACTCTTTGAGTGCCCTAGCTTGGGTGACCCTTGAAGGAGAAGTACCCCATTAACCAACACCACTAGTTACCCCACCAACCTTTGCATTCCCTTGCTTGAATGTGTGCCATGTCATGTTGCATTCATATTAGGAATTCATCGCGGGCTTGGGACGAGGCCCCCATTATCTATTAGCTATCTCAAGTTGAGCCCAATTGAGGGAAGTTGTGTGATGTTGTTATTGGACTTGGACTTGTGTAAAATAAAAAAATATACATGGGTCCATGATCCAAAAGAGAGTGAGGTGTGTGCATATTGGGCTTAGCTTGAGATAATTAATGGACTATGCGGGTTTAGTATTAGGTTAATCTGTGTTGGCAATCAAATCCAAATCCAATTAAGAAATCAAGTCCAAAGCAAGTCATATCCGAACTTAAGCCCAAAAGAGTAAAGAATTATTTGTAATTGGGCCTGACCAAAAAAAAAAAAAAAAAAAAAAAAAAAAAGGAAAAAAGAATGAATGTCAGGTTCAGGCCCAACTTGTTGAGAGGTGAGAGACATTTCTGTATTGGGCTTAAGTTGGCGAAATAACGGCTTTGTGTCCACTTATTATACTTTGGGCATTTGGAAGACATAGTAAACATGACAAAGCCCAAGGTATAGTGAGCAGTAATTGGGTAATCTTAATGGAGCAATGTTATTTATTCAAATGAAGGACATGGGCTTGATAAAGTTACATATGGCTAAATGCAGTAAAGGATTGGTCGGTCGCAGAAGAGTGTGCCAGGTTGTGTTTGGATCCGATCACCTACATCCAACCGGCTGAGGAAAGTGGAACCGAAACTAATGGCAGCGGAGCCAACTTTAACCGATCTCGTGGCTATGTTGCGACAAGATAAGGCAGAAATGAAGGAACTCATCACGGGGTTAACCCAGAGGCTAGAGCATTTAGAGATGGGGGGTAAAGGGTCATCTGATCAACCCGAAGGCGAAAAGGGAATCGGCAAGGAAGGAGAAGGGAGTGGTGCACCAAAGACTCACGAAGGCGAATCTCACCCTTGGGATGATGAGGATTTCGCAGATTACGTGGCTAGTAAGAAGAATGTCAAAGACAAGGGTAAGATGGAGGATCCTAGGTTCGATAAGCTAGAGGTGGAGAATCATGAAATGAGAGAGCAGATAAGGCAGATGAAGGCCGCCTGGCGAAAGTCTCAAGGGATAGATGACTACCTGTTTTCTATGCCTAACACCCCATCAGAAACTAGGATGCAGTTGCCCCCTAAATTCAAAATTGCGGATTACGAGAAGTTTGATGGGACCGGCGACCCTAAGCAGCATTTGCGCCAATACATGAGTATAGCCAGGATGAGGGGCCTAACCTCGGAGCAAGTCCACTTCGCGTTTCCGCTATCATTATCTGGTGATGCTTCAAAATGGTATTACAAGCTCGATGAGAAGATAACTGGGACCTGGGAGGTGTTGACCGAGGAGTTCACCAATAAGTACAACTATAATACAGTATTGGATGTAACGTTGAGGGATTTAGAAATGACAAGGCAGAAACCCGATGAGCCTTTCTCTGAGTTCATAGGGCGATGGAGAGCAAAGGCAGTGAAACTGACAAACAGGCCAGCAGAGATAGATCAAGTCAACATGATCCTGAAAAATCTGACACCAGTCTATTTCGACAAAATGTTAACCTCATCCGTTATGGATTTCCAGCAACTGTACCAGTGCGGGACCCGAATAGAAGATGCAATAAGCAAAGGGCAGATCGAGAACAGGCCCAAGAGAGTGTTCGGGGCAAACAATGGCAACAGTGGAGCAAGTGGAGGCAATAGAATCGGAGGGCCAGTGCAAGCAACAGTGGGGAATGTTCAGCAAACAGAAAGAAAGCCCAGAGTATTTCACGATCTGGGAGTACCCTTGTCCAAAGCATTTGCTAATCTGTCTAGAAGAGGGTACTTGCAGGCCTTGGAACCTCTGCCACTTCCAAACCCAATCCCATCTAACTGGAGACAGAATGAGTTCTGCGAGTTTCACCAGCGCATTGGTCACAAGATCGACAATTGTACTCGGTTGAGACATGTGATACAAGACATGATTGAAGCAGGGAAGCTGCCGCCGCCAGGAGAGGATAAGAAACCCAATGTGCATCGAAATCCCATTCCCAATCATAACGCACCGCCGCCATATGCCAATATGATTGAAAGAGGATGCGAAAGCAGGGATCCATCTATGCTCATCATTGCAGTGTGCTCACCATGGGATGACAGTGATGAAGAAGGGGATATTAAGAAAGGGTTCTGGGAACAAGTTAAGGAGGACACTATGCACCTTACTCGCGCAGGCAGGCATTTCAAGCCTCCTTATCTAGAGGGTGACAATCCGGGGAAAGACGTGAACCCTGAAGTTGACATAGAGGAGTTGAGACACAGATTGGGAGAAATAGGGAAAGAAGAGGAGGAGGACCGGGTCCTGAAACAGTTGAAGAAGACACAGGCCAACATTAGCTTATGGGGTTTATTGGTGGCTTCAAAGAAACATAGGAAGACGGTATTGGAGGCACTAGCTCAGCACGAGGTGCCCATCGACACCACGCCTGAGCAAGTGTTGTCGATCATGGGGGTAGATGCCGCCGAGAAGACCGTGCTGACATTCTCAAGAAAAGATCTTCCCACAGAAGGGGTAGGGCATGCAAAACCCTTGTATGTCACAGTGGAGTGCAAGAACCTGAAGATCCCGGTGGTACTTGTAGACAATGGGTCGGCTCTCAACGTATGCCCGCTACGCACAGCCAACCGCCTCGGTGTACCTAAAGAAGAACTAACGCCATCTGCAGTAACTGTGAGGGGATACGACAATAGCTCGAGGAGCGTCCTAGGGACTTTCAAAGCAAACTGCAAATTAGGATCGGTGGAATCTATGGTGGAATTCTGTGTGATGGATATTCCGGCCAATTATAACATGCTGCTGGGAAGAACTTGGCTTCACCCTCTCGAAGCTGTCCCGTCGACAGTACACCAGAAGATCAAGATGCCGTGGCAAGGAGGTGTCTTAGTGATTCATGGGGATGGAGAAATCACGGGTCAAGTATTAGGCATCAAAGAAGGAGCAGAGGACTTGGGATGGAGAGGATTCGAGTTAGTGCAAATGCTCGAAAGAAGGAGTGATGAAAGGGAAAAGGTATCTCCGGATTTCGGAATAGGAGTGGGTTATACGGTAGCCCACATCATGAAGCGAATGGGGTACATACCTGGAATGGGGATGGGGAAGAATGGACAAGGAGTCACTGAATTGCCTGATTTTCATGCGCAAAAAGATCGTAAGGGGATAGGGTATGAAGGAAAATCAGGAATCCCGAAGAACGAAGGCACCCTTAATGGCAATTTCGTCAAGGAAGGAGAAGATTTCCCTTTTTGTGGCTTTCCTGAGCCATGGGTAGACAAGACTAATGGAAGAAGGTTGCCAGGTTTGGAAGTCTTTTTCGTAGAAACGTTGAAGATAACACCTTCATGGGGAAAGGCTGAAGAAGTAAAGGCGCTGGAAGTGGACTGGGCCGACAATTTAGAGCAGGGGGCCTGGGAGCATCTGCTATCAGAACACAACCTGAGCATCGCAGTATTAGCAGATCAAGTGGTCACAGAGAATTTAACGGAGCTAATCACTAAAGCAAATGGAGGAACCAGCACCTGGACCTGGGAGAAGATGGAGAAGACCGTTGTAGGCGATAGGATCACCACTCAGACTGATAAGATTATGGTTAATCCCACGACCATTTTTGATGATATCAAGGCCTCTGAGGCCAACTATGATGTAATTTATCCAATTGATAATGAAATGAATTCTGATTTCGCTTATATTGATATGTCTTTAGAAGAATACATTGCATTAATGTCCGAAGATCCCGATTTAAATAAAGTAATCAATGAAGATTATGAAAGAAGTGTAGAACCTATTAAAAGTGAAACTGTTAAAATCAACCTCGGCACCATTGAAAATCTTAAGGAAGTACAAATCGGCTCCACTTTGTCTATAAAAGAACAAACCGATCTCAAAATACTATTGAGTGAGTTCCAAGATGTATTTGCTTGGTCTTACGATGATATGCCTGGGATAGATCCGGAGATAGTACAGCACCACATCATAACAAAGGAAGGAGCCAAACCCGTGAAACAACGATTAAGGCGAATGCAACCAGAATGGCTGATAAAGGTTAAGGAGGAGGTTACCAAGCTGCTGAATGTGGGGTTTATATGAGCGGTAGATCAAGCCGACTGGGTCGCGAATATTGTACCTGTGCCAAAAAAGGATGGTCGAGTAAGAGTTTGCGTAGATTATAGAGATCTGAATAAAGCCTGCCCGAAGGATGACTTCCCCCTCCCTCATATTGACGTCCTTGTAGACAACACCGCAGGAAGCGCCCTGATGTCATTCATGGACGGATTCTCGGGATACAACCAAATTAAGATGGCGCCGAAGGACATGAGCAAGACAACTTTTACCACAGGGTGGGGCACGTATTGCTACACCGTCATGCCATTCGGATTGAAGAACGCTGGGGCAACGTACCAGAGGATGGCGACCGCATTGCTGCATGACATGATGCACAAGGAAGTGGAAGTATACGTGGACGACATGATAGTCAAATCAGCAACCAGGGAGGAACATATGGATAACTTGGAGAAATTCTTCAAGAGGATTCGGAAGTATAAGCTCAGATTAAACCCTCAGAAGTGCACTTTCGGGGTTACAGCAGGGAAACTATTGGGCTACTTGGTAACTCATAGGGGCATAGAAGTGGACCCTGTCAAGATCAAAGCAATACTAGAGATGCCACCACCAAAGACAGAAAAGGAAGTACGGGGTTTCTTAGGAAAATTGCAATATATTAGTAGGTTCATAGCAAGACTCACGCTAACCTGCGAACCAATTTTTAAGTTGCTAAGGAAGAAAGAGTCCAAGGAATGGAATGAGCAGTGTCAGCAAGCGTTTGAAGCCATCAAGATGTACCTGTTAAATCCTCCAATCCTTGCGCCTCCGCGACCCGGGAAACCCGTTCTGTTATATTTATCCGTTTTCGAAGAAGCCTTGGGAAGTATGTTAGCACAGCGAGACGACCATGGGAATGAACAGGCCATCTATTACTTAAGTAAGAAATTGCATGATTACGAGGCACGTTACTCCGCCATGGAAAAATCATGCTTCGCATTAGTCTGGGCGGTACAAAAGCTGAGGCACATCTTAATAACCTTTGAGGTATGGGTAGTCGCTAGAATGGACCCATTAAAGTACCTCCTCGAGAAACCTGCGCTTAACAACAGGCTGTCACGTTGGCTGTTCTTGCTATCTGAGTTTGAGCTGACCTATGTTACTCAGAAGGCCATCAAAGGAGGGGCGGTAGCCGATTTTTGTGCAGAACACCCGGTAATGGGACAAGCTCTTAGGGAAGATTTCCCGGATGAAGATCTGTTTTACATAGAGTGTTCGAAGACTTGGAAAATGTATTTCGATGGGGCATCAAATCAATACGGGAACGGGATCGGAGTTATTTTAATATCGCCTAATGGGTCCCATGTACCTCTATCTATAAAGCTGGATTTTAAGAATTCTAATAACACTACAGAATATGAAGCTTGCATAGCAGGACTAGAAGCACTATTAGCCCTGGGAGTAGAGGAAGCAGAGATATATGGAGACTCCGCGTTGGTCATAGCCCAAGTCCAAAAGATATGGAAAACCAAGGAGGAGCACTTGAAGCCTTACCAAGCCTACCTAGAAAGCCTAGCCCAAAAATTCCGTAAAATCACCTTCACCCCTTTACCCCGATCCCAAAATCAATTCGCTGATGCTTTAGCCACTTTAGCCTCTCTAATCAACATCCCCGAAGGAATGACCTTACAACCACTCATGATCCAACAAAAGTCCTATCCCTCCCATGAAACCGCTATTATGACCCTAGAAGAAGAGGTAGACGATGGAAACCCCTGGTATTTCGACATCCAAAATTTCTTAGAAAAAGGGGCTTACCCGTCAGGGGCAGATAAAAGAGATCGCAGGGCGCTGAGGTTGCTGGCAGCCCAATACGTCCTGTGCGGAGGGAAACTATTTAAAAGATCGCCCAACGGAACTCATCTGCTGTGTATAAGTAAAGAAGCGGCCCGGGTGTTGGTTACCGAAGTTCATGAAGGGGTTTGCGGACCACACATGAATGGGAGAATGCTGGCAAAGAAACTGGTCAGATTGGGTTACTTCTGGTCAACTATGGAGACAGACTGTGTGTCATACGTAAAGAAATGTCATCAATGCCAAATTCATGCCAACATGCGGTGTACTCCGCCTGTAGAACTACATCAATTGACCTCCCCTTGGCCATTCTCAGTCTGGGGAATAGACATCATTGGCAAAATTCACCCAAAAGCCACTGGCGGACATGAATACATATTAGTGGCCATAGATTACTTTACCAAATGGATAGAGGCGGAAGCATATACAGAACTGAAAGCCAAGCATGTGGCCCGATTCATCGAGACCAACATAATCTGTAGATATGGGGTACCTCATGAGGTCGTTTCGGATAACGGGTCGCATTTTGAAGGAGAAACGCAAGAACTGCTTGATAAGTATCATATCCAACACCACCACTCGTCTCCGTACCGGCCACAGACCAATGGGGTAGTAGAGGCGGCCAACAAAAATGTTAAGAACATTCTTATGAAGTCAGCCAAAACACACAAAGATTGGGCAGAAAGGTTACCATATGCTCTATGGGGGTATCGAACATCCATAAGGACATCCACGGGGGCTACGCCTTATTCTTTGGTGTATGGGATGGAAGCAGTATTGCCAGTAGAAGTTGAGGTCGAGTCTTTACGAGTAATGATAGAAAATCAAATTCCCGAAGCGGAGTGGACACAAGAAAGATACGAACAGCTCGCCTTGCTGGACGAAAAAAGATTAGGGGCCATGTATCATGTTCAGGGCTATCAGAGAAGAATCGCCCGTGCATTCAACAAGAAAGTAAGACCGAGAAATCTAAGGGAGGGAGACCTGGTACTAAAAGAAATTCTGGCTCGTGTCTCCGACCCCAGGGGCAAGTTCAGACCGAATTGGGCAGGACCATATATCGTCAAAACAATACTGTCAGGGGGAGCAGTCAAGATAATGGACGAGGAAGGGAATGAGTTCACACATCCGGTCAATATGGATCGTTTGCGCAAATATTATATATAAAGTGGATAAGATTCTGTATGGACAATAGGATGGAGATGGTGCGAGATTGATAGGGATAATTTCACTAATAATAAACTCGACCACAACTTTCATGGCCATTATTGATTACATATTTAAGAAAGGAAAGAGGAAATAAATGAAATGTATTCTGAAACAAGCATATTAATAAAAGCAAGTCAAACTTTCAGTTTCTTTTTGTCCCCAAGAATTTGTCCTCCCCTTTTTCTTTTACGACTCACTTCTGCCTCCTCGGAAGCTCGCATATCAACCTTAAGCCAAATATAGTAATCTGAGCTCGGGGAAATTAACGGTGGTGCGACAATAGAATGGATCAAAGTTCTGCTTGCCCAAGCTTCCCCAATTCGTTCAACGATGCGAGCCCTGGCAGGGCAGGTATATCCTAGGTGATCACCATTTGTGGGAGTCTGAGGTAGGCCAAATTGCCGCCGAATACGGGAAGTGGGACAATATGAGATCTCCCGTAAACCGACCAACATGGCACCACGAGAAAAGATGAGATCAGTCGTCATCTCAGAAATTCTCCACCAGGGGCAAAACCAACAAATACCATGACAAGGAAGATGGACTAGCATAGTGCGCAAATCGTCGGCGCCCGGAAACGGTTTTATAAGAGGACGACAGCGAAAGTCGGGAGGATGATATGCCCAGGGGCTGACCACAGGCTTGCTCACCAGCTGCAGACGTTCCAATAGCCATATCTGCCATTAAGAAGACAGGGGAAATACAGATCAGAATGCATATTTGCGTACGCACTTATAATAATGCGTACGCATCTAAAACAAATGAGTACGCACTTGTGTGTGTGCGTACGCAATAAGGAAGGGGCATTTTGCTCTCACCTGCAGTAGCAGCGGGCTGCCTCCCAAAAAAGACACTTCTTTGCGAGCAAATTTGTCTAGACCGTTGAGAGTATCCGCAAGGATGAGCATGCAGGGGTTACGCTCCCCAAGTTCGAGAACGACAGGCAAGATAGAAGCATCCGCCAAACCTTCGGGTCCCACAAACAGATAACTCGCTGTCAGAACAACACATACGGCGTTCAGATAGCAGTCAACCTGTGCTGTCAAGACCGGGAAAGGGAGTGCAGTAAAGTACGATATTACGTTTGCCAGGGCAATGCGCGAATCCACAAGCCATGATCGCGCGAGCCTCACTGAAATCCCGAATGCGGGGGCCAGATCTTCAGCCTTCGTAACAGTCATCTTCGGTAGGAGAATGCGGGTGAAGTCAGGTCGCCCAAGAATAGCACCAAATTCTTCCATGGTAGGGCATAGCTCATTACGATTAAAACGGAATACGTGTCGAGCGGGATCCCAGAACTCAGCAGCCTCGCGTAAAAAGCTATGATTGATTTTCACATGAGCGTAATCGAATAGAGAGGAAATTCGAAACTTAGCTTGAAAAAGATCGCGAGCACCTCGGTCCAGGGTTTTCAGCCACCGTGACAGACCCTGAGGGGGAAGAGAGCTCTCCATGATCGATGAGGAGAGGCTTTACAAGAAAATACCCCAATTTATAGGCAGTCCCGGAAAGAGTCCTTAGTTGGACTGTGGTTGTGAGGCAGAGTTTGAGTCCTACAAGGGGACTGCAGGGAAGCTCCCTGCAACCTGATCTTGATCGAGTTATGAGGCGTACGCAACATCCATTGATGCGTACGCATCCAGTATACTGCGTACGCATTACCTATGGTGCGTACGCATATGCTACACCACCCGACAAAAGCCTGGGCCTCATGTGAAGAAAATTTCGGTACAAATGGGAAACACTCACAAGAAAGAAATATAATGCAATCCAAAACAGCATGTAAAACCAAAAAATAATTAGTTAAGTACATGTCCTCAAAATATAATAAATAATATTGTTCCAAAAAGAGAAAAGAAGAAGGAAATAACAAAATCTAAGCCTAGGCAGCGTCCCCGTCACTATCATCATCACCCTCCTCCTGAGCCTGCGCGATCTCCTGACGAAGCTCCCAAATCGTCCGGGAGTGAGCCGTCAGCATCAGCTTCAGCCCACCGAACATCTGGTACAGCTGCTCGGTCTCAGCAAGGGTCAACTAAAAAGGAAAAGGGTAGGTTCGTTAGAGCATGCATAGCATAACTTAACCAAAAATCCTAGGGCTATTTTGCAGAATTATACAGGTACCTGGCGAGTCCCAGGAGGAATGGGAAGAGGATAAGCCTGGGGATCTGGCACGATAGGCTCCTCACGAGGCACGCCCTCAGCATTGTAGAGGGGTACCGAATAAGATGGAAGGGTGATGGGGAGACCTCCCTCCGGCATGCCAGCAGCAGGTGCCTGAAAAAAAAAAAAAAAAAAAAAAAAAAAAAGAGAGAGAGAAAGAAGCTAAGTAAGCGCAAAGATCAATAGAGAACCGTGACAAGGGAAGGACAGATGAATACCTGATGACCGATGAAACTGGGCATGAGGCGATCCCGCGCAAAGGAGGGGTAGTCATGGTCAGGGCCTAGCAAGCGGGATGCATAGGGGATACCACCAGACCACGTCTCCAAGTCCTCGGCTGCCATCTGGTAAGGGACAAGGGAAAATGCAGGGGGATCATAAGGGACCAAGGCGCACAAGGCAGCATCTGCTGTCAACTGGGGCACCACCCTCTCTGCCAGATACAGGGCGCGGGAGCGAGGATAGGCAAGCAGACAGGAAGTCTCCGACATCGCCCGAGCCTCCTCCTCCCACTCCGGAGGACTTACCCCAGCCTGCCCCAACCACGGGCGAGCACGCATCCGTGCCTGCACCCAAGAAAAAAAAGGATGGATGAGATTAATGAACTCACATGAAGAAACAACAAAAGATAAATAGATAAGCTTACCGGAGTAAGCCTGTCCAAAAACTCCCGGAGACCGGTATGCCCCAAGTCCTCCTGATCACCCAAGGGACTCAAGTCGATATAAGCCTGAGCCCATAACTGTCCAAAAGCAATAAAGATAATGAATAAAAGGAAGAAAAAGGAAAGGAAAGCGCTGAAAGTAGACACTTACCGACCAAAGTCGCCAACAACCGGTCAAGGAGTCAGACTTCACCCGACTAAGGGCATCCATGGTGGCATAGAGGTGCGACAGAACTGCAGTCCCCCATCCATACTCCCGCACCGCACTAAGATCCTCCAAAGCTAGGAGCCAGCCCGGCTCGAAAGTCTGAGACGCATTAGGGACCAGATAGGCCCCTATGACATACAACATGAAGGCGCGAGCCATCGCATCGCGCTCCTCAGCAGTGCCCTGCCCCTTCCCCGCGAATGCACGATGTAGGAGGGGGTACTTCATAGTAGCAGTCGGGCACGGCAAACCCAGGTAGCGCCTGGTAAGCGCATCTCTCTGATCATCAGTCAGCTCAAAGGTAAAACGGCGCCCCCTCATCCGAAGGCCCGTAAGGCGGTGAAAGTCAAGGGGAGTCAGAGTCCACTCCCTACTGGCCAGGTGTAATGTGTGGGTGGTGTCCCACCAGTGCTCGGCCATGCAGAAGACCAAGGTATGGCTCGCCTGGCTGTAGATGGTAGCTTGCGTCAGCGTCCCAAAACCAGCGTCGGATACTATCTGCTGGGTCTCGGGCGTAAGTCTCTCCCACCACCCTGTGAGACTGTCAAGACTCCCCCGACCGGATCGCTTCGAAGGAATCTGCAAAATCCAAGGGCAGGTAAGTATACAGGTAAGTGTTATTATTAGCATGCGTACGCATTCATTAGCATGCGTACGTAGTAAAATGGATGCGTACGCACTAATCTGTCAATCACTAAATAGAAACGCATTCACGTATTGCGTACGCATCATACTCATTGCGTACGCACCCGAGAGAATGCGTACACATTGAACAGAACGCGTACGCCTTGTCCTCTCTCTGCTAGGGTTTGAAAAATACGTGGAGCACGTACGCACCCCATGACATTGCGTATGCAGTGATATATTGCGTACGCAGTTTCACGAGATGCGTACACTCACAAGATCCGTTTTGTATGAAATCACACTCCTAAGGATGCGTACGCAGTTCGTGTAACTGCACATGCGTCACATATCATGCGTACGCAGTACCACGAAGTGCGTACGCACCTCTGAGACAATACCAGTCATCTTCAACCTCCGTCCGCAACTCCCCCTCCACAGTTCATTTTGGTTACAGGCAGATTTTACAGTGTTTTTATGATCACATATTATTTATTTAACATGTTTGGATGATTTGCAAGTGTTAACCAGGGCAGAAAGGAATTATGAACATGCGATTAGAAGAACGATGAAACCAAAATAAATTTTCGAGTTTCGGAAGGAACTTACCCTTTGCTGCCTCGCCATATGCGAGAGATGCTCCTGGGGACGATGGAGGATGCTAGGGATGGCGTTAGGCCGCAGTTGGGGGTCCCAGCGGTTGATGGTGAAGCCCTCGTCATCTCCGCGGGGACGTTTGTTCTTCGGCGGCATCGTCGGCAATGAAGAAGCGGACGAGGAGGAGAAGAAGGCAGGAAGAGGGGAGAGAATGCAGAGCGAGATGGCCTCGAAGGGGCGCGTCGATGGGGCGTTTTAATGGCTTCGAGGGGGGCGGTTATGGAGGAGAAGGGGGGCTGTATCGGGCTTCAACGGCGAAAATGCCGGAGAAGGAGGAGGGTTTCGCGAATTTGAAACCCTTCCCCTGCCCAAACGGCGCCGTTTCCTCTATTTTTTTTTAGTTTTTCTTGTCATGGTGCGTACGCAGTAGAACTAGGTGCGTACGCACATATGATACAGATGAGTATTTGCATAGTGCGTACGCACCCGTGGATGTGCGTACGCACGTATGATGTGATTTGGGCTTGAAACCCAAAGTCCAAGATTCTCTCGTCAGGGATTACTCGCTCTGGACCTTCGTCAAGGCCCATGCCCTCGTAAGGGTTTACTCATGGACTTTCGTCAAGGCCCATGCCCTCGTCAGGGATTACTTGCTCCGGACCTTCGTCAAGGCCCATACCCTCGTTAGGGTTTGCTCATGGACCTTCATCAAGGCCCATGCCCTCGTCAAGGATCATTCGCTTCGGACCTTCGTCAAGGCCCATGCCCTCGTAAGGGTTTACTCATGGACTTTCGTCAAGGCCCATGCCCTCGTCAGGGATTACTCGCTCCGGACCTTCGTCAAGGCCCATACCCTCGTTAGGGTTTACTCACGGACCTTCGTCAAGGCCCATACCCTCGTTAGGGTTTGCTCATGGACTTTCGTCAAGGCCCATGCCCTCGTCAAGGATCATTCGCTTCGGACCTTCGTCAAGGCCCATGCCCTAGTTAGGGATCTTTGCATACCCAATCTGTTTGCCTAAACAGAATCCTCTCACTCTAAATCACATGGACTATGTTTGTTTTGGTTTCCACTCGGTCAGCGGGCCAAAATGGTGGCTCTGCTAAATCTTCCGATACTACCCGTCAAGCAGGCAGTATCGAAAGAGGGGCAACTGTAGACACCCCATTTTACACCCAATGAGTTGGATTGGAAACGCCCTATGATGAGGTTAGTTCATATACTTTGATAAACTTTGGAATTCGCCTACATAAGCCGAAAGAATTGCAGCTAAGAAATATAGTGAATTCACGAAGTTCAGTGCGTACGCATTAATGTAGGTGCGTACGCATGGGTTAGTGGTGCGTACGCATCTTATGCTTCCAGAACCTTTCTTTTCGGGCCACTTGCCCTCCAGATCAGAACTCTTTCAAGGAACGTGTTGTAACATGCTTAGGAGACCTAGATTTCGGGAAAAACAGCAGAGACCCCTAATCCTACTTCCTATGCCTATATATAACCCACTAGACACCTACAGGAGGGGGACGGGAAATCAGAGAGAGGGAGAGAGAGAAGGAAAGCTATAGGAACAGAAAGAGAGAGGAGGAAAGAGAGGAACAGAGAGAGAGTGTAGGAGGTTGCAATTCTGGAGGTTCAAGAAGGAGTAGTCCTTAAAGGAATCAGAGTGGAGAACCCTGAGGGTAATATCTGCATTCTGTATGTATAATTTACCTGTTAAGCATGAAAATTCGTATTCAATAAAGTAATGTGCTGCCATGAATGCCATGATAACTGCATAATATTGATTGCATGTCATCACATAGTGGACTCTTTCCATAAGAGAACTTAGGACTTTATGCACATTTCTGTATGAGCATCATGCAATAGACTAGGGCTTAACTATATGATGACTTTGCTGGTATGAAAATCTCCTGTGTTACCATCAAGGTGGTTTCAGACTTAAATCTGCAAAAACGGACATATATGGTTTCTGACCACATACAGTGAGTTTCGAGAGATGACATAAATCGCCAATAGGTGCGTACGCAATACAATAATTGCGTACGCAGTGAAGGTATGCGTACGCAGTAAACAATACCGCGTACGCACATAAAGTATTGGCAGACAGTTCTTCTTTTATTTTAGTTTATTTTATTTTTCTGTCTAAAGCATGATTAGCATGATTTAGGTTTAGTCTATATTCATATTCATACTTATTTTCTGCATATTTTATTTTATTAAGGATGCATGATGTAGACTGATATGTGAGTTTCTGGGATTCTGCGTGAAATGCCTATTAGGTGCGTATGCATATATCGGGTGCGTACACACCAATAAGTGATACGTACGCACCTTACCTCGGCAGACAGTTTCCTTCTTTATTGTAGTTATTCTGATAATTGGATAGTTCGTGTATCATTTCTTTATGTTTATTTCGTGCCTTTGTCTGTGTCGTATCATCATGATTTGCGTGCTGCTGTGGTTGAATGAATAGGGCCAATTTTGATTAGACATTAAGTTAATTAAAGCCATTAATCATGTGTGGGGGCCGGTTTCGACCGGGCGTGGATGGGTGCCTAACACCTTCCCAGCTGCGTACCCTAGCTCCAAACCCGAATCTCTGGTTATGACGAGCTACACCCTGCTAGGGTTCACTCGTTCCCATTATTGGGTGGCGACTCCTCTCCGTGTTAGTCCTTTGAGGCTAATGCGTATTCTCGAACCATGTGGTACCGGGCGTGGCGCTCACACTGGTCTTCTTCAAAGCTTCAAAAAACCCTTTTTACAGATTTAACACTTTCCCCCAATTTCATCTTCTTCTTTTTTTTATAATTTTTTTAATTCTTAAGATTATTTTCTAGGGTTTGTCCCCATAGTTCTCTCTCTGTTTCTCTTTTCCCCAAGTTGAAGTCTCCCTACCCCCTCCCCCCTTTTTTCCCCCTCTTATTAAGCTTGTTTTCGCCCCAATTATCTCTTTGTCCCCAAGTATTTTAGCTTTTTTCTAAAAATAATTTCATAGATTCTATATCTTACTTTTTCAGGTGCTCAGTGAATTGAATTAATGAGATTATTTCTTTTAATTTTTTAATTTTTGTTTTGGTGACAAGGAAACTCTTTGAACAAACCAAGACTTTACAATCTATGTGAACCAGATAAGACTAAGCTTTATGAGAATCATAGAAACCTTGTTAGGCTGGTTCCAAGAGAATAGCAAGAGTTGAACTAAGGACCCCGCTTCCTAACGCAGAATTCGTTGCCAACAAAGTTTCTCTTGGGCTTGAACTGAAGGAGATTAATTGAAGCTAAATTCAAGTGCTCTTTTTTAATTAGTCTGATTAGTATTATTATTATTTGTTTTTGGGTTTCTGTGATTAGTTGGGCATTTTTAAGTGTGTTCTTATACTGGAGTCATATATGGGCTCTTGTGTCTTAGAGTTTCTTTGGTCTTTATATATATATAAATTGGCTGACCAACCCTATGTGCGACACTGCATCAACCTAACATAGATCAGAAGACAAAAGGGAAGTGTGGGAGAGAGAGAGGAGAAAAATGCAACCTTAAGTTTTGTCTAAATATTGAAGCCTTTCTTTCAAATTGATGAAATACTAATGATATTATAATTGCTTCAGTGTCTTACTCTCTGCTCTCACCAATTAAATTGGTGAATTTAAACTATAAAAGCTGAGAATTGGTTGTGTCATGGACCTCATCGACTGTGTGGGACAGACTATAACTTATCTTAAATTAATTACGTAGAAGTCTTTGGCCGGTATATTTAAAGAACCATAGTATATATAGTCATTCTCTCACATAAATAATACTTAACGACGACCAGACGTCAAGGAAAGGACTTAAACAAACTTAATTAATTTAGTTATGGGACGGCAAGGATCTAAATAGGTAAGTCAATACTTCTATTGCATGGCGAGGACATAAAGATTTTGCAGTCTACCATGAAATTGGCCCTTGCTTCATATCCTGGTTAAAGTCAATCCCTTTTGCTATGTTTGGTACACTGGATAAAAAGATTAGATAGGATATGATTGTTGAATGAACAAAAAGTCTTTAGTAGCTTTGTTTGAAGTGGGAAAGATAGTCTCTTGGACAATTTTCTATCCCATTGTTATTTTTAAATGAGATAATATCATTGGATAAAAATATACCACCTCTCTTGATGGGTTTATAGTATCCCATATATGGAGGATATAACTATCCTATGGATGATATGGACAGTTATATCCCTTATTTGAAAATAGCACAAAGCACATAAAAATAATGTTTATTCAATCCGGCGTATCCGGTATACCAAACATAGCCTAATATTGAAGTAGAATTCCTACCTGCTCCTTTACCAGAATTGTGGTCTATTATAATTTCGAATGCGTAACCTTCTGCGTGCAAGAGGGCACCAATATTAGCAGAATTGCTAATCAAATATTGCACAAGACTTGAGAATGCATGCGTGTGCAACACACATCTTCCCAGCTTGTGGGTTTCTTAGTGCATGGAAAATGGAGATCATGAATAATAATGAAGAAGAGAAAGTAGATAAAAGTGGCATAACTGTTTTTGTGATAGATTGAAAATATGGAAATGGAAGAGAGAGGGAGAAACGTGGGATGGTAGGAGTTTTGTATAACTATTTTAAGGTTATTGAATTTACTAATTAGTCCATAAGAAAGATTAAATTTTAAGGGTGTTTTGGTAAATCCAAATGCAATCCAACCACAAAGAGAATTCTCTTAATATGTAGTATAGATGGTTTGTGGAGTGTTGCCTCAAAATGAGTTTGACAATCAAAATTCAGCATTTGATGGCTCCTAGCTCTAATGTCAACTATTCCTGATGATTGACACCAAATAAGGATGATTTTGGGTGCACTCATACAACGAATTAGGTCATGAATTATTGATCTCTTTTGGAATTCAAGCTTATGCTTTCATTATTTGTACCTATATTTATATCTATATTGCTTATTAGGGTAAATTGCAGAAAACTGTCCTATGGTTTGAATCAGAAAACTACCCTAAGATTTGGGTTAGGCTTTTAGTTTGGGGTCTCAAGTTTAAATTTCGTCAATTGAGTCCCCAAACTAAAAATAAAAGAGAAAAAAAGAAAGAAAAGACAAACAACGACGGATGTAATAGCATTGGAAAATAGAAAATTAGAAAACAATGCCGTAGCCCTCAAATTTGAGAACCAAAGGTCGTGTAACTTAAAATCACATCATTCAACAGCTCATGAGTTGGCCAAGGTTGAATCATTCTTTTTCTTGATCATGAAGCAATGATCTGTGCTGTCTAGATACTTAGACTTTATTTCAAGCCAATATATCTTTGATTCAAATAAACATGGGTCCCACTTGGGATATTAAGGAATCATCAATTTGGAATTTTGAACATTTGATTACTCAAGTTGTACGTTTGGAAGAGTAGAAAATTTTTTGGTAGAACTACTGGGAAAGTTCCGCAAATTAAAACTCTTGTTTGAAATAGCTTTGTACGTATCCGAGCCTTGGAGCTTGGAGTCTTGAAGCCAAGATATGAGCTCCCAACTTAATTGGGATATTAACAAGCTCAAGAAGTTGACAATTTGGAATTTATTTATTTCTTTCTTTTTTGGGTATAATCTTGAGTCAATCTCTTCTGATGGCCCATAATCACTTTTAAGAGTGTTTGGATAAAAACTGAGAAAAGTGATTGTAAGCCCAAAAGAGATTTTGAGGCCAATTTACTCAAGTTGCCTCCCCCCTGATTCTGATTCAGCTTCTAATTCAGGTTCTAATTCTACTTCTGATTCTACTCTGAAGCTATCCCAAACAGGCACTAAGAGAGTGGGAAGCAGCCTAATGAGGCCTTCAATGCCCACTTTGGATAGGGCATCTCATTGTTTTTTTCTCCAATAATTTGAAATCTTATTATAACTTTTTTGTTGCAATAATGACCTTCCGCTAAGACACTAAGGACGGAGTCACATGCATCACTGCCTTTATAGTCTATACTCTGTAAACATATATAAAAGAGCAAAGCTACCACATTAATGACTGTATTGATAATGGGTTTCCTTCCCCTTCGCGGTCAAGGACTGTATTGATAATGAGTTTTCTTATTTCACCTCACACAGTGTATCACTTCAACCCCCAAAGTTGATCACATCACTTATATTATTGCTCGATTACAGTTCGCCTGAGGCTATCTTATGCCATCATAATTCTATGAGTTATTTTATATACCACATGCAACTATATATCAATCATTTTACCCAACATTGGTTTATGACATTAACATTGACCGAGCTCCTTTATATAGTTCATATTTATGTGTTCATGGAAAATTATCAATAGCTTGGGCCACTAGTCTAATTAATATCTATGTAGCAGCTCGGCCTATTTGTCAATTATCTTACAGGGCTTATGGTCAGCTCTTTCATTGACCAAATTCTCTAGATCGGCAAAGTAGCTCAATTAAAGAGCTCAAACAACCCAATAACAACAAAGCTGGCATGCCCAGTGGCTTTGCCAATTTAAATTGTAACTCTTCAGCTCAATAATAAATTAATTGCAGCTCTTTAGCTGACTACAGATCTCTAACTCGAGGCTTACTTCGCCTTTTTGACTCAATCATCAATGGTTGCCAATCTATCTATTTGGATCTCCAAGCCCTCACAAGCTGAGGCATTTCAAGCCCTTAACAGCCAAGGCACTTCCGCCCCTCACAAGTAGAGGCATCTCCAAGCCCTCACGAGTTGAGACATTTTTGAGCTCAAAAAATAGGAAAATCTCCCAAGGCTTCTATTATCTAAAAAAGCCTAGCCTGTTCTAGGAACTCGTTTAGGTAGGCAAAATTGTCTCACTGGCAAGTGAAAACCCTCACCCACTCTAGGCACTCGTTCAGGTAGGCAAAATTGTCTCCTTGCATACAGAAGTCCTAGTCAGTTCTAGGCACTTGTTCAGGTAGGCAAAATTATTTTCCTAGCTTGCTTCAGGCACTTGTTTAGGTAGGTAAGATTATCTCATTGGCAAGCGAAAGCCCTGACCCGCTCTAGGCACTCATTCGGCGGCTAAATAAATCCCCAAAGGAAAAAAGCCATAGCCTGCAACTAGGCACTCATCTGGTTAGCAAAGAGCTAAGTCTATGAGAAAAAGCCATGACATCTCCATGAAATTCCTTGGCATCTTCAAACGCGCGCAAGTCCTGCCTTCATTCAATCAATGCATTAATAACAAGATCGACACAGATAGACTAGTCCTTTCACCCAAGCCAATATGCTTGGCCTTAGGAGTGGGAGGCTACTAATGTGGGGGGAAAATTCGGACCACTATAAGAGTGACAAGTAGACTCAAGAAAGTCAACTAAGAACCCTCATAAAGGGATATTATCCTAAAATAAAGGAATTACATCCCAACAAGGATTGATGTTATCATTTACTAGTCATATCCTACTAGGACTCTAACCACCTAATCAGATTAGGAGAATGACACCCATTACAAATAGGGGCTCCCACCAGTCACCCACTGGTCGCTTGAGCCTTGTTTTGTAGGTACATTTGAGGAGCACGTGAGGAAGACATGAATAAATTGATACTTCTTGATTGTTGATGATTTTTGTCATCAACAAATGGAAATGTTGAATGGTTTTTATTTTTATTTTTATTTTTCTTTAATTTTTGAATGAATGGTTATAGGTATTTGATACATGCTAAAGGTTAAAAATTTTGAATTCTCTCTAGGTTTGGTTATGATATTGTTTGAATGAAATTGATGTATGCAAAATAAGTTTAGTGTGCTTTGAATGGTGGTTAAAGATCTACACAAGAGATACGAGTAAGTCTTTAGTGTAACTGTGACATGATCACTTGGTGTCACAAGCTAATAGGTGTAAAGCAAAGTGAGATTGTGCGGCCAAAAAATACTCAAACAATCTTACTTTACTCTACTCTCACTGACTCGTGATATCACGTCAATCATATCATAGTTACATATCATAGTTACATATATGTTTTCTCGATACGATAAAAGTTACCATCAAAATAATAAATAACAATTTTCTAGTGATGGATATATCCGTCCCAAAGTTAAGTGTCCCTGTCCAGGTTGTTTCATCTTTGCAACGGTTAAGTCCTTCCCAATTCATATGTATTGCGACACATTTAAAGGCACCGTTTGGTTACACTTATTTAAAGATTTTTTTTTACTTTTGAAAGCAAAAAGTTGTAAAAGCAAAAAAGCACTATTTGTTTAGAGGAATTAAAAAAGACTTCTAAAAAGCAAAAGGCAAAATATTTGATTTTAAACAAAAGCAATAAAGATTTGTTTTTAAAAGTCATTTTTATTTTTCAGACGAGCTTGACTTTAACTCAAAAAATTTGCAATCGAAAGAGGTTGTGCCCATCCTAAGTTTCGTTTGGGCAATGATGATTTGGTAGAGTTTACCATTAGATCCAAAAGATCACCGGTGAAATCAATTTTACCAAACGCGCTTTTGCTTTTGTGGCTTCTACTTAAGCAAAAAAGCAAAAAGTAAAAAATGACTTTTTTTACTTAAAAAAAAAAAGATCTTTTAACAGGTGTAACCAAACGGTGCCTTTTTATTCTTTTTTTAATTGATTATACATTTACGTTAGTGCTTTGTGACGGAGTATATCCATCTCAAGCCTTTGCCACCCTATTTATTTATCTATTTATTGTTTCATATTTTAAATTTATTTAAAATTGTATAAAACTTCTTACAGTATATATGAAGTTAAATAATTAATGGGACAAATTGTGAAGACTAGGGACACCGTTTCCATAGGGACTTTCCCTTTTCACATGAATTAGCAGGGTTATGTATTGATCAAGACCGTTGAAATGATCCGAACACCTTCAAAATTGACATATTCATAATTCCACAAGGTTCAACATATGATACTTTACTTTTAGCGGATAACATATTTATGTGTACTAGATATAGCACACGTGCGTTGCACGAGAATATTTTTAAATAATATTAGTTATTCAAAATAATAAATATATAAATATTTTATATTTTTTCATAAAAGATAAAGTTTAAAATTCAGAAGTACATTTTTTTTTTATTATAATCAAAATTGTCAATGAAAGATTAAAAACTCTTTAGATATACATTCAAAAATTTTTTTCTTCATAAAATGGAATATTCAAAGAGTTTATATTCATGTATATTATCATACAACTTAATAGTTATTTTAGGAAAAAGAATTTGAGTAAAAATATAACTTAAATTTGTTAAGAGTTTGAGTTAAAATCTAACTTTCATTTGTTACCAAATGATAAGAATGTTTACTATGTGTTTCAATTAAAGGAAGGGTAGATATGTATTTTTTTTAAAAAAATAAGGATATATTAGTCGTTCAAAAGTTTTTCTGAGATTCAGCCTTTTATAAGTAGTATTGATATAGATGAGCAAGGAGATAAATGCAATACGAATTGTATTTGTCATGGATGTTAATTGATGTGGGATCAACTATAAATTGTATTTATCTTGGACGTTAACTGACATAGATCGAATGTGCGGTGGCCTTACTAGCATTCAAGGGATTGATCAGGCCAAATGTTTAAATATATACCCTGGTTGGCGCACATACACACCAAACAAAATAAAAAAAAAATAAAAAAAATAAAAAAAGTGGATAAAGGAAAAGAAGAAGGAACGAACCGCGAAATGGAAGAATTGACCCTTGTTCTGGCTCGATGGATTACAGAATTTCGAGCTATGTGGTATTACAGGTTAAATTTCTCTTCCCTTCACTTCTTTTTTTTTTTTTTTTTTTTTTTGCAAATGATAAGAGAATATATACACGCACCCATGCAGAGTCGAAATCAAAACCTAGTCTCCATAAACCTCACACCCCTATTAAGATGGGACATGCAATTAGACGGAGGACCATTGGCAATTTTGTTTTTTATTAGGTAAGTAAATTCCCTTTAATTTTCTTTAACCTCACCCATCCTGTAGGCGTTTCAAAACCATGGTCTGGAATCTGGACCTTATCAATCCACAAGTCTTTTGCTGCTCTATCACGTTTGGCCTTTTACTGGGTTTAACTTCAAAGGCAGATTACTTTGACAAAGTGGGGGAGAAGGGAGAAAGCACCGACAGCTTGATTAAAAATAGTTTAATCAGAAGGCAATGACTTAAAAATATGTACTTTTTGCATTCGACTATGGAATTGGTCATTATTTCTCATCTTTCTCAAATTGGGATCTGACTTTAAGTGGGATTTCCACCAACTCCAAAGGAAAGGTGGGGTCTATCCTATGTTCTACAAGCTTATACGTCATTGAGTACTATTTGGCACGACTCGCTACTACATCTTACAGTATATAGTCATTATCTCACATAAATAATACTAAACGACGACCAGATGTCAAGGGAAGGACTAAAATAATTAATTTAATTATGGGACAGCAAGGGTCCAAATAGGTAAATCAATACTTGTATTGCATGGCGAGGACATAAAGATTTTGCAGTCTACCATGAAATTGGCCCTTGTTTCATATCCTGGTTAAAGTTAATCCCTTTATTGATGTAGAATTCCTACCTGCTCCCTTACCAGAATTGTGTTTATTCTAATTTCTAATGCATAACCTTCTGCGTGCAAGAGGGCACCATTAGCAGAATTGCTAATCAAATATTGCACAAGGCTTGAGAATGCATGCGTGTGCAACACACATCTTCCCAGCTTGTGGGTTTCTTAGTGTATGGAAGATGGAGATCATGAATAAGAATGAAGAAGAGAAAGTTATTAAAAGTAGCATAACTGTTTTTGTGATAGATTGAAAATGTGGAAATGGAAGAGAGGGGGGAAACGTGGGATGGTAGGAGTTTTGTATAATTGTTTTAAGGTTGTTGGATTTACTAATTAGTCCATAAGAAAGATTCAATTTTAAGGGTTTTTTGGTAAATCTAGATCCAATCCAACCGCAGAGAATTCTCTTAATATGTACGTAGTATAGATGGTTTGTGGAGTGTTGCCTCAAAAAGAGTTTTACAATCGAAATTCAGCATTTGATGGCTCCTAGCTCTAATGGCAACTATTCCTGACGATTGACACCAAATATGGATGATTTTGGGTGCACTTGTACAACGAATTAGGTCATGAATTATTGAACTCTTTTAGAATTCAAGCTTATGCTTTCATCATCTGTATCTATATTTAAATCTATATTGCTTATTAGGGTAAATTGTAGAAAACTATCCTAAAGTTTGGATTAGAAAACTACCCTAAGATTTGGGTCAGGTTACAATTTGGGGTTTCAAGTTTAAATTCCATCAATTGATTCCCCAAACTAAAAATGAAAGAGAAAAAAAGAAAGAAATGACAAACCATGACAGATGTAATAGCATTGGATAATGGAAAATGGAAAATGGAAAATTAGAAAACAATGCCGCAACCCTCAAATTTGAGAACCTAAGGTCATTATGACATCATTCAATAGCTCATGAGTTGGCCAAGGTTGTATCATTCTTTTTCTTCAAGCAATGATCTGTGCTGTCTAGATACTTGGAACTTTATTTCAAGCCAATATATCTTTGATTCAAATAAACATGGGGTCCCACTTGGGATATTAAGGAATCATCAATTTGGAATTTTGAACATTTGTTTACTCAAGTCGTACGTTTTGAAGAGTAGAAATTTTTTTGGTGGAACTATTAGGAAAGTTCCACAAATTAAAACTCTTGTTTGAAATAGCTTTGTACGTATCCGGGCCTTGGAGCTGGAGTCATGAACTCCAGATATGAGCTCCCAACTTAATTGGGATATTAACAAGCTCAAGAAGTTGTCAATTTGGAAATTATTTATTTATTTATTTCTTTTTTGTGTATAAACCTGACAAAGATGTTACCGTGGATGAGGTCCACAAGGCTACAATTATGGTGCAACAACAATAAATTATAGATATAATTTTTTTTTCTTGGATCAGCAGGATCATAGATATAATAGCAAGGGGCTATGCTATACATAGCATTATATAAACAGCATGTGATGTGACAATAAATCTCTTGTGGTGATATTAAATAACTTGGAGGATACTTTTTTCAACTAATTCATGTCATGTCAAGTACAGTAACTAGGAGTTGGCTGGTTATAGCATTTCCCAATGGGGAAATTGCCCCAAGACCTTCAAGTGACTTAATTAATGATATATACCACTTAAGCTTTAAGACCTGTATGCAGTATCATGACACAGCTTCACATGATAAAAAGAATTGGTGGTTGAACTTGTTAGATCTACTTGATTTGCTTGGAGACCAGCTGACAAAGCAGAGGTAATAAAAGAATAACACGGTTTTCTTGTAGAACAAGAACTATAATTGTAAAAACAAAATTCTAAAATTTTATTAATAACAATTAATCTGCATTACATAGAGTCCTAAACGACATACACAGATTGTAGAGCCCTAATTTTAGTCAAAGACTGAATTATAAAATCTTAAAACAAAAATAGCATAAAATAATAAAATATACTAAAAATGAAAAAATTGAGTTAAGCATGGAAATAAATAATACACCCAAAAGAAAGGCAAAATCAATTTGAAAAAACTTTCCTAAAATGGTAAAATTGTGCTTTTCAAGGCCTAAATGGTTGGATTTGGCTAAAAAGGAAAAAAAAAAAAAGGAAAAAGAAAAAACAGAAGGTACTTCACAACATTGGCAATGTATGACATTTCCAATCAACGAACCAAATTTTGTGCAATTTCAATGGCACCTACCAAATTACCAAATTGCCCCAATGGTCACTAAATCATGTTTCTTTTCATCTTTTGGTGATCTTTACTACGACGTGACATGTCAAATACCAAATTGCCTATATTATCCATTGAAAATGATATGGTAGAAAAGCTCGATTATACTAGCTTAATTAGTAATTTTGCAGTTAAAATGCGAGAAGAGCGATGGTTAAGTGACACTTTGTTGTAATTCATTCATTTTTTTTTTTTTTTTTGGTTTTATAATTTTAGATTTTGTTTGGTATTTTTTTTTTATTATTGGAAAAGTGGATTGTGCTTATTTATGAAGTAAGAAGTATGCATTATATCTTTTTCAAGTTTTTGTAATGATCTCTTATCATCTCAATCTATAGAAGTAAATTTTAATAATTTTATATACAAACAAACTTTACGCTGGTACTAGGAAAAAAAAATTTGGGTTCCTCGATTTATTTATTTATTTATTTTGGAATATGTATAGAGGGTCCCATTTTAGGTGTTTGCTCAGCCTCCAATCTGAACTAGTTTGGCTCTGATACCACATGTTAACAGTTGCTAAAATACAACTAGGATCTACTGATCAAATTTGAAGCATAAATATAAGTAAACTAGTTGGTACACACGTGCATTGCACGTGATTATTTTTGCATTATAAAATAAATATTTCATTAATGGTATGCGAATTTATGTTAAAGTGGACCATATAAATTGTCTTTTAAAGAAGAGATTTTTGTGATGGGAAAAAAAATAAATAAATAAAAATCAGTGCCAAAACTAATAAATTAATTAAATGTGTCATCAGTAACTTAAATAAATATAAAAAATATATGTAAATTTTAGTTGTACACTTGCCTATCGAAAGGATATTTCTCATGGCTCTGTCGGTGTATATATATATATATATATATATATATATATATATATATATGTTTATTTTTGTAAGGAAAAAGCTAAATAGTTTAACCCCTTTTTTTTCGAACTTGTTTGGCAACTAACCTAGTTATGTACTTATTTTAAAGAGTAATAATTTTTTTGAAAAATTATTTCATAAATAAATTGAACAAATAACATCGTGTTTAAATTCAAAAAATAAGAAATAAATTAAAATAAATGTCATCCAACTCATTGAAAATATTATTTTATGAGTGGGGAAGTTGGGTTTTTTTTTATAAATTTTTTCTATAATATAAAAAATTAAATGAAATTATGATAAATATGCTTATTTTTTAAATTTTCTCAATGAAAAATGTGTTTACTAAAACATGGGAATCCTCCTGGGTTGTCCTTTGTTGAGATGATGCTCTAGTAACCAGATAAGGTAGAATTTTTAACATCATTACATATAGGATTGGTTTTCTTAATGCAAGTTTTTGATAGTCTAGGAACCTTATTCGGTTTTATTATATTATATTTTAATAAAAGGTTCTATGTGAGAAAACAAACCAACTCCAAAAATAAATAATTAAATAAAAAGAAAGGTATTCTCATAAAATATTTGTGAATCACGATTTGTCAAAAACTTACACCAAAAAAAATAAAATAAAAAAAATACTCAAAAGTAATGATATCTAACATAATTAAAATAGAACCCTAATGCGTTTGCAAGGAATCTTGTAGGTAGAGCATTCAGTAAGAATAGAGGTAGGAGAACTAAAGTTACAGAAATATATGAAGTACTTGACCTACATGGAAAATAGTATTTTCTATAGCAATTAAAACAAACCCTAAAACCCTATATTTTGAAAAAGAAAAGAATATGAGGGCTCTATTAAATAGGTTGAAGCTACTGTTAATGGAGAAAGTAGAATTTAGAATCCCATTGTTAATGAATAGATGATATATGTTATAAAATAGAGTTAACTTACAATTCTGGGTTTTATTTATTTATACGAATTATAGTTTCCTTAGAATTCCTATTTATGTATGTGCTTTATATTTATATATTTCCTATATATGTAGAAGGGTAATTGTGCATTTAAAATTTAAAATAAGGGTATATTAGTCGATCAAAAATTTTTCACATTCAACTTTTTATAGGTAATATATCTATATATATATGGGTACACGTGCGTTGCACATGAATATTATTTAAATAAAAAATTTTATAAATTCTATATATATATATATATATATTGAACTTGAAAATCTAATTATTTGTTACTTTTGTGTTAATTTAACTTATTAGAATAAACGCTTAACACAATAGGTCTAAATTCCTTCAATTGTTAAGAGTTATGGTAGGAATAAAAAGTTAACTAGAACACATGCATAGTAATGGAGGCTGTATAGAATTTATGAAGTGAACATAAATTGTATTATCTTTTTTCCTTCTTTTTTCCTAGAAAATAAACATTCTTAATTAGTTAAATATAAAACATTCTTAATTGGTTAAATATGAGAGGCAAATAAATATTTAAAATTTAAAATTTAAAATAAAGATGTAATGGTCAATCAAAAGTGTTTATAAAGTATAAACTTTTATAGGTAGTATAGATATAATATAATTTAATATGTGATACAAGAGCATCTTTGAGGGAGGTAGCAAAAGAAAAAAAAAAAAGGGAAACAAATTTGTCTTTTGCTACCTTATGTGGGCTGTGACAATTTGCTACTTCAATTTGAGATGTGCATTCCAAAGGGAAGTAGCAAACATAATTATTTTATTTTTATTTTCTGTATTTTATATTTTTGATGCTTTTAAATATTATTTAATTTATTTTTTTAATAAGTGAAATTGATCCCTCATAATATAGTTTTTTTTACTTTTTCTAAAAAAAAATTCTCAATTTTTTTTTTTTATATGGTATCATCATCTACATTTTTTTTTGTTCACTTAGAGATTGAAAAGAGAGTGGAGATTGAGATTTTCATTTTATTTTTTTCCTCATTTCTTTGTTTTTTTTCCTTTTTCTTTTCCCCCTCCCTCCCCATCAATAGCCAAATTCAAGCAAAATAATAATAATAATTATTATCATATACATATATGACCCATTCCAACAATTTCCATGTTACAATCAAAACACATTCAAGGTTTTCCTAGTCTACCCAAAATCCTCGAAAACAACCACCTCCAACCACAAACAAATTCATCATTATATGAATTCTCACCAAATTTCAAGAAATACATAATAAAAGTATAAAACACTACGCAACAGCCCCTTGAGATCTGGTATCATCTCCATGTATCGTCTCCATGATCTGGATATTTGGTTTGTGATTGCGTTGGGAAGTAGGTGTGCCTCTAACAGGCCATTCTTGTTTGCTAGAGAATGAGAGGAAGAGGGAGATACGAAGTCAACGTGTTTTAAGATTATATGTATAATATTAAATGGAGTATTTGATTTAGGGTTTCCTTTGAATTCCTATTTGTGTTTTATATATTAAGGTATGTGTTTTAGAATATATTAAGGTATGTGCTTTAAAATTATAGTTTCCATATTACTATATTTCCTATATATGCAGAAGGGTGGGTAGTTGGGGCCTTTTCCACATGTAAGGTTAGGGGGGAACTTAATCAGGGAAATAAGGTAAAAGAAAAGTTAATTCCAAAACTAGGGTAAATCGTGTTGGGCCAACACGATTTTAGCCCAATTTCTACGCCCAGCTGGATCCGTATGGTAACGTATTTAGAGGCCCAAAATCGTGGTGGCCCAACACGATTTTGCCATAAATCGTGGTGGCCCAACACGATTTTGGCCCATTTTTTATACCCCCGTATACATACCGTACCGTATACAAAAAAAAACATATGACATAAAACTCGTGTTGGGCCAACACGATTTTGATGTAAATCGTGTTGGGCCACCACGATTTACACCAAAATCATGTTGGGCCAACACAATTTTGGCCCAATTCCCATCAATTGCCAGCCCGGAGGGAGAGAAGCATAAAACAAGAAACTCGTGTTGGGCCAACACGAGTTTGGTGTAAATCGTGGTGGCCCAACACGATTTACACCAAACTCGTGTTGGCCCAACACGAGTTTCTCTCTGAAATTTATTTATTTATTTATTTATCTGCCAATGTCTTCATCAATGCTACCACAACACACTACCAACAAACACGTCAATGCCATAGCCATCATCACCACTGTTGCACAGCTTGACCACCAACTACCTTTGTTTTCACCATCAATGCAAAGTTCAAACATGCTTTCCTAATTTTTGTGAAATATATAGCAGTTTACCAAACATGCCTTTGATTTTTCCTTTGCCAAGGAGGAAAAAAAAATGAAAAAAAATGTTTTTTCTTTATGTAACCAACATCTGGGCAGGTCCATGAAGGCATATTAAGTGTACCGCCTAACTCAGGTGAACAAAAATAGACTAAACAAGACAATGAGACATCAATCAAGACTTCTCTTTTCATAAGTACTTCCACAAAAAATCAGCGCAGAAATTAGGAAGACCTACTTTATTACTGAATAAAAAAATTTTCTAAAGAAGAAAGGATATGGTCTAATTTTGTATGTTTTCATTCCACCAAAAAAAAAAAAAAATAATAATAATAATAATGTATAAATAAATAACATAGAAAGTTCAGAGTAATGCACAAATAGCTACCCTTACACAGTTGCAACTCTTTGCAAAAAAAGTGATTGTAAGAAAGCTTCAATGTAATACCCGTAATTTTAAAATAGGGTATTAAGGGTTTAATCTATGGTTAGCGTAGTTAATCCCTTGATTTGTCAGATGATTACATGCATGGGTAATGCATGTGCATGATATTTCGATGTTTGATGTGTTTGGATGCTTGTTTTGGTGCATTGAGTATATTTCAGGTGCGCTTAGCCTCATTTGCAACTTAAGGGTTTAAGCTGCTGAAATTTGGCTAAGTGTTGGAGAAAAGTGGATTTTCGTAAATCTTCGTTTTGAAGGATAATTTTTGGCGGTAATGGGAGTTTATAATATTATAAGACATTGGTGATTTTATGGGATTTTATTAGCATGTTTGGATTGGGTTCCACGCATGTTTGTTTTAGGAAAATCTGTCGGGCGACGGATTTTGTACTAAAACTTGAAATTTAGATTTTGATATATTGGGTATTTGATTTTTTTTGATATTTTATTTGGATTCAAATGGGGGGTTATTTGCTTATTTTCATTAAATAACTTAAAGTAAAAGGAAGAAGAAAGAATGGAGAAGATTACTTAAATGTTTTTAATGAAAATAAGGCAGAGATGTGTACTGTGTGGGTTTATACACAATTGCCTGAGTTACTGGGCAAATTCAGCAAGGGACGATCGATCGTGCCCTGCTGACGATCGATCGTGGGTGTCCCAGAAACATGAATTGGGTCCTGTTTTTCACGATCGATCGTGCCCTCAACCCACGATCGATCGTGCATCGCGGGTTTTGCAAATTTTTTTGTGTTAAATGACGAAAATGCCCCTCACCCCTTATAAAAACCCATCCACACGATTTTAGACCAAAATCTGGTCTTTTTAGGCTTGGAGAGAGAGAGAGAGAGGGAGAGAAAGAGAAGAGAGGGCGGAGGCTCGACGGCATCTCGCCGGAGCACGGCGACCTCGATCCGACACCGGCAAGCTCGGATCTAGCGTATTTTGGCCCGATCTACGCGCCTATGGTTATGGATTTGGGTTTTCTCTCTCTTGGAGGCTTAGGAATGCATTATTATGGTTGGATCCATATTCTCCAACCTCTTAGTGGAGCTTGGAGCTTGTTCACGGTGATATAAGCTTGGATTTCGTGGGAGTTGGCATGGGTTGTCATCCTCACCAATTCTTTCGCATTTGTAGAGGTATTTCTCACATTTTGGAGTTAGGTTTTGTAATTTATTTTGGGTTATTGTCTCATTCTTACACTTATGGGTTTATTCATGCATATTGGGGAGTTTTGGTGGTGATTTGGAGTTGGGACCTCCGTCACCAACATCATCCATGGCATTTGGGAGCTAGGGCTTGGATTGGGAGCGTGCATTTGCATCCTAGGGCTTGGATGTTCATACCCACGGTATCAAAGGTTTCATTTTTCCACGCATTTGGTTGAGGTAGGTGCAATTTACATAGGTTTAAACTATTGACATGATAATATGGTATATATTATCATATTATTTGGTATTCTTGGGCCTAGAATATGAATATACATGATTTATGGAATAAATCTTAAATGGGACTTTGGGGTATTGGATAACATAAATTGGAAAATTATGTTTATTAATGAGTTGGTTTATTTTATACATTAAATGGAATATAATTGTACTGATTTTACGGGTATTTATGATGTTATCATGAATTGGTATAATGAGGTGATTATTTCCACTATGGTTTATGTGGTATATTTTGAAGATGATTTTGGTTATAAAATCATTTTATGGTTTATCGCATTGCATGTTGGCATAATCATGCATTAAATGGATTTAATGAATACTGGGTAAAAGTATTGCATTAAAAGGGGTCATTGGAATTGGACTACTTGCAGTCAATGGGACTTTGCGGTGTTTTCCATTCCTTTGGTCCTGGGGTACTTTCCGGTTCCAGGTAGGAACCCTTGTGTTCCCGAATCAGAGGCTACTTTCCGGTTCCAGGTAGGAACCCTTGTGTTGTCCTCTTGGAGGTGGGTTCAAATCCTCCGTTTCCGCGCGAAGACTCCTGCGGGAGTGGTTGGTAATAAATGGATTAATGTAAATTGGACATGAGTCACATGCATTGGACATATGCATTATTTATTTTAAGTTATGGGATATAACTTATTTTGAGATTTGTAATATACTGGGTTAGTATATTTTGATGTAAATGATATAATTGGTTTTATTTATATCATTGCTATAGTTTACTATGTCAAATTGTATCTACTGAGTCGTCGGACTCACACCTATTATTTTAAATGTTTTTCAGATAATCCAGGAATTGGTTATGCTATCTTGGGCGGAAGATGCTATTAGTGGAATTCTTTTAAGTTAATTGTTAATGTATTTTTGGGAAGGAAGATGTAATTAATTGGGTTTCTATTGGGTTAATGTAAATGTAAATTCAATCAGGGTTGTAATTGTAATTATTTATGGTTGTATACGTGGAATGCGATGCATGGGATGATACCACTACCATGGATGACAGGAAATTTTTATGTATGGATTTTCATAACAGGTTTTCACGATGGTATGTCCTATTTACGGATGGGTCATGCCGAAAATTCTTTTAAAATAATTGAGGTTTTAACAAGTGTCATCCACGTTTTATCAAAGGATTTATTAAAGAAAAAGCTTGTTTTATTATTATTGATCACGGCTTAATTAATTTGGGTCGTGACATTCAACATCTACAATCATACCTCTACCATAAATAGAATTATGCAGTTACATTTTATTTTTATAAGAAAAAAAAAATTATACATTATATATATCAAAACAAAATTACATCAGGAAGGAAGAGATTTCCTTCATAACAGCAAAAGAACTGTATACCCCATTAACCAGAACGCCACATATTTGACCATATTTCATATCTACAATGGTAACAAAAAGCTTCTCTATTACATCTTCAGGTACATCCTCAGGGTTGTCAAAAACTGCATCTAATGGATAAACTTTATTAATCTCCATCAAAGAACCATCTGGCAACCTGAAACATTAAACTCTCCATTAGCAAAGGCCATTTATCAAGCAATGCACATTCAAATTTGACAGGGACCCTAACATCTTACACTCGTGATTCATCAAACTTCCCACCTCATAGGTTGCTTTCAAAAATATTCAGAGCCTACACAAAAAGCTTCCTAATCAATAAATGAACACTTATACATTGTTTGGAAATCTATGCAATCAAGATTCAAGAGGGGAATGCAGCCTCGGAAATTAGGTCAATTTACTTACAGGAACCCAAGTGCCTACAAGAATTTCAGCACCTGCAGCAGCAAGAGATTTTGCAATTGCCCAACCATATCCATTGTCATCAACTACACCAGTTATAAATGGCCTCTTACCTACAGTTACAAACAATAATCTAAGTTTTAATTGGGAGGTAGTTATGTATGTTCTTTGGTACCGAGCATTCAAGAATCTGATGGAAGCCCTTCACAAGTATTTTACAGTTTGTACTTACAAATGCACAAGGAAAAGTATTTTATTGAACACGAGAAAGACCAAGGTTTAATTATGAGGCAGTTTGTCCAGATTACTCAACCCAATGAAATAAATGTTAAATAAGAACCACCTACGAAACCAAATGACTCAGAGTAGTTCGGCAAAATGCCAGTTTCAGCGTGTTCTACTAAACCTCCATAGAAAAAAACCATTGATACAGTTACAAGGCCTCATACATTGCACTAGAAAACAGCCCAAGAAAGGGAAAATTGAAGAACATACAATTTACATGTTTGCTTCTTTAAAATTCGTACTTTCTACAAACATTTTCAAATGACAAGATCATAGAATGGTAGGCTATAGACAGTAGGAGATAGTGCTAAACCACCATTAAAAGCATCCTACCAAAAACAAAAGGAAAAGAAAAATAGAAAATGACCATAATATATCTATATAAAAAAAAATACTAATCAGGAAGGAGGGGAAAAAATAAATTACATATCAAAACTCTACTTCGTCATTTTAAACAGAACAAAATCTAATGAAAAATTCGGCATGGTCCCGTCTGTAAACAGGACATCCCAAGTTATCGACTTGTCAATAAAACCTGTACAACTCAACCTCCAATTTATCAACTAGAAAAATATGAGAAATCTCTAATATCAAAACTTAAAAAAGAAATTAATATCAAATTAACCAATCATCGTCATTAGGGATGGCAACGGGGCAAAGCGAGACCGGTTTTTTAATGCCCCATTGACTTTTTATCCCATCCCCGCCCCAAAACCGTTCGGGGTATTGCTTTTTTTAACCATCCCCGCCCCAATAAGTACTTTAAACATCTAGATTAGTGGGGAAAATCCACAAACAATAAAAAGCTGTGTAAGGTCAACATAATGGCAATTCTCAATTTCTCATTCCCCACATCGTAGGGACCATAATCCAAAAAAAAACCATGCAGCCACCATAAACAAAAATTGAAAATCAAAGAAATATAGCTCCAAAAAACTAGAAAAAAAATCCCAAAATTTAAAATTTAAAACAAAAGTAGGTTCAGCAGATCCATAAAACTCATAAGTCTCCAACCAAAATTCCCAAAGCACTAGCCGAAATAGAAGTTAAAAATAAGAAAAATATAGCTCCAGCAAAATAGAAAAAATCCCAAAGAAAAAAAGGTTTAAAACAAATGTAGCTCTAGTAAATCCCTAAAAATCACAAGTCTCCAACCAAATTTCTCGTCAAGAATCTCCAACTTTTAACATTGCGTGTAAAAAACCACGATTCTATGCCCGTCAAATAAAACAATGAAAAAAGAAAAGTGATTAGCACCACTAGTTATCAAGTTTAAACATATTCTTAATGTGTATATATATACATATGGGATTTCCAAAAGAGAACTATATATGTTATCACTTACAATATAGTTACACAAGGTATTATGGCAGCAGGCAGCATGAGCAACTGACATCACTTAGACATATTGGGCCACTATTCAAGATTTAGAAAACAAATATAATTCTCTAACTGAGCTTCAGCTTTATTAAAAAAAAATGTTAGCATTTTAAACAAAAATCTCAACTTATTAATATGGCAATATGAACTGTTATCAATCAAATATTATCAACAAAGGCTATTACGTTAATATGGCAGCATAAGCAGACTCTGCAAGGCACTAGTATATTATCCGATGTGGACTCACCAATCTGCCACTTGTGCTAAAAGCAGACTCTGAAGTAACAGTTGATACACCATTATCAACAATTGAAATAGATAAAAAAAATAAACATAATTTTTTTGAAAAGAAAGAATAATTTTTTTTAAAAAATACCTCCAAATGCGACTTTGCAATAACCAATAATCATCAATGAAGACACCTGCAAGGCACTAGTATAATCAAAACAGACCAAGATGTAAACTCAACTTAAATTTAATGTTGAATATGATTTCTTAAAAAATTAAATAGCTAGCACCTCTTCCAGAAATTCTAGCAATTCTTCATATATTTGCCTCAATTCATCCAACTATACATCAATTAAAGAAACGAATTTTTAAGGGAAAACAAAACTCAAATGCAAGGACATATATTTGCCTCAGCATATCCAACTATATATCAATTTATTTTTCCTATAAATTTCAATGTAATCCAATCATGGATGTCCGTCAGTTTACTAACGGAAAGCGCATGCGAAAGTCATGTGCGTGCCAATGTGGCACCGATGTGGACTATAAACTAAAAAAAAAATGATAAGGTATTCAAAACGTCACCGTTTCTAACACTTTTTCTTTTCTTTTTCTTGGTAAAAACACTTTTTTAACAAGGACATTGATTTCATCATATTTTGTCCTCTCCAAGCACCTTCTTCATCCCAACCCACCTGAACTTTTTTCAAAGATTCTGCAAATCACCCTACATGTATATATTGGGTAAACCAACCCCATATTTTGTAGAAACAAAGAAGAAAAATTCAATAATATTACAAGAAAAATAGTATAAAGCAAAAGAAAACATGGGCTTTTAGATCTGCCACCCAAGTGAAGAAAAAACCACCATTTTTTTCGGTGAGGGAGGTTCTTGGCAAAGAACAAATGACGATTAAGAAGAAACCTCCATGGTGGCTTTAGATCTACTACCTAAACGACATAATCCACCGTTTTTCTGGTGAGAAAGGTGCTCAGAAACGAACACAATGAGTCTGTTCAAAGCTAAAGAAGCCCAATCACCCCCAGATTTGGGCACAGAAGCTCGATAATTCACTACAAGCATCACCCTACAGCCACCACCGCCACATGTTAGCCCATTCTTACCACCAACAACCACCATCACCACTGCCTGGCTGCCTCCAAACAACCATTATCACACTGCCTTTTCACCGCACCACCACTATCAATTTTAATCAAACATAACCAATTCACCACTATCATACCTTTCTCAATCAAAATACTATTACTAACATGATCATGAAGATGTCCAGAGGAAGTCTCCTTCCCGAAAACAAAAAAGACCATGATAAAACAGTGCTAGAAAATGTAATTAATTTAATCTCGGAAACAAAATACATCCAAATTCAAGTGAACTTCAATTGCACTAGAAAAGCACTCGTGAGAGTACTGAATCAGCATGAAACATTTCTAGATGTACTTTTCTAGAATCTCCTATATTTTCCTCACACAAAAAGCAACCATGATATAAAAAAGGGAAAATACAAAATCACCTCACCTTCCGCTTTGAACCCATTTGATCTAGGAAAAGAAATCCATCCACATTCAATAGAATTTCTGAGCCTTTGTGAACATGAAGCATGAAATTTGTGCTAATAGTTAAATCACTATTAATGCCTGACCTCATCACAAAAACCCTCTTTCACTATTGTCCCATAACCCTTCTCTTTACTTCTATTTACATCAAGAACACCAATTACCTACAACACACACAATCAACCTTGAAAATATGGCCTATAGATGGGGAAAAAACCATCACAATAATAATAATTTTTTTTAAAAGATAAGTAATAAAAATTGATAAAATAGGCATTCAATACTTCTTTATAAAAACCAACACTTTCAATGGTATGCCATTCCAAGTGGCTATTGTGAGGAAATTCATAAACCTTGAATTACAAGAACAGCAAAATTAACATGAAATGAGCAATAGAATATGAGTGATTAAACATATTGTGTCAATCTAAAATCAATCCCTTCTTTATTGTTACAAGCTACTCCATTAGGTAACATCAGAATCATAAAAAGATTTGACCATGAAGAAGAAAGTTGGGCTAAAACTTATACCAAATTGATATATTAAATGGCTAACATAAATCAGTAAAATTTTTAAAATGTGAAGCAAATGGTCATCATCATAGAACAGTTGAGTCGTGTTCACATACCTAAATTGTATATCTGAAACATTAAATAAGTCAGACAACTCATTTTTCAGTAGGTAAACTTTGCTTGAGTTATTATTTAAATTATATGTTATTTTATAGGTCCACTTATTGTATATTGTGAACTTCTATTTCAAACTCTAGAGCTCAAGCCATTGTCGTCGAGGTACTCTATTCTTTTCCTTTGAAGCTCACAACCAGGACACTTTTTTTTTCATTTTTTTTTTGATCAGCAACAAAGAATAAATTTTATTAATGAGAAGAAACAAAAAACAGGGAGGACAAGAAGTCCACCAATCAAAAAGGAAAGACAATTTTTATTGCAAGAAAAAATTCCCTTGTCAAAAAGGTTTTTGCTGTCAAATTGGGCCTACTTGAAGCAAGCAGAATGGGACTTTAAGCCTTTCGTCAGACTACTTGAACTTGGCGGGCCTTTTGCTAAGCTGCTCAGAAGGTTGAGATGAGAGAGAGAGAGAGAGAGAGAGAGAGAGAGAGAGAGAGAGGTGTCTTGACTCTTGATACACTTTCTCCTGAAACGACCTTAATACACATCGAGGTGTGAAGCATTGAAATCATTGGAACAAATAGTTTCATTTGCACAAAGAACATCAAGCACATAATGGACAATTGAAAACGAGTGAACATTTCCCCCAGTTCTATCAAAGTCGCTATGAAAACTAAAAGAAATTCTCACAACAAAATGAAAGCCGCTGCTAAGACATCCCTTACTAAGCACCAAATGGTTTCGTCCTTGAGCAGGCCACTACCTATTAAGCTTGGTTTGTCTTTGAGTAACCATTTGCCTGCTTAGCATCTATGATTCAAAATTCAGTGGTACCCATATTTTATAGAATTATCAACACTAGTTCTTATCGTTGAGATTAACACAGGAACTAAAGAAATCAACTTTCAATAATACTCATGAAGGCATAATGAATTTTTTTTTACAGATTATGCATACAATGTTTCAACCAACAAGCATTCCAACCACAACGGGGGGATATATAAATATATATATATATATATATATATATATATCATTTGATCCAATATTCACCCACAAAAAATAAAATAAAAGAAACATACCTGGGTTTCGAGGGGTGAGGATCTGCCGACGGCCGAAGTCGGAGTGCGCCGACGGTGAGGGGGATCGGGACTCGAGAGAGATCGAGCAGGGGCAGGGAGCGCCGTTCAGCCGACGGGGGAGAGGCTCGTCGCCTCACGTGAGCGGATCTGAGAGCAAATCGGCGAGTGGATGAGGGAGAGAGATAGGAGGGAGCGGAGCGCCGTCCCGCCGACGGGGGAGAGGCTTGCCGGTGAGTGGATCTGAGAGTCGACGGGGAAGAGAAAGATAGGAGAGAATGCGAAACCTCCGTCCAGCCACCGAGGGAGAGAGATAGATAGGGGATTCCGACGACTGGCGGGGTGGAGCGCCGTCCAGCCGACGGGGGAGAAGCTCGTCACCGGCAGTGCGTGGATTTGAGAGGGAGAGAGAGGAGGGAAAGAGGAGAGAGAGAGTGGGGGTGGAGAATGAATCTCAGATCGAGACAGTGAGAATGAATCTCAGAGCGGAGGTCCGAGCTTCGACGTCGGCGGCCTGGTAACTCAGATCGAGTGCGACTGGAGTGGGTTTTTGTTTAAACGGGTGGGGGGTGTTTGTTTATACGGTGTTTGGGTTTTTTGGGTTTTTTTATACCCGATTGGTTTGACAGTATACATGGACAGTATACAACTATACATGAGGTATAGCAAAGGAAGAGGAGGGGAAGTATAGAAAGCAAAGTCGTGTTGGGCCAACACGATTTTGCTAAAATCGTGTTGGACCAACACGATTTACCCTAAAAGTGGAATTAACTTTTCTTCCACTCTATATTTTGAAATAAGATGCCCACTGACCATAGAAATGGAACTGCCCCTGGGTAGGTGTGTATTTAAAAATTAAAATAAGGGTATATTAATTAATCAAAAGTTTTTCTTACATTCATCTTTTTATAGGTAAATAAATAAAATAATATCGATTAACATGCGAGGATATGAGAGTTAGAATAGGAGGCGTGCGATCATGGAGAGATACAAAGATGACCGCATAATTTCTATGTAACTACAGGGGAAACGGGTTAAGGAGCTTTTAGAGGCTAGGATTCTCAAGTCTTGCATGTGCAATATTTGATTAGCAATTCTGCTGATGGTGCCCCCTCCTGCACGCAGAAGGTTATGAATTAGAAATTAGAATAGACCACAATTTTGGTAAGGGAGCAGGTAGGAAGTCTACATCAATAAAGAGATTGACTGTAACCAGGATATGAAACAAGGGCCAATTTCATAGTAGACTGCAAAATCTTTGATAACACACTACATGAATTAAGAGTCCTAGCTTGAATCTTGCCTATACAAGCTCCTTATACCCCATTTCCTTGCTCATATAACTCAGAGTACTAAAAGAGGGTGTTTACATAAGAGTAATTATGGGGTCATCTTTGTATCTCTCCATGATCACATGCCTGCTATCCTTACCCTCTTGTTTTCTTCTTATAACGAGTACTGGCTCTCCCTCTCCTGCTTCTATACGCCCACAATGTCATGATGATGAGAGCTCAGCCTTGTCACAATTCAACCAAAGCTTTGTGACTAACGAATCAGTATGCTTTTGTTGATCCTTCTGCTTATCCAAAAACTGCATCATGGAAGCTCGGAGATAATACTAATTGCTGCTCATGGGATGGTGTCGAGTGTGATGATGACACTGGTGATGTCATCAGCCTTGACCTTAGTAGCACCTTTTTCTATGGTTCTATCAACTCCACCAGCAGCCTCTTCCGCCTGGTTCACCTTCAAAAGCTTAATCTTGCCTACAATCTCTTCAATTACTCTCAAATCCCCTCTAAAATTGGCCACCTTTCGAGGCTAACATATCTCAACCTCTCCCAATCCCAATTTTCTGGCCAAATCCCTTCAAAAATCTCAGAGCTGTCCAAGTTGACTAATCTTGATCTGTCGGGAAATGTTGGTTTGAAACTCGAAAAGCCCGGTCTGAAGGACTTACTTGGAAATCTAACCGACCTGAAAGAAGTTCATCTCAGCGGCGTGAACATTTCTTCTGCAGTACCAGCTGATATCTTGGCCAATTTTTCTTCTTTGTCATCTCTTCTTCAAAGGGGTTGTAGACTGCGTGGTGAATTCCCACCAGAATTTTCCAACTACCCAACCTGCAGATTCTTGATGTTGGGTCCAATCCATACTTGACTGGTAACTTGACTAAATTCAACAAAAGCAGTCTCCTCAAGATTTTGCTCCTCGCTGGAACAGTTTCTCCGGTGAACTGCCAGATTCAATGGGCAACCTTAATTCCTTGAATGTGTTGGACGTCAGTGGCTGCAACTTCTATGGGTCCATTTCGTCTTCACTTGGTAACCTTACCCAACTCACCACTCTCATTCTCCAATCTAACAATTTGCATAATTTTAGTAGAGGGACCTTCGCTTTGCTTGGTAAGCAAGCAAAACTCACTCGGACCTGGCGAGGAACAATTTCACGGGTCAAATTCCATCTTGGCTTGCCAACCTTGCGCAGTTAACAGTGCTCAGTCTTTCTGTAAATAAACTGCACGGTCAAATTTCACAATCAATTCTTCGTAGACTTGTAAATCTTGAATTTCTTTCTCTACATAGCAATCACTTGAGTGGCACTGTGGAATTTGACATGTTTTTGAACCTCAAAAATCTCTTTTATCTCCGACTGGGGCGTAACAATTTATCATTAATGCTCACTAATTCCACTACAACGAATGCCAATCTTCCAAAGTTCAAGTTTTTAGGATTGGCTGCATGCAACATAAGTGAGTTCCCGGATTTCCTTTGGCACCAAGATGAAATGGAGGTTTTAGTACTCGAAAGTAACAAAATGCAAGGCCAAATACCGAAATGGATGTGGAATATAGGAAAAGGAACACTGTTGGAAATAGACTTTTCTCACAATTTTCTTACAGGTTATGAGCAGCCTCCAGTTGTTCTGTCATGGACTAGTCTACACGCTTTAGACCTTACGTCTAACATGAGCCGAGGACCACTCCTGATTCCACCAGCGACCACCTTGTTTTATTCAGTTTCAAAAAACTCACTGATGGGAGAAATTTCACCATTGATCTGCAATCTAACTTCTCTTTATATCCTTGATTTGTCTAATAAAAATTTCAGTGGCATACTTCCACAATGTTTGGGCAATTTTAGCGAGTCTCTCTCTTAGCTGAATCTACGAAACAACAACTTTCATGGCACCATTCCTCAAACATACACGAATAGAAGCAAACTGAGGATGATTGATTTAAATCAAAACCGATTACAAGGGAGTGTACCAAGATCACTAGCCAATTGTAAAATGCTAGAAATTCTTGATCTTGGAAACAATCAGATCAATGATACCTTCCCATCTTGGTTGGGAACTTTACCAAAGTTGAAGATCCTTATTATGCGATCTAATGAGCTCCATGGTGCAATATGGAGTCCTCAAACCAGGTTTGAATTTCCTAAGCTGCACATCATTGACCTCTCTTATAATGGTTTTACAGGAAAGTTGCCATCTGAATACTTCAAAAAATGGAATGCCATGAAAAAAGTCAATGTAGACCCCTACTTCACATATCTGGGGATACACATGAGTTTTGACATATGAGGATATTCGATGTTTGCATATTATAATTACACAATGACAATAATGAACAAAGGCATTGAAACAATATATGCACAGATTCCCAAATTCTTCACTGTCATGGATCTGTCAAGCAACAGATTTGAAGCAAATATTCCAAATTCCATTGGGAATCTAAAGGGGCTTCAATTACTCAATCTTTCCAACAACATTCTCACTGGTTGCATCCCATCATGCATAGGGAACCTGACGAATCTCGAATCATTGGACTTTTCTCAAAACAAGCTCTCACGAGAGATCTCTCAACAACTAATAGAGCTAACGTTTCTTGGTTCCTTAAATGTCTCTCATAACCATCTTGCAGGTCTTATACCACATGGGAAACAATTTGATACATTTCAAAACAATTCTTTTGAGGGAAATTCTGAATTGTGTGGAAACCCCTTATCAAAGAAATGTGAGAATTCTGAGGCATTATCACCACCACCTTTAAGCTCAGAACAAGGCGAAGATTCTGGGTTGCCAAGTAGACATGATTGGATATTCATATTGATGGGATATGGAAGCGGGCTAGTAGTAGGGTCAGTTATTGGGCACACCATGACCACAAGGAACCACCAATGGTTCGTAGAAACTTTGGGAGGAGGCCACAAAAAAGGCAAAGGGAGAATAAGAGGGGACGTGGAATCAGAAATAGAAATTGATTAGTTGTTAGTCAAAATGTCCTTCAAAGATTTGAATCAATGTATGTTTTCACCGTAATCATGCATCTTTTTCTCTTTCTTTCTTTCCCTTTTTTTTTTTTCCCTTGTCTGTGTTTGAATCAGTGTATTACGGTATTGGATGTACTAAGCTTTTGTTAATAAATAGTATATATCTTCATTTTGTGAGACCCAAAAGAACAAACAAAAAAAAAAAAAAAAAAAAAAAAAACCACACACACACACAACTAATGGCAGCATTCTTTAAAGCTAGGCCACCTTGTGGAAATGACTTTGATTGGGATGTGGACATTTTTTAATTTCAAAACACAGACTTGGATGTTAAATGACTTTATCAGAATTTAGCATTACTGATCCTCTGAAGAATTTCCTTCTTGTGGATAACTGCTGGCAGAAGTCATGGGTCTCAAACTTGAGCCCTGTGAGGAGTCTTTAAACATGTTGCATGCTAGTAAAGATTGTCGATCATTGGTTAAAACCTACCAAAATCAGCCCAATAGTCCTCCTTTCCCACTTCATGCATTGAGCCTAGCTATGAGGAATCTCCAAATATGTTGTAATTAAGTATTGACTAGTAAACTCAGCCGATGGTTGAATCTTCTCCCGATTTATTTCCTCAATAAAACCCGTCAATTGCCGCATCCTTGGCTTTGGCCACCTCCATAGCCACAGCAAAGTCTAGTATTGTTAAAGGTGGCCAATGGTTTTGTAGCCTAATTGCATATACTTATCTGGGGGGATAATAGGGGGGGTGGTGCAGAAAACCTGCTTCCTCTATCTGCACCTTTTTTTTTTTTTTTTAATTGGTATACCCCGTGCTAAGAGGGTGGGGGTTAAGGCTGACCCTAGCTACTAGGTTTATTAATCAAAATGATAAGCATTACATACGCAAATGACCCAACTGGAGATGATAATAGAACACAATGAAACATAAGTCAATAGGTTGCTTCAGGAAGTCCAAAGAGCAGCAAAAATACCCCTGTCGTATCCTTAGAATCCAAAAAGTCAGCAGCAAAGTTTCTTTCCCTGTAGGTGTGCTAAACACTACATTCCAATAAAGACAAGATATAGTGAATTCGAGCACAAAGATACCACAAACACCAAGGAGTAGCACATAAGGCATTAATACAATCCACCATAAGCTTTGAATTAGACCCTATGATTAACTTATATGGATCTAAACCCATATCCCTATAAGTCGTTATTCCATCAAGAAAAGTTTTGCACTCCTCCACAATGTTGGTCGCACAGTCATAAAAATTTGACGTTGTGAAAAGAACTTCCCCCAAATCATTTCTAAGAATCGAACCTCCCCCAGAAGAACTTCCTTTGCACTTCTTACGCATATATAAACTCACATTATTGATGGCCTCCATCCCAAAAAATCGTACTACTTTCTACCCAAAAAAGATAAAAATAAAAATGAAAGTTCCTCCCATTTCTTCAATTGAGAGTCACAAGGTCACAACCGTAAATAGACCCTTAATTGAGCATTAAAATTTTACCGGCAGAAGTAAATAAATACACAATGGGAAAATAACAAAATAACCACTGAAACTTTCTGTGGTGTTAACAGACCCTTAATTGAGCATTAAAATTTTAATGCTATTCTATGATCTGTTTTTTCTTCTTCCTTTAGCCGCAGCGACGGTTACGCCAAATAAATATTAAAATCTTAGTGCTATCCTCTGTTTACTGATGACTAAATCTTGTTTTGTCCAACTTCATATTAATGGCCATCTATGGTATTAGGAACTGTTTTTTTAGACCCTCCCACAACAAGAAAACTTGTCTCCCTCGCACAACTTGATAAATGTATCTTCACAGCTCTTTCATTTTTGTGGGGTATGATTTGATACTCTCTCTTTAATTCTGTCTCCTGAAAATAGGAATAATAGCTATTAAAACACTGGGGGGATGGACGTACATATGGTCATGCAAGTCAGTGGTTAATACTGAGTATAAGAGTAAAGGACGAGATTTGTTTACTTATGGCCAGTTTGGTTGTCAAATTCGAAATTAAACAATTCGAGAAATTTTACATAAAGAAAGCATAAATCTATCACCTTGAATTAGAATATCTAAAAATGTTGTAGTTATCACTATAGTTGATGTTGTAAAATCAATTTTAAGGAATTCATGAAATACTATTTTGAATTGCCACTCTTATTTGTGATGATAACTATCATTTTTTTAAATTTGTTAATTCAAGATGATGGAGTGTGTGTTCAATACTATGTAAAATTTCTTAAATTATTTAATTTCGAATTGGACAACCAAACAGGCCATTACTGTTCAAGCGTATTGATGGATTATTGCTTATTTCCTTTAATTGGGGTATAGATTGTTGGAAATAATGTGAGGAATTCTATGAATTTTAGTAATAAACAAATGATATGAAACAACAATAAACCAAGATAATTATGTAATTAGAAAAGAGTTTAGAATAGCCTGTAGATCAAGGCATGCATGATGTGTTATCCTTAGAAAAAATACACCCCCGTCTGCACTGGGTTTGTTCAACGTTTCTCTTCTAAGATACAATAATCATTCGAGTAGTCTTGTGTGCAGTTAAGATTTCCTACGAATTTTAAATCGTCCAATACTCACAAAAATATATATCTCAATGAAAAATAGAAAAGCTCAAAATAAGGTGATTGATGAAATATGTGACAATAGCAGATTTTCATGTTGTATATACTTCACATGCACTGTGTAAGTATATATATTAGCTACCCAACGGCTATGTACCGTATGGTGAGTAACTGCTATGTTAAGGGTGTGTAAATGACAAGTAATTGATGGTGATTATGGATATTATGTAACAGAAGCAATAAAAAATAGGGTAAATTACAGAAAACCCCCTTGAAGTATGTGGGGTTAGCAGATAACCCCCCTTATGTTTTAATTTTGTCAATGTGACCCCTAATTCAATTGGAAGACAAAACTAATCATTGATGGTCACCCAATTGGCCATGATGCCGGCTAGGATTCCAGCGATTTTGGCCAAACATGGGTCCTTTAACGGTATTACGTGCATTACCATGTGACTAATTTTTGTTAATTTTCATTAATGGCGAGTGATGGTGGGGCACATTGACAAAAATTAAAACATAAGGGAGGCACATTGACAAAATTAAAACATAAAGGGGGTTATCTGCTATCCCCCCATACTTCAGGGGAGTTATCTGCAATTTACCCTAAAAAAATGTAGGGAAAATTAGCAATAACCCCTATTAGGGGATTGCTGTTAACAAAAAACCCACCATAAAAGTTTTTAAGTTCAAAACCCCTTTTTCAAAAGATTTTTAAACCAAAAGGAAATATTTTTTAAAAAATACTCATTTTAACCTTGGATATTTATAAACCCAATCGTGGGTTTTATATTTACAAACTGATTTGAGAGAAAGAGAGAGAGAGAGAAAGAGAGGGAGGGAGGAAGGGAGAGGAGCGGCGTTCAAGCTCCGACCAGTAGATTGGATTGACTATTTGATGGCGGTCGTCTCCGGTGTCGAGGCTCAACGGTGATCGTCTCCGGTGGTCAAGGCTCAATGGTCGAGGATCAATGGGGATCTGGTAGTGAGGAATCGACGGTGTAAATTTTTCAAAATACACAACAGTAAACTGCTACTATTGTTTGTGTAAATTTTACAAAGCACACAATTTACTGTTCAGTCAATGGCGGGATGGAGAAGGTAGATCGAGTGGAAGGGGGGAGGAGAAGATGATTTGTTGCAAATCTAGAAACCAGATCTGGTGATAGCATAATAAAAGGTAGATTAATACCCTTTCTTCTCTTCTCCTAGCCTGTTCGTTGCAAATCTGGAAACCAGCAAGTATTGTGGTGATTCGGACAACCACTTCATAGTTGTTGGAATCACATTTGTAGCTTGATCGGCGGTGGCAAAAAGTGGGAGGCGATGAAACCATGGGAGAGAGGGAGAGAACGTAGGGAAGTGGGAAAAAAATGGCACGGTCTGTAATTTGTTTTAAATTGTAAAACAGGGGTATTTTTGTCACTATGGGGTCAAAAGGGGTTTTTACAAAACTGTTTTTCATTTAGGGTCTATTGTAAAAGTACTCTTATACTTAGGGGCTATGACCAAAAATCCCAAAAATGTAATAGATGCCAACGGTCAAAAGAGCAACAGCCCTTGTATGAGAAGATAAAGTAACCCACTGGTTACTTATGGTAAATGAATGCAATCAATAATTTTAATTTTAAATCATATGTAACATGGGTTATCCTCTCACACACAAAAACACAAATGAGGGATAGGGGTGAGGGCCTCGTGCTCATGCTCATCCTCATGTCCATTGTCCCACGACCTCACCATTTATTATTATGTATAATGATCGAACAGAGATGCTCCCACAAACAGAGATGCTCCCATAGTGAGAGCCAGCCCCCTTTAATATCAACAAATGGGTGCTAATGCTTTTTTATAAGTTTGGATATGAAATCACCCACTTAACAAGTGAGGCAAATGCCATTAAACTACCATACCATCGACTTATTATAGGGATTTTGAGTCTCTATTTGTCAACTCCAAGAATTGGACCAATTTAAGTCCACTTCACTCATTTGTCATTACTATATATGTAGGTCAAAGACAAATCAACATAAAGTTGGTTTCAAATTTAGCCACTTTTAAATGTCGGGGAGATATATATATATATATATATATATCCATGAAAAAGGTTCTATGGGGATAAGGGATATGGGTGAGGGCCTCATGCTCATGGTCATGTCCATTGCCCCACGACCTCACCATTTACCATAACAGATAATGATCGAACAGAGATGCTCCCTCAGAGAGAGCTAGATTAATAGGAGAATAAAAGATGCACTTTTCCAATTACATTAGAGTTAAATTAATGCATTGTGATTATCTAGTAATCTGAATTTGATGATTTTTGGCTTTTCAATGTCTAGTAATTTGAATTTGCGTCGATGGTTGTGAGCTTTGATGTTGGATTGTAGTTGAGTTCCTTAATTTAGTGCTGTTTTTCGAATGGTGTACAATTCTGATCAAATGGGATAGGACTATCAAACCCATATGACGAGAAATGTCTATGTCTTTTATATCCATTGATTGATGCATAATTCTATTCTATTTAATATCAACTTTCTATTTCTTCTTCATCTTATGGGGTTTATTTTGTTAGGTTGCAACACTTTGGGGCACGGTTTTTCTAAAGAGTTGTTCACAGTTTTGTGATCGAGTTAGCTCTTTAATTCTTTCATTTAGTAAATGACCTTCATGGTTATTTTAATTCTTTTTTATGCTCCCTCTTCCATTGCTAACTAGGATGTACACAAGCCATTGCTAGAAGTGTTTGATTCTTTGGAATCTCTTAACATGATATAATTTTAGTTAATATGGTACATAGTCTTCTCTTGGCATATTAAATGAAGGGTTTCATTTATCTTAGTGGGTGCATGGTTTTCAAATTTAAGTTGTTATGATCATTGTTCCTAGAAACTCATATAATATTAGTGTTCTAAATTTTTAAACCTATGGACGCACAAGTACTATCACACTAAGCTCGAAATGTTAGTCAAGTCTAGCTGAATGTTCTATTTGTATTAAGCAATTTCCTCTTGCTCATGTATTTAGGTGCATAGATGTGAACATGTTTATAGCATATGTAGCTTGTCAACATACTAAGCTGACTTGGTATTTTAAGAGTCAAGGTGATTTTCTATTTGCTTCTTAATGTATTTAACATACTAGAATTGATTTATAAGATGATATTGTCTAATTAGTGCCATTTTTTTAGGCGTTGGATTTGATTTAAGGTTTTTGAAACCTTTACACTTTTAGATCGTAAACCCTATCCATCAGCACATTTGTCGCATAATGTGGACTGGGGATCTAATCCGTCTGGATATCCTACATTGGAGGACTGTGAATCAGGATCACATCAAGATTGTGTTGGACATGGTAGAGGTATGTTCTTAGTAGATCTATTAACCTTGTGGATTTGCAAAACTTTTAGTATTATAATTATTATTTGGTTAGATGTTTTTTTTTTTTTTTTTTTTAATTTTTTTTATAGGATCTTCGATCAATGTGCATACATCCACTTATGCCTGTTATTGCTCTTATATGGCAATTTTTGTGCAGACCCGATTCATGTTAACCCACCCTCTAACTTGGAATTGGATGAGGGAAAAAATTGAATCTCCTTTGGAATGGGCGAAGAGTAGACTGAAGGAAAAATTTCACAAGGATAATAGGCCTCTTGAGGCTCAGTACTTGCACAAGCCGCCCAATCTTGATCCAACTTAATGGAGGGGCCTTGTTGACTACTGGAGGAGTGATGAAGGAAAGGTATTAATAATCAAATTAGTAATTTTTTTTTAACTGTTTTGTATAGGGAATATGTTAAAAGACCATTATAATTTTGTATTTGAAATGTCAACTGCAGGATAAGAGCGAGACAAGCGCTAATAATCAAGCAAACCTAAAGGTTCATCACCAGATTGGGAGGAAGCTGTATGCCCAGGTTGAGGATGAGGAGGTTCCATTTATAATTTCTATGAATATAAATGACACTATATAAACGATGAAGTATTTATATTGGCAAACTTATGCTCTAGTTTCCACCCAAGCTTGAATAGAATTTTTATGTTATAACACTAACATCAAACAGCAAACTACTTGCATATCATTGAAATTAAGGATAGAATTTTTGCTGGGTATCTATCTTTCATGTTGGGTACGTGGGTTTCATTTTTTATTATGTATTTTGGATAAAGGGGTTTTAAAATATGACGTCTCCTATCACTTTAGGTATTACAAATGGTCAGATTTATAGGTTTAATTTTCATACATATATATCTAAATGTATGCTTGTTAACGTACATAATTTTGCATACTCTGATTAAAATGACACCAAGAGCGCTCTTGTTTCCACAGGAATTTTGTTTCGGCTCTTAATTTTAGTTTTAACTCAAATCCATGTTACCAAGAAAATGTTCCTCCATTTAGGTTTTAGGGTGAAATTTATTTTCTGAGTCCATTTGGGTTAATTTTCATCTGATCAATGTACATGCTGTTGAAAATTTGCCACCTCAAATGTAAATTATCGAGTTCGTATTAGGTTAATTGTCTCCAATGTTGCCATTGCTTTGTCTAAATTGCACAGTGAAATGCTTCAATTTGTTGATGTTTGATGGACTTGCTATCAGAGTAACAAAAATCAATCTCCATCTCTCAAATGGGGGGTTTGGTCCTAAAATACATATTTTCTAAATTTTTTTGAAAATAGAGATGCCAATAATTATTGGGGTTAGTTATCGAACTACTTCAGCTTAAGCCATATGTTTAACAACTACGTGAAAGAGAGAAATTTTAAAGCAAAATACAGATGGCAACAATCATTGGGGCAATATTTATTAAAAGAGCAATTCATTTGTGTAGATTAACAGGGATATACTTGCATGTTGTTTAGTTATAATCATCTAAATTCCTTGTACATATGTCTATGTCCTTGTTTATTCCAATTGTTGAACTAATGTGCCCTGTTTTTTTTTGTTGACTTTTCTAATCTTGTTCAAGTTAAACTAATGTGTGAACCTACGAAAAAGTGCGGCGCCCACAAGGGTTTGGCTGGATACGAGAAAGACAACAAATATAAAGGAGTCGCCACCTCATTTTTTAAGGAAAAGAGGAAAGCCATAAAAATATTTTATTTTCAAAACCTCATGACTCCATTTTGAAAGGAAAGGCAAAGTCTTTAAAACCAGAAAATTGGATTCGGGGGCTAACTTACGACGTGGGAAGGTTTTGGGCTTAAGCCCATAGGCACCCACATCGCCCGAGTTGGTCTCTTAATTTGATTGGGCTAACGTAATGACTTAATCACATGCAAATCAATATCAATCAACAAAATATAGCATGCAAATCAATCACAAATCCATCCTACTCCTCTAGCAATCATATGTGATGAACAAATTCATACTAATCCACTAGCAATCACAAGAGAAAGAATAACAAAAGAAAAGAAAAAGGAAAACCTAGGATACTTAATATCCTAAGGTGGACTTGAACATCAATTGAGCGCCTACGTACCATGCATGGAAATACATGGATCAAAGTCTACGTAGTTCGAAGAGAAGGGGTTACTTCCTTTTAAAAGAATTATGATAAACCCTTGATTTCTATTTATAAGGATGAAAGTTTCCAAAAAAGCTTCTAAGACAGGAATAAAGAAGAATTTGAATTTGAATGGAAAAATAGAGTTTAAGAAACCAAGAGATTATCATGATCCTTTACCAAGGAAATAACCCAAGAGGGACAAGGGATCAAGAGAAAGAAGTATACAATACCTGAACTTACCTTATGCAAATCACCTTCAAATTATTGCTAAATTAGCAAATAATTACCCTACTATTCCTATAGGGTAATTACCATGCTCAAATCACTTACCAATATGCTCAAATCATCATCATAAGACATTAACAAAATCTGGATAGAATACTAAAAGTCCCAAAATTATCCTAATAATCCTGCCAAAGCAATAATTAAAAGGAAACAAGAAACCCTAGTATGCTCCTATATGGAATATGCCTTCTAATATGCATGAAAGGCCAAGAAATATGCAAAAGACCCTATAATAATCATGAGAATATCAAATAATATCATTAAGCATGCAAACAAAGCTAACTCAAGTCAAAAGTATGATATTTTATGTATAACATGAAAATAGGCCTTCTTACGGCGAGCTTTCTTAAGCAAAATTATCCTAAGATAATTTTATGTGAAAATCACCTTGTATGAAGGTTCTATCAACATATCTTACATAAAATATATACTTAAGAACATAGTGGAAAAGATTTCATGCTTAAACACACTCGCAAATACCCTCATGCAAAACTCTACTCTCTAAAAAGGATAATTATCCTTAAAAAGGATAATTTCTCCAAAACCCTAGAAAATAAACTATATGAATGCAAAACCCAACATGGTTCAACTCCAAATCACATATAAAAACCAACCATAATGAAGAAAAGACCAAATAATCACAACAAATAGGCTATATGAAACATGCATGACTTGAAAGGATAAAGAGGATAACGCTTTCAAAACCCTAGGTAACTAAGGACTATCAAGCATATTAACCCATGAATAACCTTAAAATCATACATATAACATCATAAAAGCATTGGATTTAATCAATTTGCAGAGCTACTACATGCACTAGAACTATCATGAAGAAAGAAGGAGAGGAAGAAGGAAAAAAAGACTACATTCAGCAATTGATAGTACGTTTACCTTATGTAGAGCTTCTCTTGCCTTCAAAATCCTTGTTCTCTTGCTTACCTAAGGTTGAAGAGCCTCCCCTTGATGTTCTTTAGCTCTCCTAACTCGTAGCTCCCTCTCTCTATAAGTATAAAGTGCACTTGTGGCCCCCCTATGTGCCGAATATCATGCTCTTTATATAGAGGACTGACCTAATAAACCAATGGCTAAGATTAATTCATTAAATAATGAAGCTAGGGCTATTAGAGACTTTATTGGTGCTTAAACAACTCAAAGTTACTCAATCCTAAGTGGAAACAACTTGTAAGGGAGGAAGAATCCGTCAAAAGAGGGAAAAAGTGGAAGAATCCCACTTAAAGACGGAGTCCCTCGGGTGACCGTCTGGCCCCGGATGGCCAGCCGTCAAGGCTTGGATGGTTGACCGTCCAGCCCCGGACAGTCACCCGAGGGGTTCCCGTCAGCTTACCTCGGTTAGACTCCTTCACCTTCAAATTAAGTCCGATTTTGACGAAATAAAAGCCGAAACGACCGTGCTTTGAAAAGGAACACATTTTTAGACATTTTAGGGCAAAATTCCTTAACCATGGGTGCATGGTTAGGTTTTACAAAGGTGATTAACCATGGTGCACCACCGTCGCATAGCTAGGGTTTGCACACAAGGTTAAGCCAAATGCTTTCCAAATCAAAATTCAACCTTTTTAAACATGTTTAGGATATAAATAAAGCCCAATTGAAGTTAAATGAGAATAAATTGATTGGGTCACATGAGTCAATTTGAGCGAACCAATAAAGGGTCTTTTAGCCAACCTGAACTATTATGAGCCGAATTAATTCTAAACCATTAATCCATCAAATTGACCCTATATATAGACTATATATATCCATATGAACTCAAAGGAATAACTCGGGACTCATTTTAAAGTCAAATGTAAAGTATACGACTTAAAAGACGGTTATGCCCTCAAAGTCGCAAAAGTTCTGTTGGGAATCAAACTAGAGAAGAAAATTACAAAGGCGGAATTTAAAATTTTTCCTATGATTCCCAAACCCATGAATCTTAATTATGCTTAATACAAAAACCATAAACCTAACTACCAAGAGAGTTAGGGTACTTACAGTTGAACAAGTCTTCTCCTTTATGCTCCAAGCTTTGTCTTCTGATTGAGCAGTCCAAGTGCACTGCCTCCAACAGTATCCACACCTAGATTGAGCAAGTTGTCCTTTCCTTCTTCTTCCTTAGGGTTGCTAGAGGTGGAGAAGAGGGAGAGAGAGAGAGGGAGAGCTGTGAAATTTTCGGCCAGCACTTGGGAGCCTCCAAGAGTGCATTAAGTGATGATGTCATCACATCATAAAAGGCTTTAAATAGCCTCCAACTAGGGCCGGCCAAGGGGGGATTCCAAACCCTAATCTAATTTGTGTAATTACTCTTAATTACACAATTAGCCCACTAGTTTGCATCAAATACAAATTAGCCCCTTAAAGAACTTTTCTTTAATCACTTATACCCTTTCTCTCATAGACAATCAAGCTCTCTTAGCATGATCAGTGTGTGACCCATTGGGTTCACATCATCAAGTAGTAGGAACAGCACAAGTTGTGCACAATGGAACACTTTCCATTAAGGGTCTAATTGAAACTCCTTTCAATTCCCTAATTGATTATAACTCATTTATATCAATTAGGGCTTCTACTAACCATGAGTAACACCTAGCATATGGCTCATGGTGTGGTCCTTAATGAGGTGAATAGTCATTTACAAAGAACCCTTCTGTTATAGTTTACAGGTTACAATTCCATCCTTCCATCAACACAATGTCTCCAATTGAACTAATAGGACATGGAAGTCTGTCAAGTCCCTAGTTCAATTACTTTATACTCATTCATTAATATCAACTCAATGATGAACTTATGGAAACTCCTTTCCATATTCATTCTACCATGGGCCCATGGATTTAATGAGTTATATTCAATGAATGCTGTATGAGACATTCACTCCCTTTTTCCTGAGAGTGATGGATTCCTTGTTGATCACTCACATGCCTTCACACATATAGCAGAAGGGCCAATGAACACCCTTACAGACCCCTGAATAGGATCTGCACTTAGTGTTATCAAACTTCTAAAGCTACATGCATAAGACAACCATGGTGTCTCAGGTCTAAGGATTACTTGTACCACTATAACAATGAGAAACTGATTGACAGGCAGGTTAAAACTCCATTCAGTTTATCTCATATCTTTGGTCACATTCAGTGTACCTATTCTTATAATAGGCACCCACTTGTTGGTTGTAGTGTCTCCACACAAATAGCTTGAGACTAGCTATCCTCCTATAGAGTCAACCTAACAAGTGCTAGTCCTATGGTTCATTACTGTCCATCATAGTGAACCTTCAACTAGGAATGATTTAGGAGTTTAGTACAGAGATATATTTATAGTCTCAAAATTACAACCCTTTGTAATTTCATATTCTCAACTCTAACTCCATGGACATATTATGTAAATATAAATGATGCATATAAACATAATAGAATAAGCCCTTTTATTAAATCAATAATAAATGTGACATATATAAATGAAATCAATTGATTGTTCCTAATCCCTAAACAATCATCTCCATGATTGGCTCTAGGGCATAATCCTAACAAGTTCTTATTAACTATTGAAATGAACTCCAAATCACTCCAAAATTCATACACATGATATTCAATGCTATCAAATCCTAATGCAAATGCCTAGACTCAAGAATAAAATAAAAACCTACATGAAATGATGACCTCTAACTAGGGTGACAAAAATGGGATGTGACATAATGTTAATTAGCTTTGTAAGTTAGTTTTATGATGTGGTTGTGTCACACCCCATTTTTGTCACCTTAGCTAGGACATATCATTTTATGTAGGATTTTGAGTCCTTTTTGAGTCTAGTCTTTTGCATTGAGTTTCTATGGCATTGAATATCATGTGTATGAATTTTGAAGTGATTTGGAGTTCATCTCGATGGTCAATAAGAACTTTTGCGACTTTAAGGGCATTGTCACACCCCATTTTTGTAACCTTAGCTAGGACATATCATTTCATGTAGGATTTTGAGTCCTTTTCGAGTCTAGTCTTTTGCATTGAGTTTCTATGGCATTGAATATCATGTGTATGAATTTTGAAGTGATTTGGAGTTCATCTCGATGGTCAATAAGAACTTTTGCGACTTTAAGGGCATAATCGTCTTTTAAGCCGTATATTTTCCATTTGACTTTGGAATGAATCTCGAGTCATTCCATCGAGTTCATATGAGTATATAGAGTCTTTATATAGGTTCAATTTCATGAATTAATGGTTTAAGATCAATTCGGCTCGTAATGGTTCGGGTTGGCTAAAAGACCCTTTCTTAGTTTGCTCAAATTGACTCATAAGACCCAATCAATTTTCTCTCATTTAACTTCAATTGGGCTTTATTTATGTCCTAAACATGTTTAGAAAGATCAATTTTCGATTGGGAAAGCATTTGGTTCGACCTTGTGTACAAACCTAGCTTAGCGACGGTGAAGCACCATGGTTAACCACCTTTGTAAAACCTAACCATGCACCCATGGTTGAGGATTTTTGTCCTAAAATGCCTAAAAATGTGTTCCCCTTCGAAACACGGTCGTTTTGGCTTTTATTTCGTCAAAATCGGACTTAATTTGAAGATTTTAGGACTTCTACAGCAAGTGGGAGTCAAAAGTGGAGAAAAAATAGAGGACCCTCGGGTAACCGTCCGGGGCTGGACGGTCAGCCATCCAAGCCTAGACGGCTAACCGTCCAGGCCTAGTTGGTCACCCAAGGAATCCTTCTTTAAGTCAAACTCTGACTCTTCTTTCCCTCTTTTGACGGTTTCCTCCGCCAAAACAACTTGTCTGAGCTGACGAGTGTGTAGGTTTGAGTTGTTTGAGCACCAAGAGAGTCTCTAATAGCCCTAGGATCATTATTTAATGAATTAATCTTAGCCATTGGTTTAGGGGGTCAGTTCTCTATATAAAGGACATGATATTCAGCACATAGGGAGGAGGTTAATTGCACTTTACACTTAGAGAGAGAGGGAGCTACGAGTTTGGAGAGCTAGAAGGACTTCAAGGGGAGGCTCTTCAACCCCATGCAAGCAAGGAAACAAGAGGATTGAGGACAAGGAAGAGCCTACAAGAGGTAAGCCTATCCCTTCAATGCTGAACATGAATTTCTGCTTCTCCTTCTTCTCTTTCTTCTTCTCCTTCTAGGATAGTTGTGCTGCATGCAATTGTTCTTCTTATGGATGGAATTCAATGTTTATGTGATGTTATATGAATGATTTTAGGATAGTTTATGGCTTTATATGCTTGATAATCCCTGGTTTACCAAGGATTTGATAGCCTTATTCGTTCTATCCTCTTAAATCATGCATAGTTCACATGTTTAGGTTGCTGTAATTGTTATCATGTGTTGATGCTCCTGTTAGTCAATATATGCTATATGAATGATATTCATGATAATTTGAGCATGTCTTAGAGTCGTTTCATAGGTTTTAATGCATAGTTGTGAGATTAGGGTTTCGATAACCCTGAAATCGCGTAGGTCTTATACAGCATGCTTAGCTTAGCTTTTTGAGTTGTTACTCATCATAGTTATTCTATATATGCTGCATATAGTTGAATCATGCTAGGTTTGCATTCATATAGTATGTTTTATAGGTTTTTTTGGAGATATTATCCTTTTCTAAGGATAATTATCCTTTTCGTTGAGTGAGGTTTTGTATGAGAGTCTTCTGTGATGTGTTTAAGCATGAAATCTCTTCTATTATGTTCTAGGGTATATTTTACGTAGGATATGCTGATTGCACCTCCCCATAACGACTTTTTTATGTGAAATTATCTTAGGATAGTTTCGCTTAAGAAAGCTCGCCGTAGGGAGGCCTATTTTCATATTTTACATAAAATGACATCTTTTTGGTTAGAATATGCTTTGTTATCATGTTTATTGATGTTATTGGAGTCCCTTATGCTTGTTAGTGTGTCTTTGGTAGGTTTTTATGCATGTTAGTCGAGTCATTGCATGTAGGATTGAGTTAGAGTCCTTAGTTATTCATTATTCTTGTTGTTTGCATGATAAATGGATGATTTTAGGTCTTGTCAAGGTTTTGTCCAGATTTGCATATTGCTTTCTTTGCATGATTGTGTGCACTTGTAAGGGTACAGACAGGTACAATGCTTGTCCTATTGCAAATAGGGCTGCTATGGTCTGAAATGGCTAATGCTAGGAGCTTGTGCGCTCAGGTAAGTAGGGTTTGAAGGTGCCCCAATTCACCTTTCTTTTTCTTTCTTTTCTCTTCTCCTTCCTAGGGTTACTTCTTAATACAAGCTTATGGTAATTATCAAAGGTTTCCTTCAATAATAAATTCTGGTTTTTATCAAAGTTTTCCTCTTGTGGAAGTTTTCAGTTTTGGATTAAATCGATGTATTTTCAAATGAAGAAACCTAGGGTATTTACCATAGGTTTGTATTAGGTTGTAACCCTATTCTTTTCGAACTACGTGGACTTTGATCCATGTATTTCGCTGCATGGTACGTAGGCGCTCTTCGTGAGGCTCAAGTCCGTTCTAGGATCCAAGTATCCTAGGCTTTTCTTTTCTTTTTTCTTCTTTTTTCTGTTTTGTTTTATTTGAGTGATTATGCATGGATGATTGGATGGAATATATGATATGCATGCTGCCTTGTGATGATATATGATGATATTTGAGTGGAAAAGATCTTAAGTTAGCCCAATTAAATTAAGAGACCAACTCGGGCGATGTGGGTGCCTATGGGCTTTGCCCAGAACCTTCCCACGTCGTAACTTAGCCCCCGAATCCAATTTTCTGGTTTCAAAGACTTTGCTTTTCCTTTAATGGAGTCATGTGGTTTTGGAAATAAAACATTTTTGTGGTTTTCCTCTTTTCCCTAAAAAATGAGGTGGCAACTCCCTTTTTGTTTGTTGTCTTTCATACCTATTATCATTTCGCCAAACCCTTGTGGGCTCCGCGCTTTTTTTCGTGGGTTCACAGTTTGGCGACTCCTCTGGGGATGTCGAGGGCTAGACTCATTTAATTTGATTGGGCTGAATTAATTTCTTATTGTTAATTAAAATCAATCACATTGCATCCGCTTGATTGTGTGCTTTCATTTATTGCATTGTGTGCGCTACTGTTGCATGATCACTCGATTGTCCCTCGATGTATCCTTGCCAACTGATAGCCTAGTCCGACCTTGGTTTTCCTGATTCCATGTGTTGGGCGAAGGTATCAAACCTCTCTTGCCAAGTACCCTAGGGCTTGCCCTTGGGTATATCAAATGGACCAATCACGTACTGCTGGACCCACGCGACATTCCTGATGTCACATGTGGTTAGGTATAAAGATTGGTACAAGCAAAGTTGAGGACCCTAGCCTACCCTCTTAAAAGAAAGAATTGCATGTAATGGGCCTTCTAGGACACCGTTGGATCACCTATATGCACACACATTGTTGTGATGATATGCTGCCGTGTTTGTGATGTGTTGCCATGCTTTGTTGATTGAGTGGGTAATTAAAGGAAACTTTACATCCTACATCCTTAATACGTACCCTTCCCTATGACCCCCACAAGGGTAATTGGTTAAGAGAACTAATTAAGGGTGTACGTTGTAAAGATTTTAAGATAATTATGGAAGCTTAGGATGGACCCTTAGGCTGAAAAATTGAGTATTTACCCTATGTTAGAGGGAGAGATGTGCTGGCTTGGATCCGCGATCAACAAGGGCGCCTAGTCAGTGCTGATTCCGTCACTGAGTCGGATATAGCTGAGGAAAGAACTAGCAACCGGGTTTCAACCTTGAGGCTGCTTTGAAAGCTATCATGGAAAAGCTTGATCACACTACCCAGGTATCCGAGACCGTACTCAAGTTAGCTCAAGACCTTCAATAGAAGAACTCTGAACCTGAATTTAGGGCCCGTGCCACTGATAACAATCAAGGATCCAATGAGTCTGAATCCGTTGAGGAACCATTAGGAAAAGGGGGAGAACTACCCAAGACCAAGGAAGGGGAAACCAAAGCTACATCAAGGGAGAGCTCAACCGTCCTGGCAAACAAGGTCGAGGCCTTAAAACGAACTCTGAAGGGAATCCGCAGGTCTGATGATATGGTGGACATCCGCACTTTGTCCTTGTTCCCAAAGGCTCGCATCCCGTTACAATTTAAGATGCCGGAGTTGGAAAAATTCGATGGGATAGGCTGTCCTAAAACCCACCTCAAGATGTATATGCGAGCTATGCACCCTCGAGGGGCGAACGATGAGTTATTGGCTCAAATGTTTCATGAGTCATTAGCGAGTTCCGCCTTGAAATGGTTTTTGTCATTAGAGGAGAATAGAACCAAGACTTGGGAGGATGTGTGCAATGCATTCACGGACCATTACAAGTATAACACTGAAGTGGATGTCACGCGAAGGGACTTGGAAACCACTAAGCAAGGGGTTAATGAGACTTTCTCCGCCTTCATCACTAGGTGGAGACAAAAGGCTTCCAAAATGACAGACAGACCGAATGAGGAAGAACAGATTCAGTTGGTGGTGAAGAATTTGCTACCCGTATATCACAAGCACTTCTTTGCTCACTACTTTCCGAACTTCAAGGCTCTTGTTGGGGCTGGCACACAAGTTGAAGATGCAATCGCCGATGGAACAATCAAAACGGAGGAGGTCCAAAGGAGTCGAAGGACAAATTTTGGAGGAAAACCCAATGCTGAGGTCAATACCATTACCCAACCCACTCGCCCTTTCTCCCTAAATGACTCCACCTCACCTCGCCAATTCACCGAGCTATACATGCCACTCGAAAGAGTTTTTGAAAAGCTGAGAAGCCGTGACCTCCTGAAACCCCTCGACCCAAGGCCTCCACCAAACCCATTGCCCAAGAACTACAATGAAAATGAATATTGCAAGTTCCACCAAGCCAAAGGCCATCTAACCAACCGTTGTTACCGCTTCCGCCATGAAATCCAAGATTTGCTCGACAAGCAGATCATTTCACCACCCACTGCACCAAATCGCCCAAATGTCACTCGAAATCCCCTCCCCACTCACAATATGCCTCCTCCCAACAACATAAATGTCATTGACCTTGGCTCGTCCCAGTCCCGTTAACCCATAAGGCAATACACGCCGCTTCCCATGACCTTGACTCAAGTTTTCCACCAATGTTGTGATAAAGGGCTCATATTGCCATGCCATTCAAAGCTGAGGCCCTCGACTCCTCACCAATTCTGTTTGTACTATCAGGCGCCCGGACATGATACGAAGGACTGTGTTATACTGAAAAAGGTAGTTCAAGACCTTATTGATCAAAAGGTTTTGGTATTGCCAAAGAAGTCCATGCAGTGACAATTGAAAGAAAGGTTCGAGGCAGGAGATCCTAAAGTGGGTTTGTTGGGAGAGTCATTCGGAAAGTTTGATTACTATGTACTCTACCCCGACCCCATCCCTGATGGGCCTATAATCCCCACAGGTTGGGATGAGTTACCAGAGGAAGTCCAAGTGGAAGAGATCGACACAATCATATGGGATGACCTCATAGGTGATGTAGGTGAGATTGATGATATGTGGATGAGTGATGACGAGGTGGAGCACATAACTAGAGGGGGTCGCCATTTCAAGCCTTCGCACTTAGAATCTGATAACTCATTGGGAGACTTGGAAGGTAATCGCCACCTCGACCTGCAAGAAGAGGAGGACGAAGTGCTTAGGCAATTAAGAAAGACTAATGCCAACATCACTATATGGGGTTTGCTCATGGCTTCTTATAAGCACAGGCAGACAATCTTGAAGTTGCTCAACCAGATACAGGTTCCCGTTGACACATCTCCTGAAAATTTGGTGAACTTGGTGAATTCAACCTCGAAGAACTCAACCATTGTGTTCTCAGAGGCAGACCTACCTAAAAGTGGACCTAGCCATTCGCAAGCCATGTACATCACTGTCGACACCATGGGAAAGAGAGTTCCAACAGTCCTGATTGATAATGGTTCCGCTCTTAATGTGTGCCCTCTCAGAACTGCCACCGTTTTGGGGTTGGATCCAACAGACTTCGTGCCATCTGGGCAAACAGTGAGAGCCTATGATAACACCCGTAGAGAGGTGATTGGAGTGGTTACTTTGCCGCTGATTATGGGGCCTACAGAATTCAGAGTGGAGTTCCAAGTGCTGGACGTCCCGTCGTGCTTCAACCTCTTGTTGGGAAGACCTTGGATTCATCCTGCAAGGGCTGTCCCTTCTTCATTGCATCAAAAGGTCAAGTTCCCTTATGAAGGGGCCATCGTCACACTCCAAGGTGATTATGACTTGAAGTCGTCGGGGGTACCCATTTGCAAGATCAAGCCCGAGCCCGTTGGAGCACCATTGTCTGGGTTCGAGTATGTTCAATGCATAGAGAAAGAGCCGGAACAGAGAGAGTTGATACCTCTCGACTTTTGCCCTCATGGCAATTTGCATGTGGGGAACATAATGAAGAAAATGAGTTTCTTCCCTGGCATGGGACTAGGACGCCGTCAGCAAGGCATACCAGCATCCATTCAGAGCCGCATTGTCACATACACCTTCGGATTGGGGTATGAGCCTTCTAAAAAGGACCATATGGAGATGTTGCAGAGAAGCAGAGAAAGGGTCAAAGCAAAAGCAGAAGGAAGGGTGCCAGATATCCGAATCTCGCCATACCGACCTACTTTGAATGGTTACTTTGTTAAGGAAGGGGAGGACTTTCTATTCTATGGATTTCCCGAACCATCCATTGACAAAACAACCAAGGCGAGAGTTCCAGGGTTCGAAATATTCTTCACTGAGTGGTACCCCATCACTGCATCAATGGTTGATGATGAAGCGATTAATGATGACTATTGGGAAGAGAAGAGTGAGGATTGGGCAGAACAGATGGATTCGGAAGCCATGGTTACAATTTTTCAAGATACGGTTCTTGCTGTGGAGGAATCGGATCTCGAGTGTTCTTCAATTCACCATACAGCCGTACCGCTCCTTAATTGGTATCTTGAAGAGGGTGCCATTGCAGCAGTTCTTGAGGGCGAGGATCTCGACTTACCTGATAGTAGCTTGTAGGTTCCTTAGTAGCTTGTTTTAGCTTTCCTTTCAAATAAAGTGTGTCCGCCTAGCCCACCTTGTGGAGTTAGGAGTCGTTCCTTAGTTGTGGCACATGTGTTTTCTTTTCTTTGTTTTGTTTTGTTAGTTCAGTCAATAAAGTGTGTTTCTTTTCATTATTTGCAGTGTTTCCTTTCTCTCTTCTATGGATATTTATGGCATGGATATAGATCCTAGGAATGACGTCCCCCCGGAGCTCGTCGAGCAAAGGAAAAGGGGCGTTACCGAACCTAACATGGATGAATTGGAATCAATCAATCTAGGGACAGATGAATTGCCAAGGATAATTAAAATTGGGATAACTCTCTCACCTGCTGAAAAAGAAAAATTGATAATACTTCTAAAAGCCAATGTAGAGGCCTTCGCATGGTCTTATGAGGATATGCCTGGCATTGATCCAGATATTGTGCAACATTACATCCCCACTAATCCCACTAAAAAGCCTATAAAGCAAAAATTAAGAAGATTAAAACCAGAATGGGCTTTGAAAGTAAAAGAAGAGGTAAGTAAACAATTAGATGCCGGGTTTCTCCAAGTTGTGGAGTACCCTGAATGGCTGTCTAACATAGTGCCTGTGCCTAAAAAAGATGGGAAAGTGCGAATATGTGTTGACTTCCGCGACCTTAATGCTGCGAGCCCAAAGGATGATTTCCCTTTACCGCATATCGATGTATTGGTGGACAGTACAACAGGCCATGCCCTTCTCTCCTTCATGGATGGGTTCTCCGGTTACAACCAGATAAAGATGGCACCTCGAGACATGGAAAAGATGGCTTTTATCACGCAGTGGGGCACATATTGCTACAAGGTAATGCCTTTTGGCTTGAGAAATGCTGGGGCTACTTACCAAAGAGCTACTACGACCCTATTGCATGATATGATCCATAAAGAAGTGGAGGTGTATGTGGACGACATGATAGTCAAATCTGTAGACCGGGAAGGACATTTTGCAGCATTGGAGAAGTTCCTAGAACGGGCAAAGAAGTACAACCTCCGATTGAATCCTTAGAAGTGCGCCTTCGGAGTCACCACAGGAAAGCTGTTGGGTTTCATGATCACTCGGAGGGGAATTGAAGTTGATCCAGGGAAGATAAAAGCTATCACGGAGATGGAGCCACCAAGAATGGAAAAGTAGATCCGGGGTTTTCTGGGGAGAGTTCAAAACATAAGTCATTTTATCGCCAATCTGACCATGGTATGCGAGCCAATTTTCAAGCTACTTAAAAAGGGCACTTCTAAGGAATGGAATGAGGATTGTCAAGAAGCCTTTGAGACCATTAAGAGGTATCTGAGTAACCCCCCAATCTTGGTTCCCCCGCGGCAAGGTGAACCATTACTGTTATATTTAACGATTACTGAAACCGTGACGGGAGCTATGTTAGCTCAATACCTTGAAGGGTCGAAAAAGGAAAATGCCATTTACTACTTGAGCAAGAAAATGACAGATTATGAAGTAAAGTACAATGCGCTAGAAAAGGCTTGCGTAGCATTGGTATGGGCTACCCAGAAACTCCGTCATTACATGATGTCTTTCGAAGTCCTGTTGATAAGTCGATTGGATCCTTTGAAGTATTTGCTAGAAAAACCAATCCTATCGTACAGGACCGCTCGTTGGTCGCTTCTTCTCAATGAGTTCGACATAAAGTACCTGGCGCAGAAGTCCGTTAAAGGAAGTGTCATTGCAGACCATTTGGCAAGTTGCCCTGTGTCATCATCAACCCAATTCAATGATGAGTTCCCCGACGAAGATATCCTGGAAATCAAGAAGAAGGTTTGGAGAGTCTACTTCGATGGAGCTGCAAACAGAAGGGGATATGGAATAGGAGTGCTACTAGTCTCACCCGAAGAAGCCTTCACGCCTTTAGCAGTCAAATTGGGGTTCGAAGCCACCAACAACTTAGCAGAGTATGAGGCCTGCATCCTAGCATTGGAAGCTACGTTAGAGTTGGGGATAAAAGAACTAGAGGTGTTCGGAGATTCAGCATTGATCATCTGTCAGATAAAAGGGGAGTGGAAGACTCATGATGAGAAGCTGCTGCCCTATCATGCCTATTTGGAAGCACTGACCAAAGAGTTCGCGGAGATCGAGTTCAATTACTTGTCAAGAAACAAGAATCAGTTCGCTGATGCCTTAGCGATTCTAGCTTCAATGGTGGAGATACCAGAAGGAGGAAGCGTGAAACCGCTCGTGATCGAATGCAGAGAGAAACCTGTTTATTGCTGTTCCATTTGAGAAGGAGAGGTAACAGATAACCACCCTTGGTTTTATGACATAAGAAGGCTCATCGAGGAAAGGGAATATCCAGAGGAAGCATCTCGCGTGGATAGGCGAACGCTGAGAAGATTGGCAAGCCATTATGTGGTATGCGAAGGAAAACTGTATCGGAGATCTTACAACGGAATCCACTTGCTGTGTGTCACGGAGGGAGAAGCCAGGAAACTCATCGAAGAAATCCATGAAGGAGTGGGGGCTCCGCATATGAATGGATACATGTTGGCTAAGAAGATCATGAGACTAGGGTATTACTGGTCTACAATGGAAAGGGATTGTTATGCCCACGTCAAGAAGTGCCACAAGTGTCAGCTCTTCGCCAACGGACAACACTTGCCCTCCATGCCCTTAACAAGCATGTCAACTCCGTGGCCATTTGCAGTATGGGGAATAGATATCATCGGACAGATTAAGCCGAAGGCATCCAATGGTCATGAATACATTTTGGTAGCCATCGATTACTTTACCAAGTGGGTGGAAGCAGCTTCCTTCAAAGTTTTGAATGCTAAAAAGGTAGCGCAGTTCATACAGCTCAACATTATCTACCGATATGGGGTACCGCATGAGGTCATTTCAGATAATGGTCAGCATTACCAGAAGGAGACCAAAGAACTCTTGCAAAAGTACAAGACCGTTCATCACTTGTCATCCCCGTATCGTCCACAGACTAACGGCGCAGTGGAAGCCGCCAACAAGAACATCATGAAGATATTACAGAAAACGGCTGACACATACACTGATTGGCATGAGAAACTACCATTGGCATTATGGGGGTACAGAACGTCAGTCAGATCATCGACAGGGGCTACGCCGTATGCTCTAGTGTATGGGATGGAGGCTTTTCTACTAGTAGAATTAGAAGTTCCTTCGTTAAGGGTTGCTGTGGAAAGTCAGCTGGCAGAGGTGGACTGGATCAAAGGTCATTATGACGAGTTGGCATTGCTAGATGAAAGGCGATTGAGGGCTCTCTACCATGTGCAAGGGTACCAGAGAAGAGTCGCAAGGGCATTCAACAAATATGTCAAAGACAGAGGCTTGAAGAAAGGGGATTTAGTATTGAAAGAGATTCGAGCTCCAATTTTCGACCCACGAGGAAAGTTCAAACCGAGTTGGGGTGGACCGTACGTCATCAGGGAGATATTGCCAGCAGGGGCTGTTCGACTTATGGATTTGGATGGGATCGAGTTCGCTCGTCCTACCAATTTGGATCAATTAAAGAAGTATTATGTATAAGGCCTGCTAGGTTGAAAACCTGTAAAGGCGGCCTAGGCAAAAGTTAAGGCATTTGAACTACGAGGACCTGATTCCCCAAAAGAAAAAAAGAGAAAGAAAAAAAAAAGAGAAAAGAAAAAAAAGGAAAAAAGAGGAAAAAAAAAAAGAAAAAAGAAAAAAGAAAAAGAAAAAGAAAAAGGGGATACGTAGGCAGCCCATAAAGTTACATTGGGTGCGGTCCAAACAACACAATCACAAAAAAAATCTCAAAAGTAGATTATTATTGGCAATTCATTTGAAACTAATTGTTTGACATAACAATTTATTGGTGTTAAGTAAAAAAGAACTATCGACATGCCATAGATATTCTATTCCTTGAGTTTTAAGTCCTCTTGAGTTTCTTCAGAGTCATTTTGTTTGTCTTCTGTCTCTCTCTATCAAGTCTTCTTTTCTTTCGCAAGTCATGGCCGTGGGATGCTTCCACTGCTTCAAGAATGTCTTCTCTGCAAAGTCCAAATCTCGTGTCCTTGATAAGGTCATAAATTCTTTCTCGACGAGAAGTCTCCCTTTCGCCCAAATCATCCTTCAACCATTGCTTGTATTCTTTACTCATCTCGAAAGGTCCTTCAGTGTTGGCAATCCGAGTCAATTTCAGGTCCGTAGGCCAGCGAGTCCTCGCCCACTTGATTATGGTAGGATCGACAGGTTCTATAAAGCAACAAGGTCTTGTTAAGGACGGTATGGTTTGTATGGCGCCCATCTGGTGAAGAATTCTTGAAGTCCAATAGAAAGAAGTCGATCTCAGTCCTATGAGTTTGACAAAACCACACCCCGAGGTTCGAAAAAGTACCTGCTCTTTACAACCCCATGTGAAGACATACCATTTGATGTTTCGCCATGACAGTGTGTGGAAGTAACCCAACCAATCTCGTAAAGAGAATGGCCCAGGGAGTTCAAGTCGGCGTAGACAGAAGTGCTGGGGCTTGTATGGATTGATAGTGGTGGGAGATAGAAAGTTTAAGCGCTCGAGCAGCCACATTTGCAGTAAAAAGGGGCTACCTTCTAAAGGTGCTTTGGGGTTGCCATGAACTTTGTCTAAACCATTCAAGGTTTCAGCTAATACCAAGGGAATGATGTTATGTCGTTTGAAAAGAGGGGCAACCAACTCACATATTTGAACAGGGGCTTGAAGAGTGCCGGTGGAAATGAGAAAGCGACCAATTAAACAGAAAGCGAGTGCACGCTGAATTTGAGGGGTAAAAGTCAGAGTACCTTCGCTATCATAAGCCAAGAATGAGGTTGCTAACTTCATTAAGTCCACCATATGATCCTTGACAAAGATCGTTGCGTCCCTTTGAGGAATGCCAAGAAAATTCGAGAAGGAAGCAAGGTAATCAGAGCGAGGTGTAGGAAGGATGAATGGCCCTGCGAGCGAAACTCCAAATAAAGCACAGAATTCCTCCATGGTTGGGCATAATTCTTCATAATTGAATCGAAAGACATGGAGTTGAGGATCCCAGAAGTATGTACCAGCGGTGAGAAGAGTCGTTTGAGCTTCATGTGCCTTATGGAGAGCAATGGTTCCAAGCCGAAGCGCTTAAACTCAGTTTTGTCTTTGGCAGGCATGACTACCAAAAACCCTCTTAAGAACCCATCCAAGTCTTCCATAATTATTGCCAATGAAAATAGGTGAGTTAGAAGGCTCCCCTCATGTGTTTTTATAAGGAAAGGGTCACAAATTCGAGTCCTAAAGGGAGTAGAACCGTCAAAATCGCAAAATTCTTGAAAAATCGCGAAAAAGCGCGTCGACCTCGGGTAACCGTCCGGGGCTGGACGGTCAGCCGTCTAGGCCCAGACGGCTAACCGTCCGGGGCCAAATGGTCACCGAGGCCTTCGCCTTGTTTTGCCTTGTTTCGCCCGGTTTTGCCTACTTTCGCGTTCGGATGGCCTTTTTTAGGCCATTTTCACTCCTATGAACTCACATTGACTCATATTTTCACAAGAAAGGTACCATAACATCATCATGATAGATTCAAACAAGCACAACAAGTATCCATAGCAAGGGATAAGAGAGTGGGTTTTAGGTGGCAATTACAAAACACAAGCATGAAATGAAAAAGATAGCCATAGTCTCATTGTTTCTACAAGCCCAACAAGAAAGTAAATGAACTCAGCGGTTCCCAGAGCTTCTTTTGCGGCTCGGCCCAGCTCCGTCACGACCCCCACGAGGTGTTCTAGGAGGGCGCATTGCTGGTGGTGGCTGCATATACAGAATCCATTGCAAAAAGGCTAAGTATGAGAATAAGGTTGGTTGAAAACCACATATGGGAACTTTAAAATGGGTTGAACACTTACCATGACATCCAAACGAGCTTCCGCTATGGATTTGGCTAAGCTCATCCTCACAAGGTCATGCCTCAAGCCTTCACTCAGGTCAATAAACTCTTGGGCATATGCCGCAGGCACCTAAGATAATCAATAAGGATAAAATTGAAGGTAATGTTCAAAGAAAGAAAGAAATACCCATAAAGAGAACTCACCTGTTCTCGATTTGGGTCGATCCTAGGAGATTCATCAAATGCAGGATGAGTGATGGCGGTCTTGACAAAGTCCGACCCACAGCACAAATCAATGAACCAATTAGGCTGAGACAAGGGTAGTGACCTATCCCCCTCCATCTCATCATCCTCAGAGCCAGGAATCACGCCTGAGCCCACTGTTGAGCTATGCCCTCGTGCTCGTCGACCCTGCAAGTGTTCACCTATTAAATAGAGTCTCTATCAAAAGAAAAGGCTAGGAGAATGTTAAAGACTTACCCCCCGAGGAGGAATGCCTGTCACCCTGGGCTTCATCAAATATTGGAGACAGAAAGTGTCATATGCAATGTCAGGAGAAGTGAACTCCTCCGCATCCCAGCCTCTCAAGGCATCCCACAACTCCTCCCCCTCCATTAAGTTAGCATGCCTCATGTTAAGTGGTGGAGGCATTGGAGCCATGGCAACATTCATATCACCTATGACTTGTCGTAAGACACGCTCCCCTAGGTACTAGTACCTACCCACGGGGCCTTCCAAGAGCACCCTCTTGCCCGTCAGCATCAGGCTAGGAATGCATCGCTTGGGTAGCATTGGTACCCATATCTTCCATGGATTCCATTCAATCTGTCCAAAAATCCAAAATGAGAAATTGGGAGTAAAAAAGAAAAGGAAAAGAATGGGGAAAGAATTTCACCATATCAGCAGTGAGGCTTGCTAGGTGAGCTCTAGCAAAAGCGTAATCATGACGATTCGCCGCCCGGATGGACACATAACTAGGGGAGTAATTCAATGGTTTCCTCAGCAAGGGATGGGCGACATAGGTTAAGGTACTCATAGCACCAAACCTGTCAAAAGTTGAGAAAAGAGTAAAAAAGAAAAGATAATTTAAGAAAAAAAAAAAAAAGGAATGAAAGGGAAGTAGCATTACCTCCCAAACAAAGGGCATCCCGCCGAAGTCCTTAGTCACACCGCGTGACATGTCACACATGGTGCGATACATGGTGGCTAGAGCAGCCCCTCCCCAGTTGAACTTCCTGATCTTGTCAACATCCTCCATGCTTGCAAGAAGACCCAAAGGGGCTAGGTCGCCCGTCCCGGCAAAGAATGTGCATGAGATCATGTACAAAAGGAATGCCCTTGTAATGCAATCAGGGCTTGCACCCTCGCTCTCCCTTTGTTTGGTAAACTTGTTGAAAAGCCAAGTGCGTCGCACTGCTTTCTTGATTACCTCGATTTCCATCCCAAGGTAAGCTAGGAGATAATCCTCATTTGTGTGAGCCTCCTCATAGAATTCCAAGCTTTTGCCTTTAATGCTTAAGCCAGTAATCATGGTGAAGTCCTTGGGGGTTAGTGTCATCTCCCCAAAGCCAAAGTGGAATGTATTGGTGGTGTCCCACCATAGCTCAGACAAGGCTAGCAAGGCTTGCCTATCACATTGGTCATTCCACAAAGAGTCTAGGAATGGACCAAAACCAGCCTTTTCGACATAGCCCTTAGTAATGGGTTGGAAGTTTTCCATGTTCCGCCACCATTCAATGAGTCCTTTGATAGAGGACCGAGTGCGCATGTCGTGAAAGTTGGGCTATAGCCAGTGAAAATACCTTGAGAGTTAGTTGAAAGAACATGGAAATAATAAGCTTACACTAGCAATTGGTTTCAAATTGTTTTCTAAAAGATGTCAAAAAGTTGTCTTTATTCATGAAATGAATTGCTAATGGATGTTTATGAGTTTACTTGTTCATGTGCCTTAATTTGGCAAGGATTGAACACTTTTTTATCACTTGGGCATTTTATCGAACATTTGGTGGGTGACACCTCCCAAGCCTTGAAACAAAAGAATTTTGTATGGTCAATCCTTGCTAAATCATAGCATATTACTCACTTGAGGGTGTACTTGTTGATATACATTGATTTGGTAAAGATTGAACATCTTTATTTCACTTGGGAATTTTATCGAACACTTGGCGGGTGCCATTTTTCAAGCTTTCAAATGAAAAGAATTTGTGTGTTCAATCCTTGCCAAATCAAGGGATATCACTCAACAACCCAAGGGGTATTCAAAAGAAGTAGAAGGGAATGCAATTTCATCAAAAGAATCGAAAGATTCAAAAGAAAAGTGTTAAGTTGGGTAAACTTACTTCTTGTTGGGAATGGATGAATGAGAGAAGCTTGTCGGGTTCAAGCAACACCCTAGCTTGTGGAGCATCATAGAGTGGTGCCTTGTATGTGCTTTTGACCCCATAGAATGGATACTTGGTGCTTGAGTCCTTGCTTGATGACATTCTTGATGATGGAGTTGGGTTTGTGAAAAATGGGTTTGATTTGATTTGATTTCACAAGATGATGTGAATTGGTTGTTTTGATTGCTAGATGGGCTTGATTTGTTGTTGTTTGATGTGCATTTGATGTTTGGATTGAATGTTTTTGAAGTAGGAATGAGAGAATGAGAGTTGGAGAGGATGGAATGAGAGTTTAGAGAGAGAAACTCTCTGATTTTCGGGTTGGGAGAGTGTGAGGATGTGTGTGCAAACAAGGGTTTAAAAACCCAGAATTTTTTCAATAGAGGGCTCGGGTAATCGTCCCCCCTTGGACGGTCAGCCGTCTTGCCCTGGACGGTTGACCATCTGAGGGCAGATGGTCACCCTAGCCCGCTTTGCCCGTTTGCCCCGTCTCGTGCGCTTGCGACCTCTAAACTTCTCCAAATTGACTTTTTGTGCAATCCTTGAGTTATGGGATGAATATATCTCTCAAGTTTATCAAGTTTCAATGAAATTTTTGAATCTTGGGTGATTGTATTCGCCTGCATAACGAGGAGTTGCAATGGCCATGATAAATGGCTTTCTCATGAAATGAGCTTGGTGTTGAAATGGCCATGCAAGTCTTGGAATTCAATTCCCTAGGAGATGATAGTGATATCATATCATGTGATAAAGATAATTTCACATGAAATGACTTGCTAATCATATGATAAAGATAACTTCACATGGAATGACGATTCATGAGTTATGCAATAACTCCCCATCTTTGTTACTTCCACAGAAAGTGGCACAATTTCACATGAAATGACGATTCATGAGTTATGAAATAACTCCCTGTCTTTGTTGTTTCCACAGAAAGTGGCACAATTTCACATGAAATGATACATGAGTTTATGCAATAACTCCATATCTTTGTTGTTTCCACTGAAAGTGGCATGAAATCATAATTTGATGAGTCATGAGTTATGAAATAACTCACCACATTTGTTATCCCCAGTGAGACTGGCATGAAATGCCCTTGGTTTTGAATTGATGGACATTCAATTCACCAATAATTCACATAAAATGATGATTTATGAGTTATGAAATAACTCGTTTTGTGAATGCCAATGAAATTGGCAGGGTACCTTGTGATGCACTAGTGCAACTAGCTTTGCATCATGAGAAGACCATGTGGATATCACTAATGCAATTAGTGCATGGTAAAGGCATTTGCATGAGTGCACCAACGAAGTTGGCATGCATAGAAATGCATTCAATTCTTTACTTCGATGAAATCGTCGCATGCTTGGATATGACGAAGTCTATCCTTATGGTTCCATTTGAGTTTGTTGGTATTAATGGGATTAATCCATCAAACAAAAATGGGTTGTTCTTTGATCATTGGCTCGCAAGTGAAACTTGTTCACCAATGAGGGGCTTCTGTCACACCCCATTTTTGTCACCTTAGCTAGGACATATCATTTCATGTAGGATTTTGAGTCCTTTTTGAGTCTAGTCTTTTGCATTGAGTTTATATGGCATTGAATATCATGTGTATGAATTTGAAGTGATTTGGAGTTCATCTCGATGGTCAATAAGAACTTTTGCGACTTTAAGGGCATAATCGTCTTTTAAGCCGTATATTTTCCATTTGACTTTGGAATGAATCCCGAGTCATTCCATCGAGTTCATATGAGTATATAGAGTCTATATATAGGTTCAATTTCATGAATTAATGGATTAAGATCAATTCGGCTCGTAATGGTTCGGGTTGGCTAAAAGACCCTTTCTTGGTTTGCTCAAATTGACTCATAAGAGCCAATCAATTTTCTCTTATTTAACTTCAATTGGGCTTTATTTATGTCCTAAACATGTTTAGAAAGATCAATTTTCGATTGGGAAAGCATTTGGTTCGACCTTGTGTACAAACCCAGCTTAGCGATGGTGAAGCACCATGGTTAACCACCTTTGTAAAACCTAACCATGCACCCATGGTTGAGGATTTTTGTCCTAAAATGCCTAAAAATGTGTTCCCCTTCGAAACACGGTCGTTTTGGCTTTTATTTCGTCAAAATCGGACTTAATTTGAAAATTTTAGGACTTCTACAGCAAGTGGGAGTCAAAAGTGGAGAAAAAATAGAGGACCCTCGGGTAACCGTCCGAGGCTGGACGGTCAGCCGTCCAAGCCTAGACGGCTAACCGTCCAGGCCTAGTTGGTCACCCAAGGAATCCTTCTTTAAGTCAAACTCTGACTCTTCTTTCCCTCTTTTGACGGTTTCCTCCGCCAAAACAACTTGTCTGAGCTTACGAGTGTGTAGGTTTGAGTTGTTTGAGCACCAAGAGAGTCTCTAATAGCCCTAGGATCATTATTTAATGAATTAATCTTAGCCATTGGTTTAGGGGGTCAGTTTTCTATATAAAGGACATGATATTCAGCACATAGGGAGGAGGTTAATTGCACTTTACACTTAGAGAGAGAGGGAGCTACGAGTTTGGAGAGCTAGAAGGACTTCAAGGGGAGGCTCTTCAACCCCATGCAAGCAAGGAAACAAGAGGATTGAGGACAAGCAAGAGCCTACAAGAGGTAAGCCTATCCCTTCAATGCTGAACATGAATTTCTGCTTCTCCTTCTTCTCTTTCTTCTTCTCCTTCTAGGATAGTTGTGGTGCATGCAATTGTTCTTCTTATGGATGGAATTCAATGTTTATGTGATGTTATATGAATGATTTTAGGATAGTTTATGGCTTTATATGCTTGATAATCCCTGGTTTACCAATGATTTGATAGCCTTATTCGTTCTATCCTCTTAAATCATGCATAGTTCACATGTTTAGGTTGCTGTGATTGTTATCATGTGTTGATGCTCCTGTTAGTCAATATATGCTATATGAATGATATTCATGATAATTTGAGCATGTCTTAGAGTCGTTTCATAGGTTTTAATGCATAGTTGTGAGATTAGGGTTTCGATAACCCTGAAATCACGTAGGTCTTATACAGCATGCTTAGCTTAGCTTTTTGAGTTGTTACTCATCATAGTCATTCTATATATGCTGCATATAGTTGAATCATGCTAGGTTTGCATTCATATAGTATGTTTTATAGGTTTTTTGGAGATATTATCCTTTTCTAAGGATAATTATCCTTTTCGTTGAGTGAGGTTTTGTATGAGAGTCTTCTGTGATGTGTTTAAGCATGAAATCTCTTCTATTATGTTCTAGGGTATATTTTACGTAGGATATGCTGATTGCACCTCCCCATAACGACTTTTTTACGTGAAATTATCTTAGGATAGTTTCGCTTAAGAAAGCTCGCCGTAGGGAGGCCTATTTTCATATTTTACATAAAATGACATCTTTTTGGTTAGAATATGCTTTGTTATCATGTTTATTGATGTTATTGGAGTCTCTTATGCTTGTTAGTGTGTCTTTGGTAGGTTTTTATGCATGTTAGTCGAGTCATTGCATGTAGGATTGAGTTAGAGTCCTTAATTATTCATTATTCTTGTTGTTTGCATGATAAATGGATGATTTTAGGCCTTGTCAAGGTTCTGTCCAGATTTGCATATTGCTTTCTTTGCATGATTGTGTGCACTTGTAAGGGTGCAAACAGGTACAATGCTTGTCCTATTGCAAATAGGGCTGCTATGGTCTGAAATGGCTAATGCTAGGAGCTTGTGCACTCAGGTAAGTAGGGTTTGAAGGTGCCCCAATTCACCTTTCTTTTTCTTTCTTTTCTCTTCTCCCTCCTAGGGTTACTTCTTAATACAAGCTTATGTAATTATCAAAGGTTTCCTTCAATAATAAATTCTAGTTTTTATCAAAGTTTTCCTCTTGTGGAAGTTTTCAGTTTTGGATTAAATCGATGTATTTTCAAATGTGGAAACCTAGGGTATTTACCATAGGTTTGTATTAGGTTGTAACCCTATTCTTTTCGAACTACGTGGATTTTGATCCATGTATTTCGCTGCATGGTACGTAGGCGCTCTTCGTGAGGCTCAAGTCCGTTCTAGGATCCAAGTATCCTAGGCTTTTCTTTTCTTTTTTCTTCTTTTTTCTGTTTTGTTTTATTTGAGTGATTATGCATGGATGATTGGATGGAATATATGATATGCATGCTGCCTTATGATGATATATGATGATATTTGAGTGGAAAAGATCTTAAGTTAGCCCAATTAAATTAAGAGACCAACTAGGGCGATGTGGGTGCCTATGGGCCTTGCCCAGAACCTTCCCACGTCGTAACTTAGCCCCCGAATCCAATTTTCTGGTTTCAAAGACTTTGCTTTTCCTTTAATGGAGTCATGTGGTTTTGGAAATAAAACATTTTTGTGGTTTTCCTCTTTTCCCTAAAAAATGAGGTGGCGACTCCCTTTTTGTTTGTTGTCTTTCATACCTATTATCATTTCGCCAAACCCTTGTGGGCTCCGCGCCTTTTTTCGTGGGTTCACAGGCATAATCGTCTTTTAAGTCGTATATTTTCCATTTGACCTTGAAATGAATCCCGAGTCATTCCATTGAGTTCATATGGTTATATAGAGTCTATATATAGGTTCAATTTCATGAATTAATAGTTTAAGATCAATTCGGCTCGTAATGGTTCGGGTTGGCTAAAAGACCCTTTCTTGGTTTGCTCAAATTGACTCATAAGACCCAATCAATTTTCTCTCATTTAACCTCAATTGGGCTTTATTTATGTCCTAAATATGTTTAGAAAGATCGAATTTCGATCGGGAAAGCATTTGGTTCGACCTTGTGTATAAACCCAGCTTAGCGACGGTGAAACACCATGGTTAAGCACCTTTGTAAAACCTAACCATGCACCCATGGTTGAGGATTTTTGTCCTAAAATGCCTAAAAATGTGTTCCCTTTCGAAACACAATCGTTTTGGCTTTTATTTCGTCAAAATCGGACTTAATTTGAAGATTTTAGGACTTCTGAAGCAAGAAGGAGTCAAAAGCGGAGCAAAAATTGGGGACTCTCGGGTAACCGTCCGGGGCTGGACGGTCAGCCGTCCAAGCCCAGACGGCTAACCGTCTAGGCCTAGATGGTCACCCGAGAGACTCCTTCCTCAACTCAAATTCTGACTCCTCTCTCCCTCTTTTGACGGTTTCCTCCACCAATACAACTTGTCTGAGCTTAGGAGTGTGTAAGTTTGAGTTGTTTGAGCACCAAGAGAGTCTCTAATAGCCCTAGGATTATTATTTAATGAATTAATCTTAGCCATTGGTTTAGGGGGTCAGTTCTCTATATAAAGGATATGATATTCAGCACATAGAGGAGGTTAATTGCACTTTGCACTTAGAGAGAGAGGGAGCTACGAGTTTGGAGAGCTAAAAGGACATCAAGAGGAGGCTCTTCAACCCCAAACAAGCAAGGAAACAAGAAGTTTGAAGACAAGGAAGGGTCTACAAGAGGTAAGCATGTCTCTTTAATGCTGAACATGAATTTTCTGTTGCCCCTTCTTCTCTTTCTTCTTCTTCTTCTAAGATAGTTATGGTGCATGAAGTTGCTCTTCTTGTGGATTGAATTCAATGCTTGTGTGATGATATATGAATGGTTTTGAGATAATTTATGGCTTTGTATGCTTGATAATCCCTGGTTTACTAAGGATTTGAAAGTATTACTCTTTTTATCCTCTTAAATCATGCATAGTTCACATGTTTAGGTTGCTGTGATTGTTATCATGAATTGATGCTCCTGTTAGTTAATATATGTTATATGAATGATATTCATGATGATTTGAGCATGGGTTAGAGTCATTTAATAGGGTTTTATGCATAGTTGTGAGATTAGGGTTTTGATAACCCTAAAATCACGTAGGTCTTATACAGCATGCTTAGCTTAGCTTTTTGAGTAGTTTCTCATCATAGTCATTCTATATATGCTGCATATAGTTGAATCATGCTAGGTTTGCATTCATGTAGTGGGTTTTATAGGTCTTTTGGAGACATTATCCTTTTTTAAGGATAATTATCCTTTTCATTGAGTGAGGTTTTGCATGAGAGTCTTCTGTGATGTGTTTAAGCATGAAATCACTTCTATTGTGTTCTAGGGTATATATTTTACGTAGGATATGCTGATTGCACCTCCCCATAACGACTTTTTTACGTGAAATTATCTTAGGATAGTTTCGCTTAAGAAAGGTCATCGTAGGAAGGTCTATTTTCATATTTTACATAAAATATCATCTTTTTGGTTAGAATGTGCTTTGTTATCATGTTTATTGATATCATTGGAGTCTCTTATGCTTGTTAGTGTGTCTTTGGTAGGTTTTTATGCATGTTAGTCGAGTCATTGCATGTAGGATTGAGTTAGAGTCCTTAGTTATTCATTATTCTTGCTGTTTGCATGATAAATGGATAATTTTAGGCCTTGTCATGGTTCTGTCCAGATTAGTATTTTGTTCTCTTTGCATGATTTTGTGCACTTGTAAGGGTGCAAACAGGTACAATGCTTGTCCTATTGCAAATAGGGCTGTTATGGTCTGAAATGGCTAATGTTTGGAGCTTTTGCGCTCAGGTAAGTAGGGTTTGAAGGTGCCCCAATTCACCTTTCTTTTTTCTTTGTTTTCTCTTCTCCCTCCTAGGGTTACTTCTTAATTCAAACATATGGTGATTATCAAAGGTTTCCTTTATTGCTAAAATTATGGTTTTCTATCAAAGTTTTCCTCTTATGGAAGTTTTCGACTTAAGGATAATTCAATACATTTTCAAATAAGGAAACCTAGGGTTTTTACCATAGGTTTGTATTAGGTTGTAACCTTATTCTATTCGAACTACGTGGACTTTGATCCATGTATTTTGCTGCATGGTACGTAGGCGCTCTTCGTGAGGCTCAAGTCCGTTCTAGGATCCAAGTATCCTAGGCTTTTTCTTTTCTTTTCTTTTCTTTTTGTTTTGTTCTATTTGAGTGATTGTGCATGAGATGATTAGATGGGATATATGATATGCATGCTGCCTTGTGATGATATATGATGGTATTTGAGTGGAAAAGATCTTAAGTTAGCCCAATTAAATTAAGAGACCAACTCGGGCGATGTGGGTGCCTATGGGCTTTTGCCCAGAACCTTCCCACGTTGTAACTTAGCCCCCGAATCCAATTTTCTGGTTTCAAAGACTTTGCTTTTCCTTTAATGGAGTCATGTGGTTTTGAAAATAAAACATTTTTGCGGTTTTCCTCTTTTCCCTAAAAAATGAGGTGGCGACTCCTTTTTGTTTGTTGTCTTTCACCCATCCCATATATACGAATCTTTCTTTCCGCCAAATCCTTGTGGGCCATTTTTCGGGTTCACAGTTTGGCGACTCCACTGGGGATGTCGAGGGCTAGACTCATTTAATTTGATTGGGCTAAATTAATTTCTTATTGTTTAATAAAATCAATCACTTGCATCCGCTTGATTGTGTGCTTTCATTCATTGCATTGTGTGCGCTATTGTTGCATGATCACTCGATTGTCTCTCGATGTATCCTTGCCAACTGATAGCCTAGTTCGACCTTAGTTTTCCTGATTCCATGTGTTGAGCGAAGCTATCAAACCTCTCTTGCCTAGTACCCTTGGGCTTACCCTTGGGTATATCAAATGGATCAATCACGTACTGCTGGACCCATGCGACATTCCTGATGTCACATGTGGTTAGGTATAAAGATTGGTACAAGCAAAGTTGAGGACCCTAGCCTACCCTCTTAAAAGAAAGAATTGCATGTAATGGGCCTTCTAGGACATCGTTGAATCACCTATATGCACACACATTGTTGTGATGATATGCCGCCGTGTTTGTGATGTGTTGCTATGCTTTGTTGATTGAGTAGGTAATTAAAGGAAACTTTGCATCCTACATCCTTAATACGTACCCTTCCCCATGACCCCCGCAAGGGAAATTGGTTAAGAGAACTAATTAAGGGTATACGTTGTAAAGATTTTGAGATAATTATGGAAGCTTAGGATGGACCCTTAGGCTGAAAAATTGAGTATTTGCCCTATATTAGAGGGAGAGACGTGTTGGCTTGGATCCACGATCAACAAGGGCGCCTAGTCAGTGCTGATTCCGTCACTGAGTCGGATATGGCTGAGGAAAGAACTAGCAACTGGGGTTTCAACCTTGAGGCTGCTTTGAAAGCTATCATGGAAAAGCTTGATCACACTACCCAGGTATCCGAAACCGTACTCAAGTTAGCTCAAGACCTTCAACAGAAGAACTCTGAACCTGAATCCAGGGCCCGTGCCACTGACAACAATCAAGGATCCAATGAGTCTGAATCTGCTAAGGAACCATTAGGAGAAGGGGGAGAGCCACCCAAGACCAAGGAAGGGGAAACCAAAGCCACATCAAGGGAGAGCTCAACCGAGGGAGAGCTCAACCGTCCTGGCAAACAAGGTCGAGGCCTTGGAACGAACTCTGAAAGGAATCCGCAGATCTGATGATATGGTAGACATCCGTACTTTGTCCTTGTTCCCAAAGGCTCGCATCTCGTTACAATTTAAGATGCCGGAGTTGGAAAAATTCAATGGGATAGGCTGTCCTAAAACCCACCTCAAGATGTATGTGCGAGCTATGCACCCTCGAGGGGCGAACGATGAGTTATTGGCTCAAATGTTTCACGAGTCATTAGCGAGTTCTGCCTTGAAATGGTTTTTGTCATTAGAGGAGAACAGAACCAAGACTTGGGAGGATGTGTGCAATGCATTCACGGACCATTACAAGTATAACACTGAAGTGGATGTCACGCGAAGGGACTTGGAAACCACTAAGCAAGGGGTTAATGAGACTTTCTCCGCCTTCATCACTAGGTGGAGACAAAAGGCTTCCAAAATGACAGACAGACCGAATGAGGAAGACCAGATTCAGTTAGTGGTGAAGAACTTGCTGCCCGTATATTATAAGCATCTCTTTGCTCATTACTTTCCGAACTTCAAGGCTCTTCTTGGGGTCGGCACACAAGTTGAAGATGCAATCGCCAATGGAACAATCAAAACGGAGGAAGTCCAAAGGAGTCGAAGGACAAACTTTGGAGGAAAACCCAATGCTGAGGTCAATACCATTACCCAACCCACTCGCCCTTTCTCCCTAAAAGACTCCACCTCACCTCGCTAATTCACCGAGCTATACATGCCACCCGAAAGAGTCTTTGAAAAATTGAGAAGCCGTGACCTCCTGAAACCCCTTGACCCAAGGCCTCCACCAAACCCCTTACCCAAAAGCTACAATGAAAATGAGTATTGCAAGTTCCACCAAGCGAAAGGCCATCCAACCAACCGTTATTATCGCCTCCGCCATGAAATCCAAGATTTGCTTGACAAGCAGATCATTTCACCACCCACCGCACCAAATCGCCCAAATGTCACTCGAAATCCCCTCCCTACCCACAATGTGCCTCCTCCCAACAACATAAATGCCATGGAGCTTGGCTCGTCCCAATCCCGTCAACCTATAAGGCAATACACACCGCTTCCCATGACCTTGACTCAAGTTTTCCACCAATGTTGTGATAAAGGGCTCATATTGCCATGCCATTCAAAGCCGAGGCCTTCGACTCCTCACCAATTCTGTTTGTACCATCGGGCGCCCGGACATGATACGGAGGACTGTGTTATACTGAAAAAGGTAGTTCAAGACCTTATTGATCAAAAGGTTTTGGTATTGCCGAAGAAGTCCATGCAGCGACAATTGAAAGAAAGGTTCGAGGCAGGGGATCCTAAAGTGGGTTTGTTGGGAGAGTCGTCCGAAAAGTTTGATTACTACGTACTCTACCTCTACCCCATCCCTGATGAGCCTATAATCCCCACAGGTTGGGATGAGTTACCAGAGGAAGTCCAAATGGAAGAGATCGACACAATCACATGGGATGACCTCATGGGTGACGTAGGTGAGATTGATGATATGTGGATGAGCGATGACGAGGTGGAGCACATAACTAGAGGGGGTCGCCATTTCAAGCCTCCACACCTAGAATCTGACAACCCATTGGGGGACTTGGAAGGTAATCGCCACCTCGACCTGCAAGAAGAGGAGGACGAAGTGCTTAGGCAATTGAGAAAGACTAATGCCAACATCACTATATGGGGTTTACTCATGGCCTCTTACAAGCACAGGCAGACTATCTTGAAGTTGCTCAACCAGATACAAGTCCCCGTTGACACGTCTCCGGAAAATTTGGTGAACTTGGTGAATCCAACCTCGAATAACTCAACCATTGTGTTCTCAGAGGCAGACCTACCTAAAAGTGGACCTAGCCATTCGTAAGCCATGTACATCACTGTCGACACCATGGAAAGAGAGTTCCAACAGTCCTGATTGATAATGGTTCCGCTCTTAATGTGTGCCCTCTCAGAACTGCCACCGTTTTGGGGTTGGATCCAACAGATTTCATGCCATCCGGGCAAACAGTGAGAGCCTATGATAACACCCGCAGAGAGGTAATTGGAGTGGTCACTTTGCCGCTGATTATGGGGCCTACAGAATTCAGAGTGGAGTTCCAAGTGCTAGATGTCCCGTCATGCTTCAATCTCTTGTTGGGAAGACCTTGGATTCATCCTGCAGGGGCTGTCCCTTCTTCATTGCACCAAAAAGTCAAGTTCCCTTATGAAGGGGCCATCGTCACACTTCAAGGTGATTATGACTTAAAGTCGTCGGGAGTACCCATTTACGAGATCATGCCCGAGCCCGTTGGAGCACCATTGTCTGGGTTCGAGTATGTTCAATGCATAGAGAAAGAGCCGGAACAGAGAGAGTTGATACCTCTCGACTTTTGCCCTCATGGCAACCTATATGTGGGGAATATAATGAAGAAAATGAGTTTCTTCCCAGGCATGGGACTAGGACGCCGTCAGCAAGGCATATCGGTATCCATTCAGAGCCGCATTGTCACCTATACCTTTGGATTGGGGTATGAGCCTTCCAAGAAGGACCGTATGGAGATGTTGCAAAGAAGCAAAGAAAGGGTCAAAGCAAAAGCAGAAGGGAGGGTGCCAGATATTAGAATCTTGCCATACCGACCTATCTTGAATGGTTACTTTGTTAAGGAGGGGGAGGATTTCCTATTCTGTGGATTCCCCGAACCATCCATTGACAAAGCAACCAAGGCGAGAGTTCCAGGGTTCGAGATATTCTTTACTGAGTGGTATCCCATTACTGCTACAATGGTTGATGATGAAGCAATCAATGATGACTATTGGGAAGAGAAGAGCAAGGACTGGGCAGAACAGATGGATTCGGAAGCCATGGTTACAATGTTTTAAGATACGGTTCTTGCTGTGGAAGAGTCGGATCTCGAGTGTTCTTCAATTCACCATGCAGCCGTGCCGCTCCTTAATTGGTATCTTGAAGAGGGTACCATTGCAGAAATTCGTGAGGGCGAGGATCTCGACTTACCTGATAGTAGCTTGTAGGTTCCTTAGTAGCTTGTCTTAGTTTTCCTTTCAAATAAAGTGTGTCCGCCTAGCCCACCTTGTGGAGTTAGGAGTCGTTCCCTAGTTGTGGCACATGTGTTTCCTTTTCTTTGTTTTGTTTTGTTAGTTCAGTAAATAAAGTGTGTTTCTTTTCATTATTTGCAGTGTTTCCTTTCTCTCTTCTATGGATATCTATGGCATGGATATAGATCCTAGGAATGACGTCCCCCCAGAGCTCGTCGAGCAAAGGAAAAGGGGCGTTACCGAACCTAACATGGATGAATTGGAATCCATCAATCTAGGGATAGATGAATTGCCAAGGATAATTAAAATTGGGATAACTCTCTCGCCTGCTGAAAAAGAAAAATTGATAATACTTCTAAAAGCCAATGTAGAGGCCTTCGCATGGTCTTATGAGGATAAGCCTGGCATTGATCCAGATATTGTGCAACATTACATCCCCACTAATCCCACTAAAAAGCCTATAAAGCAAAAATTAAGAAGATTAAAACCAGAATGGGTTTTAAAAGTAAAAGAAGAGGTAATTAAACAATTAGATGCCGGGTTTCTCCAAGTTGTGGAGTACCCTGAGTGGCTGTCTAACATAGTGCCTGTGCCTAAAAAAGATGGGAAAGTGCGAATGTGTGTTGACTTCTGCGACCTTAATGCTGCGAGCCTAAAGGATGATTTCCCTCTACCGCATATCGATGTGTTGGTGGACAATACGGCAGGCCATGCTCTTCTATCCTTTATGGATGGGTTCTCCGGTTACAACCAGATAAAGATGGCGCCTCGAGACATGGAAAAGACGGCTTTTATCACGAAGTGGGGCACGTATTGCTACAAGGTAATGCCTTTTGGCTTGAGAAATGCTGGGGCTACTTACCAAAGAGCTGCTATGACCCTATTGCATGATATGATCCATAAAGAAGTAGAGGTGTATGTGGACGACATGATAGTCAAATCTGTAGACCGGGAAGGACATTTCGCGGCATTGGAGAAGTTCCTAAAACGGGCAAAGAAGCACAACTTCCGACTGAATCCTCAGAAGTGTGCCTTTGGAGTCACTGCAGGGAAGCTGTTGGGTTTCATGATCACTTAGAGGGGAATTGAAGTTGATCCAGGGAAGATAAAAGCTATCACGGAGATGGAGCCACCAAGAACGGAAAAGCAGATCCGGGGTTTTCTGGGGAGAGTTCAATACATAAGTCGTTTTATCGCCAATCTGACCATGGTATGCGAGCCAATTTTCAAGCTACTTAAAAAGGGCGTTTCCAAGGAATGGAATGAGGATTGTCAAGAAGCCTTTGAGACCATTAAAAGGTATCTAAGTAACCCCCCAATCTTGGTTCCCCCGTGGCAAAGTGAACCATTACTGTTATATTTAATGGTTACCGAAACCGCGACGGGAGCTATATTAGCTCAATACCTTGAAGGGTCAAAAAAGGAAAATGCCATCTACTACTTGAGCAAGAAAATGACAGATTATGAAGTAAAGTACAATGCGCTAGAAAAGGCTTGCATAGCATTGGTGTGGGCCACCCAGAAACTCCGTCATTACATGATGTCTTTCGAAGTCCGGTTGATAAGTCGATTGGATCCTTTGAAGTATTTGCTAGAAAAACTAGTCCTATCATACAGGACCGCTCGTTAGTTGCTTCTTCTCAATGAATTCGACATAAAGTACCTGGCGCAGAAGTCCGTTAAAGGAAGTGTCATTGCAGACCATTTGGCAAGTTGCCCTGTGTCATCATCAACCCAATTCAATAATAAGTTCCCCGACGAAGATATCCTGGAAATCAAGAAGAAGGTTTGGAGAGTCTACTTCGACAGAGCTGCAAACAGAAGAGGTTATGGCATAGGAATGCTACTAGTCTCGCCCGAAGAAGCCTTCACGCCTTTAGCAGTCAAATTGGGGTTCGAAGCCACCAACAACATAGCGGAGTATGAGGCCTGCATCCTAGCATTGGAAGCTGTGTTAGAGTTGGGGATAAAAGAACTGGAGGTGTTCGAAGATTCAGCATTGATCATCTGTCAGATAAAAGGGGAGTGGAAAACTCGCGACGAGAAGCTATTGCCCTATCATGCCTATTTGGAAGCATTGACTAAAGAGTTTGCGGAGATCGAGTTCAATTATCTGTCAAGAAACAAGAATCAGTTCGCTGATGCCTTAGCAACTCTAGTTTCAATGGTGGAAATACCAGAAGGGGGAAATGTAAAGCCGCTCGTGATCGAATGCAGAGAGAAACCTGTTTATTGCTGTTCCATTCGAGAAGGGGAGATAACGGATAATCATCCTTGGTTTTATGACATAAGAAGGCTCATCGAGGAAAGGGAATATCCAGAGGAAGCATCTCGCGTGGATAGGTGAACACTGAGAAGATTGGCAAGCCATTATGTGGTATGCGGAGGAAAAATGTATCGGAGGTCTTACGACGGAATCCACTTGCTGTGTGTCACGGAGGAAGAAGCCAGAAAACTCATCGAAGAAATCCATGAAGGAGTGGGGGCTCCGTATATGAATGGATACATGTTGGCTAAGAAGATCATGAGACTAGGGTATTACTGGTCTACAATGGAAAGGGATTGCTATGCCCACGTCAAGAAGTGCCATAAGTGTCAACTCTTCGCCAACGGAAAACACTTGCCCTCCATGCCTTTAACAAGCATGTCAACTCCGTGGCCGTTTACAGTATGGGGAATAGATATCATCGGACAGATTAAGCCGAAGGCATCCAATGGTCATGAATACATTTTGGTAGCCATCGATTACTTTACCAACTCGGTGGAAGCAGCTTCCTTCAAAGTTTTGAATGCTAAAAAGGTGGCGCAGTTCATACAGCTCAACATTATCTACCGATATGGGGTACCGCATGAGGTCATTTCAGATAACGGTCAGCATTTCCAGAAGGAGACCAAAGAACTCTTGCAGAAGTACAAGATCGTTCACTACTTGTCGTCCCTGTATCGCCCACAGACAAACGGCGCAGTGGAAGCCGCCAACAAGAACATCAAGAAGATATTATAGAAAACGGCTGACACGTACACTGATTGGCATGAGAAGCTACCATTGGCATTGTGGGGGTACAGAATGTCAGTCAGATCGTCAACAGGGGCCACGCTGTATGCTCTAGTGTATGGGATGGAGGTCGTTCTACCAGTGGAATTAGAAGTTCCTTCGTTAAGGGTTGCTGTGGAAAGTCAACTAACAGAGGTGGACTAGATCAAAGGTCATTATGATGAGTTGGCATTGCTAGATGAAAGGCGATTGAGGGCTCTCTACCATGTGCAAGGATACCAGAGAAGAGTCGCAAGGGCGTTCAACAAACATGTCAAAGACAGAGGCTTGAAGAAAGGGGATTTAGTATTAAAAGAGCTCTGAGCTCCAATTTTCGACCCACGAGGAAAGTTTAAACCGAGTTGGGGTGGACCGTACGTCATCAAGGAGATATTGCCAGCAGGGGCTGTTCGACTTATGGATTTGGATGGGATCGAGTTCGCTCGTCCCACCAATTTGGATCAATTAAAGAAGTATTATGTATAAGGCCTGCTAGGTTGAAAACCTGTAAAGGCGGTCTAGGCAAAAGTTAAGGCATTTGAACTACGAGGACCTGATTCCCCAAAAGAAAAAAAAAAGAAAAAAAAAGAAAAAAAAAAGAAAAAAAGAAAACGGGGATACGTAGGCAGCCTATAAAGTTATATTGGGTGCGGTCCAAACAACACAATCACAGAAATCTCGAAAGTAGATTATTATTGGCAATTCATTTGAAACTAATTGTTTAACACAACAATTTATTGGTGTTAAGTAAAAGAACTATCGACATGCCATAGATATTCTATTCCTTGAGTCTTTAAGTCCTCTTGAGTTTCTTCAGAGTCATTTTGTTTGTCTTCTGTCTTTCTCTATCAAGTCTTCTTTTCTTTCGCAAGTCATGGTCGTGAGATGCCTCTACTGCCTCAAGAATGTCTTCTCTACAAAATCCAAGTCTTGTGTCCTTGATAAGGTCATAAATTCTTTCTCGGCGAGAAGCCTCCCTTTCGCCTAAATCATCCTTCAACCATTGCTTGTATTCTTCACTCATCTCGAAAGGTCCTTCAGTGTTGGCAATCCGAGTCAATTTCAGGTTTGTAGGCCAGCGAGTCCTCGCCCACTTGATTATAGTAAGACCGACAGGTTCCACAGAGCAACAAGGTCCTGTTAAGGACGGTATGGTTTGCATGGCGCCCATCTGGTGAAGAATTCTCGAAGTCTAATAGAAGGAAGTCGATCTCAGTCTTATGAGTTTAACAAAAGCACACCCCGAGGTTCGAAAAAGTACCTGCTCTTTACACCCCCATGTCAAGACGTACCATTTGATGTTCCGCCACGACAGTGTGTGGAAGTAACCCAACCAATCTCGTAAAGAGAATGGCTCAGGGAGTTCAACTCGACGTAAACAGAAGTGCTGGGGCTTGTATGGATTGATAGTGGTGGGAGATAGAAAATTCAAGTGCTCGAGCAGCTACATTTGCAATAAAAAGGGGTTACCTCCTAAATGCGCTTTTGGGGTTGCCATGAACCTTATCTAAGCCTTTCAAGGTTTCAGCTAATACTAGAGGAATGATGTTATGTCGCTTGAGAAGAGGGGCAACCAACTTGCATATTTGAACAGGGGCTTGAAGAGTGCCGGTGGAGATGAGAAAGCGACCAATTAAACAGAAAGCGAGTGCACGCTGAATTTGAGGGGTGAAAGTCAGAGTACCTTCGCTATCATGAGCCAAGAATGAGGTTGCTAACTTCATTAAGTCCACCATATGATCCTTGACGAAGATCGTTGCGTCCCTTTGAGGAATGCCAAGAAAATCCGAGAAGGAAGCAAGGTAATCAGAGCAAGGTGTAGGAAGGATGAATGGCCTGCGGGTGAAACTCCAAATAAAGCATAGAATTCCTCCATGGTTGGGCCTAATTCTTTATAATTGAATCGAAAGACATGGAGTTGAGGATCCCAGAAGTATGTAGCTGCAGTGAGAAGAGTCGTCTCGAGCTTCATGTGCCTTATGGAGAGCAATTGTTCCAAGCCGAAGCGCTTAAACTCAGTTTTGTCTTTGGCAGCCATGACTGTCAAAAACCCTCTTAAGAACCCATCCAAGGCTTCCATAATTATTGTCAATGAAAATAGGTGAGTTAGAAGGCTTCCCTTATGTGTTTTTATAGGGAAAGGGTCACAAATTCGAGTCCTAAAGGGAGTAGAACCGTCAAAATAGAAAAATTCCTGAAAAATCGCGAAAAAGTGCGTCGACCTCGGGTAACCGTTCGGGGCTGGACGACTAACCGTCCGGGGCCAAATGGTCACCCGAGACCTCTGCCCTGTTTTGCTTTGTTTTGCCCGGTTTTGCCTTTTTAGGCCATTTTCACTCCTATGAACTCACATTGACCCAAATTTTCATGAGAAAGGCACCATAACATCATCATGATAGATTCAAACAAGCACAACAAGTATCCATAGCAAGGGATAAGAAAGTTGGTTTTAGGTGGCAATTACAAAATACAAGCATGAAATGCAAAAAGATAGCCATTGTCTCATTGTTTCTACAAGCCCAACAAGAAAGTAAATGAACTTAGCGGTTCCCAGAGCTTCTTTTGCGGCTCGGCTCAGCTCCATCACGACCCCTACGAGGTGCTCTAGGAGGGCACATTGCTGGTGGTGGCTGCATATACAAAATCCATTGCAATGAAGTCAAGTATGAGAATAGGGTTGGTTGAAAACCACAAATGGGAACTTTAAAATGGGTTGAACACTTACCATGACATCCAAACAAGCTTCCGCCATAGATTTGGCTAGGCTCATCCTCACAAGGTCACGCCTCAAGCCCTCACTAAGGTCGATGAACTCTTGGGCATATGCCGCAGGCACCTAGGATAATCAATAAGGATAAAATTGAAGGTAATGTTCAAAGAAAGAAAGAAATACCCATAAAGAGAACTCATCTGTTCTCGATTTGGGTTGATCCTGGGGGATTCATCGAATGCAGGATGAGTAATGGCGGTCTTGACAAAGTCTGACCCACAGCACAAATCAATGAACCAATTAGGCTGAGGCAAGGGTAGTGACCTATCCCCCTCCATCTCATCATCCTCAGAGCCAGGAACCACTCCTGAGCCCACTGTTGAGCTATGCCCTCGTGCTCGTCGACCCTGCAAGTGTTCACTTATTAAATAGAGTCTCTATCAAAAGAAAAGGCTAGGAGAATGTTAAAGACTTACCCCCTAAGGAGGAAGGCCTGTCACCTTGGGCCTCATCAGATATTGGAGACAGAAAGTGTCATATGCAATGTTAGGAGAAGTGAACTCCTCCGCATCCCAGCCTCTCAAGGCATCCCACAACTCCTCCCCCTCCATCAAGTTAGCATGCCTCATGTTAAGTGGTGGAGGCATTGGAGCCATGGCAGCATTCACATCACCCATGACTTGTCGTAAGACACGCTCCCCTAGGTACCAGTACCTACCCACGGGGCCTTCCAAGAGCACCCTCTTGCAAGTCAGCATCAAGCTAGGAATGCATCGCTTGGGTAGCATTGGTACCCATATCTTCCATGGATTCCATTCAATCTGTTCAAAAATCCAAAATGAGAAATTGGGAGTAAAAAGAAAAGGAAAAAAATAGGGAAAGAATTTCACCATATCAGTAGTGAGGCTTGCTAGGTGAGCTTTAGCAAAGGCGTAATCATGACGATTCGCCGCCCGGATGGACACATATCTAGGGGAGTAATTCTTGAGGGTAGCCCATTCAATGGTTTCCTTAGCAAGGGATGGGCGACATAGGTTGAGGTACTCATAGCACCAAACCTGTCAAAAGTTGAGAAAAGAGTAAAAAAGAAAAGATAATATAAGAAAAAAATAAAAAGAAATAAAAGGGAAGTAGCATTACCTCCCAAACAAAGGGCATCCCGCCGAAGGCTTTAGTTACACCGCGTGACATGTCACACATTGTGCGATACATGGTGGCTAGAGCAGCCCCTCCTCTGTTGAATTTCCTAATCTTGTCAACATCCTCTATGCTTGTAAGAAGACCCAAAGGGGCTAGGTCGCCTGTCTCGGCAAAGAATGTGCATGAGATCATGTACAGAAGGAATGACCTTGTAATACAATCGGGGCTTGCACCTTCGCTCTCCCTTTGTTTGGCAAACTTGTTGAAAAGCCAAGTGCGGTGCACTGCTTTCTTGATTACCTCAACTTCCATCCCAAGGTAGGCTAGGAGATAATCCTCATCCGTGTGAGCCTCTTCATAGAACGCCAAGCTTTTGCCCTTAATGCCTAAGCCCGTGATCATGGTGAAGTCCTTAGGGGTCAGTGTCATCTCCCCAAAGCCAAAATGGAATGTATTGGTGGTGTCCCACCATAGCTCAGACAAGGCTAGCAAAGCTTGCCTATCACATTGGTTATTCCACAGAGAGTCTAGGAATGGACCAAAACCGGCCTTTTCGACATGGCCCTGGGCAATAGGTTAGAAGTTTTCCATATTCCGCCACCATTCAATGAGTCCTTTGATAGAGGACCGAGTGCGCATGTCCTGAAAGTTGGGCTATGCCATTGCAAATACCTTGAGAGTTAGTTGAAAGAATATGGAAACAATAAGCTTACACTAGCAATTGGTTTTAAATTGTTTTCTAAAAGATGTCAAAAAGTTGTTTTTATTCATGAAATGAATTGCTAATGTATGTTTATGGGTTTACTTGTTCATGTGCCTTAATTTGGCAAGGATTGAACACTTTTTTATCACTTGGGCATTTTATCGAACACTTAGTGGGTGACACCTCCCAAGCCTTGAAACAAAAGAATTTTGTATGATCAATCCTTGCTAAATCATAGCATATTACTCACTTGAATGTTTACTTGTTGATATACATTGATTTGGTAAAGATTGAACATCTTTATTTCACTTGAACATTTTATCGAACACTTGGCGGGTGCCATTTTTCAAGCTTTCAAATGAAAAGATTTTGTGTGTTCAATCCTTGCCAAATCAAGGGATATCACTCAACAACCCAAGGGGTATTCAAAAGAAGTAGAAGGGAATGCAATTTCATCAAAAGAATCGAAAGATTCAAAAGAAAAGTGTTAAGTTGGGTAAACTTACTTCTTGTTGGGAATGGAGGAATGAAAGATGTTTATCAGGTTCAAGCAACACCCTATCTTGTGGAGTATCATAGAGTGGTGCCTTGTACTTGCTTTTAACCCCATAGCATGGATACTTGGTGCTTGAGTCCTTGCTTGATGACATTCTTGATGATAGAGTTGGGTTTGTGAAAAATGGGTTTGATTTGGTTTGATTTCCAAAGATGATGTGAATTGGTTGTTTTGATTGTTAAATGGGCTTGATTTGTTGTTGTTTGATGTGCATTTGATGTTTGGATTGAATGTTTTTGAAGTAGGAATGAGAGAATGAGAGTTGGAGAGGATGGAATGAGAGTTTAGAGAGAGAAACTTTCTAATTTTCAGGTTGGGAGAGTGTGAGGATGTGTGTGCAAACAAGGGTTTAAAAACCTAGAATTTTTTTTGATGAGGGCCTCGGGTAACCGTCCCCCCTTGGACGGTCAGCCGTCTTGCCCTGGACGGTTGACCATCTGAGGGCAGATGGTCACCCTAGCCCGCTTTGCCCGTTTGCCCCGTATCGCGCGCTTGCGACCTCTAAACTTCTCCAAATTGACTTTTTGTGCAATCCTTGAGTTATGGGATGAATATATCCCTCAAGTTTATTAAGTTTCAATGAAATTTTTGAATCTTGGGTGATAGTATTTGCCCGCATAACGAGGAATTGTAATAGCCATGATAAATGGCTTTCTCATGAAATAAGCTTAGTGTTGAATAGATTAACTTTCAAGTTTTGGAATTCAATTCTCTAGGAGATGATAGTGATATCATATCATGTGATAAAGATAATTTCACATGAAATGACTTGCTAATCATATGATAAAGATAACTTCACATGAAATGATAATTCATAAGCTATGCTAGTTACGAAGTAACTTGCTATCTTTGTGAAGAAGGCATGAAATGCACTTTGTTTTCCAATCAATTGACCTTCAAATCAATGTTGTATCATGTGATAAAGATAATTTCACATGAAATGACATGAAATAAGCTTGATTTTCAATCAATTAACTTTCAATTCAATGTCATTTCATGTGATAAAGATAATTTCACATGAAATGATAAGAAATGAACTTGATTTTGAGTTGAATGACTCTCAATACATTATCATTTCATGTGATAAAGACAATTTTACATAAAATGAACTTGATTTTGAGTTGAATGACTCCCAGTACATTGTCATTTCATGTGATAAGGATAATTTCACATGAAATGATAAGAAATGAGCTTGATTTTGAATCAATTGACTTGCAATTGGTCTCATATCATGTGATAAAGACAATTTCACATGAAATGATGATTCATAAGTTATGAAATAACTCCCTGTCTTTGTTGTTTCCACTGAAAGTGGCATGAAATCATGTGATAAAGACAATTTCACATGAAATGATGATTCATGAGTTATGAAATAACTCACTGCCTTTGTTGTTCCCACAGAAAGTGGCATAATTTCACATGAAATGATGAGTCATGAGTTATGAAATAACTCACTACCTTTGTTATCCCCAGTGAGACTGGCATGAAATGCACTTGTTTTTGAATTGATGGACATTCAATTCAAATTCACATGAAATGATGACTTATGAGTTATGAAATAACTCGTTTTGAGAATGCCAATAAAATTGGTAGGATACCTTGTGATGCACTAGTGCAACTAGCTTTGCATCATGAGAAGACCATGTGGATATCACTAATGCAATTAGTGCATGGTAAAGGCATTTGCATGAGCGCACCAACGAAGTTGGCATGCATAGAAATGCAATCAATTCTTTGCTTCGATGAAATCGTCGCATGCTTGGATATGACGAAGTCTATCCTTATGGTTCCATTTGAGTTTGTTGGTATTAATGAGATTAATCCATCAAACAAAAATGGGTTGTTATATCACTAATGCAATTAGTACAGGCATTTGCATGAGCGCACCAACGAAGTTGGCATGCATAGAAATGCAATCAATTCTTTGCTTCGATGAAATCGTCGCATGCTTGGATATGACGAAGTCTATCCTTATGGTTCCATTTGAGTTTGTTGGTATTAATGAGATTAATCCATCAAACAAAAATGGGTTGTTCTTTGATCATTGGCTCGCAAGTGAAATTTGTTCACCAATGAGGGGCTTCTATCACACCCCATTTTTGTCACCTTAGCTAGGACATATCATTTCATGTAGGATTTTGAGTCCTTTTTGAGTCTAGTCTTTTGCATTGAGTTTCTATGGCATTGAATATCATGTGTATGAATTTTGAAGTGATTTGGAGTTCATCTCGATGGTCAATAAGAATTTTTGCGACTTTAAGGGCATAATCGTCTTTTAAGCCGTATATTTTCCATTTGACCTTGAAATGAATCCCGAGTCATTCCATTGAGTTCATATGGTTATATAGAGTCCATATATAGGTTCAATTTCATGAATTAATGGTTTAAGATCAATTCGGCTCGTAATGGTTCGAGTTGGTTAAAAGACCCTTTCTTGGTTTGCTCAAATTGACTCATAAGACCCAATCAATTTTCTCTCATTTAACCTCAATTGGGCTTTATTTATGTCCTAAATATGTTTAGAAAGATCGAATTTCGATTGGGAAAGCATTTGGTTCGACCTTGTGTACAAACCCAGCTTAGCGACGGTGAAGCACCATGGTTAACCACCTTTGTAAAACCTAACCATGCACCTATGGTTGAGGATTTTTGTCCTAAAATGCCTAAAAATGTGTTCCCTTTCGAAACACGGTTGTTTTGGCTTTTATTTCGTCAAAATCGGACTTAATTTGAAGATTTTAGGACTTCTGAAGCAAGAAGGAGTCAAAAGCGGAGCAAAAATAGGGGACTCTCGGGTAACCGTCCGGGGCTGGACGGTCAGCCGTCCAAGCCCAGACGGCTAACCATCCAGGCCTAGATGGTTACCCGAGAGACTCCTTCCTCAACTCAAATTCTGACCCCTCTCTCCCTCTTTTGACGGTTTCCTCCGCCAATGCAACTTGTCTGAGCTTAGGAGTGTGTAAGTTTGAGTTGTTTGAGCACCAAGAGAGTCTCTAATAGCCCTAGGATCATTATTTAATGAATTAATCTTAGCCATTGGTTTAGGGGGTCAGTTCTCTATATAAAGGACATGACATTCAGCACATAGAGGAGGTTAATTGCACTTTGCACTTAGAGAGAGAGGGAGCTACGAGTTTGGAGAGCTAGAAGGACATCAAGAGGAGGCTCTTCAACTCCAAGCAAGCAATGAAACAAGAAGTTTGAAGACAAGGAAGGGTCTATAAGAGGTAAGCATGTTTCTTTAATGCTGAACATGAATTTTCTACTGCTCCTTCTTCTGTTTCTTCTTCTTCTTCTAAGATAGTTATGGTGCATGAAGTTGCTCTTCTTGTGGATTGAATTCAATGCTTGTGTGATGATATATGAATGGTTTTGAGATGGTTTATGGCTTTGTATGCTTGATAATCTCTGGTTTACTAAGGATTTGAAAGTATTACTCTTTTTATCCTTTTAAATTATGCATAGTTCACATGTTTAGTTTGCTGTGATTGTTATCATGAATTGATGCTCCTGTTAGTTAATATATGTTATATGAATGATATTCATGATGATTTGAGCATGGGTTAGAGTCATTTAATAGGGTTTTATGCATAGTTATGAGATTAGGGTTTCGATAACCCTAAAATCATGTAGGTCTTATACAGCATGCTTAGCTTAGCTTTTTGAGTAGTTTCTCATCATAGTCATTCTATATATCCTGCATATAGTTGAATCATGCTAGGTTTGCATTCATGTAGTGGGTTTTATAGGTCTTTTGGAGACATTATCCTTTTTTAAGGATAATTATCCTTTTCGTTGAGTGAGGTTTTGCATGAGAGTCTTCTGTGATGTGTTTAAGCATGAAATAACTTCTATTGTGTTCTAGGGTATATATTTTACGTAGGATATGCTGATTGCACCTCCCCATAACGACTTTTTTACGTGAAATTATCTTAGGATAGTTTCGCTTAAGAAAGCTCGTCGTAGGAAGGTCTATTTTCATATTTTACATAAAATATCATCTTTTTGGTTAGAATGTGCTTTGTTATCATGTTTATTGATATTTTTGGAGTCTCTTATGCTTGTTAGTGTGCCTTTGTAGGTTTTTATGCATGTTAGTTGAGTCATTGCATGTAGGATTGAGTTAGAGTCCTTAGTTATTCATTATTCTTGTTGTTTGCATGATAAATGGATAATTTTAGGCCTTGTCATGGTTCTGTCCAGATTAGTATTTTGTTCTCTTTGCATGATTTTGTGCACTTGTAAGGGTGCAAACAGGTACAATGCTTGTCCTATTGCAAATAGGGCTGTTATAGTCTGAAATGGCTAATGTTTGGAGCTTTTGCGCTCAGGTAAGTAGGGTTTGAAGGTGCCCCAATTCACCTTTTTTTTTTCTTTGTTTTCTCTTCTCCCTCCTAGGGTTACTTCTTAGTACAAACATATGGTGATTATCAAAGGTTTCCTTTATTGCTAAAATTCTGGTTTTCCATCAAAGTTTTCCTCTTGTGGAAGTTTTCGACTTAAGGATAATTCAATACATTTTCAAATAAGGAAACCTAGGGTTTTTACTATAGGTTTGTATTAGGTTGTAACCTTATTCTATTCAAACTACGTGGACTTTGATCCATGTATTTCGCTGCATGGTACGTAGGCGCTCTTCGTGAGGCTCAAGTCCGTTCTAGGATCCAAGTATCCTAGGCTTTTTCTTTTCTTTTCTTTTCTTTTTGTTTTGTTCTATTTGAGTGATTGTGCATGAGATGATTAGATGGGATATATGATATGCATGCTGCCTTGTGATGATATATAATGGTATTTGAGTGGAAAAGATCTTAAGTTAGCCCAATTAAATTAAGAGACCAACTCGGGCGATGTGGGTGCCTATGGGCTTTTGCCCAGAACCTTCCCACGTTGTAACTTAGCCCCCGAATCCAATTTTCTGGTTTCAAAGACTTTGCTTTTCCTTTAATGGAGTCATGTGGTTTTGAAAATAAAACATTTTTGCGGTTTTCCTCTTTTCCCTAAAAAATGAGGTGGCGACTCCTTTTTGTTTGTTGTCTTTCACCCATCTCATATATACGAATCTTTCTTTCCGCCAAATCCTTGTGGGCCATTTTTCGGGGTTCGCAGGTTGTGTGGTGTCCAGGTGTTGGGATTTTGTTGGATAGTTAGGAGTATATATATATTTTGTACATGTGCTGAAAGTGTGTATGAAAAATCCAGACATCTAGAACCCTCTTTAAGCTCCCTATTCTTCCTCTTCTGTTTTTTACTTCTCTTTAAATCTGATCTGTGGTTATTAATTCAAGATTGTTGGTGTTAAAACTTGGATATTAGCTATAGAATAGCCAATAGAAATTGGTATCAGAGCTTGGTTAAAAGGAGAGAATCGTGTGAGAAGAAACAAAGAACGAAAGTGACTCTTGTTGCAGAAAAACTCCATGGCTAGCACCAGCAGTTCAAGTTAGGAACATCCAACAGCCATCTATTCTGTTATTTAATGGTGAGAACTATGATATCTGGTGTATCAAGATGAGAACTCTATTTATTTCACAAGATGTTTGGGATTTGGTGGAAAAGGGGTATGTTGAGCCCGATCCAGATGCCACGTTAACAAATGCCCAAAGGGAGAAATTGAATAAGTTGAGAAGGAAGGATGCAAAAGCTCTTCTCTTTATTCAACAAGGAATTGAAGACTCTATTTTTCCAAGAATCATGGGAGCAACCAAAGCCAAGGAAGCATAGAACATCCTCTGAGAAGAATTTCAAGGAAATCTAAAGGTAAGGGCTGTTAAACTTCAAACTCTAAGAAAAGAGTTAGAAAATATGAAAATGAAGGAGAATGAAACACTTCAAGAGTATTCCACTAGATTTTTGGATATTGTAAATCAAATGAAATCATATGGGGAAGAAATTCTTGATAAAAGAATTATTGAAAAGATTTTAGTTAGTTTACCAGAAAAATTTGATACTGTGGTGGCTGTAATTGAATAAACCCAAAATATTTCTGAATTAAGTGCTCGAGAGGTGATGGCCTCCTTGAAAGCATATGAGCAAAGATTGATGCTATGCTCTGAGAAGTCTATTGAGAGTGCATTTCAATCTAAGCTTAATAGCAGCCCCAAAAATGTTGAAAAGAAGCTATCAAGTCATGAACAAAATCAAGTGGAGTCATCAAGAGGTGGAAGACAAGGAAGAGGAAGAGGTAGAGGAAGAAATGCAAGGGGAAGAGGTAGGACAAGTTATGACAGGAAATCTAATGATGAAAGGTGTTCAGTGTAGTCTTTGCAAAAGGAGTAGCCATGTTGAAAAAGACTATTGGTTTAAGGGAAAGCTTCTATGTTTTAATTGTAAAAAATTTGGGCATCTTAAAAAGGATTGCCGATTCAAAAACAATCAACAAGCAAATTTCTTTGAAGAAAAAGAAGGTGATGCAAACATGTTTTTTGCTTGTCAAACGACGTCCGAACAAAAGAATGATGTTTGGTATCTTGATAGTAGTTGTAGCAATCACATGACAGGTAATAAAAATATTTTTGTGAACATGGATGCATCCTTTAACTCCCAAGTAAGGTTGGGAAATGGCGCTTTGGTGGAAGCAAAAGGCAAAGGCACAATTGCTATTCAAATAAAGAAGGGTGCAAAATATATTCGGGATGTCTTATTAGTACCAGACTTGGAGCAAAACTTGTTAAGTGTTGGGCAACTTGTTGAGCATGGATATTCTATCTATTTTGATGATAATTCGTGCAAAATTTATGATAAAGGAGAAAATGGGCAAATGATGGCAAGAATAAATATGGAGGAAAATAGAAGCTTTCCTCTCACATTTAAATATATGAATGATGTTGCTTTCAAAGCAAGTATTTGTGATGAATCTTGGTTATGGCATAAAAGACTTCGGCATTTGAACTTTTATAGCCTCAAGTTACTTCATCAGAAAAATATGGCGGAAGGGCTGCCCTCTATTGAAGAAATTCATGATGTTTATGAAGGAAGTGTTCTTGGAAAGCTTCATTGACAATCTTTCCCAAAAGGAGTTGCATGGAGAGCAAAAGAAGTGCTGGAGTTAGTTCACACAGATGTTTATGGGCCTATGACAAACCTCTCCCATGGCAACAACAGGTACTTTATTCTCTTCATTGATGATTTTACTAGAATGACATGGGTGTATTTTATGAGGGAAAGATCTGAAGTTTTCTCAATTTTCAAGAAGTTTAAAAATTTTGTTGAAAAGCAAAGTGGCCATTACATAAAATTTTTAAGAAATGACAGAGGAAAAGAATACGACTCAAAGGAGTTTGATAAATTTTGTGAAGATGAAGGAGTTGAAAGACAATTAACAGTTGGCTATATTCCACAACAAAATGGAGTATATGAAAGGAAGAATCAAACGGTGACAGAAATGGAAAAGTCAATGCTACATGAAAAAGGGCTACCTCAAACTTTTTGGGCTGAAGTTGTATACACTGCAGTGTATTTAATAAATAGGAGTCCTACTAAAGCCGTTTGGAATTAAACTCCCATAGAAGCATGGAGTGGAAGAAAACCATCTGTAAGGCATCTTAAAGTATTTGGGTGTATTTGTTATGCTCAAATTCCAAAGGAGAGGAGACACAAGTTAGATGAAACAAGTGAAAGATGCATTTTTGTCGGCTATAGCTCAAAATCAAAGGGCTACAGGCTGTTGAGTTTGAAAAAGAACAAGGTGATCATTAGCCGAGATGTTGTATTTGATGAAAAAGCTTCATAGAATTGGGAAGAAGGCAAAGTTGAGAAAGGAGCAATTCTTGTTGAAGAAAAGCAACAAAAATTTGCTCATGAAGATGAAAGTGATGAAGAAATGCTCCAACTTTTTCCAAGGTCAGATTCATCATCCCCCTCAAGTGATTCTCTAAGTCGATCCACGTCATCATTGACCTCAACTCCAAGAAAAATGAGGAGCTTGAATGATGTCTATGATAGTTGCAATTTTTGTGTAATTGAGCCAAGTTCTTTTAAAGAAGCAATGAAAGAAGAAGCTTGGAGAAAAGCCATGGAAGATGAAATTGAAGTTATTGAGAAGAACGATACTTGGGAATTGGTGAACAAACCACAAAACAAAGAGATTATTGGTGTGAAGTGGATTTATAAGGTGAAATTAAATTCAGATGGTTCAATTCACAGAAACAAAGCAAGACTAGTTGCAAAAGGATATTCACAACAGCCCGGTGTTGACTACCATGAAACATTTGCTCCCATTGCTTGGTTAGATACAATAAGAGCTCTCATTGCCATGGCAGCCCAAAAAGGTTGGTTGTTATACCAACTTGATGTTAAATCAGCCTTCTTGAATGGGGAATTGGAAGAAGAAATCTATGTTGAACAACCACAAGGTTTTGTCATCAAAGGAAAAGAAGAGAAGGTATATAAGCTGAAAAAGGCCTTTTATGGGCTAAAGCAAGCTCCTCGAGCATGGTATAGTCAAATTGATGGCTACTTCAATGAAAAAGGATTCAAAAGGAGCAAGAGTGAGCCTACCTTGTATGTGAAAGCTCAAGATAAGTCCAACATTTTAATTGTTGCATTGTATGTTGATGATTTGGTATTTACCGGTAACAATGAGAAAATTATAGAAGAATTTAAAAAAGATATGATGAAAAAGTATGAAATGAGTGACATGGTCTTGCTGCATCATTTCCTTGGGATTGAAATCTATCAAGAAGAAGATGGTGTTTTAATTTCTCAAAAGAAGTATGTTGAAAATATTCTTAAAAAATTTGGAATGTTTAGTTGTAAGCCTGTGACAACTCCTCTTGTTGTTAATGAAAAGTTGATGAAAGAAGATGGAGGAAAGAAGGTGGATGTAACTTTATATAGAAGTGTGGTTGGAAACTTGCTTTATCTCACTGCCACAAGACCTGATGTTATGTTTTCAACAAGTTTGCTATCAAGGTTCATGAATAATCTCAGCCATATTCATTTTGGTGTAGCAAAAAGAGTTTTGGGATACATACAAGGTACTAGTAACTTTGGCATCAAATATTGCAATACTTCAAAGCTGAAATTGGTTGGTTATTGTGATAGTGATTGGGGAGGCTGTGTTGAAGATATGAAAAGCACCTCAGGGTATGCATTTACTTTTGGCTCTGAAGTAATCTCTTGGGCATCAAAGAAACAACAATCACTTGCTCAATCTTCAGCTGAATCTGAATATATTTCAACTTCATTAGCAACTTCACAAGCCATTTGGTTGAGAAGGATATTAGAAGATATTGGAGAAAAGCAAAAAGAAGGGACAGAGATCTTTTGTGACAACAAATCAGCAATAGCAATGGCAAAGAACCCAGTTTATCACAGTTGCACAAGACACATTGCTATCAAATTTCATTTCATCAGAGAAGCTATTGAAGATGAAGAAATTCAGCTCAAGTATTGCAAGTCAAAAGAGCAGCTAGCTGACATTTTTACAAAGGCACTTTCAAAGGAAAAGTTTCAGCATTTCAGAGAATTATTGGGAGTGCAAGCTCAGCACATTAAGGGGGAGAAATGTTGAACTAATGTGCCCTATTTTTTTGTTGACTTTTCTAATCTTGTTTAAGTTAAACTAATGTTAGTTAGCTTTGTAAGCTAGTTTTATGATGTGGCTGTGTTGTGTCTAGGTGTTGGGCTTTTATTGGATAGTTATGAGTATATATATACATTGTACATGTGCTGAAAGTGTGTATGAAAAATCCAGACGTCTAGAACCCTCTTCAAGCTCCCTGTTCTTCCTCTGTTTTTTTACCTCTCTCTTTAAATCTGAATCTGTGGTTATTAATTCAAGAGTTGTTGGTGTTAAAACTTGGATATTAGCTGTAGAATAGCCAACACCAATCACAAGTGTTTTATGAGGCCAAAACAATGATGTCTGCAAATGGCAGCGGTCCCATGTTCACTCCGTCAAATAGATTGGAGAAAGATAATGTCCACAGGAATATAAAACATCCAATCAGGAAACAAAAATAAAGAGAAAATGTAACTCTACCTCAGATGCGTTACAATCACAGGTGCAGCTGCAATTGCTGGTATGCTCCAACTCATGTCGGGTTTAATATCAAGGAGAATCTCATTATTTCGAGACTTTGGAGCCTTACTTACAACAACTTTTTTTGTTCTTGGAGAAGAAAACAAATTACTGGTGCTGCATCATCATCAGCCACCAGGAAAACCTAGTAAAAACGTTTGAGGTAGTAAAAGTCAATATATATATATGGAATAAAGGGAATTTGAACACCAACATCAGCTGTTCAGAAAGAAAATGGTATTACTGATACTAAGTTATTAACATTAGGTTATTTAAAAAATTTTCACTCGGAATGTGAGAGGTCTCAATGACAAAAGTAAAAGGATCACAACAAAAATGGCGTTAAAAGAATGGAAGGCAGACTTGTGATTATTCGTGAAACAAAAATGGAAGACGTGTAGGTAGGCTATTAGAGATATTTGGGAAGGCTGGTTCATTGAGGCTGTTTAGCTTGCAGCTTGAGGGGCTGCAGGAGGTATTACTATCTTGTGGGACTCTCGCTCGGACTTCTGAGAAGATGGATGCTATAAGTGGTTTGTATTTAGTGTCATGCTTGCTTCGGGGAGTTGATAGGGGTTTGGTGTGGGCTATTTCTGGATCTACATTCCTCAAGCTCTGCATGCGATTTTTTGGATAAGTTGGAGAGATCACAATAGAAGAACTTTCGAAGGTGAGGAGTGGGAAGCGGATAAGTTGAGGCTTTCTATTCTTGAATTTCGTTTTGAATGGAGAGATCCCAACTACTTTAAATTTACGGTTACCCCGTGAAGATTTTTTGGATAGTCTTAGGATATAGGCTTTGCTTTTAGGGGGCAGATCCTCTTTTCCAATTTTTGCTGTTTCTCTACAGCTATATATAGAGGCTTGAAGCCAGTGCTGATATATGTCTCATGAACATGGGCTATGCCCCTTGGTTTTTCAATACATATTTACTTCATCAAAAAAAAATTTACTTATGATTTGAAACTGGATGGCTTTGTAGTAGGAAGGCACCAACCTGATTTGGACCAAACTAAAAGGAGGCTCCACCCTGACCCCCCCCTTTCTCTCAAAAACTAGAAAATGTTCTTATACATAGTCCATCCCACCCCAAACCAATTCTGTCTTCCAATTGTTGCCCTAACCCAAGTTAGAAATTCCACTGTCCCAAATGGAGTAGTATAAGACTATAAGGTACGATAACCAAATAACCAGCCCCATTATCATCCTCGTGACAAAACCTGTTGACTGATGTCTTGATTACATATCAGACTTCACAAACACTATAAAATATTTATAAAACACAAACCGATCAAGGAAACCCTAATGTTATTTGAGCTCAGGTGTATCATTTGGTAGCACAGGAACAAAAATATCACCTAAAAGATAAATTTAAACCACTTGAAAATTGCACTAGGAGGAAAACGTAAATGGTAAGTGAAGCATAATTGAATAATGAAGATACCTAATATCTAAGCAAACATTCGTCCTAAATATGCCATAGGAATCACTAAGTAGATTGATACCTCACTAGTAGCTGTCTGAGCACCCTTCCCCTGCCAGATCCTCCGGAAGGAGAATTGCTTTGGTAATACCCCAACAGGAACTACATCAGACAAATGAGCATTTGCCACTTCAATGTTATAGTTGACAACTTCTGCAACCCACAAGGAGTGTTGCATCTTTCCTACAAAACAAAGTCACGTATGATGAATGTAGGCAGAAAATAATTAAAAATATTAGAGATAAAGTTGGGATTAAATACGAGGGAAGTAATATGAGATACCTTTATTAAATGATGCCATTAGAGAAATACAATCACTAGTCCAAATCGTTTTTTCATCAAATTCCTTCATTATGTTCAGTTTTCCCCTTTCTTCAATATAAGTTGACTGTAAAAGTCACATAACAAAAGTCTTCCCAATTAAACAAAACAGAAAACTGGAGAACCTAAGTAGACAACTACGAAAATGAGTGAGCAACAAAATTCAGAGTCCAAGAATATAGCATCTATATAGAGCATCCAAGAAGAAGCACGACAATGAATAGAAAAAGACACAAAATCTGAACAATCAAACACAGACTATTACACATACTTGGGGCTCTTCCAGTGGATCCTTCAGAATCAGATGTGAGGACATTGAAGCTCCATCTCCCTTAATAATATTATCAAATGCATTCAATAAACTAAATTTCTGTTGTGGACTGTGCCCACTTTCCCTTTTTGAACCGGACATATCACGTGCACTTAATAAAGGACTAGAAGATGAAAAAGGAGCATATGATGGAGAGTTTCCTTCAGTTGCCTGTTCGAGGAGCAAACCAAATAGAAGGGGCCATATTGATGTGATGGTACGGAGGAGTGGAATAGATACCACTTTACGTACGTGGAAAAAGAAAAAAGATTTTTTTTTCATTTTGCACAAATAAATCAGGGTTTAACTTCAAAATGCAAAAGCTAAAATAAAATAAAATTTAATAGAGAGAAAGAGAAAGAGGCATTCACAATATCAAGCATCCCAGTTCCCTAGTAACACACAACAATGGTTGGGTTCCCAAGGTAAATAGGGCAATATGGCACGGAGGGAAGAGTTCAACTCCTCTCTAACATAATCTGTCCAGTAAGTTCAGGCATTGGTTACAAGCAAATCATGTCATTATCCCTAAAAAGAAAAAAAAAAAAAAAAAGTTAACAAATCCACCATCTAACAAGTCCCAGTTACAAGATCAACACTCCAAAAAATGAGCCTAAATAAATAATTTTCTTTAACTATCAGATTTTCATTTCCTATTCTTCAAAACAATTTGTAAGAAATTCAACGGTTTTTATTAAAATTGAAATCCTAAAATCATCCAATCTAGATTTTTTTCTTTTTTTTTTATAACGAAGAAGTCCTTTGGGCAAACCCTGAGTCCATATAAGACCCCACAACCCACATGGACTAGGTAAGTTTAAGGCCCATGAGAACCATGGAACCATGTGTGGGTGGCCCCAAGGGGTTTAGCAAAAGTCAAACCTAAGACCTCCGCTTCCTGAGGCAGGATCCCTTTCCATGTGAGCTACCCCTTGGGGTTATCTAGATTACTTTTTTGCTACACTCAAAGTACTAAGTGGGACCTATAACACACCGCCACCACCACTGGCATGATATTGTTTGCTTTGGGTTGTCCCTCACGGCTTTAAAACGCATCATACCAATTGGAGAGCAAGGTCTATACATATAAACCACAGCCACTCTCTCTAGCAAGACGATGTAGGATCCCAGAGAGTATCACATTCTTCCCCTATAGTACCACACATCCTCATGGGTTTAATGATTCCAAATATGTTGCTACCACCGCCCAAAGCCAATGTTCGTCGGGCTGGATCCGTTAAGGGTGCACAATCTACTCCAGGCATGATATTGTCCATGAGGATGGCCCACACACCATGAGGTAGGTTGAACTCTGATAAAATTTGTAACACACCACTCCCACCATGGACATGATACTGTCCTTCTGGTCTCCCTTCATCTTTGGGGAGTCTTTGATCTCGTGGCCTAGCTTACCACACTTGAAAAGCTCCATTCTCCATGTAGCAAGGCCTATCTCATGTGATTTCCCAAACTTCTAACAATCCTTCCACTGGGATTGCTCTTTGCTTTCTCTATTAGTCAGTTCTCTCTTCTTACCAAGCTTATTGTTGTTCTACCATCTTTATGACTCTTCAAAATGAGCTCTCTTCCTATTCTGCATGTTCACTAGCCTTCCAAGATTCATTACTCTCTCAACAATGAATGCTCTATCCACCATCTCACTATAATTCTCCAACTTTAGTACAGAAATGTTGTCTTTAATATGGGTCTTCAATCCCCTCATGAACTAAAAGGCTTTCTTCTTTTTAACTGCAACCATGTGTGGGGCAAAACAAGACAAGGAAATGAACTTAGCCTCATACTATGTCACTATAGCATCCTGTTTCAACTCTATATACTCTAGTTCCCTCTAGTCTCGCACTATTTCAAGAAAATACCTCTCATAGAATGTAGACACAAACTTTTCCCATTAAATTGTCTCATTATCTATAGCCAAAGTTGTCTAAGCCATCTTCCAACACTAGTCTCCATCTCCCCCTAACATGAATGTAGCAAATAAAACCTTATGTGCATCATCGCATCCCATCACTTCAAACATCTTCTCCATCTTGGCCACTAAAGCTTCTGCTTCTAAGGGATCAATGGCTACCTTAAAAGTTGGATGGTGGAGCTTATGAAATTGCTCCCAAGCAGCGCCGTGTTGTGTTTCAATTCTGTGTTGCAACCAAAAAGAGCTAATGAGAGACCACAGGCAGCCGTTGAGGCTTTGCCAAATAACTTAGAGTGTTTATACCAATAGGAACTTTAGCAAATATTGTGAAATATCATGCAAGGACTAGGGGCAATACAATGCGAGACCACAAGTAGCCACTGAAGCTTTGCCAAAGAAGGAGTATACAGAGCTATGAAAACCTTAGTTAATGTAGTGGAGCAGCATGTGAGGATTGAGGGCAATAATGTCCGAAGAGCTACCATTCTACCATTCCCGTGGCATCTGTAGCCATTTCATGAACTCCACCCACCAGCTTTTGAGGAAGCCATTGATATGTTAAAGGTAGAAGTTTGGGTGACCAAGATGGATAAGATGTGTGAGGTGTTGGGTGTCACACCCCATTTTTGCACCCCTTACTAGGGTTCATCATTCCATGCATGTTTTTATTTTTTTTTGGAGTCTAGTCACTTGCATTAGGTTTCTAGAGTCACAAGGACAATGGATATGAATTTTGGTTCAATTCGGAGTTGATCTTGAGGGATAATAAGAGCTTTTGTGACTTGAGGGGCATAATCGTCTTTTGAGTCCCAAACTTTTCATTTGACCTTGAAATGATCTCCAAATTGTCAATTGGAGTTCATATGAATGCATAAGAGGTATTTCTAGTGTCAATTTAATAAATCAATGGCTCGGGATTAAAATGGCTCGATGTAGTTCAAGTTGGTTAATTGACCCTTCTTTGGGTTAGCTTTAATTGACTCACAATTATCAACCAAATCTTTTCAAATTGACTTTCATTAGTCATCATTTTACCCCAAAAGTGTTTTATGAAGTTCAATTTTGATGTGGAAAGCACTTGGTTTGACCCTATGTGCATGCCTATGCTTAGCAAAGGTAGAGCATAGCGGTTAACCGCCTTGTTCAAACCTAACCATGCCCCCATGGTTAGTGGTTTTCACCCTAAAATGTTCAAAAACATATTCCTCATCGAAACACGGTCGTTTTGGCTTTTGTTTCATCAAAATCGGAGTTCATTTGGCCCTTGAAACACTTCTAGAAGGGTTGGGAGGCAAAATGGGAGAAAAATCCGAAGTGGGCTCGGGTGACCACCTAGCCCAGGCGGCTAGCCGCCTAGGCCCTGGTGGTCACCCGAGAGCACTTTCCTATTTGCTCTATGTTTCCTTGCTGAAGCGGATTTCTCCCTATTTTGACGAACAAGGACTCTTTTGGACGGGTTTCCTTCTAATTTTTGGTAACTTCTGAGTTACTTAAGCCCCAAGGGGGTCTCTAATAACCCTTGGATTAATTATTGGGGTTTTAATCCCAGCCATTGGTTAATCCTAATTGAAGTCTATAAATACCCCCCTATGCTTCAGCACAAGGGGAGCCACTTTATGCCTTAAAACCTAAGTGTTTGAGAGAGAATAAGAGAGAGAGACTTGAAGGAGAGCTAGAGGACCTGCTGTAGCCTTGAAGAACATTGATTGAAGTCATTCACAAGAGCAAGAGGGAGTCCATACAGCAGCAAGGAAGGTTCTTCCTAAGGTATTCCTCTTTTCTGTTCAAGCTTAAACAAAGGTATCATGTAGGATAGCTCTATTGCATGTAATGTTTATGATTTCTACCATGAATTGAGGTTTCTATTAGTTAATACGTGTGATAATAATGATGTTCATGATGAGTTTTGCATGCTTTAGAGTTAGTTCATAGGTTTTAATGCATAGTTGTGATTTTTGTGCTTCCTATTGTCCTTGTTTTAGGATAGCATCATTGCATGTTAGAGTTAGGATTTTCATCATATTATATTGCTTTAGTTAGTTAATATGCATGATTTAAGTTCTGTTTAGTTTAGTTTTAGCATGATTAAAGTTTGTTTTGTATGTTTTTAAGCATATTTGTGAGTTTAGGGTTTTAGTGTCCTTGTTTTAGGTTAGTTTCATACAGCATGTTAAAGTAGGTCTTTTTATTGGTTTTTCTTCATAGTTGCTGTATATGTTTTTCATATGGAGTAAATATGATATTTTTGCATGCATGTTAGTTCATTCTAGGGTTTTTATGCATGATATGGTTCTAGGATTGTGTTAGGGCTTATGAAAGTTTGTTGTTTTTGTTATTGGCATGTTTAGTGGATGATTTTAGGCCTTAGTACTATTCTATCCAGATTTGCATGTTAGTGTGTTTGCATGGTTTTGAGCACGTGTAAGGGTGCAAATAGGTGTGGTATTTGTCCTATGGCAAATAGGGCTGCTAATGCTTGAAATGGTTAATGCTTGGAGTTATTGCGCTCAGGTAAGTGGGTGTGAAGGTGCCCCAATTCACCTCTCTTCTTAACTCTTTCTCTTCTCCCTCCTAGGGTTAGTTTTTAATACGAGTCTATGGTTTAAATCAAGGGTTTCCTTAACCAATAAAATTCTGGTTTTTCTATCAAAGTTTCCATATTGTGGAGTGTCACACCCCATTTTTGTCACCCTAGTTTGAGGTCATCATTTCATATAGGTTTTTATTTTATGTTTGAGTCTAGGCATTTGCATTAGGATTTTATGGCATTGAAGATCATGCATATGAATTTTGGTTTGATTTGGAGGAGGTTTCAATAGTCAATTAAAGATTTTGTGACTTTAAGGGCATTATTGTCTTTTAAGTCGTATCTTTCCCATTTGACTTTGAAATGATCTCCAAGTTGTCAATTAGAGTTCATATGAGTATATAGAGTCTATTTATAGGTTCGATTTGATGAACTAATGGTTTAAGATCAATTCGGCTCATAACGGTTTAGGTTGGCTAAAAGACCCTTTCTTGGTTCGCTAAAATTGACTCATGTGACCCACTTAATTTTCTCTCATTTAACTTCAATTGGGCTTTATTTACATCCTAGACATGTTTAAAAAGGTTGAATTTCGATTTGGAAAGCATTTGGTTTGACTTTGTGTGTAAACCCAGCTTAGCGACGGTGAAGCACCATGGTTAACCACCTTTGTAAAACCTAACCATGCACCCATGGTTAAGGATTTTTGTCCTAAAATGCCTAAAAATGTGTTCCCTTTTGAAACACGGTCGTTTTGGCTTTTATTTCGTCAAAATCGGACTTAATTTGACCCCCGAAAGACTTCCAGAAGGCGAAGGAGTCTAACCGAGGAATGCTGATGGGAGCCCTCGGGTGACCATCTGGGGCCAGACGGTCAGCTGTCCAAGCCTAGACAGTCACCCGAGGGAATCCGTGTTTAAGTGGGATTCTGACTCTTCTCTCCCTCTTTTGACGGTTTCCTCCGCTATTACAACTTGTTTTCTCTTAGGAGTGTGTAAGTTTGAGTTGTTTGAGCACCAAGAGAGTCTCTAAGAGCCCTAGGATCATTATTTAATGAATTAATCTTAGCCATTGGTTTAGGAGGTCAGTTCTCTATATAAAGGACATGATATTCAACACATAGAGGGGCCACAAGTGCACTTTACACTTAGAGAGAGAGGGAGCTACGAGTTTGGAGAGCTAGAAGGACATCAAGAGAAGGCTTTTCAACCCTAAGCAAGCAAGAGAACAAGGACTTTAAAGGCAAGGGAGGTTCTACAAGAGGTAAGCACTCTTTTTGAATGCTGAATATAGGTCTTCTCTTTCTCCTTCTCCTTCTTCTTCTATGATAGTTCTAGTGCATGTTGTAACTCCACATGTTAGGTTAATTTCATGCTTTTGTGATATGATATGAATGATTTTAAGATGATTTATGGTTCTATGTGCTTGATAATCTTTAGTTTACTAAGGATTTGAAAGCGTTACTCTTTTTGTCTTCTTAAATCATGTATAGTTCATATAGTCTATTCGCTGTGATTGTTGTCATGAGTTGACGCTCCTGTTATTTAATGCATATGATATGAATGATATTCATGATGATTTGATCATGTGTTAGAGTCATTTCATATGTTTTAATGCATAGTTGTGAAATTAGGGTTTCGATAACCCTAAATTCACGTAAGTTTCCTATAGCATGATAGAATAGGTTTTGTTTTCTGTTTTTCTTCATGGTTATTATATATATGATATATATAGAATAACTATGATAGTTTTTGCATGCATGTAGTGGATTTTTAGGGTTTTATGCATGACATGAGACTAGGGTTGCATTAAGTTCTCTATTTATTCACTGTTTTTGTTGATAACATGATTAGTGGATGACTTTGAGCCTTGATACTATTCTGTCTAGATTGTTATGTTATCCTTTTTGATATGCTTTGAGCACGTGTAAGGGTGCGAACAGGTGCAGTAGTTGCCTTATTGCAAATAAGGTCGCTATGGCTTAAGCTTGATATTGCTTGGAGTAAATTGCACAAGGTAAGTAGGGTATGAAGTGCCCTAATTCACTTTTCTTAACCTTTCTTTTCTCTTCTCCCTCCTAGGGTTATTTTCTAATAGAGGGATATGGTGAACTCTAGGGCTTCTTTCCACCCCTTTTTAAAAGTTTATATCTTCTGTTGGATTTTTTATTAAGAATCATTTTATCTTTGAAAATCACTATGAAGGAAACCTAAGGTTTACCATAACTCTCTATTAGGATTTAACCCTATTCTTTTCGAACTACGTGGACTTTGATCCGTGTATTTCGCTGCATGGTACGTAGGCGCTCGTTTTGAGGCTCAAGTCCATTCTAGGATCCAAGTATCCTAGGTTTTTCTTCTCTTTTCTTTTTTCTGTTTTATTTTATTTTCTTTGTTTGATTATGCATGGATGAAATGGATGGATGGGATATATGTTATGCATGCTGTAATTTATTGATTGATACTGTTTTGCATGTGATTAAGTCATTAATTTAGCCCAATCAAATTAAGAGACCAACTCGGGCGATGTAGGTGCCTATGGGCTTTGCCTAGAACCTTCCTACATCGTAACTTAGCCCCCGAATCCAATTTTCTGGTTTTAAAGACTTTACTTTTCCTTTTAAAATGGAGTCATGAGGTTTTGGAAATAAAACATTTTATGGTTTTCCTCTTTTCCTTAAAAAATGAGGTGGCGACTCCCTTTTTGTTTGTTGTCTTCCTACCTAACCTATTTTTGCCAAACCCTTGTGGGCCGCGCTTTTTCGTGGGTTCACATGGAGTTCTTTCTAAATTCAAACTTGGTTTATTTATCATATTCAACTCTTTTTCAAATAAGGAAACCTAGGGTTTTTACCATAGGTTTATATTAGGATTTAACCCTAGTTCTAATCGAACTACGTGGACTTTGATCCATGTATTTCGTTGCATGGTACGTAGGCGCTCTTTATGAGGCTCAAGTTCGTTCTAGGATCCAAGTATCCTAGGTTTATTTCTGTTTTCTTTTCTTTTTTCTTTATTTTCTGTTTTATTTGTTTATTATGCATGGATGGATGAATGAAATATATGATATGCATGCAATCCTTGTGATGATATACTTGCTGATTTTTGTATGGAAAGATCTTGATTTAGCCCAAATGAACTGAGAGATCGAACGGGTGACATGGGTGCCTATAGACTTTGCCTAGAACCTTCCCATGTCATAACTTAGCCTCCGAATCCCCAATTTCTTTGGTTTCCAAAAGATTGGTTTTTGCCTTTCCTTTTTTATGGAGTCATTCAAATTGTTTTCTTAAAACAAACTATTTTTAGGATTTTCCTTGTTTCCTTTAAAAAATAAGGTGGCGACTCCTTTTTCTTTTTCAAACCTATCTATTTCCTTTCCAATCCTTGTGGGCCCGATTTCCAGGGTTCACAGTTTGGCGACTCCACTGGGGATTTGTGGGCTAGACTCTATAAAGTTTAATTGGGCTAGGTTAATTTCTTATGTTTAATTAAAATCAATCACATTGCATCCGCTTGATTGTGTGCTTTCATTTATTACATTGTGTGCGCAAACTCTTGCATGCTAGGATCGATGTCCCTCAATGTATCCTTGCCAATGATGGGCCTAGTTTCAACCTTGGTTTTCCTGATTCCAAGTGTTGGGGCGAAAGCTATCAACCTCTCTTGCCAAGTACCCTTGGGCTTGCCCTTGGGTATATTAAATGAGTTAATCACGTACTGCTGGACCCACGTGGCGTTCCTGATGCCACATGTGGTTAGGTATAAGGATTGCTCAAGCAAGTGAAGGACCCCAGCCTACCCTCTTTTAGTTCATGTAGTGGGCCTTGTAGGACACTATGGTCTCACCTTTATGCACCCACAATTGTTTGTAATGATGCTATGCCGTGTTTGTGGTGTGAGGCTTTATATCTTATGCCCTTAACATAGACCTTTAAACCCTAACCTTCGTTAAGGCCATGGGTTGGAAGGAATAAATTAAGTAAGTAGGATGTAAAGCTATGTTTGTGATGTGCTAGTCCTAGGGGATTAATTAAACCTAATTGAAGGACTCTATACCCTATTCTTTTAAACATACCCTTAATCCATGACCCTTGTAAAGGTAATTGGACAAAAGGAATGAATTAATTGAACATGGTGTAGAGACCGAGTTCATTAAGGAAAATATGGAGGTTTAGGACAAGTCCTTAGGCTAAAGGTTAAAACTTTTCTATCCATAGACGTGCTGGCTTCGATCCACAATCCGCAAAGGCGTCTAGTGAGTGTTGAGTCTACCCATTAGACAGACATGGCCGACGAAAGAACTAGTGAGGGGCACTTTGACCTTGAGGCTTGCCTGAAAGCCATCATGGCCAAGCTTGACCATACCGTCGAGACATCTGATACCGCATTGAAAATGGCTCAAGAGAACCAACAGAAGATGGCAGATCTTGAACAAAATGGCTCTAAGGCCCATTCCTCGGGTATACCTCATGGGGTTGGCACCGAAGAGGGACCTCAATCCAATGAGAACACCAAGACAAGGGGGGAAAGTAGCTCGAAACCTGTGGTCACCAACCTAGAAGGGGAAACCAAAGGGAAAGGTTCTAGCAGTGATTCCGTGTTAGCTAGCAAGGTAGAAGCATTAGAGAGAACTATAAAAGGGATTCGTAGAGCCGATCACATGGTCGATGTGTGGACTTTATCTCTGTTTCCAACGGCTCGTATTCCATTGCAATTCAAGATGCCGGAGTTAGAAAAGTTCGATGGGATGGGTTGCCCTAAGACTCATTTGAAGATGTATGTGCGAGCTATGCACCCTCGAGGGGCTACTGATGAGCTTTAGGTCAAATGTTCTATGAAACCTTAGCCACTTCCGCTTTGAAATGGTTCTTGTCCTTGGATGAGAATAGAACTCGGACTTGGGAAGACATATGCAATGAGTTTTCGGAGCACTACAAGTACAACACAGAGGTGGATGTTACTCGAAGGGACCTGGAAACTACCAAGCAAGGGGCTCATGAAACCTTCTCCGCTTACATTACAAAGTGGAGACAAAAGGCGTCGAGAATGACGAATAGGCTAAATGAGGAGGACCAAATTCAGCTGGTGGTTAAGAACTTGCTGCCTGTGTACCATAAGCACTTATTTGCCCACTATTTCCCAAATTTCAAAGCTCTCATTGGGGCTGGCACGCAGGTTGAAGATGCTATCAATGATGGGACAATCAAAACTGAGGAAGTGAGGAGTCGCAAGACAAACTTTACTAGGAAGAACAATGCCGAGGTCAACACCATAACTCAACCCATTCAACCCTTCTCTCTCAATGATGTCAACCCACCTCGCCAATTCACTGACCTATTCATGCTACTTGAAAGAGTCCTTGAAAAGCTCATAAGCCGTGACCTATTGAAGCCACTCGACCCAAGACCTCCACCAAATCCCTTACCCAAGAACTACAACGAGAATGAGTACTGCAGGTACCACCAATCGAAAGGCCATGCTACCAACCATTGTATTCGCCTTCGCCACCAAGTCCAAGACCTCATTAACAAGCAAGTCATTTTACCACCAACCCGTCCAAATGTCACCCGTAATCCTCTTCCACCACACAACAACACACCCCCACCTAACACCATAAATGCGATTGGGGTTGAATCCTTTCGCCCTCGCCGACCCATAAGACAATACACTCCACTCCCCATGACCTTAACCCATCTTTTCACCATTTGCCGCAATAACAGCCTTATCATGCCACTTCCACCAAAGCCAAGGCCATCAACCCCTCACCAATATTGCCAATACCATTGTGCACCCGGCCATGACACCGAGGCTTGTTCTATACTAAAGAAGATCATTCAAGACCTCATTGACCAAAAAGTTTTGTTGTTGCCAAAGAAATCTATCCAACAAGAGCTAAAAGAAAGATATGAAGCAGGGGATCCTCAAGTTGGCCTATTGGGTGAGTCTTCGGGGAAATTTGATTATTATGTGTTGTACTCAACCACAAGTCCAATATCAGATGAGCCGATAGTCCCTACAGGTTGGGATGACTTGCCGATAGAGATGGAGAGCATTGACATGATAGAATGGGATGACTTAATGAATGGCTCCAAGGAAGTCCATGACATATGGGCTAGTGATGATGAGTTAGACCATATAACCAGAGGGGGTCGTCATTTCAAGCCTCCCCACCTAGAGTCTGAGAATCCGTTGGAAGATTTGGAAGGGCAGAGGCGTCCTAGCTTGCAAGAAGAAGAGGATGAAGTGCTTAGGCAACTGAAGAAGACCAATGCCAACATCACTATTTGGGGCTTACTCATGGCCTCGCACAAGCACAGACAGACCGTATTGAAACTGCTGAATCAGATACAAGTTCCCGTTGACACATCCCCCGAGGGATTGGTACATTTGGTGAATCCAACTCCCAAAAACTCAACCATCGTGTTCACCGATGTGGACCTACCCAAAAGCGGGCCAAGCCATTCTCAAGCTCTCTATGTGACCGTTGACACTATGGGGAAGAGGGTACCTACCTTTCTTATCGACAATGGGTCCGCACTGAATGTATGTCCTCTCTGAACTGCCACTGTTTTGGGTTTGGGACCCACCGATTTCACGCCATCTGGGCAGACCGTAAGAGCTTATGACAACACCCGTCGTGAAGTAATAGGGATGGTTACTTTGCCTCTTATCATGGGACCCACTGAATTTAGGGTGGAATTCCAAGTGTTGGATGTGCCGTCATGTTTCAACTTGCTGTTGGGTCGACCTTGGATCCATCCTGCTGGGGCTGTGCCATCTTCACTCCATCAAAAGGTGAAGTTTCCTTACGAAGGGGCCATAGTAACACTTCAAGGGGACTATGAATTGAAACTCGCAGGCGTGCCTATATGGGAGATACAACCAGAATCAGCGGTGGTGCCATTATCCGGGTTTGACTATGTCCAATGCATTGAGAAAGAACTTGAGAAGGGTGAGTTAATACCCTTGGACTTTTGCACCCACGGTAATTTGCACGTCAGTGAAATAATGAGAAAAATGAGTTTCTTTCCAGGCATGGGGCTAGGGCGTCGCCAACAAGGGATCTCTAAATCTATTCAAAGCCGTGTCACCTCATACACTTTTGGGCTAGGATATGAGCCCTCTAGAAATGATTATGCGGAAATGCTGAAGAGGAACAAGGAGAAGGTAAGAGCCAAAGCCGAGGGAAGGGTGCCAGACTTGAGGATCTCGCCATATCGACCTACTTTGAATGGTTACTTCGTCAATGAGGGGGATGATTTTCTATATTGCAGGTTTCCAGAACCCACCTTTGACCAAGCTACCAAGATCCGAGTTTCAGGTTTTGAAATCTTCTTCACCGAATGGTATCCAATCACAGCTGAAATGGTGGATGATGAAGCCATTAATAGTGAGTTCTGGGAAAATAAAGAGGAGGACTAGGCAGAGAACCTTGATGCAGGGGCTATGACTGAAATGTTTCAAGACATGATCCTCACCGTGGAAGATTCGACCATTGAAGAACTCCAGGGTTCGTCCATTAGCCATGCTACTATGCCACTTCTGAATTGGTACCTTGAATGTGGTGTCATTGCGGAGCTTCATGAAGAAGAAGATCTTGGCCTACCCGATAGCAGCTTTTAGGTGTCTTAGTTTAGTAATATTTCCCTAATTCAATAAGATGTATCTACTTGACTCACCTTGTGGAGTCATAGTATTCATACAGATTTGTTTGTTTCGCCATAAGTGTGCTTTTTTCCTCTATATATGCAGTGTCTCTTTTCTCTCCTCTATGGATATTTATGGCATGGATATAGATCCTAGGAACGATGTCCCCCTGGAGCTCGTTGAGCAAAGGAAAAGGGGCGTCACCGAACCTAATATGGATGAATTGGAATTAATCAACTTAGGGACGAATGAATTGCCAAGAATAGTTAAAATTGGGAAAACCCTCTCCCCCGTTGAAAAAGAAAAGATGATCTCCTTCTTGAAAGCCAACATTATGGCTTTTGCATGGTCTTATGAAGACATGCCTGTCATTGACCCCGATATTGTGCAACACTATATCCCCACTAATTCCCTAAAGAAGCCGGTAAAGCAGAAACTCAGAAGATTAAAACCAGAATGGGCTCTAAAAGTAAAAGAAGAGGTAACTAAACAACTAGATGCGGGTTTCCTCCAAGTTGTGGAGTACCCCGAGTGGTTGTCGAATATAGTGTCTGTGCCTAAAAAAGATGGGAAAGTGAGGATGTGTGTCGATTTCCGAGATCTCAACGCCGCGAGCTTTAAGGATGACTTTCCTTTACCACATATCGACGTGTTGGTAGATAGCACAGTGGGATATGTACTCTTCTCCTTCATGGACGGATTCTCTGGGTATAACCAGATAAAGATGGCGCCTCAAGACATGGAGAAAACAGCCTTTATCACGCAATGGGGAACGTACTGTTACAAGGTAATGCCTTTTGGCTTAAGAAACGCTGGGGCTACTTACCAAAGAGCAGCAACGACCTTATTGCATGATATGATCCATAAGGAAGTCGAGGTTTATGTCGATGATATGATCGTGAAGTCCGTGGATAGAGAAGGGCATTTCAAGGCACTAGAGAAATTCCTAGAGCGAGCAAAGAAGTACAATCTCCGTTTAAACCCACAGAAGTGCGCTTTTGGTGTCATTGCAGGCAAGCTATTGGGGTTCATGATCACTCAAAAGGGCATCGAAGTGGACCCGGGGAAGATAAAAGCTATTGTGGAGATGGAGCCGCCTAGCACTGAGAAGCAGATCCGGGGTTTTCTGGGAAAAGTTCAATACATAAGCCGATTCATTGCCAACTTGACCATGGTTTACAAACCAATCTTCAAATTGCTTAAGAAAGGTGTGCCAAAAGTGTGGAACGAAGAATGCCAAGAGGCTTTTGAGACCATTAAGAGATACTTGTGCAATCCTCCAATCTTAGTTCCCCTACGGCAAGGTGCACCGCTTTTGTTATACTTAACGGTCACCGAAACCGCGACGAGAGCTATGTTAGCTCAGTATCTCGAAGGGTCTACAAGAGAGAATGCCATCTACTACCTAAGCAAGAAAATGACAGACTATGAAGTGAAGTACAATGCCATTGAAAAGGCTTGTGTGGCAACAGTATGGGCGACGCAGAAGCTCCGGCACTACATGATGTCCTTCGAAGTGTTCTTGATAAGTCGCATGGACCCGTTGAAGTACCTGATAGAGAGGCCAGTATTGTCATACAGAACTGCTCGATGGTCAATTCTCCTCAACGAATTTGACATCAAGTACGTGAATCAGAAGTCTATCAAGGGGAGCGTCATCGCAGACTACCTAGCTAGCTGTCCCGTGTCATCATCCGCTCCATTCAACGATTAGTTCCCAGACGAGGACGTGCTAGAGATTGGTAGAAAAACTTGGAGAGTATACTTCGATGGGGCAGCCAATAAAAAAGGTTATGGGATAGGAGTCCTGCTGGTTTCACCTGAAGAGCCATTTACACCGTTGGCAGTTAAGTTGGGGTTTGAAGCTACCAACAACATTGCTGAGTATGAAGCTTGTATCCTAGCATTGGAAGCAGCATTGGAATTGGGAATCAAAGAACTGGAAGTGTTCGGGGACTCGGCGCTAATCATTTGTCAGATAAAAGGGGAATGGAAAACTCGAGATGAGAAACTTTTGCCCTACCATGCCTATCTGGAAGCTCTAACCAAGGAGTTCTCAGAAATAGAGTTCAACTACTTGTCAAGAAACAAGAACCAGTTCGCCGATGCCTTGGCGACCCTAGCGTCCATGGTGGAGATGCCTGAAGGGGGAAATGTGAAGCCGTTGGTGATAGAATGTCGAGACAAGCCTCTATACTGTTGTGCAATCCGAGGAGGAGAAGTAAATGATGGCCACCCGAGGTTCCATGACATAAAGAAGTTCATTGAAGAAAGGGAGTACCCAGAAGGAGCATCTCATATCGATAGAAAAACCTTAAGACGGTTGGCGAGTCACTATGTACTTTGTGGAGGAAAGCTATACCGGAGGTCATACGACGGGATCCACCTGCTGTGTGTCACCGAGGAGGAAGCCGAGCATCTGATTAAAGAAATCCATGAAGAAACAGGGGCTCTGCATATGAATGGCTATATGTTGGCTAAGAAAATCATGAGGCTAGGCTATAATTGGTCTACCATGGAAAGGGATTGCCACGCACATGTCAAGAAGTGTCATAAATGCCAACTGTTCGCCAGTGGATAACATTTGCCTTCTATGCCTTTAACAAGTATGTCATCACCATGGCCATTTGTAGTATGGGGGATAGATATCATTGGACAAATCAAGCCAAAGGCGTCAAATGGACATGAATACATCCTGGTTGCTATTGACTATTTCACTAAGTGGGTGGAAGCAGCGTCCTTCAAGACTTTGAATTCCAAGAAAGTAGCACAGTTCATACATCACAGCATCATCTATCGATATGGGGTACCGCATGAAGTTATCTCAGACAATGGCCAGCACTTTCAGAAAGAAACCCATGAGCTCTTGCAAAAGTATGGCATAGTTCACCATCTGTCGTTACCATACCGTCCTCAGACTAATGGAGTAGTGGAAGCGGCTAACAAGAATATCAAGAAGATACTACAAAAGACTGCAGACTCGCACACAGATTGGCATGAGAAGTTACCATTGGCTCTATGGGGTTACAGAACATCAATAAGGTCGTCAACAGGGGCTACCCCTTACTCTCTAGTTTATGGAATGGAAGCCGTGTTGCCAGTCGAATTAGAGGTTCCTTCACTAAAGGTTGCCGTGGAGAGCCTGATAACAGAAGTGGACTGGGTTAAGAACCGTTATGACGAGTTAGCTTTACTCAATGAGAGGCGGTTAAAGGCGTTGTATCATGTGCAAGGGTATCAGCGGAGAGTCGCCAGAGCATTCAACAAGCATGTCAAAGATCGAGGTCTAAAGAAAGGGGATGTAGTGCTGAAAGAAATCAGAGCTCCAGTGTTCGATCCGCGGGGAAAATTCAAGCTAAGTTGGGGTGGACCATACATTATCAAAGAGATATTGCTAGCAGGGGCTGTTCACCTCACGGATTTAGATGGAATTGAGTTCGCTCGTCCAACTAATTTGGATCAATTAAAAAAATATCATGTTTGAAGCCTGCTAGGTTGAAAACCCGTAAGGGCGACCTAGGCAAAAGTTAAGGCATGAGAACTACGTAAGACCTGATTCTCCATTCCAAAAAAAAAAAAAATAATAAAAAAAGAAGAAGAAAAAAAAAGTAAAAAAGAAAAAAAAACAATAGAGATACGTAGGCAACCTATAAAGTTATCTTGGGTGCGGTCTAAATTAAACAACAAAATCCCAAATTTGATTTATTATTGGCAATTTATTCAAAACTAAAATTGATTGACATAGCAATTCATTGGTATTAAGTAAAAGAACTATAAAAGTGCCATAAATATCCTATTCTATTGAGTCTTTAATTCCTCTTGGGATTCTTTGCAGCTCGCTTTTCAGCTTTCTTCTTCTCTCTTTCTTGTCTTTCTTTTCTTCCTCAAGTCGTGTTCATAAGCTGCTGTCACTGCTTCCATAATATCTTCTCTGCAAGGTCCAAGCCCACCATTCTTGATAAGTCCAAAAATCCTTTCTCTTCGAGTAGTCTCTCTCTCACCCAAATTGCTTTTCAACCATTCCTTATACTAGGGGCTCATCATATATGGACCATCAGTATTTGTAACTTGAGTTAGTGTCAGCTTGCTAGGCCATCGACCCTTCGCCCAAGTCACTACAGAAAGACCCGCAGGCACCACAGGATAGTCACCTTTCAAGGAAGTGGGTATGGTTTGCATGGCACCCATCTGACGAAGAACCCTTGAAGGCCAATAAAAGGAAGTAGACCTCAGTCCTATGAGTCTCACCATTGCACATCCAGAAGTTCGCAGAAGCACCTGTTCACTGCAGCCCCATATGAAGACAAACCACTTGATATTCCTCTATGAAAGAGTTTGGAAGTAACCTAGCCAATCTCTCAATGAAAATTGCCCAGGCAGTTCAATGCGGCGAAGACAGTAATGCTAGGGCTTGTACGGTGTAATGGCAGTGGGTGACAAGAAATTCAGTCTTTCAAGCAACCACATTTGCAGTAGAATAGGGCTACCTCCTAAAGGAACCTTTGGGTCCTCATGAGTTTTATCCAAACCATTCAGTGTTTCAGCTAGTACCATGGGAATCAGGTTATGGCCCTTGACAAGGAGAGGAATCAACTCACAGATTTGTATGGGAACATGCGAAGTATCGGTTGAAATAAGGAAACGACCAATGAGGCAAAAGGCAAGTGCATGCTGTCACACCCCATTTTTGCACCACCTTACTAGGGCTCATCATTTCATGCATGTTTTTGTTTTGTTTTTGAGTCTAGTCACTTGCATTAGTTTTCTAGAGTCACAAGGACAATGGATATGAATTTTGGTTCAAATTGGAGTTGATCTTGAGGGATAATAAGAGCTTTTGTGACTTGAGGGGCATAATCGTCTTTTAAGTCCCAAACTTTTCATTTGACCTTGGAATGATCTCCAAATTGTCAATTGGAGTTCATATGGATGCATATGAGGTATTAAGTCCCGTGGCCCTGATGATGAGTTTAGTGTGGTTATTTACGGATTATCCTTGAAGAATTAGTGCGAATCACAGCATGAGATTTTTGGTTAAAATGAAAAGAAAATTATTTTATTAAATTAGCCATTTTTATCATGACACTAACACGTGTACGTATGTGATGAGTGTGTGTACGCACATACGATACATGTGCATGCGTGTTAGCGGTCAGTCTCCCAATTTTTATAAAAGACAATTTCCTTTTCCTATTCAGATTAGAAGTCTTTTATCATTATAAAATACCTTTTGATTATTCTCCAAGGAAACCTAGTCCAGGAAGGAAAGGGAAACTCCAGATTTCAGCTATAAATACTCTCTTAATGTCTTTAAACAAGGGGGGGGAGAAGAGGGTTTGGAGGGAGTGAAATTCGTCATAATTCAGCAGCAGATTTTCTGAAAACTAGCAGTCGTATTTTAATCATAACTTTTTCATCCGAAGTCAGAATTCGATGAAATTGGTCTTGTTAGAAAGATAATTCAATTCTCTACAACTTTGTATTTCACAAGCTTTGTCCAAATCCAACGTTTTCATACCCAAAAATGCGATTGAAGTTGCTGCTGCTGCAAAGTGACGAAAATCACTTTTCTTTTCTCTTGTTCTCTTTTTGTTTTCTATTTTCTTTTCAAAGTTGAGTGAGTTTTGATCTCTTTGCTGTGATACCACTTTGACAAAGAGGAGGATTCGTGTTGGTTTGATTCACTCTAAAGACCTGAGGAGCCACGAACAATTACAAACACAAAGGAAGGCCATTCCTAAGGTATTCTCCTTCTCTATTCAAGCTTAAACTAGGTTTTCATATGGGTTAGGCTTATTGCATGTTAAAGGTAACTTTTTTATCATGTATTAACACTCTAGCTAGTTAATATACATGGAATATCTATTTTTTATCTACTGTTTAGCATGCTTTAGGGCTGTCCTTTAGGTTTTTAATGCATAGGTATGATTCTTGTGCTCCTGTTTGTCCTTGTGCTAGGATTAGTGTCATTGCATGTTAGAGTTAGGATTTTCATCATGTTATATTGCTTTAGTTAGTTAATATGCATGATTTAATTTCTGTTTAGTTTGGTTTTAGCATGATTAAAGTATGTTGTGAGTTTTTAAGCATATTTGTGAGTTTAGGGTTTTAGAGTCATTGTTTTGTGTTTGTTTTCATATAGCATGATAAAGTAGACTTTTTTATTTGGTTTTTCTTCGTGTTTGCTGTATATGTTTTTCATATGGAGTAAACATGATAGTTTTGCATGCATGTTAGTATGTTTTAGGGTTTTTATGCATGATATGGTTCTAGGAATATGTTAGGACTTATTATTGTTCGCTGTTTTTGCTATTGGCATGCTTAGTGGATGATTTTAGGTCATAATACTATTCTGTCCAGATTTGCATGTTAGTGTTTTTGCATGGTTTTGAGCACTTGTAAGGGTGCAAATAGGTGTGGTATTTGTCCTATGGCAAATAGGGCTGCTTATGTATGAAATGGCTAAATGCTTGGAGCTAATTGCGCTCAGGTAAGTGGGTGTGAAGGTGCCCCAATTCACCTTTCTTCCTTAACTCATTCTCTTCTCCCTATCTAGGGTTAATTTTTAATATGATCCTATGGTTTAATTAGAGGTTTCCTTCATAAACAAAATTCTGGTTTTTATTGAGGTTTCCATTTTGTGGATTTCTTTCCTAAAATCAAACTTTCTATCAATTCTCTTTTGATCAAATAAGGAAACCTAGGGTTTTTACCATAGGTTTGTATTAGGATTTAACCTTAGTTCTAATCGAACTACGTGGACTTTGATCCATGTATTTCGTTGCATGGTACGTAGGCGCTCTTCGTGAGGCTCAAGTCCGTTCTAGGATCCAAGCATCCTAGGTTTATTTTTGTTTTGTTTTCTTCTTTTTCTTTTTCTGTTTTTATGTGCTTATTATGCATGGATGGATGAATGAAATATATGATATGCATGCAATTCTTGTGATGATATACTTGCTGATTTTTGTATGGAAAGATCTTGATTTAGCCCAAATGAACTGAGAGATCGAAAGGGTGACATGGGTGCCTATAGGCTTTGCCTAGAACCTTCCCATGTCATAACTTAGCCTCCGAATCCCCGATTTCTTTGGTTTTCAAAAGATTGGTTTTTGCCTTTCCTTTTTTATGGAGTCATTCAAATTGTTTTCCTAAAACAAACTATTTTTAGGGTTTTCCTTGTTTCCTTTAAAAAATAAGGTGGCGACTCCTTTCCTTTTTCTTTTTCAAACCCATTTTCTTTTAATCCCTTGTGGGCCCAATTTCCGGGGTTCACACATGCTTAATAGGAAAGGTAAATTTCAAAATAACTTTACTATCATAGGCCTAGAAAGAGGCTGCCAATTTCATCAAGTCTACTATATGGTCCTTTACAAACATAGAGGCATATTGTTAGTGAATCCCAAGTAGGTTGGAAAAGGAGGTGAGAAAGCTTGGGCGAGGAGTAGGAAGAATGAAAGGACCTATCGGTGAAACTCCATACAACGCGCAGAATTCCTCCATGGTTGGGCACAGTTCTTCATAGTTGAAGTGGAACACATGAATTTGGGGATCCCAAAAATATGTAGCAGCAGCTAGGAGGTTCGTTTCAAGCTTTACATGCCTCAAGGAAAGCAATGGATCGAAGCCAAAGCACTTGAACTCAGATTTTGCTTCAGCACTCATAACTCTCAAAAACCCTCCTAAAAATTTGTCTAGAGCCTCCATAATTTCTAATGAATGAATACAAGTAGGTTTAGGAACCTCTTGGATGTGTCTTTATAGGGAAAAGGTCACAAATCCAAGTTCAAATAGGAGAAGACCCGTCAAAATAGGGAGTTTCCTATTTGAAGTGGGATTTTCGCTTCGGGCTCGGGTGACCACCTAGGCCTGGGTGGCTAGCCACCTGGGCTTGGGCGGCCAGCCACCCAGCCCCGGGTGGTCACCCGAGGCCTGTCACACCCCATTTTTGCACCACCTTACTAGGGCTCATCATTTCATGCATGTTTTTGTTTTGTTTTTGAGTCTAGTCACTTGCATTAGTTTTCTAGAGTCACAAGGACAATGGATGTGAATTTTGGTTCAAATTGGAGTTGATCTTGAGGGATAATAAGAGCTTTTGTGACTTGAGGGGCATAATCGTCTTTTAAGTCCCAAACTTTTCATTTGACCTTGGAATGATCTCCAAATTGTCAATTGGAGTTCATATGGATGCATATGAGGTATTTCTAGGTTCAATTTGGTAAGTCAACGGCTCGGGATTAAAATGGCTCGATGTGGTTCAAGTTGGTTAATTGACCCTTCCTTGGGTTAGCTCTAATTGACTCACAATTACCAACCAAATCTTTTCAAATTGACTTTCATTAGTCATCATTTTACCCTCAAAAGTGTTTCATGAAGTTCAATTTTGATATGGCCTGATGATGAGTTTAGTGTGGTTATTTACGGATTATCCTTGAAGAATTAGTGCGAATCACAGCATGAGATTTTTGGTTAAAATGAAAAGAAAATTATTTTATTAAATTAGCCATTTTTATCATGACACTAACACGTGTACGTATATGATGAGTGTGTGTACGCACATACGATACATGTGCATGCGTGTTAGCGGTCAGTCTCCCAATTTTTATAAAAGACAATTTCCTTTTCCTATTCAGATTAGAAGTCTTTTATCATTATAAAATACCTTTTGATTATTCTCCAAGGAAACCTAGTCCAGGAAGGAAAGGGAAACTCCAGATTTCAGCTATAAATACTCTCTTAATGTCTTTAAACAAGGGGGGGGAGAAGAGGGTTTGGAGGGAGTGAAATTCGTCATAATTCAGCAGCAGATTTTCTGAAAACTAGCAGTCGTATTTTAATCATAACTTTTTCATCCGAAGTCAGAATTCGATGAAATTGGTCTTGTTAGAAAGATAATTCAATTCTCTACAACTTTGTATTTCACAAGCTTTGTCCAAATCCAACGTTTTCATACCCAAAAATGCGATTGAAGTTGCTGCTGCTGCAAAGTGACGAAAATCACTTTTCTTTTCTCTTGTTCTCTTTTTGTTTTCTATTTTCTTTTCAAAGTTGAGTGAGTTTTGATCTCTTTGCTGTGATACCACTTTGACAAAGAGGAGGATTCGTGTTGGTTTGATTCACTCTAAAGACCTGAGGAGCCACGAACAATTACAAACACAAAGGAAGGCCATTCCTAAGGTATTCTCCTTCTCTATTCAAGCTTAAACTAGGTTTTCATATGGGTTAGGCTTATTGCATGTTAAAGGTAACTTTTTTATCATGTATTAACACTCTAGCTAGTTAATATACATGGAATATCTATTTTTTATCTACTGTTTAGCATGCTTTAGGGCTGTCCTTTAGGTTTTTAATGCATAGGTATGATTCTTGTGCTCCTGTTTGTCCTTGTGCTAGGATTAGTGTCATTGCATGTTAGAGTTAGGATTTTCATCATGTTATATTGCTTTAGTTAGTTAATATGCATGATTTAATTTCTGTTTAGTTTGGTTTTAGCATGATTAAAGTATGTTGTGAGTTTTTAAGCATATTTGTGAGTTTAGGGTTTTAGAGTCATTGTTTTGTGTTTGTTTTCATATAGCATGATAAAGTAGACTTTTTTATTTGGTTTTTCTTCGTGTTTGCTGTATATGTTTTTCATATGGAGTAAACATGATAGTTTTGCATGCATGTTAGTATGTTTTAGGGTTTTTATGCATGATATGGTTCTAGGAATATGTTAGGACTTATTATTGTTCGCTGTTTTTGCTATTGGCATGCTTAGTGGATGATTTTAGGTCATAATACTATTCTGTCCAGATTTGCATGTTAGTGTTTTTGCATGGTTTTGAGCACTTGTAAGGGTGCAAATAGGTGTGGTATTTGTCCTATGGCAAATAGGGCTGCTTATGTATGAAATGGCTAAATGCTTGGAGCTAATTGCGCTCAGGTAAGTGGGTGTGAAGGTGCCCCAATTCACCTTTCTTCCTTAACTCATTCTCTTCTCCCTATCTAGGGTTAATTTTTAATATGATCCTATGGTTTAATTAGAGGTTTCCTTCATAAACAAAATTCTGGTTTTTATTGAGGTTTCCATTTTGTGGATTTCTTTCCTAAAATCAAACTTTCTATCAATTCTCTTTTGATCAAATAAGGAAACCTAGGGTTTTTACCATAGGTTTGTATTAGGATTTAACCTTAGTTCTAATCGAACTACGTGGACTTTGATCCATGTATTTCGTTGCATGGTACGTAGGCGCTCTTCGTGAGGCTCAAGTCCGTTCTAGGATCCAAGCATCCTAGGTTTATTTTTGTTTTGTTTTCTTCTTTTTCTTTTTCTGTTTTTATGTGCTTATTATGCATGGATGGATGAATGAAATATATGATATGCATGCAATTCTTGTGATGATATACTTGCTGATTTTTGTATGGAAAGATCTTGATTTAGCCCAAATGAACTGAGAGATCGAAAGGGTGACATGGGTGCCTATAGGCTTTGCCTAGAACCTTCCCATGTCATAACTTAGCCTCCGAATCCCCGATTTCTTTGGTTTTCAAAAGATTGGTTTTTGCCTTTCCTTTTTTATGGAGTCATTCAAATTGTTTTCCTAAAACAAACTATTTTTAGGGTTTTCCTTGTTTCCTTTAAAAAATAAGGTGGCGACTCCTTTCCTTTTTCTTTTTCAAACCCATTTTCTTTTAATCCCTTGTGGGCCCAATTTCCGGGGTTCACACATGCTTAATAGGAAAGGTAAATTTCAAAATAACTTTACTATCATAGGCCTAGAAAGAGGCTGCCAATTTCATCAAGTCTACTATATGGTCCTTTACAAACATAGAGGCATATTGTTAGTGAATCCCAAGTAGGTTGGAAAAGGAGGTGAGAAAGCTTGGGCGAGGAGTAGGAAGAATGAAAGGACCTATCGGTGAAACTCCATACAACGCGCAGAATTCCTCCATGGTTGGGCACAGTTCTTCATAGTTGAAGTGGAACACATGAATTTGGGGATCCCAAAAATATGTAGCAGCAGCTAGGAGGTTCGTTTCAAGCTTTACATGCCTCAAGGAAAGCAATGGATCGAAGCCAAAGCACTTGAACTCAGATTTTGCTTCAGCACTCATAACTCTCAAAAACCCTCCTAAAAATTTGTCTAGAGCCTCCATAATTTCTAATGAATGAATACAAGTAGGTTTAGGAACCTCTTGGATGTGTCTTTATAGGGAAAAGGTCACAAATCCAAGTTCAAATAGGAGAAGACCCGTCAAAATAGGGAGTTTCCTATTTGAAGTGGGATTTTCGCTTCGGGCTCGGGTGACCACCTAGGCCTGGGTGGCTAGCCACCTGGGCTTGGGCGGCCAGCCACCCAGCCCCGGGTGGTCACCCGAGGCCTGTCACACCCCATTTTTGCACCACCTTACTAGGGCTCATCATTTCATGCATGTTTTTGTTTTGTTTTTGAGTCTAGTCACTTGCATTAGTTTTCTAGAGTCACAAGGACAATGGATGTGAATTTTGGTTCAAATTGGAGTTGATCTTGAGGGATAATAAGAGCTTTTGTGACTTGAGGGGCATAATCGTCTTTTAAGTCCCAAACTTTTCATTTGACCTTGGAATGATCTCCAAATTGTCAATTGGAGTTCATATGGATGCATATGAGGTATTTCTAGGTTCAATTTGGTAAGTCAACGGCTCGGGATTAAAATGGCTCGATGTGGTTCAAGTTGGTTAATTGACCCTTCCTTGGGTTAGCTCTAATTGACTCACAATTACCAACCAAATCTTTTCAAATTGACTTTCATTAGTCATCATTTTACCCTCAAAAGTGTTTCATGAAGTTCAATTTTGATATGGCCTGATGATGAGTTTAGTGTGGTTATTTACGGATTATCCTTGAAGAATTAGTGCGAATCACAGCATGAGATTTTTGGTTAAAATGAAAAGAAAATTATTTTATTAAATTAGCCATTTTTATCATGACACTAACACGTGTACGTATATGATGAGTGTGTGTACGCACATACGATACATGTGCATGCGTGTTAGCGGTCAGTCTCCCAATTTTTATAAAAGACAATTTCCTTTTCCTATTCAGATTAGAAGTCTTTTATCATTATAAAATACCTTTTGATTATTCTCCAAGGAAACCTAGTCCAGGAAGGAAAGGGAAACTCCAGATTTCAGCTATAAATACTCTCTTAATGTCTTTAAACAAGGGGGGGGGGGAGAAGAGGGTTTGGAGGGAGTGAAATTCGTCATAATTCAGCAGCAGATTTTCTGAAAACTAGCAGTCGTATTTTAATCATAACTTTTTCATCCGAAGTCAGAATTCGATGAAATTGGTCTTGTTAGAAAGATAATTCAATTCTCTACAACTTTGTATTTCACAAGCTTTGTCCAAATCCAACGTTTTCATACCCAAAAATGCGATTGAAGTTGCTGCTGCTGCAAAGTGACGAAAATCACTTTTCTTTTCTCTTGTTCTCTTTTTGTTTTCTATTTTCTTTTCAAAGTTGAGTGAGTTTTGATCTCTTTGCTGTGATACCACTTTGACAAAGAGGAGGATTCGTGTTGGTTTGATTCACTCTAAAGACCTGAGGAGCCACGAACAATTACAAACACAAAGGAAGGCCATTCCTAAGGTATTCTCCTTCTCTATTCAAGCTTAAACTAGGTTTTCATATGGGTTAGGCTTATTGCATGTTAAAGGTAACTTTTTTATCATGTATTAACACTCTAGCTAGTTAATATACATGGAATATCTATTTTTTATCTACTGTTTAGCATGCTTTAGGGCTGTCCTTTAGGTTTTTAATGCATAGGTATGATTCTTGTGCTCCTGTTTGTCCTTGTGCTAGGATTAGTGTCATTGCATGTTAGAGTTAGGATTTTCATCATGTTATATTGCTTTAGTTAGTTAATATGCATGATTTAATTTCTGTTTAGTTTGGTTTTAGCATGATTAAAGTATGTTGTGAGTTTTTAAGCATATTTGTGAGTTTAGGGTTTTAGAGTCATTGTTTTGTGTTTGTTTTCATATAGCATGATAAAGTAGACTTTTTTATTTGGTTTTTCTTCGTGTTTGCTGTATATGTTTTTCATATGGAGTAAACATGATAGTTTTGCATGCATGTTAGTATGTTTTAGGGTTTTTATGCATGATATGGTTCTAGGAATATGTTAGGACTTATTATTGTTCGCTGTTTTTGCTATTGGCATGCTTAGTGGATGATTTTAGGTCATAATACTATTCTGTCCAGATTTGCATGTTAGTGTTTTTGCATGGTTTTGAGCACTTGTAAGGGTGCAAATAGGTGTGGTATTTGTCCTATGGCAAATAGGGCTGCTTATGTATGAAATGGCTAAATGCTTGGAGCTAATTGCGCTCAGGTAAGTGGGTGTGAAGGTGCCCCAATTCACCTTTCTTCCTTAACTCATTCTCTTCTCCCTATCTAGGGTTAATTTTTAATATGATCCTATGGTTTAATTAGAGGTTTCCTTCATAAACAAAATTCTGGTTTTTATTGAGGTTTCCATTTTGTGGATTTCTTTCCTAAAATCAAACTTTCTATCAATTCTCTTTTGATCAAATAAGGAAACCTAGGGTTTTTACCATAGGTTTGTATTAGGATTTAACCTTAGTTCTAATCGAACTACGTGGACTTTGATCCATGTATTTCGTTGCATGGTACGTAGGCGCTCTTCGTGAGGCTCAAGTCCGTTCTAGGATCCAAGCATCCTAGGTTTATTTTTGTTTTGTTTTCTTCTTTTTCTTTTTCTGTTTTTATGTGCTTATTATGCATGGATGGATGAATGAAATATATGATATGCATGCAATTCTTGTGATGATATACTTGCTGATTTTTGTATGGAAAGATCTTGATTTAGCCCAAATGAACTGAGAGATCGAAAGGGTGACATGGGTGCCTATAGGCTTTGCCTAGAACCTTCCCATGTCATAACTTAGCCTCCGAATCCCCGATTTCTTTGGTTTTCAAAAGATTGGTTTTTGCCTTTCCTTTTTTATGGAGTCATTCAAATTGTTTTCCTAAAACAAACTATTTTTAGGGTTTTCCTTGTTTCCTTTAAAAAATAAGGTGGCGACTCCTTTCCTTTTTCTTTTTCAAACCCATTTTCTTTTAATCCCTTGTGGGCCCAATTTCCGGGGTTCACACATGCTTAATAGGAAAGGTAAATTTCAAAATAACTTTACTATCATAGGCCTAGAAAGAGGCTGCCAATTTCATCAAGTCTACTATATGGTCCTTTACAAACATAGAGGCATATTGTTAGTGAATCCCAAGTAGGTTGGAAAAGGAGGTGAGAAAGCTTGGGCGAGGAGTAGGAAGAATGAAAGGACCTATCGGTGAAACTCCATACAACGCGCAGAATTCCTCCATGGTTGGGCACAGTTCTTCATAGTTGAAGTGGAACACATGAATTTGGGGATCCCAAAAATATGTAGCAGCAGCTAGGAGGTTCGTTTCAAGCTTTACATGCCTCAAGGAAAGCAATGGATCGAAGCCAAAGCACTTGAACTCAGATTTTGCTTCAGCACTCATAACTCTCAAAAACCCTCCTAAAAATTTGTCTAGAGCCTCCATAATTTCTAATGAATGAATACAAGTAGGTTTAGGAACCTCTTGGATGTGTCTTTATAGGGAAAAGGTCACAAATCCAAGTTCAAATAGGAGAAGACCCGTCAAAATAGGGAGTTTCCTATTTGAAGTGGGATTTTCGCTTCGGGCTCGGGTGACCACCTAGGCCTGGGTGGCTAGCCACCTGGGCTTGGGCGGCCAGCCACCCAGCCCCGGGTGGTCACCCGAGGCCTGTCACACCCCATTTTTGCACCACCTTACTAGGGCTCATCATTTCATGCATGTTTTTGTTTTGTTTTTGAGTCTAGTCACTTGCATTAGTTTTCTAGAGTCACAAGGACAATGGATGTGAATTTTGGTTCAAATTGGAGTTGATCTTGAGGGATAATAAGAGCTTTTGTGACTTGAGGGGCATAATCGTCTTTTAAGTCCCAAACTTTTCATTTGACCTTGGAATGATCTCCAAATTGTCAATTGGAGTTCATATGGATGCATATGAGGTATTTCTAGGTTCAATTTGGTAAGTCAACGGCTCGGGATTAAAATGGCTCGATGTGGTTCAAGTTGGTTAATTGACCCTTCCTTGGGTTAGCTCTAATTGACTCACAATTACCAACCAAATCTTTTCAAATTGACTTTCATTAGTCATCATTTTACCCTCAAAAGTGTTTCATGAAGTTCAATTTTGATATGGCCTGATGATGAGTTTAGTGTGGTTATTTACGGATTATCCTTGAAGAATTAGTGCGAATCACAGCATGAGATTTTTGGTTAAAATGAAAAGAAAATTATTTTATTAAATTAGCCATTTTTATCATGACACTAACACGTGTACGTATATGATGAGTGTGTGTACGCACATACGATACATGTGCATGCGTGTTAGCGGTCAGTCTCCCAATTTTTATAAAAGACAATTTCCTTTTCCTATTCAGATTAGAAGTCTTTTATCATTATAAAATACCTTTTGATTATTCTCCAAGGAAACCTAGTCCAGGAAGGAAAGGGAAACTCCAGATTTCAGCTATAAATACTCTCTTAATGTCTTTAAACAAGGGGGGGGGGAGAAGAGGGTTTGGAGGGAGTGAAATTCGTCATAATTCAGCAGCAGATTTTCTGAAAACTAGCAGTCGTATTTTAATCATAACTTTTTCATCCGAAGTCAGAATTCGATGAAATTGGTCTTGTTAGAAAGATAATTCAATTCTCTACAACTTTGTATTTCACAAGCTTTGTCCAAATCCAACGTTTTCATACCCAAAAATGCGATTGAAGTTGCTGCTGCTGCAAAGTGACGAAAATCACTTTTCTTTTCTCTTGTTCTCTTTTTGTTTTCTATTTTCTTTTCAAAGTTGAGTGAGTTTTGATCTCTTTGCTGTGATACCACTTTGACAAAGAGGAGGATTCGTGTTGGTTTGATTCACTCTAAAGACCTGAGGAGCCACGAACAATTACAAACACAAAGGAAGGCCATTCCTAAGGTATTCTCCTTCTCTATTCAAGCTTAAACTAGGTTTTCATATGGGTTAGGCTTATTGCATGTTAAAGGTAACTTTTTTATCATGTATTAACACTCTAGCTAGTTAATATACATGGAATATCTATTTTTTATCTACTGTTTAGCATGCTTTAGGGCTGTCCTTTAGGTTTTTAATGCATAGGTATGATTCTTGTGCTCCTGTTTGTCCTTGTGCTAGGATTAGTGTCATTGCATGTTAGAGTTAGGATTTTCATCATGTTATATTGCTTTAGTTAGTTAATATGCATGATTTAATTTCTGTTTAGTTTGGTTTTAGCATGATTAAAGTATGTTGTGAGTTTTTAAGCATATTTGTGAGTTTAGGGTTTTAGAGTCATTGTTTTGTGTTTGTTTTCATATAGCATGATAAAGTAGACTTTTTTATTTGGTTTTTCTTCGTGTTTGCTGTATATGTTTTTCATATGGAGTAAACATGATAGTTTTGCATGCATGTTAGTATGTTTTAGGGTTTTTATGCATGATATGGTTCTAGGAATATGTTAGGACTTATTATTGTTCGCTGTTTTTGCTATTGGCATGCTTAGTGGATGATTTTAGGTCATAATACTATTCTGTCCAGATTTGCATGTTAGTGTTTTTGCATGGTTTTGAGCACTTGTAAGGGTGCAAATAGGTGTGGTATTTGTCCTATGGCAAATAGGGCTGCTTATGTATGAAATGGCTAAATGCTTGGAGCTAATTGCGCTCAGGTAAGTGGGTGTGAAGGTGCCCCAATTCACCTTTCTTCCTTAACTCATTCTCTTCTCCCTATCTAGGGTTAATTTTTAATATGATCCTATGGTTTAATTAGAGGTTTCCTTCATAAACAAAATTCTGGTTTTTATTGAGGTTTCCATTTTGTGGATTTCTTTCCTAAAATCAAACTTTCTATCAATTCTCTTTTGATCAAATAAGGAAACCTAGGGTTTTTACCATAGGTTTGTATTAGGATTTAACCTTAGTTCTAATCGAACTACGTGGACTTTGATCCATGTATTTCGTTGCATGGTACGTAGGCGCTCTTCGTGAGGCTCAAGTCCGTTCTAGGATCCAAGCATCCTAGGTTTATTTTTGTTTTGTTTTCTTCTTTTTCTTTTTCTGTTTTTATGTGCTTATTATGCATGGATGGATGAATGAAATATATGATATGCATGCAATTCTTGTGATGATATACTTGCTGATTTTTGTATGGAAAGATCTTGATTTAGCCCAAATGAACTGAGAGATCGAAAGGGTGACATGGGTGCCTATAGGCTTTGCCTAGAACCTTCCCATGTCATAACTTAGCCTCCGAATCCCCGATTTCTTTGGTTTTCAAAAGATTGGTTTTTGCCTTTCCTTTTTTATGGAGTCATTCAAATTGTTTTCCTAAAACAAACTATTTTTAGGGTTTTCCTTGTTTCCTTTAAAAAATAAGGTGGCGACTCCTTTCCTTTTTCTTTTTCAAACCCATTTTCTTTTAATCCCTTGTGGGCCCAATTTCCGGGGTTCACACATGCTTAATAGGAAAGGTAAATTTCAAAATAACTTTACTATCATAGGCCTAGAAAGAGGCTGCCAATTTCATCAAGTCTACTATATGGTCCTTTACAAACATAGAGGCATATTGTTAGTGAATCCCAAGTAGGTTGGAAAAGGAGGTGAGAAAGCTTGGGCGAGGAGTAGGAAGAATGAAAGGACCTATCGGTGAAACTCCATACAACGCGCAGAATTCCTCCATGGTTGGGCACAGTTCTTCATAGTTGAAGTGGAACACATGAATTTGGGGATCCCAAAAATATGTAGCAGCAGCTAGGAGGTTCGTTTCAAGCTTTACATGCCTCAAGGAAAGCAATGGATCGAAGCCAAAGCACTTGAACTCAGATTTTGCTTCAGCACTCATAACTCTCAAAAACCCTCCTAAAAATTTGTCTAGAGCCTCCATAATTTCTAATGAATGAATACAAGTAGGTTTAGGAACCTCTTGGATGTGTCTTTATAGGGAAAAGGTCACAAATCCAAGTTCAAATAGGAGAAGACCCGTCAAAATAGGGAGTTTCCTATTTGAAGTGGGATTTTCGCTTCGGGCTCGGGTGACCACCTAGGCCTGGGTGGCTAGCCACCTGGGCTTGGGCGGCCAGCCACCCAGCCCCGGGTGGTCACCCGAGGCCTGTCACACCCCATTTTTGCACCACCTTACTAGGGCTCATCATTTCATGCATGTTTTTGTTTTGTTTTTGAGTCTAGTCACTTGCATTAGTTTTCTAGAGTCACAAGGACAATGGATGTGAATTTTGGTTCAAATTGGAGTTGATCTTGAGGGATAATAAGAGCTTTTGTGACTTGAGGGGCATAATCGTCTTTTAAGTCCCAAACTTTTCATTTGACCTTGGAATGATCTCCAAATTGTCAATTGGAGTTCATATGGATGCATATGAGGTATTTCTAGGTTCAATTTGGTAAGTCAACGGCTCGGGATTAAAATGGCTCGATGTGGTTCAAGTTGGTTAATTGACCCTTCCTTGGGTTAGCTCTAATTGACTCACAATTACCAACCAAATCTTTTCAAATTGACTTTCATTAGTCATCATTTTACCCTCAAAAGTGTTTCATGAAGTTCAATTTTGATATGGCCTGATGATGAGTTTAGTGTGGTTATTTACGGATTATCCTTGAAGAATTAGTGCGAATCACAGCATGAGATTTTTGGTTAAAATGAAAAGAAAATTATTTTATTAAATTAGCCATTTTTATCATGACACTAACACGTGTACGTATATGATGAGTGTGTGTACGCACATACGATACATGTGCATGCGTGTTAGCGGTCAGTCTCCCAATTTTTATAAAAGACAATTTCCTTTTCCTATTCAGATTAGAAGTCTTTTATCATTATAAAATACCTTTTGATTATTCTCCAAGGAAACCTAGTCCAGGAAGGAAAGGGAAACTCCAGATTTCAGCTATAAATACTCTCTTAATGTCTTTAAACAAGGGGGGGGGAGAAGAGGGTTTGGAGGGAGTGAAATTCGTCATAATTCAGCAGCAGATTTTCTGAAAACTAGCAGTCGTATTTTAATCATAACTTTTTCATCCGAAGTCAGAATTCGATGAAATTGGTCTTGTTAGAAAGATAATTCAATTCTCTACAACTTTGTATTTCACAAGCTTTGTCCAAATCCAACGTTTTCATACCCAAAAATGCGATTGAAGTTGCTGCTGCTGCAAAGTGACGAAAATCACTTTTCTTTTCTCTTGTTCTCTTTTTGTTTTCTATTTTCTTTTCAAAGTTGAGTGAGTTTTGATCTCTTTGCTGTGATACCACTTTGACAAAGAGGAGGATTCGTGTTGGTTTGATTCACTCTAAAGACCTGAGGAGCCACGAACAATTACAAACACAAAGGAAGGCCATTCCTAAGGTATTCTCCTTCTCTATTCAAGCTTAAACTAGGTTTTCATATGGGTTAGGCTTATTGCATGTTAAAGGTAACTTTTTTATCATGTATTAACACTCTAGCTAGTTAATATACATGGAATATCTATTTTTTATCTACTGTTTAGCATGCTTTAGGGCTGTCCTTTAGGTTTTTAATGCATAGGTATGATTCTTGTGCTCCTGTTTGTCCTTGTGCTAGGATTAGTGTCATTGCATGTTAGAGTTAGGATTTTCATCATGTTATATTGCTTTAGTTAGTTAATATGCATGATTTAATTTCTGTTTAGTTTGGTTTTAGCATGATTAAAGTATGTTGTGAGTTTTTAAGCATATTTGTGAGTTTAGGGTTTTAGAGTCATTGTTTTGTGTTTGTTTTCATATAGCATGATAAAGTAGACTTTTTTATTTGGTTTTTCTTCGTGTTTGCTGTATATGTTTTTCATATGGAGTAAACATGATAGTTTTGCATGCATGTTAGTATGTTTTAGGGTTTTTATGCATGATATGGTTCTAGGAATATGTTAGGACTTATTATTGTTCGCTGTTTTTGCTATTGGCATGCTTAGTGGATGATTTTAGGTCATAATACTATTCTGTCCAGATTTGCATGTTAGTGTTTTTGCATGGTTTTGAGCACTTGTAAGGGTGCAAATAGGTGTGGTATTTGTCCTATGGCAAATAGGGCTGCTTATGTATGAAATGGCTAAATGCTTGGAGCTAATTGCGCTCAGGTAAGTGGGTGTGAAGGTGCCCCAATTCACCTTTCTTCCTTAACTCATTCTCTTCTCCCTATCTAGGGTTAATTTTTAATATGATCCTATGGTTTAATTAGAGGTTTCCTTCATAAACAAAATTCTGGTTTTTATTGAGGTTTCCATTTTGTGGATTTCTTTCCTAAAATCAAACTTTCTATCAATTCTCTTTTGATCAAATAAGGAAACCTAGGGTTTTTACCATAGGTTTGTATTAGGATTTAACCTTAGTTCTAATCGAACTACGTGGACTTTGATCCATGTATTTCGTTGCATGGTACGTAGGCGCTCTTCGTGAGGCTCAAGTCCGTTCTAGGATCCAAGCATCCTAGGTTTATTTTTGTTTTGTTTTCTTCTTTTTCTTTTTCTGTTTTTATGTGCTTATTATGCATGGATGGATGAATGAAATATATGATATGCATGCAATTCTTGTGATGATATACTTGCTGATTTTTGTATGGAAAGATCTTGATTTAGCCCAAATGAACTGAGAGATCGAAAGGGTGACATGGGTGCCTATAGGCTTTGCCTAGAACCTTCCCATGTCATAACTTAGCCTCCGAATCCCCGATTTCTTTGGTTTTCAAAAGATTGGTTTTTGCCTTTCCTTTTTTATGGAGTCATTCAAATTGTTTTCCTAAAACAAACTATTTTTAGGGTTTTCCTTGTTTCCTTTAAAAAATAAGGTGGCGACTCCTTTCCTTTTTCTTTTTCAAACCCATTTTCTTTTAATCCCTTGTGGGCCCAATTTCCGGGGTTCACACATGCTTAATAGGAAAGGTAAATTTCAAAATAACTTTACTATCATAGGCCTAGAAAGAGGCTGCCAATTTCATCAAGTCTACTATATGGTCCTTTACAAACATAGAGGCATATTGTTAGTGAATCCCAAGTAGGTTGGAAAAGGAGGTGAGAAAGCTTGGGCGAGGAGTAGGAAGAATGAAAGGACCTATCGGTGAAACTCCATACAACGCGCAGAATTCCTCCATGGTTGGGCACAGTTCTTCATAGTTGAAGTGGAACACATGAATTTGGGGATCCCAAAAATATGTAGCAGCAGCTAGGAGGTTCGTTTCAAGCTTTACATGCCTCAAGGAAAGCAATGGATCGAAGCCAAAGCACTTGAACTCAGATTTTGCTTCAGCACTCATAACTCTCAAAAACCCTCCTAAAAATTTGTCTAGAGCCTCCATAATTTCTAATGAATGAATACAAGTAGGTTTAGGAACCTCTTGGATGTGTCTTTATAGGGAAAAGGTCACAAATCCAAGTTCAAATAGGAGAAGACCCGTCAAAATAGGGAGTTTCCTATTTGAAGTGGGATTTTCGCTTCGGGCTCGGGTGACCACCTAGGCCTGGGTGGCTAGCCACCTGGGCTTGGGCGGCCAGCCACCCAGCCCCGGGTGGTCACCCGAGGCCTGTCACACCCCATTTTTGCACCACCTTACTAGGGCTCATCATTTCATGCATGTTTTTGTTTTGTTTTTGAGTCTAGTCACTTGCATTAGTTTTCTAGAGTCACAAGGACAATGGATGTGAATTTTGGTTCAAATTGGAGTTGATCTTGAGGGATAATAAGAGCTTTTGTGACTTGAGGGGCATAATCGTCTTTTAAGTCCCAAACTTTTCATTTGACCTTGGAATGATCTCCAAATTGTCAATTGGAGTTCATATGGATGCATATGAGGTATTTCTAGGTTCAATTTGGTAAGTCAACGGCTCGGGATTAAAATGGCTCGATGTGGTTCAAGTTGGTTAATTGACCCTTCCTTGGGTTAGCTCTAATTGACTCACAATTACCAACCAAATCTTTTCAAATTGACTTTCATTAGTCATCATTTTACCCTCAAAAGTGTTTCATGAAGTTCAATTTTGATATGGCCTGATGATGAGTTTAGTGTGGTTATTTACGGATTATCCTTGAAGAATTAGTGCGAATCACAGCATGAGATTTTTGGTTAAAATGAAAAGAAAATTATTTTATTAAATTAGCCATTTTTATCATGACACTAACACGTGTACGTATATGATGAGTGTGTGTACGCACATACGATACATGTGCATGCGTGTTAGCGGTCAGTCTCCCAATTTTTATAAAAGACAATTTCCTTTTCCTATTCAGATTAGAAGTCTTTTATCATTATAAAATACCTTTTGATTATTCTCCAAGGAAACCTAGTCTAGGAAGGAAAGGGAAACTCCAGATTTCAGCTATAAATACTCTCTTAATGTCTTTAAACAAGGGAGAGGAGAAGAGGGTTTGGAGGGAGTGAAATTCGTCATAATTCAGCAGCAGATTTTCTGAAAACCAGCAGTCGTATTTTAATCATAACGTTTTCATCCGAAGTCAGAATTTGATGAAATTGGTCTTGTTAGAAAGATAATTCACTTCTCTACAACTTTGTATTTCACAAGCTTTGTCCAAATCCAACGTTTTCATACCCAAAAACGCGATTGAAGTTGCTGCTGCTGCAAAGTGACGAAAATCACTTTTCTTTTCTCTTGTTCTCTTTTTGTTTTCTATTTCTTTTCAAAGTTGAGTGAGTTTTGATCTCTTTGCTGTGATACCACTTTGACAAAGAGGAGGATTCGTGTTGGTTTGATTCACTCTAAAGACCTGAGGAGCCACGAACAATTACAAACACAAGGGGAGCCACTTTATGCATTAATACTTGAGTGTTTGAGAGAGAATAAGGTATTCTCCTTCTCTATTCAAGCTTAAACTAGGTTTTCATATGGGTTAGGCTTATTGCATGTTAAAGGTAACTTTTTTATCATGTATTAACACTCTAGCTAGTTAATATACATGGAATATCTATTTTTTATCTATTATTTAGCATGCTTTAGGGCTGTCCTTTAGGTTTTTAATGCATAGTTATGATTCTTGTGCTCCTGTTTGTCCTTGTGCTAGGATTAGTGTCATTGCATGTTAGAGTTAGGATTTTCATCATGTTATATTGCTTTAGTTAGTTAATATGCATGATTTAATTTCTGTTTAGTTTGGTTTTAGCATGATTAAAGTATGTTTTGTATGTTTTTAAGCATATTTGTGAGTTTAGGGTTTTAGAGTCATTGTTTCATGTTTGTTTTCATATAGCATGATAAAGTAGACTTTTTTATTTGGTTTTTCTTCGTGTTTGCTGTATATGTTTTTCATATGGAGTAAACATGATAGTTTTGCATGCATGTTAGTATGTTTTAGGGTTTTTATGCATGATATGGTTCTAGGAATATGTTAGGACTTATTATTGTTCGCTGTTTTTGCTATTGGCATGCTTAGTGGATGATTTTAGGTCATAATACTATTCTGTCCAGATTTGCATGTTAGTGTTTTTGCATGGTTTTGAGCACTTGTAAGGGTGCAAATAGGTGTGGTATTTGTCCTATGGCAAATAGGGCTGCTTATGTCTGAAATGGCTAATGTTTGGAGCAATTGCGCTCAGGTAAGTGGGTGTGAAGGTGCCCCAATTCACCTTTCTTCCTTATCCCTTCTCTTCTCCCTATTTAGGGTTAATTTTTAATACAAGTCTATGGTTTAATCAAAGGTTTCCTTCATAAATAAAATTATGGTTTTTATTAAAGTTTCCATTTTGTGGAGTTCTTTCTAAAATCAAACTCTCTATCAAATTCAACTCTTTTGATCAAATAAGGAAACCTAGGGTTTTTACCATAGGTTTGTATTAGGATTTAACCTTAGTTCTAATCGAACTACGTGGACTTTGATCCATGTATTTTGTTGCATGGTACGTAGGCGCTCTTCGTGAGGCTCAAGTCCGTTCTAGGATCCAAGCATCCTAGGTTTATTTTTGTTTTCTTTTCTTCTTTTTCTGTTTTTATGCGCTTATTATGCATGGATGGATGAATGAAATATATGATATGCGTGCAATTCTTGTGATGATATACTTGCTGATTTTTGTATGGAAAGATCTTGATTTAGCCCAAATGAACTGAGAGACCGAAAGGGTGACATGGGTGCCTATAGGCTTTGCCTAGAACCTTCCCATGTCATAACTTAGCCTCCGAATCCCCGATTTCTTTGGTTTTCAAAAGATTGGTTTTTGCCTTTCCTTTTTTATGGAGTCATTCAAATTGTTTTCCTAAAACAAACTATTTTTAGGGTTTTCCTTGTTTCCTCTAAAAAATAAGGTGGCGACTCCTTTCCTTTTTTCTTTTTCAAACCCATTTTCTTTCAATCCCTTGTGGGCCCAATTTCCGGGGTTCACAAGGCCGTTTTCCTATTTTGCCCAGTTTTGCCTATTTTTGACCCTATTTGACCCCTATATGGTTATGTGACCTTGGGAAGCTTATTTTGAGCTTATTTTTGCACAAAAACATGAGTAAATCACCACAATGGAATTCCAAAAGTTTCATACAAAGTACCAAAGCAAATGTTCAAAGAGAGGTTACAAAGCATAAAGAAAGATGTTTCATTCATTCACAAAGCAAGAGGTTAAGCTAAGCTAATGATCTCCCGTGGTTCTTCTCTTTCTACTTGACTCGCCTCTACCACGACCAGCATGAGGATTCCTTTGGGGTGGCATTGATTGTGGTGGACGCAGTGTGGAGACCTGTTGCAAAGAAATCAATTAATAAAGAAGGGTTATGCTTTTAGCTCCTATGATTGGAATGAACAAAGGGAATGCCTTACAGTGGGATTTAGTCGCCCCTCTAGCACAGAGTTTGCCAAACTCATCCTAACAAGGTCCCGCCTTAATCCCTCACTGAGTTCAAGGCATTCCTGTGCGTACTCTTGGGGAACTTAAAAGATGAACATGGTTAATAAATGATGAAAGAGGTTTAAAGGAAAGCAAAAGGTTTAGAGCTTACATGCTCATAGCTCGGGTCAATCCTGGGAACTTCATCAAAAGCAGGGTGAGTAATATTAGTCTTCATGAACTCCAACCCATTGCATAGGTTCACTTGCCAGTCGAGTACTGGGAGAGGTGGCTGTGCCATTTCCCCCATCTCATAATCCTCATCCCCATAAGTCATGCCTGTGGAGGACGCTATTGTGGAACTATGTCCACGAGCTCGCTGGCCTTGCAATAGATAATTTGCTTAAGAGGAATGTTTGCATAAATCGATAATTTAAAAAAAATGGGATAGAAACTCACCCCTTGAGGTGGGAAGCCAATGACTCTAGGGCGCATCAGAAATTGATTGCAAAAAGTCATGTAGTCAGTATTGGGCGAGGTGAACTCCTCAGCATCCCATCCAGTCAGAGCTTCCATCAGTTCATCTCCATCCAAAGAGTCGGTGTGCCTTATATTCATAGGAGGCAAGACAGGGGTAAGAGCGGCATCCACTCGTCCTTTCACCTGCCTAAGGACACGCTCTCCCAAGTACCAGTATCGCCCTGAGGGACCCTCAAAGAGTACCTTCTTCCCAGTCAACTCCAAGCAGGACGCACACCTCCTAGGCAACCTAGCTTCCCACAGTCCCCATAGGCTCCACTCTACCTGTTGAATTTGAAAAAAAAAAAATGATGAGCAAGATAATAAAAATGAAAGAAAAGAATGAGGAAGGAGGATCACCATATCAGCATTTAGGCTTGCCAAGTACGCCCTTGCATGGGCGTAGTCATGCCTATTGGGGGCACGAACAGCTATCTTGTTGGGATTATAGTTCCCAAGTATGGGCCATTCTTGTATCTCATTGTCCAGGGTGGGGCGGCACAGTCCCAGATATTCATAATACCATATCTGTCAAAATTCAAGAAAAGCATTAAAATTAAGTCAAGTTTGAGAGGAATTTAAAAATTAAACATTTTTACTTACCTCCCAGACAAATGGAAGCCCACCAAAATTCTTGGAAACACCTCGGGACATGTCAGACATGGATCTATACATGGTGGCTAGTGCTGCCTCTCCCCAGTTATACCTCCCCATCTTGTTCACATCCACCATGGAAGCAAGATAGCCCAGTTATGCCATGTCATTGGCACCCACAAAGAGAGTGCAAGAGAGCATGTAGATCATGAATGCCCTAGCTATGCACTCGGGAGCCACTCCCACACCTTCTACTTGGTTGGCAAAATTTTCGAATAGCCATGTTCTCCTAACACCGCGTGAACCTGCCTCAATATCCATCCCCAACATAGTGAGGAGATAAGCACTATCCGTGTTGGCATCCCCATAGAATTCCAACCTCTTTCCCTTAAGGCTTAAACCGGTGATGATTGAGAAATCCTTGGGAGTCATGGTCATCTCCCCAAAACTAAAGTGGAAGGTATTGGTGGTATCCCACCATAGTTTAGCTAAGGCGAGGAGAGCTTGCCTATCCCATTGTTCATTCCATAGGGAGTCAAGAAACCAACTAAAACCCGCTTTCTTTATGAAGTCTCTTGCGGAAGGTTGGGTGTGTTCCATATGCTTCCACCACCCAATAAGATTCTTTATCGAAGACCTTGTGCGTAGGTCTTGGAAATTGGGCTAATCAAGAAGAATTATTCACCTAGTTAGTGTAAAAATCATATGCAAGCATTGATAATTGGCTTTTCAAAAACTAAGTCTTTTAGCTCATGAACAAGTAAACCTTGCTTTGAAAGTTTATGAAAACATTGGTTTTATTCTTCAAACTCATGATCATTGGTAAACCATGCATTCCAAGACCATGGAAACATGGATTTTTCAAAGAAAATAATAAGCAAACTTTATTTTCCAAAGTGGTTTTTTAAGGAAAAAATAAGCGAACCTTGTTCATGAAAACATGGGTTTTTCACAAATATAGCGAACTTTGTTTTTCAAAGTTCATGAAAATGCTTGGTTTTGTTTCTAAAATCAATTAGAAATGAATGCCTATGATTTTGCCTTGCAATACACATCAATTTTACAAAGATTGGATGAATTTTCATCATTCAAGCATTTTATCAAACACTTGGTGGGCACTATTCACCAAGTTTTCAAATTGAATTCTTTTCACATCCAATCCTTGCCAAAATCAATGGGCATTGCAAACATTGCTAGGAATACTCATAGAGAGTTCATGGGAATGCTTTTCAATCAACAAAAATGAAAATTTCAAAGAAAAGTTTAAAATGGGTAAGCTTACCTCTTGCTTGGAATGGAGAAAAGAGAGATGATTCCTTGGTTCTAGAAGCAATTTCTCTTGAGTAAAATCATATATTGGTGCCTTGTATCTACTCTTTGAGTCAAGGAATGGATACTTTGTAGTGGAGTCTTCATTGGGATCCATGGTGGATGAACTAGCTTGTTTTGAGCAAAAATGGGTTTAATGGGTTTTTGATTTGCAAAGTGCTGAAAATTTCTTGTTTTTGATGTGAAATTGGGTGTTAATGATGCTATTTCATGTGTATGAATCCCTCTTGAAGTGTGGATTTGAATGCCCTTGGGCATTGAAGTGATTTTGCAAAATGGGGTATGCTTCCTAGAGAGAGAAACTCTCAATTTTCGGGTTGGGTTGAATGGGGGGTATGAATAGTGCCCCTTGTGTTTTAAAAACCCAGAATTTTCAGCATTAGGCTCGGGTGACCACCCAAGCCTTGGGCGGCTAGCCACCAGGGCCTGGGCGGCTAGCCTCCCAAGGCCTGGTGGTCACCCAAGCCACCTTGTTTTGGCTTTCTCTCTCGCTTTGTCTCGCCTTAGCATGTGATCAAACCCTCTTCCAAATGAGATATTCAACACTTTTTGAGCTTAAAATCAAACATATTTCACCTTGAAATCAATTCTTTGAGTTGATTTTATGTTCAAAAGGGTTGAATATATTTCCCCTGTGCTATGCCAACTCAAGTGACAATGTGTTAAGGCACTTTCCTCTTGCACCATGCTTGTTCAATCTTGATAAATTGATCATATACTCTCATTTCAAATCTTGATTTTTCATCCCACTTGGTTGAACATATTCATCACTTGAATATGTTCTTCTATTTCAAAAGCATGTTCACCTATTGAATATGCTTCCTAGTTTCAGATCCTCATTATCTCTTACTTGGTTAAATATATTCATCGCTTGAATATATTTCTCCATTTCAATGGTGTACTCATCACTTGAGTACACTTCTCAGTTCATTTGTCACTTACTTGGTTAAATATATCTATCGCTTGGATGTATTTCTCCATTTCAATGGTATGTTCATCACTTGAACATACTTCTTAGACCTTTTGTCACTTACTTGGTTAAGTATATCCATCGCTTGGATATATTTCTCCATTTCAATGGTGTACTCATTACTTGAGTACACTTCTTAGATTATTCTCTATCTTACTTGGTTAAATATATTCATCACTTGAATATATTTCTCCATTTCAATGGTATGTTCATTACTTGAACATACTTCTCAGATATTTGCCACTTACTTGGTTAAATATATTCGTCGCTTGGATATATTTCTCCATTTCAATGGTATACTCATCACTTGAGTATACTTCTCAGTCTTTTTCAATCACTTGGTTAAATATATTTATCACTTGAATATATTTCTCCATTTCAATGGTACGTTCATCACTTGAACATACTTCTCAGTTCATTGTCACTTACTTGGTTAAATATATTCATCGCTTGGATATATTTCTCCATTTCAATGGTATGCACATCACTTGAGTATACTTCTCAGATCATTTGTCACTTACTTGGTTACATATATTCATCACTTGAATATATTTCTCCATTTCAATGGTATGTTCATCAGTTGAACATACTTCTCAGATCATTTGTCATTTACTTGGTTAAATATATCCATCGCTTGGATATATTTCTCCATTTCAATGGTATGCTCATCACTTGAGTATACTTCTCAGTTCATTGTCACTTACTTGGTTAAATATATCCATCGCTTGGATATATTTCTCCATTTCAATGGTATGCTCATCACTTGAGTATACTTCTCAGTTCATTGTCACTTACTTGGTTAAATATATTCATCACTTGAATATATTTCTCCATTTCAATGGTATGTTCATCACTTGAACATACTTCTCAGATATTTGTCACTTACTTGGTTAAATATATCCATCGCTTGGATATATTTCTCCATTTCAATGGTATGCTCATCACTTGAGTATACTTCTCAGATCATTTGTCACTTACTTGGTTAAATATATCCATATATCCATCGCTTGGATATATTTCTCTATTTCAATGGTATACTCATCACTTGAGTATACTTCTCAGATATTTGTCACTTACTTGGTTAAGTATATCCATCGCTTGGATATATTTCTCCATTTCAATGGTATACTCATCACTTGAGTATACTTCTCAGATTATTTGTCACTTACTTGGTTAAATATATTCGTGACTTGAATATATTTCTCCATTTCAAAAGTATGTTCATCACTTGAATGTACTTCTCAGTCTCTTTTCATCACTTGGTTAAATATATTCGTGACCAGAATATATTTTTCCATTTCAAAAGTATGTTCATTCGTAGTGGTTTGAATATGCTTCTCTTATCAATTCTCAACCCCCAGTGGTTTAAGTATACTCATGACTTGAGTACACTTCCTCATTTCAATCTCAGGTTTTCAACCTCCTATCATCGTTGGTGTCAATGTGTGATTTCTCCAGGCTTTTTGGAAAAAATGGGTTGTTCTTTATCATTGGTTCACAAGTATAACTTGTTCGCCAATGAGGGGCTTCTGTCACACCCCATTTTTGCACCCCTTACTAGGGTTCATCATTCCATGCATGTTTTTGTTTTGTTTTTGAGTCTAGTCACTTGCATTAGGTTTCTAGAGTCACAAGGACAATGGATATGAATTTTGGTTCAATTCGGAGTTGATCTTGAGGGATAATAAGAGCTTTTGTGACTTGAGGGGCATAATCGTCTTTTGAGTCCCAAACTTTTCATTTGACCTTGAAATGATCTCCAAATTGTCAATTGGAGTTCATATGAATGCATAAGAGGTATTTCTAGTGTCAATTTGATAAATCAATGGCTCGGGATTAAAATGGCTCGATATAGTTCAAGTTGGTTAATTGACCCTTCTTTGGGTTAGCTTTAATTAACTCACAATTATCAACCAAATCTTTTCAAATTGAATTTCATTAGTCATCATTTTACCCTCAAAAGTGTTTTATGAAGTTCAATTTTGATGTGGAAAGCACTTGGTTTGACCCTATGTGCATGCCTATGCTTAGCAAAGGTAGAGCATAGCGGTTAACCGCCTTGTTCAAACCTAACCATGCCCCCATGGTTAGTGGTTTTCACCCTAAAATGTTCAAAAACATATTCCTCATCGAAACACGGTCGTTTTGGCTTTTGTTTCATCAAAATCGGAGTTCATTTGGCCCTTAAAACACTTCTAGGAGGGTTGGGAGGCAAAATAGGAGAAAAATCCGAAGTGGGCTTGGGTGACCACCCAGCCCCGGGCGGCTAGCCGCCTGGGCCCAGGTGGCTAGCCGCCCAGGCCCTGGTGGTCACCCGAGAGCACTTTCCTATTTGCTCTATGTTTCCTTGCTGAAGTAGATTTCTCCCTATTTTGACGAACAAGGACTCTTTTGGACGGGTTTCCTTCCAATTTTTGGTAACTTCTGAGTTACTTAAGCCCCAAGGGGGTCTCTAATAGCCCTTGGATTAATTATTAGGGTTTTAATCCTAGCCATTGGTTAATCCTAATTGAAGTCTATAAATACCCCCCTATGCTTCAGCATAAGGGGAGCCACTTTATGCTTTAAAACCTAAGTGTTTGAGAGAGAATAAGAGAGAGAGACTTTAAGGAGAGCTAGAGGACCTGCTGTAGCCTTGAAGAACATTGATTGAAGTCATCCACAAGAGCAAGAGGGAGTCCATACAGCAGCAAGGAAGGTTCTTCCTAAGGTATTCCTCTTTTCTGTTTAACCTTAAACAAAGGTATCATGTAGGATAGCTCTATTGCATGTAATGATTATGATTTCTACCATGAATTGAGGTTTCTATTAGTTAATACATGTGATAATAATGATGTTCATGATGAGTTTTGCATGCTTTAGAGTTAGTTAATAGGTCTTAATGCATAGTTGTGATTTTTGTGCTTCCTATTGTCCTTGTTTTAGGATAGCATCATTGCATGTTAGAGTTAGGATTTTCATCATGTTATATTGCTTTAGTTAGTTAATATGCATGATTTAAGTTCTGTTTAGTTTGGTTTTAGCATGATTAAAGTTTGTTTTGTATGTTTTTAAGCATATTTGTGAGTTTAGGATTTTAGTGTCCTTGTTTTAGGTTAGTTTCATACAGCATGTTAAAGTAGGTCTTTTTATTGGTTTTTCTTCATAGTTGCTGTATATGTTTTTCATATGGAGTAAATATGATATTTTTGCATGCATGTTAGTTCATTCTAGGGTTTTTATGCATGATATGGTTCTACGATTGTGTTAGGGCTTATGAAAGTTTGTTGTTTTTGTTATTGGCATGTTTAGTGGATGATTTTAGGCCTTAGTACTATTCTGTCCAGATTTGCATGTTAGTGTGTTTGCATGGTTTTGAGCACGTGTAAGGGTGCAAATAGGTGTGGTATTTGTCCTACGGCAAATAGGGCTGCTAATGCTTGAAATGGCTAATGCTTGGAATTATTGCGCTCAGGTAAGTGGGTGTGAAGGTGCCCCAATTCACCTCTCTTCTTCACTCTTTCTCTTCTCCCTCCTAGGGTTAGTTTTTAATACGAGTCTATGGTTTAAATCAAGGGTTTCCTTAACCAATAAAATTCTGGTTTTTCTATCAAAGTTTCCATATTGTGGAGTTCTTTCTAAATTCAAACTTGGTTTATTTATCATATTCAATTCTTTTTCAAATAAGGAAACCTAGGGTTTTTACCATAGGTTTATATTAGGACTTAACCCTAGTTCTAATCAAACTACGTAGACTTTGATCCATGTATTTCGTTGCATGGTACGTAGGCGCTCTTCGTGAGGCTCAAGTCCGTTCTAGGATCTAAGTATCCTAGGTTTATTTCTGTTTTCTTTTCTTTTTTCTTTATTTTCTGTTTTATTTGTTTGTTATGCATGGATGGATGAATGAAATATATGATATGCATGCAATCCTTGTGATGATATACTTGCTGATTTTTGTATGAAAAGATCTTGATTAGCCCAAATGAACTGAGAGACCGAAAGGGTGACATGGGTGCCTATAGGCTTTGCCTAGAACCTTCCCATGTCATAACTTAGCCTCCGAATCCCCGATTTCTTTGGTTTTCAAAAGATTGGTTTTTGCCTTTCCTTTTTTATGGGGTCATTCAAATTGTTTTCTTAAAACAAACTATTTTTAGGGTTTTCCTTGTTTCCTTTAAAAAATAAGGTGGCGACTCCTTTTTCTTTTTCAAACCTATCTATTTCCTTTCCAATCCTTGTGGGCCTGATTTCCGGGGTTCACATTGGGATGTGATGATGACATGATGCATAGAAGGTTTTATTTGCTACATTTATGTTAGAGAGAGATGGAGACCAATGGAAGAAGACAACTTGCACAACTTTGGTTGTTGATATTGAGCCAGTTTTATGGGGCAAATTCATATCTACCTTCTATGAGAAGTATTTTCCCTGAAACTATGCAAGACCAGAAGGAACTAGAATTTATAGAACTAAAGCATGCAGGATGCTACAATGACAAAGTATGAGGCTAATTTCATTTCCTTGTCCAAATTTTATAATTAACCAATATAGGATGTAGTATTTTTCCAACACTCCCCCTCACGTGTAGGCCTAACAAGATAGAAATGGGGTAGTCACATGGACAACAAAGATGGGCTCACAAATGAAATGGACCAAGAAAGACATGCGATACCAAGTTAAGTTTCCTACCCAACAACTTAAGCTATTAAGTGGAGGGCCCAAACAAGTATATGAAGCAATGTCAAAATTTTATAATTAACCAATGTGGGATGTGGTATTTTTCTAACAGTAATGAATCTTGGAAGGCTAGGCAATAGAAGAGGAAGAGATCACACTCTGAACAGCCACAGAGAGGGAAGAAGAAGAACGAGTCAGAAGAGAAAACCTACTGATAGGGAAAGCAAAGAGCAAACCCAGAGGAAGGATTATCAAAAGTGTGGAAATCAGATGGAGATAGGCCTTGCTACCAGTAGACTAGTGTTTGCTTCAAGTGGTGCAAGCTAGGCCACAAGATCAGAGACTGCCCAAAGATGAAGGGAGAGCAAAAAGGACAATATCATGCCAGTAGTGAGGGTCGGGACGTTACAAGACCTATCCAAAAGTGGGTCCCATTCTTTCGATAATGCTGATGTGGCAAGATTGTAGAGATACTAATATCTACTAGAGAGGAGCCAAGCCCTAAGAAGGAAAGAAAAATCTACTGCTTAGCCATTGAATGTCAAATACAACTAATAAAAGGAAAAATACATAAAAAGAAGCATAAATAATAAATAATGCCCAAGATACTCACCCGATATGTTATAGATTGTCAAAGTATCAATTTGTAGGACAGAAAGAAGAACTTCTGACATGTCCCCCAGACGACACCAGCACGCCTAGAAGTGAATCAAAATATTGTCAAAATAAATCAAGATCTGTAAAAGTAATAAAATTACCCAAAACAAAACAATAAATAAAAAAAAATACTGTACTGAGAATATAAGGATAGGTTATGCATTAGATTTGGGATTGTTCTTTTGGATTCATCAACTTAGTGAATATAATGTGAGTATATAATATCTTTCTTATTTTTTCTTTTTAATCAGCAAAAAGAAACCAATTTAGAAGAAAAAGAGAATTACAACTCACAACAACTTGGAAAAAACAAGGCCAACATATACATGCTACTTCTAAATTGTCCCCACTACAAATCAACTCAAGACCACACTCAACTAAACTAGAAAAACAAAAAACAAAACAAACCTAGCCTAGCAATAGCACACGTAAATGAAAACACCGACTACACACAAGGAGGTAGTCTAATTTGGAGGCATTGTGATTAATATTTGACATTTTTCCTTTGTAAAGCTCAAGTTCACTTATATTTGTAAAACTAAATTTTTAATTCAAAATTTTTATATATTTTACAAATTGAGAGTCCATCTTGGATTATATTTTGTTCATACAAGTTTGTTTTGACCCAACCAAGTGGTTATCTAATTTTAGGGTATTTTAATCGATATTTCCCTAAGAAGCCTAAACACAATTATATGTGTAAGTTTCAAACTTCTAAGTTAATAACACAATAGTACTATTGAATGTAAACATGAGATATAACTTACCATTTAGGAAGAAGCTATGCTTGTGCATCAAGGTCTTCAATAAGGTTACCATCTCATTTTGCTTGATCCTCATCTCTTGCATCTTTGCCTGCTGTGCCTCAAACCGTTGCTTAATATCTACAACTTCCTGCCTAGTTGTCTCAACCTCTAGCTCAAATTGCTGCCTAGTCTCCATAGCTTCTTGCCTAACTATAAGACGACGGTTGACAAATGACTTCAAACCCGAAATGTGATTAACCATGAGCTATGATCTGTTCTTTTGCTTTTGTAATGCTTCTTCTCTACATTATACAAAAAAACTGTAAGAAGCATATCGAATTCAAAATTTAAACAAAAAAAAAAAAAAAAAAAACCTTTCATTTGCATCAAATAGGATATATTAAAATATAATTACCATTGTGTAAGAATGAAACTTTGCTAGAGGAAACTAAATCTATCACTAATAATTACATCTTGTTTAACACTTGAAATACTTTTGAGCTGAGCTGCTCACAAAGACAGTCCCACATGTCTTGCCCCATGTTTTTTGGAGGGTAGTCGCTTGCATATTTTTTGGAATATTTATATAGATTAGCTCACCAATTTCATGAAGTCTTTAACACCTTGTATATATTTAGGGCAAAATCTATCATTGAGTTGCATCCAAGTCTTATCCATCCCTATGATCCTATCACAAGTTGGATAATCGTGTTATCCTCATGGGATGAGGCTGCTTGGATCCAATCCAATGCTCGAAACCCATCCTATGGGGGTTGACTAACATGGAAGGATTGCACTCAAGAGCACTCATGGCTTGAGAAGCCATGTGTGATGAGATAAAGCCATGAAATCATGGCTGTTTTTCCAGCCACAGTAGCAGTAATAACAGATTTAAGATCTTCCAAATTCATTATAGGGCTTTATAGGTTGGAACACCACCACCATTTAGATCACCTAATGCCATTAGATGGCAACCTAGTGCAGCAAAGCCACAGCTGTGGCATGGTAGCCATAAAACCATGCTGGATTTGGAGCTGCGGTAGTAGTTTGGAGTTCACAGCCCTGCCAAACTTGATAAGGGAGTTAATGTTGGTAATTATCTTATTACATCTAGGCTAAGCTCACAAGATCAAATCATCCAAAAGAAAAAAAAAAAAGGATCTCATCAAAGTCTAATAAATATGTATACACACACACGCACCCACATTATAATAAATACTATTAAAACCTTACACTCAAATACATATATACATATTATGTAATCATTCTATTCTAATAATCATAAGAATTAGTCGATTTACTCAATAATCTACATGCACTAATGGCATGTCTTTGCCTATTTTTTTGGGGGGGTTTACTCATAATTAAATTTTTTTGCCGGCCTTACAATAGTATATAGTAAAAGATAAATACTTTACTGACCTTGCACTAACCATGGGTTCATACCGCACCAATCAAGCTGATTTTTCATGTTCAAATGATCAAGGGAATGCTTAGATATATATCTATACTACTTATAAAAGTTTGAATGTCAAAAAAGCTTTTGATTGACCAATGTATTCTTATTTTATATTTTAAATATATCACTACCCTTATACACGGTACATTGATTAGAAGAGAAAATAGGAATATAAAATATAAAACACATAAAGAGGAAATAAGAATATAAAGCACATAAATATAAATAGGAATTCTAAGTATACTATAATTCTATCCTTATACATAGTGCATTGATTGGAATAGGAAATAAGAATATAAAACACATAAATATAAATAGGAATTCATAGTATACTATAATTCGTATACTTTAATTGGTAAAACCACATAAATAGGGAATCAAATTCGTATAAAATCCTAAACCTTAACATATGTCATCTACATAATTCTAAATTCTACTTTCTCCATTAACAGTAGGATTCTGAATTCCTCTTTCTCCATTAATAGCGTTTTCTACCTTATTTGATAAATGTTTCTTTACAAAATTCGATAACTTTCTCTTAGAATAAAAAAACCACGTACATCACACGTGTGCACCAACTAGTAGAACCAAGTGGGTCAATCAAAAACATGTAAGAAGCTAGAAGGGGAAGGTAAATTGCACCACAGATAATCATATGTCAATATTAATCACTGGAATCCAAGTTTGACTGCCAAAACTCCATTACAACTAAAAATAATATGCAGCCAAAGTAAAACAAATATATATAAAGATATTTAATGTAATATATAAGATAAAATAAAATTAACTAGCTCTTCCTATGCATCTTTTATAATCTTAATTCTACTATCTCCAAGTTCAGTCATTATCCTAACAATCCAAAAGAAATTTCTCTTACTCTGCTTTCTCAATCTGCGGAAAAGAATTGAAAATTTTCAAAATTATGTTTATCTCATGTAAATGCAAAATAAAAACTGCTAGCATAAAGAACATTGGGTGCAAGGTTATTTAAAACACAACCAAAGCAAAACCACACATACAAACACCCATCACCCACTAAAAAAAAAAAAAAAAAAAAGTTGTTGGCCTCTGTTTTACTTGATGAGAAATCATTGATGAAATCATTCACTTCATTTTGCTTACTATGGAGATTGTTGGCCTCTGTTTGGATTTTGGAAAGCTAAGAGGGAAAGGAAAGGTTGTATAATTGCTTTATTTTTTTTTGTATTTGAGATATTTGGTTTGTTTATTGCGCTTCTGTATAACAATTTTTTTTTCTTGACAATGTAGGTGTTATATGGTATACATACAATTAATAAAAAGAGAGAACAAAAAATGAAGCTATCAAAATATATTTCAACTATGAATGAAAAACCCTTTTTGAAAAGCCCTATATGAGCCCAATCTACACAATGCCCAATCTATTGCTAAAGTTGTTATTAAACATTGTTAAAAATAAATGAATAAATAGAAGACTCACTTGAAATAAAATCTGAGCACAATGCTGCCCAAGTATTTGTTCCTTTACACTTCCTCCGGCTAGAAGAGAATTTCCAATAGAGTTGAAAGAAGAAAAATTAAGGATTAGAAAAAAATAAAGGAAGAACCGTTATAGTTTCGGAAAGTTCTAACAGTCCTAATTAAGAATAATCTAGAAAGAGAATAAGAATAAGAATCGTTTGCACATTTGAAGGAAGAATAGAAATCAGTTTGGGTTAATTCAAATTGGAGTTAAGAATTTTAACCAATGAAAATAGTTTGGATACAATGGTTTCAACCCAAAGCCAACAAAGCCAACCCAAAAAAATATCAATCAAAATAAGCTAAAATTTACAAATGAATGATAAAGAAATTTCAAAATCAAATATAGGAATACCCATTCAAACAATACCCATTCGAATGCGGGATTTTGCCCATAAGTTCTTGAGGTAATTTTACCAATGAAAATTTTATTATTATTTTCATACAAATTCCATTTTATTTCCTTCGGTATTTGGGTGTCTCATCAGGTCTTTTGAAAATATATATATATGTTTCATTCCATATCTAAGATTACTTTGGTTGTTGGGAATCGAACAAGAGGGAAAAATAGAAGTGCGGAATATAAAAAAATTTTCCTAAGATTCCCAATCCCATGAATCTAACTATGCATAACACAAAATCAACCCCTAACTACAAAGAGGGTTAGAACACTTACAGAATTTTTGTCTTCTCCTTTTTGCTCCAAGCTTTGATTCCGGACAGCGGTGAATGAGCAGCCCAAGTGTGCTGCCTCCAACTGTATCCACACCTAGCTAGAGCTTCAAGTCCTTTCTTTCTTCTTCCTTGTTGTTGCTAGAGGTGGAGAAGAGAGAGAGAGAGAAGAGAGCCTCCAAGGGGCTGGACGGCTAGGGTTTATTGTGCAAGCCTCTTATGCCATGTCACACATAAGTGTGACTTATATAGGCAGCCCACTAAAGGGGGCTGGCCATGGGGAAGAAACCCTAATAGGGTTATGTGTAATTACTCTTAATTGCACATTAACCCCTATTATTTGTATCAAATACAAATAGGCCCATAAAGAACTATTCTTTATTCACTAAAACCCTTTCTCTCATAGACTTTAAAGCCCTTCTTGCATGATCAGTGTGTGACCCATTGGGTTCACATCATTAAGTAGTAGGAATAGCACGAGGTGTGCACAATGGAACTCTTTCCATTTAGGGTCTAATTGGAACTCCTTCCAATTCCCTAATTGATTATAACTCACTTATATCAATTAGGGCTTCTACTAACCATGAGTAACACCTAGCATATGGCTCATGGTGTGGTCCTTAATGAGGTGAATAGTCATTTACAAAGAACCCTTCTGTTATAGTTTATAGGTTACAATTGCATCCTTCCTTCAACACAATGTCTCCAATTGAACTAATAGGACATGGAAGTCTGTCAAGTCCCTAGTTCAATTAGTTTATACTCATTCATAGATATCAACTCATAGATGAACTCATGAAACTCTTTTCATATTCATCCTACCACGGCCATGGATTTAATGAGTTATATTATGAATGGTATATGAGACATTCTCTCTCTTTTTCCTGAGAGTGATGGATCCCTTGTTGATCACTCACATGCCTTCACACACATAGCAGTAGGGCCAATGAACACCTTTGCAGACCCCTGAATAGGATCTGCACTTAGTGTTATCAAACTTCTAAAGCTACATGCATAAGGCAACTATGGTGTCTCAGGTCTAAGGATTACTTGTACCACTATAACAATGAGAAACTGATTGACAGGCAGGATAAAACTCCATTCAGTTTATCTCATATCTTTGGTCACATTCAGTGTACCTATTCTTATAATAGGCACCCACTTGTTGGTTGTAGTGTCTCCACACAAATAGCTTGAGACTAGCTATCCTCCTATAGAGTCAACCTAACAAGTGCTAGTCCTATGGTTCATTACTGTCCATCATAGTGAACCTTCAACTAGGAATGCTTAAGGAGTTTAGTACAGAGATATATCTATAGTCTCAAAATTACAACTCTTTGTAATTCCATATTCTCAACTCTAACTCCATGGACATATTATGTAAATATAAATGATGCATATAAACATAATAGAATAAGCCCTTTTATTAAATCAATAATAAATGTGACATACATAAATGAAATCAAATGATTGTTCCTAATCCCTAAACAATCATCTCTATGATTGGCTCTAGGGCATAATCCTAACAATCTCCCACTTGCACTAAAGCCAATCGACCATGTATCGCATACCTATCTTCTCAAGATGTTGGTCGTAGACATAACCAATTATGTTTTAAAGCTTTAGTCAGTAGGTCTACAAAAACTTATGTAGATAATATCTTCTGTAATGTATCTATTACCTCTTCCAATGATTCCTCTAATCACTTGGAATTGTCACTCTATGAGTTTGGACTTTTGATGAGACCGTGATTCCTATACTTGAGCTATAGACCCATTGTTGTCACAAAACAAGGTGTGGGCAACTCAATGGAAGGAACAACTCTAAGTTCTAAATGAACTTATAGATCCAAACAATCTCCTAGACAATGCGACAATTAATTCACCCTCAATAATGGAATCCACTGTATCTTTCATACAGTTCTTCCATTAAGTATTTCACCAACTAAAGTGAATATAAAATATACCCCATATGGATTATATCTAAATCCATATACCCATCTACTATGAGTTTACAATTTCCATATACAATCCAATATTCCAAATTTGAATTGATTGATAACTATTTGTAACAATTACAACATAATAGATATCAGGTTCAATACATAGTGTAAAATAAGGCTTCTTAACACTTTAAGAATCTTACTTGTGTTATCCTAGGGCACATGCCCTTGAATAATGAATTCTTATTTGAAGTAAATCAGACCTCCCTTAGAATTCTCCATGTTGAACTCCTTCAACATTTCAACTATGTTTAATGATTTGGAGATACTTAGCAATCTATATGATCTATCTCTATAGATCTTGTTGGATGCTTCTGCCAAATCTTTCATGAATTAGTTTTTCTCCAACAACCAAAACGATTAGGATGTCATTCATATATCATTCATAATGATTAGGATGTCATCTTATTGATAGGACAAAGAAAAACAATTGCACTCCCACTAACCTTTTATACACTCATGGTCCATCTATACAATGAGAGAAATCAAACAATTTGATTACTTCAACTTTATAGATGTTCTAATTATGAGAACCTTGTAGTCTATTAATAGACTTCTATAACTTACACACTTTTATGGTTTTTCACCATTTGATATAACATTTTTATATCCTTTTTGACATATCTCATATTCAAAATGTGTGTTTATAGATAACAAGATCCAAATGGATTTCAGCATAACTATTATCAAACAAGTTTCTTTATAGACAACTTTTTGCCTATGTTGAAAACATTCTTAAACAGCCAAGCCTTTTAGGTCTCTACCTGTCCATATTGGATTTAATGACTCTTAGTCATTTCTCAAGTTGATGTCAAACATCGCCTAATCATAATCAATAGGATTATCTTGGTGATCTTTATCACCAAAGAACAATTCTTTCACATTCTAATGGAGATACAATATCTCTCTTATGTTAAAGAAATATCCAATTTGATCTATGAAAAGAATGTGGTGTAATTAAAGGTTTTGCCTCAATAGGGCCAAGGGTTGGATCTTTGTTGGTTTGTGGCTTTACAAACAATTCTGTAAATTCTATCTACTTTTGCATCTTTCTTGAATGAACTCTTTCTCAAGAAAATCCAGCAATCATCCTAATGGATAACTTTTGTTCATTAGAGTAATAGAAATACTATCCCAACCACTTTTAGGATATACCACAATTCAACACTTGCTTGACCTTATTTCCAGATTGTCTACATTATGTTTCCAGACAAACGTAGCACAAGCCCAAGCCTTAACTTCTTTAAGTTGGGTTTCTTCCCATATCATATCGGATATAATTGGGACAAAACTGGAGTGAACCCTAAATTATCAATATGTAGCAATTTTAAGGTATATCCTAGATGGATACATTAGTAAAACTCATCATGGATCAAACCATATCTTAATAGGGTTCAATTTGTTCTCTTAGATTCACCATTGAGCTATGGTATTCTAAGATGAGTCTACTATAATTGAATGCATGCTCTACATGACTATATACATCACAATATATTAGTCAAATTATAAATGTAACTCTTTTACTTCACCAAGTAAAAGATGGGTTTGGTCATCTCATAACCAAATCATAATCGTTACATTTAAATGAGAGTCTCTACATCTCTTGTATTCTCGAAATACGTTGCATTCGCTCTAATTAGTCATTTAAATTCAGAAATCAAATTTCTAGAATGTCTTAAATGACCTCGTTAAGAAATAAGTTCCCAAAATTAATCTAGCAACTCTTGCTCTATTAAAATTTTTAAAGGTAACTTATTATCTACTTAACTTTCTGCTTCGATTTAGATTACACTAGAATCCAAAAACCAAGAAGCAGAACTAACCAACAATTTAGTTTAGAGCATGAACCAAAACTTCAAAAGTTTGGTTCTTCTAGGAAGACTGATACTTTATCAAGTTCCCTTTACAATACCTTATGTTTACTACAAAATAATTATATTTCTTTGTCTTTGACTTTTCAAGACTTGCTTTCCTCTATGCTTCCATTTTAAATCACATCTAGCTTCTCAAGCTATTCTATGTGATTAATCATTTTTCAAAAGAATGATTATTAATAAACAACTTTTATTACATCCTAGTCCAGAAGAAGTCCTTTACAAGTACTATACTTTATAGTATTATTTTACTCACAATACAACCTTTGTATGTGATGTAGGACATCAAAGGCACTTGCATTGACTAATTTTGCTTCTGAAGCTCATTAGTCATCAATACTATCATATAGCATGGCAACAAGATGCCAATTGCGCATAGTGTCTTTTTCTTCTTAGGATGTTTTATGGAAGGCCTTTAATAAAAGGCCTAATAGCATATAAACAATCTTTTGAAATTGAGAACAATTCTCAATTTCCTAAGTCAATCAAAGAAATCGGGTTTAGTCAAACTATCAATATCCTATATTAGGAAATAGGGGTTTTGAGGTGAGTAATTAGGTAATCTACATAAACAAAGAATTAGATTTCATTTTTATCCATAATGATTGGGTCTTTAATCATATGGTACCTCCCACTATTTTATCAAATTCCATACACCCTCTAATGGAATTCGGGAATCTCATTCCTAATGGGGATTGGGGTCCCACTGTGACCTAGAAGCCTCACATGTTAGTTTCTTGACTTCTAACCCACAATAAGAAGACAACTCTTTGTCTATTGCTTCATAAGCAAGTTCCAATCATTTTGCCTCTAGGGAACATACACCTCACATGTTAGTTTCTTGGAATACTTCCCTAGTTAAGTTAAACCCATCATTCACACAGGTATGTTTCGCCAAATATATACCTCACATGTTAGTTTCTTGGTATATACCAGTTTAGGCACCCCATGATATCTCATATGTGATAGTTTCAAGTAATGTCTTTAACATGGGTAGCTCCTACATGTCTGCAGCCAGGTACCCACATTAAGGGACGTTAGATGATCCTATAATGATGGAAGGCAATGAAGAATTCATTCCCCAATGACTTCTCCATTTTCAACTTAATATTAAATAAGAGGGGTTTTAAAGGGTCTCATCAAATTAACATGCATCCTATGTATCAAAATTTAAACATATAAATTATGCTATTTATAATCATACATCTCATGCTATTATAAATCATACATCGCATGCTATTATATATCAACATATATAAAGTACCATATTTTGATATTAGCCCCTAAGTGAATAGGTAACATATACCAAACTATGGTATTGGAGCTAATACAATTATCTCATAAATTAAAGCTCCCACTATGATGATTATGGACTTTGAGAGGATTCAATCCAAGCCAATAGATTGAATCCAAGGTCTAAGGTGGGTGTAGGTGATCGTAAAATAAACCATTCGTAACATGCATGCTTTCTTGAAAAACTTCTCTAAGCTTTCAAGTCCTTCAATCTGCTCCCTTGGCTTGATGGTCTCCACCATTGGCTTGTTGGGCTCTATCATGCTCCTTTGGGTCCACCATGCTCCTTAGTGCGCTCTCGATTACATAACATTTACATAATTTAAAGAAAGGGATACATAAGGGGAATGTGGGGTACATAAGAGAATGATAGAGAGAGAGGGAGAGGGAAGGTGGCATGCAAGCCCCAAACAAATTACATCACCTTAATAAAATTACAACTCTTGTAAATAATAACATCCCATTCATAAGACGGCCAATCACAATTGGTTTAAGGGGTATAGTCCATAATCATCATCCAAACACATACATACAATCTCATTGCATAATGTAAAGAAAAACTGTAAGCATTAAGACATATGGGCATTATGGTAATTCTCTTGAATGATTTACATTAATCTCATTAATGCATCCTAATCTTATTAGGTTTAAACAAAAATATCCAGAATTAAATAAAGTCTTAACATTTAAGACATTTAGTTTCAATTAATCAAATTAATAGAAACATATAAAGTTTCCTAAAATAACTCTAATATCCAATATTAGGGTTTCCTTATTTAAACAAAACAATTTCATTTAATTAAGAATTTCCAGATTTTAATTTAATCCCCAATTGTATTTTAAACCATTTAAAACATTATAAAATTAATCAATATTAATTAAATAATTAACATGGGAATTAACTAAAATCAATTAAATGATGAATTAGTGCATTAGGGTTTCCTAAAACCCTAAACCCTAAATGCATAACCCTAAACCCTAAATGCAAGCCCTAATCATTAAATGCCTTATGATTGGTCATTTAATGACCAATCATTAAAACCCTAGGTTCATACGGTATTTAATAAAAGGGTTTAGGGTTTAATTAATGCCAAATAGGGTATTTATTACCCTTAATTAATTACACTAATTAGGGTTATCAAAAACCCTAACCCTAGACATCATTAATGGTATTAATTATGCCCTAACAATTAATAACCATGATTGGTCATTTAATGACCAATCATTAACTCTTAATTAAGGTAATTAATATTCCAATTAGGGTTTTAATTAATGCCATAATGAAATTAGGGTTTCATCATTAACTCAAAATTAGGGTTTCATCCTTAACTCTATGCAGCCGTCACTACCAGGGGGCTGCCTGAGCTTGGCTAGGCTGCCATGGCCACCAACGACTGTGGGAGGCCATGGCCAGTCATGGGAGAACATCCTAGGGGTGTGGGACAAGCCTCTGGACACGTGAGAAGTGGTGGAAGTGGCTGCCATTATCAAGAACAATCAGGGTTTCCAAAACCCATTGCTGGAGCCATTGTTGCAGACCTTGAAGGTCACAATAGCTTCTAAATCCTTATCAATTCGACTCCTCCATTGAAACCAGCTTTTGTATCATGTCCCTACATGAAATACTAAGCTAATAGAAGAGGTTTGGATGATCTAATCATCACCAATTGTTCTAAACAATTAAAACAACAGTAGGCTGCCCAGAATTTGACAGCACACTGTCCATGGTCAGAAATTGATTTAAAACCCAGCAAGGTGAATGAATTAGGCTACCAAACGAATTTTCCCAGTATCCTACATGTCTTAGGAAACTAATGCAATTGGTTTCATGCAATTTGGAGTTCCCTAACTCAAGTTCTAATCAAAACTCCATTGATGACTTTTCTGCAGAGAAAATCTGCTATGCTGTTCATGAAAAATTTTCAAACTTTTTGAATCTTTTTCCATCAAAACCTTTTTGAAACTTAAAGAAAATCATATACACATGATATATAATGATCCTATAATGATTTTCCATCATAAATACAGCAGCTTTAATTAGAATTAATTGCAAGAACCTTAGGGTTCTAAAACCCAGATTCAGCCTCCATGGTGTTCTTCTCCTTCTTCCTTCTGTTCTAGCATCTTAATCCAATTATGATGCATCTAAATGCTTGGGAACCTTTCCCTACCATGTATAGAACATAATCCAAGTGGTGGCAACCATTTCCATGCCTTTGATCTCCATCAATAACTCAAAGTTGTGGCTATTGCATCATTCCCGAGCAAAACTGTCTTTCCAGACAGCTTGTAGTAAAAAATTCATAACTTTCACTACAGAACTCGGATTGACGCACCGTTTGTTGGGTTGGAAAGCTTATTCGAAGACCTTTCTAAGCATATATGGCTCGAAAATTTTGGAGAAGAACTCTGAATTCGGCATGCAAAAGAAGATGACGGTTTTTCATGGCAACCATGAAAACTGTTCATAACAGTTTTATAAAACCCTAGTTTCCTTATTCTTCTTCTCCAAACTCAAACCCTATGCAACCTATTGCATCCATGGCTACACTTAACCATCAATTAGAAGAGGAGTAAAAGAGAATTGACCTAGGGTTCCAAACCCTAGGTTCAGCCATGGAGGAAAACCAATTATGCAGAAAAAATTTCCAGATTTTTGAATCATTCAACTACACCATAATTACCAGCCCATATGTATTTTGTATTATGCATAATCATGGCTCTGATACCACTGTTGGGAATCGAACAAGAGGGAAAAATAGAAGTGCGGAATATAAAGAAATTTTCCTAAGATTCCCAATCCCATGAATCTAACTATGCATAACACAAAATCAACCCCTAACTACAAAGAGGGTTAGAACACTTACAGAATTTTTGTCTTCTCCTTTTTGCTCCAAGCTTTGATTCCGGACAGCGGTGAATGAGCAGCCCAAGTGTGCTGCCTCCAACGGTATCCACACCTAGCTAGAGCTTCAAGTCCTTTCTTTCTTCTTCCTTGTTGTTGCTAGAGGTGGAGAAGAGAGAGAGAGAGAAGAGAGCCTCCAAGGGGCTGGACGGCTAGGGTTTATTGTGCAAGCCTCTTATGCCATGTCACACATAAGTGTGACTTATATAGGCAGCCCACTAAAGGGGGCTGGCCATGGGGAAGAAACCCTAATAGGGTTATGTGTAATTACTCTTAATTGCACATTAACCCCTATTATTTGTATCAAATACAAATAGGCCCATAAAGAACTATTCTTTATTCACTAAAACCCTTTCTCTCATAGACTTTAAAGCCCTTCTTGCATGATCAGTGTGTGACCCATTGGGTTCACATCATTAAGTAGTAGGAATAGCACGAGGTGTGCACAATGGAACTCTTTCCATTTAGGGTCTAATTGGAACTCCTTCTAATTCCCTAATTGATTATAACTCACTTATATCAATTAGGGCTTCTACTAACCATGAGTAACACCTAGCATATGGCTCATGGTGTGGTCCTTAATGAGGTGAATAGTCATTTACAAAGAACCCTTCTGTTATAGTTTATAGGTTACAATTGCATCCTTCCTTCAACACAATGTCTCCAATTGAACTAATAGGACATGGAAGTCTGTCAAGTCCCTAGTTCAATTACTTTATACTCATTCATAGATATCAACTCATAGATGAACTCATGAAACTCTTTTCATATTCATCCTACCATGGCCATGGATTTAATGAGTTATATTATGAATGCTATATGAGACATTCTCTCTCTTTTTCCTGAGAGTGATGGATCCCTTGTTGATCACTCACATGCCTTCACACACATAGCAGTAGGGCCAATGAACACCTTTGCAGACCCCTGAATAGGATCTGCACTTAGTGTTATCAAACTTCTAAAGCTACATGCATAAGGCAACTATGGTGTCTCAGGTCTAAGGATTACTTGTACCACTATAACAATGAGAAACTGATTGACAGGCAGGATAAAACTCCATTCAGTTTATCTCATATCTTTGGTCACATTCAGTGTACCTATTCTTATAATAGGCACCCACTTGTTGGTTGTAGTGTCTCCACACAAATAGCTTGAGACTAGCTATCCTCCTATAGAGTCAACCTAACAAGTGCTAGTCCTATGGTTCATTACTGTCCATCATAGTGAACCTTCAACTAGGAATGCTTAAGGAGTTTAGTACAGAGATATATCTATAGTCTCAAAATTACAACTCTTTGTAATTCCATATTCTCAACTCTAACTCCATGGACATATTATGTAAATATAAATGATGCATATAAACATAATAGAATAAGCCCTTTTATTAAATCAATAATAAATGTGACATACATAAATGAAATCAAATGATTGTTCCTAATCCCTAAACAATCATCTCTATGATTGGCTCTAGGGCATAATCTTAACATTGGTATCATACATTACTAAGAGAAAAAAATGGATTGATTCCCCTAATCTATTATAGAGAAACGATGACACCATTCCCCTTACTAGTTCTCTCTCTCTCTCTCTCTCTCTCTCTCCATCTATATATATATATATATAGCTATATCTACATACAGAGAAATCCTTGCTGAGCTAATATGTGTATAGCAGAGAGAAAGAAAATAAATAAATGGGTACTGTTCGGATTTGAAGAAGATGTTTGATATATATATATATAGATATAGAGGTGATCCCATCAGCACTATGCATTGGGGGTTGTACCCTTTGCATTGATTCAATACAGCTCACATCTCACTAATGCACAAGGTACAACTCCCAATGCAGGTTTTGATATAAGATATATCAGCACGTGCTTACCTGATCATAATCCTATATATATATATATAGATAAATAATATATAATATAATATCAAACCCATTATATATTATATAATAATTGCGTTTCCTTTTGGATAAATGAACTGCCTTGCTTTAGGAGACGTCCTTGGGTTGTGTTTGTTACGAGGGAATAAGAGAATGAATGGAATGAAGCCCAAGGGTTAGCCTAGTGGTGAGGGAGGGTAGGGAAAAAGGTAGGAGCAGGATAGGTTAGGGGTTCGAACCCCTCCCAATGTACCCAAAAAAAAAAAAGGAAAAAAAAAAAGAATGAATAAATTAATGGAATGGTGATTTCATTAGCCCAAAAAGAGTAATTGTTTGATAGCCCAAAGAATGGAATGGTCATTCTTTTGTGGGAATCTATTTTCTCTAAAGATTGAATAGCCATTCCTTCTCAAACAAAGAGAAATGACCATTTCCATTCTTTAAAGAATGAAATCATTAAAAGTGGGAATTCCATCCCTACTCCCTACCAAACATTGGAATGAAATAACTGTTCCTATTCTATTCTCATTCTCATTCCATTCTATTCACTTAGGCCACGTTTGTTTGGTTAGAATGGAATGGATGGAATGGAATCTTATTCCAATTCATTCCAAACAACATGTTTGGATGAGGTAATTAAATGGGAATAAAATCAAACAATAGTAGTGAATTATAATGATATTCATTCTGTAATGTATATTTCAATTTCATTCTATTTCAGACTATTTCGAACATGCAATCAAATTCCATTCTTACCCATTCCATTCCAACCAAACAAACATGGCCTCAAACTAAACAGTGCCTTAGCTCTTTCAATTGAAGATGGGAAGACAAATTATTATGGCAAGCAATAGGAGTAAGAAAACGAAAGCACTAAGCCATCACATGCATTTAGCGTTCTACATTGTTGTCCACAACATGCATGAGTCGTTGAGACCAACAATTACATGGATTGGGATTTGCTCAAGTTGGGGTCTTCAACTAGACGCTCAATTTAGCGTTAGATTTTGGACATGTGGGGGGATGTAATTATCAATGGCTGGGATGAGAAAGCTTTAGCATTTGCAGGAGAAGCCCAACCGTTGATAATTGCATCCCCTCACGTGTCTGAAATCTAACGCTAAATTGAGCGTCCAATTGAAGACCCCAACTTGAGCAAATCCAAATCCCGTTTACATGGTGTATCACGTTTAGCCTTTAATTATTTTCAAAAGCAAGTCGCTATATATATTGCCCTAAGTGGGAAAAGACACCACGAGCACTCACAATGAAATTCCGTCTTTCCACTAGGAGATGGGCCATTATTTCACATTATTATTTCACACTTGCCCAGAAGCCCTTTTTATTCTGTTAGACAGGAATCAAAAGCCCTTTTTAATGGAGGTGGCTAGCAATTTCCTTGTTTAAAAGGGTTGGATTTGACACATTCTACCTAAGGTGATGGAACTTCTTAACAAAGTTAATTAAAGTTTTGATTACAATTTTAAAATTTCTGACACGGAATTTGAGTCTAAAAACTTAGGATAAATTGCACTTTAGGATTCAAAGTTTGGGTCAAGTTTTACTTTAGGATCCAAAATTTAAATTGCGTTAATTCAATACCTGAATTATTAGTTGAGTTGCAATTTGAGGCTTGCTGTCAGAATTTTCAATATTATTCTTACTTTACTCCTATTATAGGTTTGAAAACCCTATTTTACTTCTATCACCATCTAATAAACATTTATATTTTGACCAGATCTAAATCACTTTAATCTTCTTTCTCTCAATCTCTCTATATTACCCCTATCAACATTTAATAAACCTTTATATTTTTCATTTACAAAACTACAAATCTAACAGCAAAGTGATTCAGATCTGGTCAAAATATAAAGGTTTATTAAATATTTATAAGGGTATAATAGGGTTTTCAAACTCATAAAAAGGGAAAAATAAGATAATACAAAGAATTCTAATAGCAGGTCCCAAATTGCAACTCAACTATTAATTCGAGTACTAAATTGACGCAATTTAAACTTGGAGACCTCTATTGGCACCCAAAGACTTGCTTTTCATCCCTTACTTACTTTACACTTTAAGATTTTTATGAAAAATATATAAGGTTTTCATAAAAACTTATCGCGCTATTCATTATAAAACATTATTTTGAACAACTTTTTGGAAGAAAGTTATTCTAAAATCTCTTGTTTAAGTAGACTTTTTAATCATTTATGATGTGAAGACTATAAATGCCAAAAAAGATTATTTAAAAGATAAATTTTGCAAAAACTTTCTTATGAAAAGTTGTTCGAAATAATGTTTTTTAATAGAATACAAGATTAGTTTTTATGAAAATCTTCTATATTTTTTTATAAAACGTTAAAATGTAAAATAAGTAGAGGATGAAGGCAAGTCTTGGGATGCCAATAGAGGCCTCTTGTAAACTTTGGATCCTAAAGTGAAAATTGGCCCCAATTTTGAACCCTAAAATACAATTTATCCAAAAACTTTAAGAAATTCCACTTTAAAAGGCAAATTATACCTAGAAATTTTTTACCCAATCTCACTCTCGAGTCTATGGAGACGACCCAGACTAAAAGTGGGCATTCCACCATCCCAAGGTCTGTAACATGAGTCCTATTCTAATGCACGCTGAGCTCATGCGTGCATCACTACGCCATCGATCAGCCGAACTAGTGGGTGGGTTTCCCACGCATGTCAAAAAACTTTTCTATGCACCACAACAACAACAATGCACTAGACTCGAGTCTAGCTTCCATGCCTATAAAAGCTCCGCAACCCCATTTCCCCTGGCTTATTTAAGAGTGCTGATCAAGATCGACACTGGTTCCATAAAAAATTAATAAATTATGGGGTCATCTTTAACTGTGACCACACGTCTGCTATTATTCTTACTCTCATGGTTTTTTCATCTTGTTATGACAGGTTCTTCAGCTTCTAAACACCCACTATGCCGTGATGATGAGAGCTCAGCCTTGTTGCAGTTCAAGCATAGCTTTTCGATTGATTATCGGGATGGTTCTGGTAATACTTCCGCAGGGTCGGTCTTGAGTTTTTTGAGGTTTCAGGCGAACTCCTAAAATGGGGCTCTCTATACATATTCATACGCACAATAAAATTTATACCCAATAATTTTTTTTCCTTAATACACACAAAATTTGCCTAAATATATGAGTACTAAAATTTGCGTATATAAATTAAGATAAAAAATAAATATCTATAAGAACTATATAATAAATAAAATCTGATCTTCTTCCTTTATAACTTAGAAAAAATCACATATACAGGAAGAAGAAGAAAAAAAAAATTTAAAGCTATAATACCAAAAAAAAAAGAGCCAACTACAGCAAAGTATCACTTAAATATTACTCTTTACGCATTTTTAGCTGCAAAATCACTTATTAAGTTAGCATAATCACGCTTTTTTACTATATCATGTTCAATGGATAATATAGCTAATCCATTCAATCTTTCCTGTGACATAGTGGAATGAAGGTAAGATTTGATCAACTTCAAGTTTGAAAAACTTATTTTTGCAAATGCAACTAGGACTGATATGATTAATAATATTTTATAAGCAATCCATGCATTTGGGAAATAACTGTTCATTTCCTTCAAATAATTCAATACTTCAATTGGCCCTTTAGATTTGTTAGTAAAACTTTTTTCAAGACCTTTAATTTTAAAAATAAATCTCCCCCAATAATATCATAGTGACCCTTATATGTGTGTGTGTGTGTGTGTGTGTGTGAAAGAAAAAGTAAAGAAATTAATTAATTCAAAGAGAGAATGGCTTGAACGTTTGGTGTACCTGACTTTTTTGTCTAAGAGGTAATCAAATACTTTTAATATTCAAAACTAATGGAGTTTGGAGGCTCGAGGCAAATTGACAGAGGCGTTAGATTTAATCTGATTTAGAGTTTAATGTTTTTTTTTTTTTTTTTTTTGGGAGGGGGGTGGGGTGGGTTTGGGCTTATGTTTACTAACAGTTCTTAAAGAAAAATTATTCACCCTATATACGTACATTCATATATACTGTGAACTTTGCAAAAAAAAAAAAAAAAAGTTTCTCATTAACAACACTCAAAGTTACAAGAGATTATATACAAGGTTAACCCCAAGAAACAAAAATACTAAACTACCCCTTATGTATTTACAAAATATACATCTAACACAAACATACATAGATACATAGACACATACAGTCCTGATCTTATCAGGTGTTCTTGATATAAAATATGTGCAGACTTTTTAATATCATTTAAAAAAATATATATATATTTAACGGTCCCAATTTTTGGATATGTTGCAACCAGCTTTTCAAGTCCCCTACATTTTGGTCGTTAGCTTTTAAGAAAAAAAAAAAAGAAAAAAAAAAGAGAGATTTAGATTTAAATCCGCATGTATCTTATATCAGAGTTTAGGGATTCCTGATAATATTGGACTGGACAAACATATATATATATATATATATATATATATATACATATACATATATTCCCATTTAAAGTGTGACAACATGAAAATCCACCATTTGAACGATGTGCGAAGAAAATTCTTGATTTGCTTTTACCTTATGTATATGTGTGTGTGACAGAATGTGTTCATGTGCATGCACGAGAGAGAGAGAGAGAGAATCTACAACCAGCAACAAATTAATAATTCTTCTCGTCCTTGTTCCAAAAACACTCCTTCACCTTTCACCTACACTTTAAAGTTCCACATTTCAACTAATGTAAGATTTCAACTAATGTAAGTTTTATGGAACTTGTATCATCAAGTTATGCTTAAAATCACTAGAAATATTGAATATGAGAACTATAGCATCAAGTTCCAGCCATGGAAAGAACATACATTTTCGGCAAGCATCATGACCACCCGCCCCCCCCCTCCCGGGGCCATGGTGGGGGGCTCTTTTCTCATTCCATTACTTTCATGTTGGAAGCTTATTTTCCCGATTTTGGTAGTTAGAGAAGTTCTAGATTAAATAAGTCTAAAACATAATGTATGGAATGTACATTAAGTCAAACTAGGATTAGAAATGAGAGCATAGTGTGACTTGAGACTTGAGAAAGTGATGGGTGAAAAACCAAACGTTTTTCCTTCACTTTAGAATATTATATTACAATATTTATAATGAATACAAGGTATATAATAAGGAAAGATACATGAAATCAAATATACAAAGAAAGTGTATGTCAATGAATTCTATATGCTAACACCCTCCTCAAGTGGAAGGTGGGTTACTGCAAACCTTCAACTTGTCACGTAGAAATTGAAAGTGAGCCGATGAGAGGTCTTTGGTAAGAATATCGGTGATTTGATCATGAGTAGATATAAAGTGCACTTGCAAATCTTGTTGCGAACAAAATGAAAATCAATCTCCATACGTTTAGTGCGGGCATGAAAGACGGGATTAATAGTGAGATAAGTGGCACCGAGATTGTCACACTAGGGAGTCGGAGCCTGGGAAAGAGTGAACCCAAGCTCAAGCAGGAGGGATTAGAGCCAAGTAACTTCAGTAGTGGCATTCGCAATGGCTTTGTATTCTGATTTAGTGGAGAAGCGAGAAACAGTCCGTTGTTTTCTAGATGACCATGCAAGAAATGAGATTGGACCCAAGATATATTGCATAGCCACTCGTGGACTGACAGTCATCAAGGCACCTCGCCCAATCAGAGTTAGAGAACATATGGAGAGCATTAGAGCTATGTTTTGAGAGAAGAATACCATAGTCTTGAGTGTGTGAGGTAGCGCAATATGCGCTTAATAGCGGTCTAGTGATCATCTGTCGGTTGATGCATGTACCGGCAAACTTTATTGACAGAAAAGTCAATTTCGGGCCGGGTTACGGTTAAGTATTGTAGTGCACCAACAACTTGACGATAGGGAGTTGGGTTAGCCAAAATAGCACCAGTTTTCGAAAGCTTAAGACCTATAGAAATGGGGGTTTGGACTGGTTTAGAAGTGGCCATACTTGGACTTTTGAAGAAGAGTATTGATATATTGAGCCTGAGAGAGTAAAAGACCATCGGGATGTGGAATGGCCTCAATTCCAAGAAAATAATGAAGTGAGCCCAAGTCTTTGAGAGAGAATTCCATACCCAATGTAGTAATGAGAGAAGTGAGGCGAAAAGTTGAGTTGTCAGTAAGCAAGATGTCATCCACATAGAAAAGGATGTATAGCAAAACGCCTGCATATGAATAAATAAAGAGAGATGGGTTTGTCTTCGAAGCATTGAAACCATGACATAGTAAAAAGGAGGAGAAGCGATGAAACTAGGTGCGAGGAGCTTGCTTGAGGCCATATAATGATTTGTGGAGTCGACAAACATGATGAGGATGAGTGGAATCAACAAAGCCAGGAGGTTGAGTCATGTAGACTAGCTTCTTCATCGAGAAAGCCATGAAGAAAAGCATTGTTGACATCCAATTGGTGAAGGGGCCAACCCACTGAGACGACAATTAACAAAATAGTGCGGATAGTAGTGGGATTGGCTACGGGATTGAAGGTTTCATTGTAATCAATACCAGGTTGTTGATGAAACCTTTGGTAACTAAACAGGCCTTGAACCGCTCTATACTACCATTATAGCATTTTTTTGGTGCGATACACCCACTTACATCTAACAATATTCATACCAGGTTGAGGGGCTTGAAGAGTCCAAGTGCCATTGTTGATTAGGGCAGTGATTTCAAGTGTATGGCATCCTGCCATTCCTTGTGTTTATTAGCCTTAATTAAAGCAACTGCGTTCAATAGGTGTGGTCACGGCAGTGGAGGCATGATATAGCAAGGCAATGGATGACTTTTTGGACATGTGGCGAAGGGTCATTGGATGAATGTGGGTTAGTGGATTAATTAAGAGGGAAGAGGAAGTGGGGCCCGAGAAATCCACAACTAGGGGAATACCTGCTAGGTTATGAATGGTAAAAGGAGGGATATTAGATAGATTGGTGGAAAGGGGGACCGTGGGAGGAGGGAACGACGAGGGTGGACTGAAAGAATTTGGGGTAGGATTATGGAGAGGGATTAGTGGCAGGAGATAAAGAAGGAAAGAAGGAATTACGAGGCCGTGGACTAGAAGAAAAAAGTGAGGGTGAGAAAATAGGGGAATTTATGGATGAATAGAGAAGAGTTATTTAGGGAGAGTAAGTAGGAGTGGCCGATGGTTGTATATTTAGGAAAGTGAAAAATTTTAGAACGTGGGAGGGAGAAGAATGTGGAGAATTTAATGGAGAAAAAGTAGGAAAACACAAACAGTAGAGTACTTTGAAAAAAAAAAAAAAATCAAACGAATGGAGAGTGAATGATAATCTTATTTATCCCTAAACCTCAAGCTTGGAATAATTAGCAAATGAGCCAAATGAGAATGAACCCTCGAAACTATTGTGACTGAGATCAATGTACTCAAGGTTTGTAAGGTTGGCAATTGCAGTTGAAGAAATGTTCCTGGTGAAGTAGTTCCCTGAAAGATCTAACTTTTGAATTCAGGTCTCTCATCAAACAGAGAATGAACAAGCAGAGGGCTAGAGAATGAACAAGCAGAGGCAAGGCGGTACGAGCAGAAGAGTAAATTATGATGATCTGAGGAGTAAATGTGTGAAGCTATTTGTGGATAATCTGCCAGAGAGAATCAACAATCACAGGCTCAGGAATGTGTTCAAATGGTTTGGGGATATTGCAGATGTGTTCATGCCTAATAAGAGGAGAAGGGGACCAAACTATGGGTATGGGTTCGTAAGGTTCTACTGTCAAAAAGATGCAGACCTCGCTATTCACAGAGCAAATGAAGCTTGGTGTTGGAACAGGAAAATATTAGTTAAAAGGGTTGAGTCTAGTAGAAATGTGCATTCTAAGAAGGAAGTCTGGTTGCAGAAAGGGGTAAAGAAATTTATGTGGAGAAGAAAAGAATCGGGTGAAAGAGATGGAAGAAATGAATTGGGTGGAACTACTGGTTTTTCTCCAAACAATCTTAATGACCACAATGTGGTACATATCAGTAATGCCATTGAAACAATTCAAATCATGGAGCCGGAGGATGACTGGTTGCAGAGATGTGCAATAGGGAAAGTCATTAATATTAAACTCTTGGCTGGATTATAGGAAGCGATAATCAGTGAAGGGATTTTAGACATTTCCATTAAATTCTTGGGTGGCATGTTAATTTTGTTGGAGTTTCATTCGTTAGAAATAATAAAGACTTATTTGGAGGATATGACATGGTTTTCTCGATGGTTTTCCTTAAAGCATGGAAACTTGATATGATGTTCAATGAGCGGTTAGTTTGGTTAAACATAACTGGTGTTCTTCTCCATATTTGGTCTGTAGCTAATTTTGAGAGAATTGGAGAGCGTTTTGACCTGGTCATTTCCGTGGATAGTAATACAGCCAACAAAAAACTTATGGACAAAGGAAGAATTTTAGTCTCCATGAAATGGAAAGAAACCATCCTCAAAAACTTGCTACTGGAACTCAAATCGGATACTTTTCTTATTACAGTTCGAGAAGAATCTAGAGTTGGCTTCTCATTTCATTCTTTATAGCCCACATGTTTTAACAAACAAGGTACTTGTGAATCAGTGATGGATTCTCGTTCAGATAGCTTAGGCCTTTCTACACACATTTCGGCACCTCCTTAGAAGCCAACGGAAGGGAGCAGTGATGGGAGGTCAGGGGTGAAGAATGGGGCTGACATGGATGATGAGTTGGATTCCAATGCTATTGTGGACTTTGGAAGCAGGGGTATTGAAGATCTAATAGCAGCTGACTGCATTTATGAAAAAAACTTAAATTCTCCTCTTTGTGTTGGGTGGCGTAATGGAAGTAGCAAAAGAAGAGCACCATCTTCTTGTAAAATAAAAACAAAGAAAATAGAATAACTCTCTGAAATTTTATTGATCAAAAGTTGAATTCTTGTCCGTAGGCTACAAACCTATTTATAGAGAACTAATACTTAAACTCTAAGTAAACTAGGAAAAGCAATTTTACCAAACTTAGGAAAGTAAACTAATACTTGAACTCTAAGTAAACTAGGAAAAGGAATTCTACTAAACTTAGGAAAGCAATAAAATAGGAAAGGAATAAATAAATAAACAAAATAAGAAAATTAAGCAAACCTAATTAGGAATCTAACTAGATTTTCCTAGCCTTTGTGAAGACTTTTGGTGATCCAGCAATAGGCAATGGCGAAGGCGACAGGTCAGGGTGACTTATCCTACATCATTAGGGAAAGGAACGAATTCTCTGAGTCCTAGGAGAAGAATAATAATGCAAGAGTTACATACAAGGAGGTCGAAGAGTCTCTTCCGACTTGAAGTGGTGGATAATCAATGCTTCTCTAGGGACTCTGAGCATTATCCCATCAGACTGAGAAGAGCTTCTAGTTTAGGCCATTTGAGGAATTGCTCAAATCATAGGCCTTACCATTCAAAACAACTTTTTGGACCAAAGGATGCACAGGTGTTGGATCCTATCTCTAGGCCCACTTTAAGTTGCCCCATTTTTGTGGGACCTAATGCCCTTGTTAGGAAAACTTTTGAGTAGGAATAGCAATGGGGCGGGTCGAGGGTAGGTCGACCATATACCAGCCCTGACCCTAACATTGAAACCGTAGTACCAAACCCGCCCCTAAACCCGACGGGGCACAAAAACTAGGAACCATCCCCGACCCTTTGGCTTATGGCTTCCTGGGAAAACCATCCCCGCCCTACCCCGCCCCGCTCAAGCAAAAAAAAAAAAAATTTCAGCCTTACAAATATAAGAATATCATATAAACATAGGAAAAATTAAAAAAAAAATGGTAAAAACACAAGCTCTGGCAAGGCAACAACCAATCTACTATACCTTTCAAATATTACAAGCTCCAGATCTAGTGAGGAACCAACTCAACCAAGGGAGATTTGGTGTAGATCTGGTAGATTTAGTGTAGATCTGGCGAGAGAAGTAATGAACTACGGCGAGAAAAAGTGTACTGATGTGGTGAGGTCCGTGAGACAGTGACTTTGTAAGGGTGAGGTACTGCTGTTCTGAGGTGGGCAGGCCGTGAGGTGAGGCGGTGACCAGTGTCGGCGACGGCGGATGGCGGAAGATGACTAGTGTCGACGATGACGGATGCCGAAAGATGACCAGTGTCGGTGACGATGACTGTGTCGTGTAAGAGAGAGGGAGATGCGGCGAGGTTCGTGAGACCGTGACTCCATAAGGATGAGGTATTGCCGTTCTGAGGTGGGGAGGCCATGAGGTGAGGCAGCGACCAACGTCGGTAACGATGATTGATGAAATGGCTGTGTGAGTGTGTCGCGTAAGGAAGGGAGAGACCGAGAGAGAGGGAGAAGCGGCTAGGGTTTTTTTGGCTTAAAGAGTTAAGGTTATATATATATATATATAATGGTAAAACTGTAAAAAGACATGTGGGGCAGGGCAGGTCTATGGTTCGGTTTGGTTCTGCGGGTCGGGACTAGTAAATACCATCCCCGAACCGAACCCGATGAAAAATTCAAAATCTAACCCATACCCGAACCGAGAACCGAAAATTTTCAAAAAAAACTCACCCCTATGAGGGCGGGGCGGGGCGGGGCTCCTATGGGGTGGGTCCAAGTTGCCATCCCTACTTGTGAAGGAGATGTGAATATAAATAATTGTGCTAAAATAGGCGATGCTTATAATTATCCTGTGGAAGAAAACTCTGTTTTTGACAGTCACAAGAGGGATCTGAGGAAGGCCAAATTCCAGCTCCATGTTAGGAGAAAGAGAAGGCTTCTAGATGATTTGCTTAGGTGGCCAAAGATTTGCAATAGCACTATTCAGATTCAGAAGAAGAAAGGGAGGAGAAACTCCAAGGCCAGAAGAGATGAGTTCTCAATATCATCCTCTTTCAAGGATGATTCTTCCATTTCAAATGAACTTATCACCTGTAGAAATTGATTGTTATTAGAGCAAGCATGAGACACATGGAATCTGGTTAATCGACTTGGAGTTAAGAGTTTTGGCAATGATCAAGAGGTTGTTGAAAACTTGGCTGAGATAATAAAGGAGGGGGCTGCTGACGAGAATTTGGGCATGCTATGGACATCAAAGTTTGAGGGGCCATCATGCTTGAAATTCTATCTTGGAATGTTAGGGTTTTAGGGTCTTCTATCAAAAGAAGAGCTATGAGATGTATAATTACAGAAAAAAAGGTTGTCATTGTCTGCATTCAAGAAACAAAGTTAGAAGTGTTTGACCAAAGGACCATTAGATCTCTTTAGGGCTGTGTGAATGATGATTTTGTTTGGGTCAAGGCTGAAGGCTCGACAGGAAGATTGTGTATCTGTTGGGATTCTAATGTATTTAAATAACTTGATGTGGTTGTTGAACCTAGATTCACCTTACTCAAAGGTTAGTTTATCAATGATTCATTTTCGTTTATTTTAGGTAATGTCTATGCTCCCAATGATGATTCAGATAGGCTGTCTGTTTGGAATCTGTTGAGAAATTATAAAGCCTCTATGTCTGAACTATGGTGCTTATGCTGTGATTTTAATGAAGTCCGATACTGTGAAGAAAGGAAAGGTTGTACTAGAAGTTCTAGAAGCATGGCAAATTTTAATGCTTTTATTGATGACTTGGAGCTAGTAGATTTGCCCTTAATAGGCAGAAAGTTCACCTGGTCTAATAATCAAGCTGTAGCAAGTTTTAGTAGGCTTGATAGATTCCTACTCAATCAGTCTTGGATTGATGTGTATCCACTTGTTTAGCAATGGGGCCTTCCCGAGGGGTATCAGATCATTGTCCTATTAATTTTCCTCTCATATGAGGATGTCAATTGGGTCTTAAGCCATTTAGATCCCTAGATTGTTGGTTTTCACATCCTAACTTTCTTCATTTTTCTCAATTTGTTTGGTGCTCTGCTGTAGTGGAAGGTTGGGTTGGGTTTCGAATTGTTAAGAAGTTCAAACTTCTTAGAAGCGCGTTGTCTCAATGGAATAAGAATGTATTTGGTCATATTGAGCAGAGAATCAAACTTTTATCTCAAAAACTAGATGATCTGGACAAAGCTCAAGAATAAAGAGATTTCTCTGCTATGGAAATGGAGGAGAAGTCGAAGCTCATACATGAATTTTGGGCTGCTAATAATAACCTTGAATTTGTATGGGGGCAAAAGTCTTGTGTTCAGTGGTTGGAGAAAGGGGATAGAAACACTAAGTTCTTTCATGCAATTGCAAGAGGTAGAAGGAAGTAGAATTTTATTGGGAGTCTAAGGATCAATGGAATTTTTTCCAATGACTCGGTGTCTATCAAGAATGAGGTGGTGTTGTTTTATAAGTCTCTTTTTTCTTCAAATCAATAGTTTAGGCCTATTATGGAAGATGTGTATTTTAAATCACCGAATGAAGAGGATATAGCGTGGATTATTAGGCCTTTCTCGGAAACCGAAGTTACTCATATCCTATCTGAATTAGAGGGTAGTAAAGCATCGGGGCTTGATGGTTTCAACTTTAATTTTATTAAAAAAGCCTGGTTCTTCCTGAAGTCGGATATTCTGGAATTTTTGGCTGAATTGCATAGAAATGGAAGGTTGGTGGAGGGTTTAAATGCCTCTTTTCTAGTTCTTATGCCTAAGTGTAATTCCCCTACTGATGTCAAAGATTTCATACCCATTAGTCTCATCAATTCTGTATATAAGATTCTTGCTAAAGTTTTTTGCTAGCAAATTAAAGTCTATTATTACTAAGGTGATTAGTGACACCCAAAGTGCTTTTATCACAGTGAAAAACCGTGATCTATTACATTTTATCATGGTTAAAAACTGTGATCTATTAAAGACAAAACCGTGATCTATTAAGGTATGATTTAAAGTATCAACATTAGATCACGATTTTTAACCATGATCTTTTCTTGGAAAAGATCACGATTTTTTAGACAAGCGTGATATTTTGCATAGAAAAGATCACGGTTTTTTTTACAAAAAAGGTGATCTTTTCTTGGAAAAGATCACGGTGAAAAACCGTGATCTATTCTCTTTTATTTTTTATTTTTAAATTTAATCTTTTATTTGAGAACCAATATTGCTTTTGATAGGTGAGGAACCTGTTGCTCTCCTTACAATCACATTTCAACTATTAAACTCATCACGCGATCACAATTCAAACATTGTAAATCAAACATAATCTTTATACAATTAAATAACCATATATACAATTAACTCAAATCTCGCCAAATGTAATTGGATTGAAAAATCAAATAACTGTATATACAATTAGATTAACCCGGTTTTTGTTAGGTCTACATTGTATCCAATCCATTGACATCCCTACACCATTTGATAGAGGTTAAAACTTTAATCCACCGCATACCTGAAAAGAGATATAGTATATGATATATATGTAAAAAGTAATCGAAATTAAAAAGATCAACTCACACTTCAAATGTTTTATGATTCAAACCCAACCCCATCCCACCCTATCATCTATAACATACCCTTAACATTTTGTAGGAAGGATATAAAAAATGCAAATCAACCTTTTTATAAGTGATACACTGCTATTCTAAATGAGCCTATAAGATTTAATGATTTTAAGGAATACTTGGCCATCCCTATTACAGAAGGCTAGACACTCTTCATTGAACGTACCCCCAAAGCTAAAACAAAAAGGCATATTAATCCTTCTACTAGAATATATGGAAGACTAAAATCTACTAACCTTAAGGGCAGCTAAATGCCATGATATACTGTAGAAGTGCCTTTTTGAACAACGCATCACTCGAATCTTCAATCCCTGCCATCTTTTGCCTGGCAAAATCAGTTGTTTGTGCAATCACTTTAGTCCAAGCCTTTCTCCCTGCCTCAAACCTCTAACACGAAGCTTCATTCCTTAAAAAAGAAATGAAAATTGACTTTCCAACCCACATAGAAAGATGTTACAAATAAAGCACCTTACCCATCATGATAGCCATCTTTAAGGTAAAACATCAAACAATACATCTATATAAAAGAAGAAACATGCAGTCATTCCCACCTGAGGAATCTTGAACACAAAATAAAACAAAGAGCACAAATAGACATTCAAACGCAGCAGTCTAAACAAAACAGACAAGTAAACATAATATCAAAACAATATGACAAGTTATATGTGCCTAAAAGTGTAAAGACAATGAGTAAGTAGATACTAGGTCAATACCACAGTACAAGAGAACTAAAATATATAGTAGAGTGAAAGGATAGAGCATGGGAAGCTAGCATAATCCTTAAGACTCAAGAAAGCAGGGTTTTGAGTATTAACAATGGATGTGAAACATTGAATTTTTCTTTTTAATTTCTTCTTCCTGGTAGCTTATTTTGCTGTTGAAATAAAAAAAATATATATAGCTATAGCAGTCCGAGGTCACCAGCTAAAGAAACCAGGTTTGATAAGTAAATTCCAGTAAAAAAATTTGTAATATGGTTATTGGGTTCCTTCTGTGTTATCTTTTTTTTTTTTTCACCATGGCTATTGAGTATTCACAATAAAAATTTTATTAAAAAAAAAAAATCATCTAATAGGATTTGTCAATGAAGCCAATGAGGTAAGAGGTGGGAAATCTAATAGGCAATCTTACTGTCTTTTTATTTATATCCTCATTGACCAATTAAAGTAATGGTGTATGTCACCATCTTTTATTTGTATAAGAGACCTTGAGCTAACTGTGGAGAGGTCAAAACCAACTGAGATCCTTGGAATGTCTAATTAATTAGCACAAATTCCTAAAATACTGATTTTAGTGTCTAAACGGATTTGATATATATAAATAATATTTGATGAGTTTAATTTATATGTTGGACCGATGGCTTAGGTTTAGAGCTAAGTATGAATATATATAGGAGGAGGGAAGTTCTTCATCATCAAAAAAATATAGGAGGGAAGTTGTACATAGATAAGGGGTCCTACTAAAATATTAGTATTAGGTCCTACTTCTATATATGCATCTCACAAAGGTACACAGCACTAAGTACATTGTAAAAAAATAATTGTCAGATGTTTTTGAAATTGTATATAAATAAATGGGGGAATTTAGGTCCGGCTACTAGCAAATAACTACGATACAAATGACTACTAAGCATAAAACATGCAATTTTATTATGTATTGCAATAGAGAACATGCAATTTTATTTCTTCTAAATCATCATTCATCATCTTTTTTCTTCTCTTTTTTAGTTAGAAAATCAGAATTCATCTGTAATGTGCAAAAAGACACAATCCAAAATATTTGTCTTGCCACCTAAGCATAAAAAAAAATATGGGACAAAATTTTTACAACAATTTTTGAAGTAAATACAGTGAAGAAATTTTTCAAGAAAGACTGATTGAATTAGGTTTTAAATTTCTCAGCACCTAATCCACAGCAATGTTATTCCGTCCCCAGCAATTTTTTAAGTCAAAAGATGCATTTAGGTTTTATTCCCCTTGATGTAAATGGAAATGTAAACAGAAGAAACAAAAAAATGGATGAAAGAATCATCAGATGGGACAAATGAGGCATGTCGTATAGAGTAAAGAACAAAAAGAAAGAATTGAATTATTAACAAAAATAAATAAATAAATGGCGTTGATAGTTGCTTCATCGACTAATGTAACATAAAGAAATCATTTTATGTTGTTAGCGTTGTCAACTTAAGTCTCTAATGAATTAAGTATCAATTTTATAACAGGACACAAAGAAAACAGAATTTACCTTTAAAAAGAAAACTCACAATAGCAGCATAGGTAGAACTATTGAAATCATAAAATTTTATCTTCATTCAAATACACTAGAAGTGAACATATTATTTACTTCATAACATAAAATAAGATTGTAAAGCAAACTAAATGAAATTAGAACAAACTCGACGCCAGCCAAACACTGATAAGTTAAAACTGGCTTTCCTTGAAGGTTGGCACAGTTCAAATTGGGGGTGGCATATACCTTTGGGAAGGATTGTATGTGTAATGTGATTTGATGCTTCTATCTTCTAAGTTATAAACACCTGGTAAATGAAACAAACAGGGTAGGAATCAGAATTTAGTAAAAAAGTATATTAGTAATAAAAAGATGTAGATTACATTTTTTTTCCCAGTAAATGAAACAAACAGGTGGTGTTCGAGAAAGAGAGAGAGAGGAATATTAAAAATAAAAATAAAAAAACCAACGAATATCAAATAATGAATCATAAAGGAGCTACCTTAATGATTTTGCAATAGATTTGTACACACCGACCTTTGAAAATTCTACTTGGTGTCTAAAGGCAGATAGTCTGGGAGGGCAATATCCTCGCCAATAGCCATGGCCAAATTCATCAGTCTTGCAAACATTGAACATTTTGATTTATTTTGTGCAAAATAGATAATTTTTCTTAAAAATTTTAAACGATTAACACCCCGGTTATTGATGCACATTACCAATCCTGGGGTCTGGTGACCTGGGTGCCTATTCAATCAACTTGGTGTATATGTATGAATCTGATTTATATTATCTTGTCATCTTTGTTTGACTCTAGAAAATTCAAACTTGTATAATGTTCACAGTAACTGATGAATTTTATAACACAGCTACTAGTATGTTCCTAAATGATAGTACATATTAATCCTTTCTTGCATCCATATATTGGTAAATCTCATATTTTTTTATGTAACATGGTTGTAGGGGTTTCGATGGGCCATAGATAATGATAAGTGTAGGGTCGAGTTGATAGTATAAAGCCTCTATTTGAAGGTAAAATACACGGAAGAAAATTTAGATTCCATTATTGACTTAGATTGACTCTGAGATGACTAGGCTTGTGATCTGCCATTGCTATCTTTTATAAACCTAGAGCTTCATTTGCTCCATTATTTGTTTTTATTGAGGCTGCATTTGATAATAGAAACTACTGGATTACAAACTCTTCGATGCTATTTAAATATGGGAGTCATTCAACATTAAATAGAAGGTGACAGTTTGACACTAATCACTAACAAACTTGTGAAATTACTTTGTAAGTATTTGCACTTTAGTATTATGTAATCTAATAGTAAGTTTGTTTATTAGGACCGGTTTATGGCAGATACCTATAGTGCTAATTATTGAGCTTCTTAAAGCATATTGTGTAATCCGAATCTCAAGCATAAACAACATAGAAGAACTTAAATTAAGTAATTCCTTCCATCAAAAAATAAAAAAATGAAAAAAATAAGTATTTCGAAATCCACCCAATTAGATATATATAGATAGAGACCAACATATTATACATCATAGCACACAATTTAACTAATCATATGACATGCTTTGTAGACAGAGGGAGAGAAAGAGCAAGGGAACTGACATTGCAGCGTAGGAAGCGATCCATTCGAGAAATGTAGTGCCGAAGCCAAGGCTTGCGAGCTTGATGGCATGATTGGCAAGCTTGATTGCAGCAATATGAAGCTCTTACAGGTCAAATGTGATCAAATCGCTCGTGGCTTCATCTGCCCTCACTACCAGGAAACCCATTTTCCCCATTCTTCTTCAAATCTCACAAAAAAAACTTGATCACCAACGTCAATATCTATGTCTTAGATTTACACCCACAGATATAAATAGAAGCTCAAGATTATTACAGTAGGTGGGAAGTGTTTGGCAGATTCTGAATATAGCAAGCCATGTTGCGTAGTTCTAGAAATGCTTCTAATTACTGATAAAGAATTCAAGGCAAATACAAAGGAAAAGGTAGGAATGAACCAAATAAACAGCCGAGTAGTTCTAGAAATGCTTCTAATTATCGATATAATATGGTTTTTCACACATGCGTTTTATCAAACACTTGGTATGACTCTTACCTTTACTCCATCTTTCCACCCTTATACATTCAATACATTCAAATTATCAAAATCAATTCCCATAAAGTTTTCAAATATAAATCTGACTATATATGTAATGAAAACATATTTACTTCTACATTAAAGAATGAAAATCATTACAGATTAAAAAAGAAATCACAAAAAAAAAAAAAAATGTAGTCACCATTTCAGGATCGCTTGACCCTAACTTAAATTAGTAGAAGAAGAGAGCGAGTACAACCCTAATTTTCTGATGCAATGAAACCCTAACTCAAATTTGCATAAGAAGAAGATAATGATAAGATGAAGAAGAAGAAGACGAAAGTGAGAGATTAACCTGGAAGAAGCCCCTGTTCTTGACCCCGAGTGCCACTGTCCGTGTGAAGAAGAAGCCCTGTGGTGGAGAAATTGACAGAGTTGTTGCCATTGCTTAAAATCACTCGATGCGCACGTGTCGTATCCATAAAACGAATTACATAGCTTGAGATCATGTCTCAAATGGATACACCTCTATCTCCTGGTCTGTCTTCATCCTCTACCTATTCCGATTGCGACAATGAACACCGCTGGCCGTATAACAACTTCATATAGTTGTTTCTCAGAAATTGCCACTTTGTGGTTTGTGTGATTGTTGAGAAGAGTGTTAGGGTTTGAGAGAAGTGAAGTGTGTGTTTATTGAGTAGAGGGTTAGGGTTTGAGAGGTGCGAGATGAGAGATGAGAGATGGAAGGGAGAGTGGGTCGTGGGTTTGGGAAAGTGAGAAAAAAACCGTGCCTGATTCTCGTGGGAGGGGGAAGCTGAGGTTTGATTAAAAAAAAAATCTTTCTAGAAAGATCATGGTATAACTTAATACCACGATCTATCTTATGGCCTATGATCACAGTTTTTAAAAAACTGAGACTAAAACTCTTAAAAAGATCACACTTTTTTATAAAACTGTGATTAAATATTTTGTCCACACATAAGATCACAATTTTTAAAAAAAGTGTGATCTTTTTATTTTTTCAACTGTGATTTTTTTCTATTATTGTAGTAGTGGAGCTTGCTTGAGGCCATATAATGATTTGTGGAGTCAACAAACATGATGAGGATGAGTGGAATCAACAAAGCTAGGAGGTTGAGTCATGTAGACTAGCTTCTTCATTGAGGAAGCCATGAAGAAAAGCGTTGTTAACATCCGATTGGTGAAGGGACCAACTTGCTGAGACGACAATTGACAAAATAGTGCGGATAGTAGTGGGATTGGCTATGGGATTGAAGGTTTCATTGTAATTAATATGAGGTTGTTGATGAAAACCTTTGGTAACTAAATAGGCCTTGAACTGCTCTATACTACCATCATAGCATTTTTTTGATGCGATACACCTACTTACATCCAACAATATTCATAGCAGGTTGAGGGGCTTGAAGAGTTCAAGTGCCATTGTTGATCAGGGCAGCGATTTCAAGTGTATGGCATCCTGCCATTTCTTGTGTTTATTAGCCTTAATAAAGTAACTGGGTTCAATAGGTGTGGTCACGGCAATAGAGGCATGATGGAGCAAGGCAGTGGGTGACTTTTTGGACATGTGGTGAAGGGTCATTGGATGAGTGTGGGTTGGTGGATTAATTAAAAGGGAAGAAGAAGTGGGGCCCGAGAGATCCACAACTAGGGGAATACCCGTTGGGTTATGAATGGTAAAAGGAGGGATATTAGGTAGATTGGAGGACAGGGGGACCGTGGGAGGAAGGAACGACGAGGGTGGACTAAAAGAATTTAGGGTAGGATTATAGAAAGGGATTAGTGGTAGGAGATAAAGAAGGAAAGAAGGAATTACGAGGCTGTAGACTAGAAGAAAAATGTGAAGGAGAGAAAATAAGGGAATTTATGGAAGAATAAAGAAGAGTTATTTGGGGAGAGTAAGTAGGAGTGGCCGATGGTTGTATATTTAGGAAAGTGAAAAATTTTGGAACGTGGGAGGGAGAACAATGTGGAGAATTTAATGGAGAAAAAGTAGGAAAACACAAATAGTAGAGTACTTCAAAAAAAAAAAAAAATTCAAACTAATGCAGAGTGAATGATAATCTTATTTATCCCTAAACCTCAAGCTTGGAATGATTAGCAAATGAGCTAAATGAGAATGAACCCTCAAAACTATTGTAACTGAGATCAATGTACTCAAGGTTTGTGAGGTTGGCAATTGCAGTTGAAAAAATGTTCCCGGTGAAGTGGTTCCTTGAAAGATCTAACTTTTGAATTCAGGTCTCTCGTCAAACAGAGAATGAACAAGCAGAGGGCTAGAGAATGAACAAGCAGAGGCAAGGTGGTAAGAGCAAAATGAACAAGCAGAGGCAAGGCAGTACGAGCAGAAGAGTAAATTATGATGATCTGAGGAGTAAATGTGTGACGCTATTCGTGGATAATCTGCTAGAGAGAATCAATAATCATAGGCTCAGGAATGTGTTCAAATGGTTTGGGGATATTGCAGATGTGTTCATGCCTAATAAGAGGAGAACGGGATCAAACTATCGGTATGGGTTCGTAAGGTTCTACTGTAAAAAAGATGCAGACCTCGCTATTCACAGAGCAAATGAAGCTTGGTGTTGGAAAGGAAAATATTAGTTAAAAGGGCTGAGTCTAGTAGAAATGTGCATTCTAAGAAGGAATTCTGGTTACAGAAAGGGGTAAAGAAATTTATTTGGAGAAGAAAAGAATCAAGTGAAAGAGATGGAAGAAATGAATTGGGTGGAACTGCTAATTTTTCTCCAAACAATCTTAATGACCACAATGTGGTACATATCAGTAATGCCATTGAAATAATTCAGATCATGGAGCCAGAGGATGACTGGTTGCAGAGATGTGCAATAGGGAAAGTCATTAATATTAAACTCTTGGCTGGATTACAGGAAGCGATAATCAGTGAAGGAATTTAGACATTTCCATTAAATTCTTGGGTAGCATGTTAATTCTATTGGAGTTTCATTCGTTTGAAATAATGAAGACTTATTTGGAGGATACGACCTAGTTCTCTCGATGGTGTTCCGATGTTAAAGCATGGAAACCAAGTATAATGTTCAATAAGCGGTTAGTTTGGTCAAATATAATTGGTGTTCCTCTCCATGTTTGGTCCATAGCCAATTTTGAGAGAATTAGAGAGCATTTGGCCTGGTCATTTTCGTGGATAGTAATACAGCCAACAAAAAACTTCTGGACAAAGGAAGAATTTTGGTCTCCACGAAATTAAGAGAAACCATCCTCAAAGACTTGTAACTGGAACTCAAATCGGATACTTTTCTTATTACAGTCCGAGAAGAATCTGGAGTTGGCTTCTCATTTCATTCTTTACAGCCAATATGTTTTAACAAACAAAGTACTTGTGAATCAGTGATGGATTCTTGTTTAGATAGCTTAGGCCTTTCTACACACGTTTCGGCACTTCCTTACAACCCAGCGGAAGGGAGTAGTGATGGGAGGTCAGAGGCGAAGAATGGGGTTAACATAGATGATGAGTTGGATTCCAATGCTATTGTGGACTTTGGAAGTAAGGGTATTGAAGATCTAATAGCAGCTGATTGCATTTATGAAAAATTTTCAAATTCTCCTCTTTGTGTTGGCTGGTGTAACGGAAGTAGCAAAAGAAGAGCACCGTCTTCTTGTAAAATAAAAACAAAGAAAATAGAATAACTCTCTGAAATTTTATTGATCAAAAGTTGAATTCTTTCCCGTAGGCTACAAACCTATTTATAGAGAACTAATACTTAAACTCTAAGTAAACTAGGAAAAGGAATTCTACCAAACTTAGGAAAGCAAACTAATACTTGAACTCTAAGTAAACTAGGAAAAGGAATTCTACTAAACTTAAGAAAGCAATAAAATAGGAAAGGAATATATAAATAAACAAAATAAGAAAATTAAGCAAACCTAATTAGGAATCTAACTAGATTTTCCTAGCCTTTGTGAAGACTTTTGATGATCCAGTAATAGGCAATAGCAAAGGTGACAGGTAAGGCTGACTTGTCCTACATCGTTGGGGAAAGGAATAAATTCTCTGATTCCCAGGAGAAGAATAATGATGCAAGAGTTACATACAAGGATGTCCTTATTAGGAACGGTGGGTTGAGAAAGTCGAAGAGTTTCTTCCGGCTTAAAGTGGTGGATAATCAATGCTTCTCTAGCGACTCTGAGCATTATCCCATCAAACTGAGAAGAGCTTCTAGTTTGGGCCATTTGAGGAATTGCCCAAATCATGGGCCTTACCATTCAAAACAACTCTTTGGACCAAAGGAAACAGAAGTCTTGGATCCTATCTCTAGGCCCACTTCAAGTTGCCCCATTTTTGTGGGACCCAACGCCCTTGTTAGGAAAACTTGTGAGGGAGATGTGAATATAAATAATTGTGCTAAAATGGGCGATGCTTATAATTATCCTATGGAAGAAAACTCTGTTTTCGACAGTCACAAGAGGATCTGAGGAAGGCCAAATTCCAGCTCCATGTCAAGAAAAAGAGAAGGCTTCTAGACAATTTGCTTAGGTGGCCAAAGATTTGCAACAGCACTATTCGGATTCTGTGAACCACGGGTTTCCATCCGGGGGGAAGGAAAACCCTTCTTTTAAAAAAGACTTGTAGATATTTAAATTAATAAAAATCTGGTTTTTAAAAGGTTCACAAAAACAAACAAACAAGGAGTCGCCACCTTATTTTTTAAAGCGAAAAGGAAAACCAGGAAAATAGTTTTAAAAAAGAAACCTCTAAAAAAACCAAACACATGACTCCAATCAAGGAAAAGCAGGTCTTAACAAAACAAGAGAGGATTCAGAGACTAAGTTACGATGTGGGAAGGTTCTAGGAAACATCCTATAGGCACCCACATCGCCCTAAAATGGGTCTTTGAATTTATATAGGCTATTTTAATCACTTCCTAATTAGTCACCATGCATATGTAAAGAATCATCCATAATCATCCATTCATCCTTGAACATCCATAAAGCGATAAACATCCACAAAACATGTAAACATCCATGAATAAATAAGAGAGGTATGGAAAACAGTAGAGAGGGAGAGAGTGAGCAAACAAATCCACTAGCAAATATGTAATGGATAAATGAATAAGCAAACAAATCCATCCTATCTACTAATAAATATGTGATGGATAAATGAAGAAGCAAACAAATCCATCTTATCCACTAAAAAATATGTGATGGACAAATGAATAAAGGAAAAAAAAAAAAAAAAAAGAAGAAGAAAAGAAAACCTAGGATACTTAGTATCCTAGGGCGGACTTGAACATCAAATGAGTGTTTACGTATCTTACATACAAAGATGCAAGGATCAAAGTCCACGTAGTTCGATTGAAAAGGGGTTACTCCTTTTACAATGAACTATAAACCCTAAGTTTCCATTAAAAGAAAAGAAGAGTTTTAAAACTTAGGAGTTTCCAAAAATAATTTGAGAAAAAGTAGGTATTTGAGAAAGAATAGAATTCTAACTCAAATAGACTTCTAAAGTGATTTGAATTCAAAAAAGAATAGAACTCCAAGTAAAACAGAATTTTATGTAAGTTGGAAACTTAGGACTTCTAATCCAAAGTAAAGACAATAACCCTAGGGGGGAGAAGAGAACAATTCACACAAGACTTACCATGAACCACTTACCATATGCAAATTATCCCGAAGCATCGAGAAATCACCAATTAATTACCCCATGTATGCTATAGGGCAATTATCAAGCTCAAACCATTCATATTCATGCTCAAATCATCATTAGGAGACCTAATTCAAATATGGACAGAATACTAAACATGCATATAATAACCTAATACTCATGCAAATAATAAAAATCAAAAGAGAAACAAAATCCTAATATGCTCCTATATGCTTTAAACATCCTAACATGCACAAAACTATCAAAAACATGCCAAATATGCATTATCATGATGAAAATATCATATGACAATCCAAACCATTAAAAGAAAATCTAACATGATGCCTTATGTAAGTACTTTATGTAAGGATGTGAAATAATCATCCTTATGGCAAGTTTTCTTAAGTAAAACTATTCGGAGATAATTTTACGTAGCAATCACTCCGTATGAATGGTTTCTTCACATATCCTACGTAAAATATATACCTAAGAATGCAAAAAAACTCATAGCGCACTTAAACACACTCCAGAAAGCACCTATGCACAACCTCAACTTCTAAGGACGATAATTATCCTCGAAAAGAATAATCATCCATACACCTATGAAGATGAGGCTTACACAGCAAGTGTCCTACACAAAAGATGCTTAAAATCATGCATATAATTGAACTATGAAGAGAAAATGGCCTAAACACATCAACTAATTTTCTGTACAAAACACACCTCTATCCTTAAGAGAAAAACTATCCTAACAGTAAGCAATTCGCAATCCTATTCCACTAGCATTCTTTCTCATCGTATTTGAATCATATACACTCTAAAATATAGAGTATATATGATTCCTATTCCAAAAGTCCTTTATGCTGATGAATGAGCCTCTATTTATAACCAACCAACCATATGAACCAATGGTTGAGATTAATTCACCATAAAACCAATCTAGGGCTGTAATTAAATCCCATGAATGTTAAACAACTCAAAACCACCTCCCAATAGGCTTAGAAGTCTTTCAGAGGGCTGAAATTCGGAGTGGTAGAGTCCCATTCCGTCAAAAATTCAAAGAGAGACAAATCAGGACGGAGGGCTCGGGTGATCGGTTGGGGTGAACCGGTTGGACTGGTTGGGATGAATTGGTCACCCGAGAGCGAAGTTAGGTTTCCTCGGTTTTGAGGATTCCTGACCCGGTTTGGACTCCTAACTTCAAACGGACTTAAATTCTTCATTCTAACTCCGATTTGAGTGATTCAAAAGCCAAAATTTCAAGGATTCAATGTAGAATAAGTCTAAAATATTCTTGAACCAAGAATCCCTGACCACGGTCAGGTGGCTGGGTTTTCATGAAGCGATTACCCGAAAATAGGTCAATTAACCATAGGGTAATGTGGTGAACCAATCCAAAACCTATCAATAAATTAAATTGGCACTTAAACTAGACTCATTTCATCATTCTAAGATCAATGGAACACTTCAGAACAAATTTGGGGGTCAATTGGAAAATATACGAAGTAAAAGATGTAATTGCCCTTCAAGTCGCAAAAGTTCTAATTAATTATCCAAACCTATTTGGAATTGAACCAAATTTGGCACACATATCCAAAATGATCCTAGAAACTAAATACAAGTGATGGGACTCAACAAAGAGACAAAAACATGCATGCAATGATGACCTATTCTCCTAAGGCTTAAAAGGGCAAAAGTGTCCTTTAAGGCTTAGGGATTCGTAAATGCTTCTAAACCTAAACAAATGCTATCATGAACTTATGGGTGTGAAAATGGGGTGTCTACAGATGCCCCTCATTGGTAGAGTTTGCTTCGCAAACGACACCAATGTTAGAAAAGACAGCACATTTTCACAAGAAAAGGGCAAGGAACCAAAGCTTGAACTTCAACAGTGACTACTGGGGATGTTCATGACTACTATAATGTACATTTGTACAAAATAGGGGGGGTTGTGTGTGACTTGTGAAAGTCATTTAAACACACGATACTCTCATATGCCTATTCTTTCTAATAGGGGAACATATGCTTCTATAATGTACGCTTATTCTTTATACTAAGGACACACACAAGATAGGGGGCGTGTGTGACCACAAGGATCTTTTAAACACACTATACTCTCATATGCATATTCTTTCTAATAGGAAAACATATGCTTCTATAATGTACGCTCATTCTTTCTAATGAGGACACGTACAAGATCGGGGGTTATGTGTGACTACAAGAGTTATTTAAACACACCATGCTTACTAAACAAAATCATGAAATTTTAATTTTAACAACTTTGTTAGAATTAAGTGAGGGCAACCAATTCATTGTGCTATAATTTCCTCAAGAAATGAATAGCAATGCAAAGCAATTCATGTATGTGACTCAAAGAGTCATTTAAAACATACTATCACAACCACTTCTATCCAAATAGTCATAGGCTTTATTTTAACAATCTTTGTTAAAATTAAGCAAAATAAATATTCCAATTGTGCTATAATTCCCTCAAGAATTTAATAGCAATTCAAAGCAATCCATGTATGTGACTCAAAGAGTCGTTTAAACATACTTTCAAAATATATTCCAATCGAGCAATCATAGGCTTTATTTTAACAATCTTTGTTAAAATTAAGCAAAGCGCACATTCCAATTATGCTATAATCTCCTCAAGAAATTAATAGCAATGTCAATTCATCACAAAGAATCAAGAAATAACAATTTCATGATCCTTACAAAGCATCCCAAGCATTCAATCAACTCATCATCCAATCAATAAAGCTTTATTTTAACCCGAGGATTAAAAATAAGCAAGAACACTTAATCAATTCCAACATGTTATAATTTCCTCAAGAAATAAATAGCAATAGCAATCCATCATAAGAAATCAAGGAATATAAAATTCCATGGTTCCAAACAAATATCATAAGCATCATCCTTCCATCATCCAAAGATAAAGCCCTTTAACAAAGCAAATGTTAAAGTAAGCTTGCAATTACCACCATAAGTCAACTAATGATTCAATTAGTGACTAATCACTCATCATTTCATGTATTTCAAATCATTCACATCAGGTTCTAGGCTTTTTAAGATGAATTTCATTAAAAAAAAGCAAGCAAAAAGGGGCCTGGTTAAGCAAAATTTTGCAAAAATTGCACAAAACTAGAAATGGGCTAGGGGGACTGGTTAGTGAACCGGTTGGACTGGTTGGGGCCATCCGGTCACCCGATAGTGACTCTTTTGCTGCATTTTTGTGGTGTTTTGGCTATAAAGCCTTGCACCTTCCTCATTTGTTCATCCTCCTTTTGCTTGTTTTTGAGAGCTTCTCTCTCTATAAACCCAAAAACCAACCTTCCCAACATTCAAAACACCAAACTCTTGGCATTAAACTTGAATCATTGTGGTGATTTAACACCAACAACATCACATTCAAGGAATCAAAACAACCTTTGATTCATCAAATCAACCTTCCCAACTTACTTTTTTCAAATCAAACCCATTTTTTCAAGAACACCCAACATGAGTAATTCTTCAACAAATAAATATTCAAATGCCAAGTACCCACATCATTTTCTCAAGAAGACATACAAAGCTCCTCACTATGAAGAACAACCGGATAGCTTGCTCTTGGAACCCAACAATCATCTTTCCTACATCCATTCCATGAATGAGGTAAGATAATTCCCAACTCCTTCAAGTTCATCCTTATTCTTTCATTTCATTATTTCATTTCAAATATTTGCTATTTTTATGAATGGAATGAATTGAGTTATTGCTATTTTGACAAATTTTGGGAGTTTTCCATGTACAAAGACCTTATTTTCCAATATAGGCATAACTATGCTATTTTGACAAATTTTGGGAGTTTTCCATGTACAAAGACGTTATTTTCCAATATAGGCATAACTATGCCCACCAAGTGTTTGATAAAATTCCCAAGAGAATAAAATCTTTCTTTTTGCTTTCAAATAGTCAAGATAATCAAAAGTGAACTCAAGAGCATTCGCTAGGATGCCAACCCATGAATTTTGAAATTCTTTTCCTTACAAAAAACCTTGTAGGCATAACTATGCCTACCAAGTGTTTGATAAAATTCCCAAGATAATAAAATCATTCCTTTTGCTTTCAAATAGTCAAAAGTTCTTGAACAAACTATTAAAGGTATTCTCCAAGAGGTTTACCCATGAGTTTAAAAACACTTTTCTTTACAAAAATCATGTAGGCATAACCATGCCCATCAAGTGTTTGATAAAATTCTCAAGACAATAAAATCATTATTTTTGCTTTTAAATGCTCAAAGTCCTCAAACAAAACATCAAAGGTATTCTCCAAGAGGTTTACCCATGAGTTTTAAAATACTTTTCTTTACAAAAATCATGTAGGCACAACCATGCCCACCAAGTGTTTGGTAAAATTCCTAATGGAATAAAAACCATTCTTTTGTCTTTTCAAATGCTCAAAGTTCTTAAACAAAACACCAAAGGTATTCTCTAAGAGGCTTACCCATGAGTTTAAAAACATTTTTCTTTACGAAAACCATGTGGGCATAACCATGCCCACCAAGTGTTTAGTAAAATTCCTAAAGGAATAAAAACCATTCTTTTACTTTCAAATAATTTAGAAAATCAAAGGGAAACTCAAAGGCTTTCTCTTAGAATGTTAAACCATGATTCTTGGAGCACTTTTCTTTATAAAACTTTGTAAACATAACAATGTCTACCAAATAAAACCATTTTTTGCTTTCAAATACTTTTGAAAATCAAAGGACAACTTAAGGGCATTCCCTAGAATGTTAACCTATGATTTTTGAAATACTTTCCTTTATAAAACTTTGTAGTCATAACAATGCCTACCAAGTGCTTGATAAAATTCTCGAGAGAATAAAATCATTTTTTTTTTCTTTCAAATGCTTTAATTAATCAAAGGAAAACTCATGGGTATTCTCTTGAATGTTAACTTTCGATTTTTGAAGTACTTTTCTTTTGCAAAGAACTTTCTTTTCACATGTGTAAACTTTTGAAAACTTGAAAAACCATGAATTTAAGCATTCTTGAGTTATTCATTAAGCATAGCAAATACTTAAACTAACAATTTCCATGATTTCCTTCATTCTTTGTAGCCAAATTTTGAGGACAGAATAAGGCACGCTCTTGGAGGAGTTATAGAATGGTGGCGCAAAATGGCCACACAGCAACCCGAAGCCCAAAAGATCATAATTAATGCGGGTTTTGGAGACTTTCTAAATGCTTTATGGGTGGAACAAATGGATAGACAAGCACTGCTGGCCTTTACTGAGTTGTGGTGGGACACAACTAACACTTTTCACTTTAGCTTTGGGGAAATGACTCTTACCCCAACAGATTTCACCGTTATTACAAGACTTCGCCTAGGTGGGCAAAGATTATCTTGTTATGAGAATGCCCACGGGGATCCCCATTATCTCTTAGAACAACTTGAGACCATAGTACCAGTTCAAAGGGGTAGGGTGTTACACCCCATTTTTGTCACCTTAGCTAGGACATACCATTTCATGTAGGATTTTGAGTCCTTTTTGAGTCTAGTCTTTTGCATTGAGTTTCTATGGCATTGAATATCATGTGTATGAATTTTGAAGTGATTTGGAGTTCATCTCAATGGTCAATAAGAACTTTTGCGACTTTAAGGGCATAATCGTCTTTTAAGTCGTATATTTTCCATTTGACTTTGGAATGAATCCCGAGTCATTCCATTGAGTTCATAGGTTATATAGAGTCCATATATAGGTTCAATTTCATGAATTAATGGTTTAAGATCAATTTGGCTCGTAATGGTTCGGGTTAGCTAAAAGACCCTTTCTTGGTTTTCTCAAATTGACTCATAAGACCCAATCAATTTTCTCTCATTTAACTTCAATTGGGCTTTATTTATGTCCTAAACATGTTTAAAAAGATCAATTTTCGATTGGGAAAGCATTTGGTTCGACCCTGTGTACAAACCCAGCTTAGCGACGGTGAAGCACCATGGTTAACCACCTTTGTAAAACCTAACCATGCACCCATGGTTGAGGATTTTTGTCCTAAAATGCCTAAAAATGTGTTCTCCTTCGAAACACGGTCGTTTTGGCATTTATTTCGTCAAAATCGGACTTAATTTGAAGATTTTAGGACTTCTGAAGCAAGTGGAAGTCAAAACCGAAGCGGAAATAGGAGGGCCTCGGGTAACCGTCTGGGGCTGGACGGTCAGCCGTCCAAGCCCAGACAGCTAACCGTCCAGGCCTAGTTGGTCACCCGAGGAATCCTTCTTTAAGTCAAACTCTGACTCTTCTTTCCCTCTTTTGACGGTTTCCTTCGCCAAAACAACTTGTCTGAGCTTAGGAGTGTGTAGGTTTGAGTTGTTTGAGCACCAAGAGAGTCTCTAATAGCCCTAGGATCATTATTTAATGAATTAATCTTAGCCATTGGTTTAGGGGGTCAGTTCTCTATATAAAGGACATGATATTCAACACATAGGGGGAAGTTAATTGCACTTTACACTTAGAGAGAAAGGGAGCTACGAGTTTGGAGAGCTAGAAGGACTTCAAGAGGAGGCTCTTCAACCCCAAGCAAGCAAGGAAACAAGAGGTTTGAAGACAAGGAAGAGTCTACAAGAGGTAAGCATGTCCTTTCAATGCTGAACATGAATTTCTGATTCTCCTTCTTCTCTTTCTTCTTCCTCTTTTAAGATAGTTATAGTGCATGCAATTGTTCTTCTTATGGATTGAATTCAATGTTTACATGATGTTATATGAATGATTTTAGGATAGTTCATGGCTTTATATGCTTGATAATCCCTGGTTTACTAAGGATTAGATAGCCTTATTTGTTCTATCCTCTTAAATCATGCATAGTTCACATGTTTAGGTTGCTGTGATTATTATCATGTGTGGATGTTCTTGTTAGTCAATATATGCTATATGAATGATATTCATGATAATTTGAGCATGTCTTAGAGTTGTTTCATAGGTTTTAATGCATGGTTGTGAAATTAGGGTTTCGATAACCCTGAATTCGCACAAGTTTCATACAGCATGCTTAGCTTAGCTTAGCTTTTTAAGCTGTTGCTCATCATAGTCATTCTATATATGCTGCATATAGTTGAATCATGCTAGGTTTGCATTCATATAATATATTTTATAGGGTTTTTGGAGATATTATCCTTTTCTAAGGATAATTATCCTTTTCGTTGAGTGAGGTTTTGTATGAGGGTCTTCTGTGATGTGTTTAAGCATGAAATCATTTCTATTGTGTTCTAGGGTATATATTTTACATAGGATATGCTGATTGCACCTCCCCATAACGACTTTCTTACGTGAAATTATCTTAGGATAGTTTCGCTTAAGAAAGCTCGCCGTAGGAAGGTCTATTTCCATATTTTACATGAAATATCATCTTTTTGATTAGAATGAGCTTTGTTATCATGTTTATTGATATTATTGGAGTCTCTTATGCTTGTTAGTGTGTCTTTCATAGGTTTTTATGCATGTTAGTCGAGTCATTGCATGTAGGATTGAGTTAGAGTCCTTAGTTATTCATTATTCTTGTTGTTTGCATGATTAATGGATGATTTTAGGCCTTGTCAAGGTTCTGTCCAGATTAGCATTTTGCTTTCTTTGCATGATTGTGTGCACTTGTAAGGGTGCAAACAGGTACAATGCTTGTCCTATTGCAAATAGGGCTGCTATGGTCTGAAATGGCTAATGCTAGGTGCTTGTGCGCTCAGGTAAGTAGGGTTTGAAGGTGCCCCAATTCACCTTTCTTTTTTCTATCTTTTCTCTTCTCCCTCCTAGGGTTACTTCTTAATACAAGCTTATGGTAATTATCAAAGGTTTCCTTCAATAATAAATTCTGGTTTTTATCAAAGTTTTCCTCTTGTGGAAGTTTTCAGTTTTGGATTAAATCAATGTATTTTCAAATAAGGAAACCTAGGGTTTTTACCATAGGTTTGTATTAGGTTGTAACCCTATTTTTTTCGAACTACGTGGACTTTGATCCATGTATTTCGCTGCATGGTACGTAGGCGCTCTTCGTGAGGCTCAAGTCCGTTCTAGGATCCAAGTATCTTAGGCTTTTTCTTTTCTTTTCTTTTCTTCTTTTTTTCTGTTTTGTGTTTATTTGAGTGATTGTGCATGAGATGATTGGATGAAATATATGATATGCATGCTGCCTTGTGATGATATATGATGATATTTGAGTGGAAAAGATATTAAGTTAGCCCAATCAAATTAAGAGACCAACTCGGGCGATGTGGGTGCCTATGGGTTTTTGCCCAGAACCTTCCCACGTCGTAACTTAGCCCCCGGATCCAATTGTCTTGTTTCAAAGACTTTGCTTTTCCTTTAATGGAGTCATGTGGTTTTGAAAATAAAACATTTTTGTGGTTTTCCTCTTTTCCCTAAAAAATGAGGTGGCGACTCCCTTTTTGTTTGTTGTCTTTCATACCTATTATTATCATTTTGCCAAACCCTTGTGGGCTCTGCACCGCTCTTTTTCGTGGGTTCACAGTTTGGCGACTCTGCTGGGGATGTCGAGGACCAGACTCATTTAATTTGATTGGGCTAAATTAATTTCTTATTGTTAATTAAAATCAATCACATTGCATCCGCTTGATTGTGTGCTTTCATTTATTGCATTGTGTGCGCTACTGTTGCATGATCACTCGATTGTCCCTCGATGTATCCTTGCCAACTGATAGCTGTTGGGAATTGAACAAGAGGGAAAAATACAAAGGCGGAATATAAAAAAAATTTTTCCTACGATTCCCAATCCCATGAATCTAACTATGCATAACACAAAATCAAACCCTAACTACGAAGAGGGTTAGAACACTTACAGGATTTTTGTCTTCTCCGTTTTGCTCCAAGCTTCTACTCCGGACAGCGGTGAATGAGCAGCCCAAGTGTGCTGCCTCCAACGGTATCCACACCTAGCTAGAGCTTCAAGCCTTTTCTTTCTTCTTCCTTGTTGTTGCTAGAGGTGGAGAAGAGAGAGAGAGAGAAGAGAGCCTCCAAAGAGCTGGACGGCTAGGGTTTATTGTGCAAGCCTCTTATGCCATGTCACATATAAGTGTGACTTATATAGGCAGCCCACTAAAGGGGGCTGGCCATGGGGAAGAAACCCTAATAGGGTTATGTGTAATTACACTTAATTGCACATTAACCCCTATTATTTGTATCAAATACAAATAGGCCTATAAAGAACTATTCTTTATTCACTAATACCCTTTCTCTCATAGACTTTAAAGCCCTTCTTGCATGATCAGTGTGTGACCCATTGGGTTCACATCATCAAGTAGTAGGAATAGCACGAGGTGTGCACAATGGAACTCTTTCCATTTAGGGTCTAATTGGAACTCCTTCCAATTCCCTAATTGATTATAACTCACTTATATCAATTAGGGCTTCTACTAACCATGAGTAACACCTAGCATATGGCTCATGGTGTGGTCCTTAATGAGGTGAATAGTCATTTACAAAGAACCCTTCTGTTATAGTTTATAGGTTACAATTGCATCCTTCCTTCAACACAATGTCTCCAATTGAACTAATAGGACATGGAAGTCTGTCAAGTCCCTAGTTCAATTACTTTATACTCATTCATAGATATCAACTCATTGATGAACTCATGAAACTCTTTTCATATTCATCCTACCATGGCCATGGATTTAATGAGTTATATTATGAATGCTATATGAGACATTCTCTCTCTTTTTCCTGAGAGTGATGGATCCCTTGTTGATCACTCACATGCCTTCATACACATAGCAGTAGGGCCAATGAACACCTTTGCAGACCCCTGAATAGGATCTGCACTTAGTGTTATCAAACTTCTAAAGCTACATGCATAAGGCAACTATGGTGTCTCAGGTCTAAGGATTACTTGTACCACTATAACAATGAGAAACTGATTGACAGGCAGGATAAAACTCCATTCAGTTTATCTCATATCTTTGGTCACATTCAGTGTACCTATTCTTATAATAGGCACCCACTTGTTGGTTGTAGTGTCTCCACACAAATAGCTTGAGACTAGCTATCCTCCTATAGAGTCAACCTAACAAGTGCTAGTCCTATGGTTCATTACTGTCCATCATAGTGAACCTTCAACTAGGAATGCTTAAGGAGTTTAGTACAGAGATATATCTATAGTCTCAAAATTACAACTCTTTGTAATTCCATATTCTCAACTCTAACTCCATGGACATATTATGTAAATATAAATGATGCATATAAACATAATAGAATAAGCCCTTTTATTAAATCAATAATAAATGTGACATACATAAATGAAATCAAATGATTGTTCCTAATCCCTAAACAATCATCTCTATGATTGCCTCTAGGGCATAATCCTAACAATAGCCTAGTTCGACCTTGGTTTTCCTGATTCCATGTGTTGGGCGAAGCTATCAAACCTCTCTTACCAAGTACCCTTGGGCTTGCCCTTGGGTATATCAAATGGATCAATCACATACTGCTGGACCCACGCGACATTCCTGATGTCACATGTGGTTAGGTATAAAGATTGGTACAAGCAAAGTTGAGGACCCTAGCCTACCCTCTTAAAAAAAAGAATTGCATATAATGGACCTTCTAGGACACCGTTGGATCACCTATATGCACACACATTGTTGTGATGATATGCTGCCGTGTTTGTGATGTGTTGCCATGCTTTGTTGATTGAGTGGGTAATTAAAGGAAACTTTACATCCTACATCCTTAATACGTACCCTTCCCCATGACCCCCGCAAGGGTAATTGGTTAAGAGAACTAATTAAGGGTGTACGTTGTAAAGATTTTGAGATAATTATGGAAGCTTAGGATGGACCTTTAGGCTGAAAAATTGAGTATTTGCCCTATGTTAGAGGGAGAGACGTGCTGGCTTGGATCCGCAATCAACAAAGGCGCCTAGTCAGTGCTGATTCCGTCACTGAGTCAGATATGGCTGAGGAAAGAACTAGCAACCGGGGTTTCAACCTTGAGGCCGCTTTGAAAGCTATCATGGAAAAGCTTGATCACACTACCCAGGTATCCGAGACTGCACTCAAGTTAGCTCAAGACCTTCAATAGAAGAATTCTGAACCTGAATCTAAGGCCCGTGCTACTGATAACAATCAAGGATCTAATGATTCCGAATCTGCTGAGGAACCATTAGGAGAGGGGGGAGAACTACCCAAGACCAAGGAAGGGGAAACCAAAGCCACATCAAGGGAGAGCTCAACCGTCCTGGCAAACAAGGTCGAGGCCTTAGAACGAACTCTGAAGGGAATCCGCAGGTCTGATGATATGGTGGACATCCGCACTTTGTCCTTGTTCCCAAAGGCTCGCATCCCGTTACATTTCAAGATGCCGGAATTGGAAAAATTCGATGGGATTGGCTGTCCTAAAACCCACCTCAAAATGTATGTGCGAGCTATGCACCCTCGAGGGGCGAACGATGAGTTATTGGCTCAAATGTTTAATAAGTCATTAGCGAGTTCCGCCTTGAAATGGTTTTTGTCATTAGAGGAGAATAGAACCAAGACTTGGGAGGATGTGTGCAATGCATTCACGGACCATTACAAGTATAACACTGAAGTGGATGTCACGCGAAGGGACTTGGAAACCACTAAGCAAGGGGTTAACGAGACTTTCTCCGCCTTCATCACTAGGTGGAGACAAAAGGCTTCCAAGATGACAGACAGACCGAATGAGGAAGAAGAGATTCAGTTGGTGGTGAAGAACTTGCTGCTCGTATATCACAAGCATCTCTTTGCTCATTACTTTCCGAACTTCAAGGCTCTTGTTGGGGCTGGCACACAAGTTGAAGATGCAATCGCCGATGGAACAATCAAAACGGAGGAAATCCAAAGGAGTCGAAGGACAAACTTCAGAGGAAAACCCAATGCTGAGGTCAATACCATTACCCAACCCACTCGCCCTTTCTCCCTAAATGACTCCACCTTACCTCGCCAATTCACCGAGCTATACATGCCACTCGAAAGAGTCTTTGAAAAGCTGAGAAGCCATGACCTCCTGAAACCCCTCGACCCAAGGCCTCCACCAAACCCATTGCCCAAGAACTACAATGAAAATGAATATTGCAAGTTCCACCAAGCCAAAGGCCATCTAACCAACCGTTGTTACCGCCTCCGCCATGAAATCGAAGATTTGCTCGACAAGCAGATCATTTCACCACCCACCGCACCAAATCGCCCAAATGTCACTCAAAATCCCCTCCCCACTCACAGTATGCCTCCTCCTAACAACATAAATGCCATCGAGCTTGGCTCGTCCCAATCCCGTCAACCCATAAGGCAATACACGCCGCTTCCCATGACCTTGACTCAAGTTTTCCACCAATGTTGTGATAAAGGGCTCATATTGCCATGCCATTCAAAGCCGAGGCCTTCGACTCCTCACCAATTCTGTTTGTACCATCAGGCGCCCGGACATGATACGGAGGACTGTGTTATACTGAAAAAGGTAGTTCAAGACCTTATTGATCAAAAGGTTTTGGTATTGCCAAAGAAGTCCATGCAGCGACAATTGAAAGAAAGGTTTGAGGCAGGAGATCCTAAAGTGGGTTTGTTGGGAGAGTCGTTCGGAAAGTTTGATTACTATGTACTCTACCCCGACCCCATCCCTGATGAGCCTATAATCCCCACAGGTTGGGATGAGTTACCAGAGGAAGTCCAAATGGAAGAGATCAACACAATCACATGGGATGACCTCATGGGTGATGTAGGTGAGATTGATGATATGTGGATGAGCGATGACGAAGTGGAGCACATAACTAGAGGGGGTCGCCATTTCAAGCCTCCGCATTTAGAATCTGACAACCCATTGGGGGACTTGGAAGGTAATCGCCACCTCGACCTGCAAGAAGAGGAGGATGAAGTGCTTAGGCAATTGAGAAAGACTAATGCCAATATCACCATATGGGGTTTGCTCATGGCCTCTTACAAGCACCGTCAGACTATCTTGAAGTTGCTCAACCAGATACAGGTTCCTGTTGACACATCTTCAGAAAATTTGGTGAACTTGGTGAATCCAACCTCGAAGAACTCAACCATTGTGTTCTCAGAGGCAGACCTACCTAAAAGTGGACCTAGCCATTCACAAGCCATGTACATTACTGTCGACACCATGGGAAAGAGGGTTCCGACAGTCCTGATCGACAATGGTTCCGCTCTTAATGTGTGCCCTCTCAGAACTGCCACCGTTTTGGGGTTGGATCCAACAGACTTCGTGCCATCCGGGCAAACAGTGAGAGCCTATGATAACACCCGTAGAGAAGTGATTGGAGTGGTCACTTTGCCGTTGATTATGTTTCAAGATACGGTTCTTGCTGTGGAGGAATCGGATCTCGAGTGTTCTTCAATTCACCATGCAGGCATACCGCTCCTTAATTGGTATCTTGAAGAGGGTGCCATTGCAGAAATTCGTGAGGGCGAGGATCTCGACTTACCTGATAGTAGCTTGCAGGTTCCTTAGTAGCTTGTCTTAGCTTTCCTTTCAAATAAAGTGTGTCCGCCTAGCCCACCTTGTGGAGTTAGGAGTCGTTTCCTAGTTGTGGCACATGTGTTTTCTTTTTTTTTGTTCTATTTTGTTAGTTCAGTCAATAAAGTGTGTTTCTTTTCATTATTTGCAGTGTTTCCTTTCTCTCTTCTATGGATATCTATGGCATGGATATAGATCCTAGGAATGACGTCCCCCCGGAGCTCGTCGAACAAAGGAGAAGGGGCGTTACCAAACCTAACATGGATGAATTGGAATCAATCAATCTAGGGACAGATGAATTTCCAAGGATAATTAAAATTGGGATAACTCTCTCGCTTGCTGAAAAAGAAAAATTGATAATACTTCTAAAAGCCAATGTAGAGGCCTTCGCATGGTCTTATGAGGATATACCTGGCATTGATCCAGATATAGTGCAACATTACATCCCCACTAATCCCACTAAAAAGCCTATAAAGCAAAAATTAAGAAGATTAAAACCAAAATGGGCTTTGAAAGTAAAAGAAGAGGTAACTAAACAATTAGATGCTGGGTTTCTCCAAGTTGTGGAGTACCCTAAGTGGCTGTCTAACATAGTGCCTGTGCCTAAAAAAGATGGGAAAGTGCGAATGTGTGTCGACTTCCGCGACCTTAATGCTGCGAGCCCAAAGGATGATTTCCCTCTACCGCATATCGATGTATTGGTGGACAGCACGGCAGGCCATGCTCTTCTCTCCTTCATAGATGGGTTCTCCGGTTACAACCAGATAAAGATGGTGCCTCGAGACATGGAAAAGACGGCTTTTATCACGCAGTGGGGCACGTATTGCTACAAGGTAATGCCTTTTGGCTTGAGAAATGCTGGGGCTACTTACCAAAGAGCTGCTACGACCCTATTGCATGATATGATCCATAAAGAAGTAGAGGTGTATGTGGACGACATGATAGTCAAATCTGTAGACCGGGAAGGACATTTCGCAGCATTGGAGAAGTTCCTAGAACGGGCAAAGAAGTACAACCTCCGACTGAATCCTCAGAAGTGCGCCTTCGGAGTCACCGCAGGGAAGTTGTTGGGTTTCATGATCACTCAGAGGGGAATTGAAGTTGATCCAGGGAAGATAAAAGCTATCACGGAGATAGAGCCACCAAGAATGGAAAAGCAGATCCGGGGTTTTCTGGGGAGAGTTCAATACATAAGTCGTTTTATCGTCAATCTGACCATGGTATGTGAGCCAATTTTCAAGCTACTTAAAAAGGGCGTTTCCAAGGAATAGAATGAGGATTGTCAAGAAGCCTTTGAGACCATTAAAAGGTATCTGAGCAACCCCCCAATCTTGGTTCCCCTGCGGCAAGGTGAACCATTACTGTTATATTTAACGGTTACCGAAACCGCGACGGGAGCCATGTTAGCTCAATACCTTAAAGGGTCGAAAAAGGAAAATGCCATCTACTACTTGAGCAAGAAAATGACAGAATATGAAGTAAAGTACAATGCGCTAGAAAAGGCTTGTGTAGCATTGGTATGTTAGGATTATGCCCTAGAGCCAATCATAGAGATGATTGTTTAGGGATTAGGAACAATCATTTGATTTCATTTATGTATGTCACATTTATTATTGATTTAATAAAAGGGCTTATTCTATTATGTTTATATGCATCATTTATATTTACATAATATGTCCATGGAGTTAGAGTTGAGAATATGGAATTACAAAGAGTTGTAATTTTGAGACTATAGATATATCTCTGTACTAAACTCCTAAAGCATTCCTAGTTGAAGGTTCACTATGATGGACAGTAATGAACCATAGGACTAGCACTTGTTAGGCTGACTCTATAGGAGGATAGCTAGTCTCAAGCTATTTGTGTGGAGACACTACAACCAACAAGTGGGTGCCTATTGCGAGAATAGGTACACTGAATGTGACCAAAGATATGAGATAAACTGAATGGAGTTTTATCCTGCCTGTCAATCAGTTTCTCATTGTTATAGTGGTACAAGTAATCCTTAGACCTGAGACACCATAGTTGCCTTATGCATGTAGCTTTAGAAGTTTGATAACACTAAGTGCAGATCCTATTCAGGGGTCTACAAAGGTGTTCATTGGCCCTACTGCTATGTGTGTGAAGGCATGTGAGTGATCAATAAGGGATCCATCACTCTCAGGAAAAGAGAGAGAATGTCTCATATAGCATTCATAATATAACTCATTAAATCCATGGCCATGGTAGGATGAATATGAAAAGAGTTTCATGAGTTCATTAATGAGTTGATATCTATGAATGAGTATAAAGTAATTGAACTAGGGACTTGATAGACTTCCATGTCCTATTAGTTCAATTGGAGACATTGTGTTGAAGGAAGGATGCAATTGTAACCTACAAACTATAACAGAAGGGTTCATTGTAAATGACTATTCACCTCATTAAGGACCACACCATGAGCCATATGCTAGGTGTTACTCATGGTTAGTAGAAGCCCTAATTGATATAAGTGAGTTATAATCAATTAGGGAATTGGAAGGAGTTCCAATTAGACCCTAAATGGAAAGAGTTCCATTGTGCACACCTCGTGCTATTCCTACTACTTAATGATGTGAACCCAATGGGTCACACACTGATCATGCAAGAAGGGCTTTAAAGTCTATGAGAGAAAGGGTTTTAGTGAATAAAGAATAGTTCTTTATAGGCCTATTTGTATTTGATACAAATAATAGGGGTTAATGTGCAATTAAGTGTAATTACACATAACCCTATTAGGGTTTCTTCCCCATGGCCAGCCCCCTTTAGTGGGCTGCCTATATAAGTCACACTTATGTGTGACATGGCATAATAGGCTTGCACAATAAACCCTAGCCGTCCAGCCCTTTGGAGGCTCTCTTCTCTCTCTCTCTCTCTTCTCCACCTCTAGCAACAACAAGGAAGAAGAAAGAAAAGGCTTGAAGCTCTAGCTAGGTGTGGATACCGTTGGAGGCAGCACACTTGGGCTGCTCATTCACCGCCGTCCGGAGTAGAAGCTTGGAGCAAAACGGAGAAGACAAAAATCCTGTAAGTGTTCTAACCCTCTTCGTAGTTAGGGTTTGATTTTGTGTTATGCATAGTTAGATTCATGGGATTGTGGAATCGTAGGAAAAATTTTTATATTCCGCACTTCAATTTTTCCCTCTTGTTCGATTCCCAACAGTGGTATCAGAGCCATGATTATGCATAATACAAAATACATATGGGCTGGTAATTATGGTGTAGTTGAATGATTCAAAAATCTGGAAAATTTTTCTGCATAATTGGTTTTCCTCCATGGCTGAACCTAGGGTTTGGAACCCTAGGTCAATTCTCTTCTACTCCTCTTCTAATTGATGGTTAAGTGTAGCCATGGATGCAATAGGTTGCATAGGGTTTGAGTTTGGAGAAGAAGAATAAGGAAACTAGGGTTTTATAAAACTGTTATGAACAGTTTTCATGGTAGCCATGAAAAACCGTCATCTTGTTTTGCATGCCGAATTCAGTGTTCTTCTCCAAAATTTTTGAGCCATATATGGTTAGAAAGCTCTTCAAATAAGATTTCCAACCCAACAAACGGTGCATCAATCCGAGTTCTGTAGTGAAAGTTATGAATTTTTTACTACAGGCTGTCTGGAAAGACAGTTTTGCTCGGGAATGATGCAATAGCCACAACTTTGAGTTATTGATGGAGATCAAAGGCATGGCAATGGTTGCCACCACTTGGGTTATGTTCTAGACATGGTAGGGAAAGGTTCCCAAGCATTTAGATGCATCATAATTGGATTAAGATGCTAGAACAGAAGGAAGAAGGAGAAGAACACCATGGAGGCTGAATCTGGGTTTTAGAACCCTAAGGTTCTTGCAATTAATTCTAATTAAAGCTGCTGTATTTATGATGGCAAATCATTGTAGGATCATTATATATCATGTGTATATGATTTTCTTTAAGTTTCAAAAAGGTTTTGATGGAAAAAGATTCAAAAAGTTTGAAAATTTTTCATAAACAGCATAGCAGAATTTTTCTGCAGAAAAGTCATCAATGGAGTTTTGATTAGAACTTGAGTTAGGGAACTCCAAATTGCATGAAACCAATTGCATTAGTTTCCTAAGACATGTAGGATACTGGGAAAATTCGTTTGGTAGCCTAATTCATTCATCTTGCTGGGTTTTAAATCAATTTCTGACCATGGACAGTGTGCTGTCAAATTCTGGGCAGCCTACTGTTGTTTTAATTGTTTAGAACAATTGGTCATGATTTGATCATCCAAAACTCTTCTATTAGCTTAGTATTTCATGTAGGGACATGATACAAAAGCTGGTTTCAATGGAGGAGTCAAATTGATAAGGATTTAGAAGCTATTGTGACCTTCAAGGTCTGCAACAATGGCTCCAGCAATGGGTTTTGGAAACCCTGATTGTTCTTGATGATGGCAGCCACTTCCACCACTTCTCACGTGTCTAGAGGCTTGTCCCACACCCCTAGGATGTTCTCCCATGACTGGCCATGGCCTCCCACAGTCGTTGGTGGCCATGGCAGCCTAGCCAAGCTCAGGCAGCCCCCTCGTAGTGACGGCTGCATAGAGTTAAGGATGAAACCCTAATTTTGAGTTAATTATGAAACCCTAATTTCATTATGGCATTAATTAAAACCCTAATTGGAATATTAATTACCTTAATTAAGAGTTAATGATTGGTCATTAAATGACCAATCATGGTTATTGATTGTTAGGGCATAATTAATACCATTAATGATGTCTAGGGTTAGGGTTTTGGAAACCCTAATTAGTGTAATTAATTAAGGGTAATTAATACCCTATTTGGCATTAATTAAACCCTAATCCCTTTTATTAAATACCATATGAACCTAGGGTTTTAATGATTGGTTATTAAATGACCAATCATAAGGCATTTAATGATTAGGGCTTGCATTTAGGGTTTAGGGTTATGCATTTAGGGTTTAGGGTTTTAGGAAACCCTAATACACTAATTCATCATTTAATTGATTTTATTTAATTCCCATGTTAATTATTTAATTAATATTGATTAATTTTATAATGTTTTAAATGGTTTAAAATACAATTGGGGATTAAATTAAAATCTGGAAATTCTTAATTAAATGAAATTGTTTTGTTTAAATAAGGAAACCCTAATATTGGATATTAGAGTTATTTTAGGAAACTTTATATGTTTCTATTAATTTGATTAATTGAAACTAAATGTCTTAAATGTTAAGACTTTATTTAATTCTGGATATTTTTGTTTAAACCTAATAAGATTAGGATGCATTAATGAGATTAATGTAAATCATTCAAGAGAATTACCATAATGCCCATATGTTTTAATGCTTACAGTTTTTCTTTACATTATGCAATGAGATTGTATGTATGTGTTTGGATGATGATTATGGACTATACCCCTTAAACCAATTGTGATTGGCCGTCTTATGAATGGGTTGTAATAATTTTTCAAGAGTTGTAATTTTATTATGGTGATGTAATTTATTATTTGGGGCTTGCATGCCACCTTCCCTCTCTCTCTATCATTCTCTTATGTACCCCACATTTCCCTTATGTATCCCTTTCTATATATTATGTAAATGTTATGTAATCGAGAGTGCACTAAGGAGCATGGTGGACCCAAAGGAGTATGATGGAGTCCAACAAGCCAATGGTGGAGACCAACAAGCCAATGGTGGAGACCATCAAGCCAAGGGAGCAGATTGAAGGACTTGAAAGCTTAGAGAAGTTTTTCAAGAAAGCATGCATGTTACGAATGGTTTATTTTACGATCACCTACACCCACCTTAGACCTTGGATTCAATCTATTGGCTTGGATTGAATCCTCTCAAAGTCCATAATCATCATAGTGGGAGCTTTAATTTATGAGATAATTGTATTAGCTCCAATACCATAGTTTGGTATATGTTACCTATTCACTTAGGGACTAATATCAAAATATGGTACTTTATATATGTTGATATATAATAGCATGCGATGTATGATTTATAATAGCATGAGATGTATGATTATAAATAGCATAATTTATATGTTTAAATTTTGATACATAGGATGCATGTTAATTTGATGAGACCCTTTAAAACCCCTCTTATTTAATATTAAGTTGAAAATGGAGAAGTCATTGGGCAATGAATTCTTCATTGCCTTCCATCATTATAGGATCATCTAACGTCCCTTAATGTGGGTACCTGGCTGCAGACATGTAGGAGCTACCCATGTTAAAGACATTACTTGAAACTATCACATATGAGATATCATGGGGTGCCTAAACTGGTATATACCAAGAAACTAACATGTGAGGTATATATTTGGCGAAACATACCTGTGTGAATGATGGGTTTAACTTAACTAGGGAAGTATTCCAAGAAACTAACATGTGAGGTGTATGTTCCCTAGAGGCAAAATGATTGGAACTTGCTTATGAAGCAATAGACAAAGAGTTGTCTTCTTATTGTGGGTTAAAAGCCAAGAAACTAACATGTGAGGCTTCTAGGTCACAGTGGGACCCCAATCCCCATTAGGAATGAGATTCCCAAATTCCATTAGAGGGTGTATGGAATTTGATAAAATAGTGGGAGGTACCATATGATTAAAGACCCAATCATTATGGATAAAAATGAAATCTAATTCTTTGTTTATGTAGATTACCTAATTACTCACCTCAAAACCCCTATTTCCTAATATATAGGATATTGATAGTTTGACTAAACCCAATTTCTTTGATTGACTTAGGAAATTGAGAATTGTTCTCAATTTCAAAAGATTGTTCATATGCTATTAGGCCTTTTCTTAAAGGCCCTCCATAAAACATCCTAAGAAGAAAAAGACACTATGCACAATTGGCATCTTGTTGCCATGCTATATGATAGTATTGATGACTAATGAACTTCAGAAGCAAAATTAGTCAATGCAAATGCCTTTGATGTCCTACATCACATACAAAGGTTGTATGGTGAGTAAAATAATACTATAAAGTATAGTACTTATAAAAGACTTCTTCTGGACTAGGATGTAATAAAAGTTGTTTATTAATAATCATTCTTTTGAAAAATGATTAATCACATAGAATAGCTTGAGAAGCTAGATGTGATTTAAAATGGAAGCATAGAGGAAAGCAAGTCTTGAAAAGTCAAAGACAAAGAAATATAATTATTTTGTAGTAAACATAAGGTATTGTAAAGGGAACTTGATAAAGTATCAGTCTTCCTAGAAGAACCAAACTTTTGAAGTTTTGGTTCATGCTCTAAACTAAATTGTTGGTTAGTTCTGCTTCTTGGTTTTTGGATTATAGTGTAATCTAAATGGAAGCAGAAAGTTAAGTAGATAATAAGTTACCTTTAAAAATTTTAATAGAGCAAGAGTTGCTAGATTAATTTTGGGAACTTATTTCTTAACTAGGTCATTTAAGACATTCTAGAAATTTGATTTCTGAATTTAAATGACTAATTAGAGCAAATGCAACGTATTCTGAGAATACAAGAGATGTAGAGACTCTCATTTAAATGTAACGATTATGACTTGGTTATGAGATGACCAAACCCATCTTTTACTTAGTGAAGTGAAAGAGTTACATTTATAATTTGAATAATACATTGTGATGTATATAGTCATGTAGAGCATGCATTCAATTACAGTAGACTCATCTTAGAATACCATAGCTCAATGGTGAATCTAAGAGAACGAATTGAACCCTATTAAGATATGGTTTGATCCATGATGAGTTTTACTAATGTATCCATCTAGGATATACCTTAAAATTGCTACATGTTGATAATTTAGGGTTCATTCTAGTTTTGTCCCAATTATATCAGATATGATATGGGAAGAAACCCAACTTAAAGAAGTTAAGGCTTGGGCTTGTGCTACGTATGTCTAGATACATAATGTAGACAATCTGGAAATAAGGTCAAGTAAGTATTGAATTGTGGTATATCCCAAAAGTGGTTGGGATAGTATTTCTATTACCCTAATGAACAAAAGTTGTCCATTAGGATGTTTGCTGGATTTTCTTGAGAAAGAGTTCATTCAAGAAAGATGCAAAAGTAGATAGAATTTACAGAATTGTTTGTAAAGCCACAAACCAACAAAGATCCAACCCTTGCCCCTATTGAGGCAAAACCTTTAATTACAACACATTCTCTTCATAGATCAAATTGGATATTTCTTTAACATAAGAGAGATATTGTATCTCCATTAGAATTTGAAAGAATTGTTCTTTGGTGATAAAGATCACCAAGATAATCCTATTGATTATGATTAGGCGATGTTTGACATCAACTTGAGAAATGACTAAGAGCCATTAAATCCAATATGGACAGGTAGAGACCTAAAAGGCTTGGCTATTTAAGAATGTTTTCAACATAGGCAAAAAGTTGTCTATAAAGAAACTTGTTTGATAATAGTTATGTTGAAATCCATTTGGATCTTGTTATCTATAAACACACATTTTGAATATGAGATATGTCAAAAAGGATATAAAGATGTTATATCAAATGGTGAAAAACCATAAAAGTGTGTAAGTTATAGAAGTCTATTAATAGACTACAAGGTTCTCATAATTAGAACATCTATAAAGTTGAAGTAATCAAATTGTTTGATTTCTCTCATTGTATAGATGGACCATGAGTGTATAAAAGGTTAGTGGGAGTGCGATCATTTTTCTTTATCCTAAGTATAGATGACATCCTAATCATTATGAATGATATATGAATGTTATCTAATGTAAAGTTTTGGTTTTTGGAGAAAAACTAATTCATGAAAGATTTGGCAGAAGCATCCTACAAGATCTATGGAGATAGATCATATAGATTGCTAAGTATCTCCAAATCATTAAACATAGTTGAAATGTTGAAGAAGTTCAACATAGAGAATTCTAAGGGAGGTCTGATTTACTTCAGATAAGAATTCATTATTCAAGGGCATGTGCCCTAGGATAACACAAGTAAGGTTCTTAAAGTGTTAAGAAGCCTTATTCTACACTATCTATTGAACCTGATATCTATTATGTTGTAATTGTTACAAATAGTTATCAGTCAATTCAAATTTGGAATATTGGATTGTATATGGAAATTGTAAACTCATAGTAGATGGGTATATGGATTTGGATATAATCCATATGGGGTATATTTTATATTCACTTTAGATGGTGAAATACTTAATGGAAGAACTGTATGAAAGATACAGTGGATTCCATTATTAAGGGTGAATTAATTGTCGCATTGTCTAGGAGACTGTTTGGACCTATAAGTTCATTTAGAACTTAGAGTTGTTCCTTCCATTGAGTTGCCCACACCTTGTTTTGTGACAACAATAGGTCTACATCTCAAGTATAGGAATCACGGTCTCATCAAAAGTCCAAACACATAGAGCGACAATTCCAAGTGATTAGAGGAATTATTGGAAGAGGTAATAGATACATTACAGAAGATATTATCTACATAAGTTTTTGTAGACCTACTGACTAAAGCTTTAAAACATAATTTGTTATGTCTAAGACCCACATCTTGAGAAGATAGGTATGCGATACATGGTCGATTGGCTTTAGTGCAAGTGGGAGATTGTTAGGATTATGCCCTAGAGCCAATCATAGAGATGATTGTTTAGGGATTAGGAACAATCATTTGATTTCATTTATGTATGTCACATTTATTATTGATTTAATAAAAGGGCTTATTCTATTATGTTTATATGCATCATTTATATTTACATAATATGTCCATGGAGTTAGAGTTGAGAATATGGAATTACAAAGAGTTGTAATTTTGAGACTATAGATATATCTCTGTACTAAACTCCTAAAGCATTCCTAGTTGAAGGTTCACTATGATGGACAGTAATGAACCATAGGACTAGCACTTGTTAGGCTGACTCTATAGGAGGATAGCTAGTCTCAAGCTATTTGTGTGGAGACACTACAACCAACAAGTGGGTGCCTATTGCGAGAATAGGTACACTGAATGTGACCAAAGATATGAGATAAACTGAATGGAGTTTTATCCTGCCTGTCAATCAGTTTCTCATTGTTATAGTGGTACAAGTAATCCTTAGACCTGAGACACCATAGTTGCCTTATGCATGTAGCTTTAGAAGTTTGATAACACTAAGTGCAGATCCTATTCAGGGGTCTACAAAGGTGTTCATTGGCCCTACTGCTATGTGTGTGAAGGCATGTGAGTGATCAACAAGGGATCCATCACTCTCAGGAAAAGAGAAAGAATGTCTCATATAGCATTCATAATATAACTCATTAAATCCATGGCCATGGTAGGATGAATATGAAAAGAGTTTCATGAGTTCATTAATGAGTTGATATCTATGAATGAGTATAAAGTAATTGAACTAGGGACTTGATAGACTTCCATGTCCTATTAGTTCAATTGGAGACATTGTGTTGAAGGAAGGATGCAATTGTAACCTACAAACTATAACAGAAGGGTTCATTGTAAATGACTATTCACCTCATTAAGGACCACACCATGAGCCATATGCTAGGTGTTACTCATGGTTAGTAGAAGCCCTAATTGATATAAGTGAGTTATAATCAATTAGGGAATTGGAAGGAGTTCCAATTAGACCCTAAATGGAAAGAGTTCCATTGTGCACACCTCGTGCTATTCCTACTACTTAATGATGTGAACCCAATGGGTCACACACTGATCATGCAAGAAGGGCTTTAAAGTCTATGAGAGAAAGGGTTTTAGTGAATAAAGAATAGTTCTTTATAGGCCTATTTGTATTTGATACAAATAATAGGGGTTAATGTGCAATTAAGTGTAATTACACATAACCCTATTAGGGTTTCTTCCCCATGGCCAGCCCCCTTTAGTGGGCTACCTATATAAGTCACACTTATGTGTGACATGGCATAATAGGCTTGCACAATAAACCCTAGCCGTCCAGCCCTTTGGAGGCTCTCTTCTCTCTCTCTCTCTCTTCTCCACCTCTAGCAACAACAAGGAAGAAGAAAGAAAAGGCTTGAAGCTCTAGCTAGGTGTGGATACCGTTGGAGGCAGCACACTTGGGCTGCTCATTCACCGCCGTCCGGAGTAGAAGCTTGGAGCAAAACGGAGAAGACAAAAATCCTATAAGTGTTCTAACCCTCTTCGTAGTTAGGGTTTGATTTTGTGTTATGCATAGTTAGATTCATGGGATTATGGAATCGTAGGAAAAATTTTTATATTCCGCACTTCAATTTTTCCCTCTTGTTCGATTCCCAACATGGTATGGGCTACCCAGAAACTCCGTCATTACATGATGTCTTTCGAAGTCCTGTTGATAAGTCGATTGGATCCTTTGAAGTATTTGCTAGAAAAACCAGTCCTATCATACAGGACCGTTCGTTGGTCGCTTCTTCTCAATGAATTTGACATAAAGTACCTGGCACAAAAGTCCGTCAAAGGAAGTGTCATTGCAGACCATTTGGCAAGCTGCCCTGTGTCATCATCAACCCAATTCAATGATGAGTTCCCCGACGAAGATATCCTGGAAATCAAGAAGAAGGTTTGGAAAGTCTACTTCGACGGAGCTGCAAACAGAAGAGGCTATGGCATAGGAGTGCTACTAGTCTCGCCCGAGGAAGCCTTTATGCCTTTAGCAGTCAAATTGGGGTTCGAAGCCACCAACAACATAGCAGAGTATGAGGCCTGCATCCTAGCATTGGAAGCTGCATTAGAGTTGGGGATAAAAGAACTAGAGGTGTTCGGAGATTCAGCATTGATTATCTGTCAGATAAAAGGGGAGTGGAAGACTCGCGATGAGAAGCTGTTGCCCTATCATGCCTATTTGGAAGCACTGACTAAAGAGTTCGCGGAAATCGAGTTCAATTACCTGTCGAGAAACAAGAATCAATTTGCTGATGCCTTAGCGACTCTAGCTTCAATGGTGGAGATACCAGAAGGAGGAAGCGTGAAACCGCTCATGATCGAATGCAGAGAGAAACCTGTTTATTGCTGTTCCATTCGAGAAGGAGAGGCAACAGATAACCACCCTTGGTTTTATGACATAAGAAGGCTCATCGAAGAAAGAGAATATCCAGAGGAAGCATCTCGCATGGATTGGCGAACACTGAGAAGATTGGCAAGCCATTATGTGGTATGTGGAGGAAAACTGTATCGGAGATCTTACAACGGAATCCACTTGTTGTGTGTCACGGAAGAAGAAGCCAGAAAACTTATCGAAGAAATCCATGAAGGAGTGGGAGCTCCGCATATGAATGGATACATGTTGGCTAAGAAGATCATGAGACTAGGGTATTACTGGTCTACAATGGAAAGGGATTGCTATGCCCACGTCAAGAAGTGCCATAAGTGTCAACTCTTCGCCAACGGACAACATTTGCCCTCTATGCCCTTAACAAGCATGTCAACTCCATGGCCATTTGCAGTGTGGGGAATAGATATCATCGGACAGATTAAGCTGAAGGCATCCAATGGTCATGAATACATTTTGGTAGCCATTGATTACTTTACCAAATGGGTGGAAGCAACTTCCTTCAAAGTTTTGAATGCTAAAAAGGTGGCGCAATTCATACAGCTCAACATTATCTACCGATATGGGGTACCGCATGAGGTCATTTCAGATAACGGTCAGCATTTCCAGAAAGAGACCAAAGAACTCTTGCAGAAGTACAAGATCGTTCACCACTTGTCATCCCCGTATCGCCCGCAGACAAACGGCGCAGTGGAAGCTGCCAACAAGAACATCAAGAAGATATTACAGAAAACGGCTGACACGTACACTGATTGGCATGAGAAGCTACCATTGGCATTGTGGGGGTACAGAACGTCGGTCAGATCGTCAACAGGGGCTACGCCGTATGCTCTAGTGTATGGGATGGAGGCTGTTCTGCCAGTGGAATTGGAAGTTCCTTCATTAAGGGTTGCAGTGGAAAGTCAGCTAGCAGAGGTGGACTGGATCAAAAGTCGTTATGATGAGTTGGCATTGCTAGATGAAAGGCGATTGAGGGCTCTCTACCATGTGCAAGGGTACCAGAGAAGAGTCGCAAGGGCGTTCAACAAACATGTCAAAGACAGAGGCTTGAAGAAAGGGGATTTAGTGTTGAAAGAGATCCGAGCTCCAATTTTCGATCCACGAGGAAAGTTCAAACCAAGTTGGGGAGGACCGTACGTCATCAAGGAGATATTGCCAGCAGGGGCTGTTCGACTTATGGAGTGGATGGGATCGAGTTCGCTCGTCCTACCAATTTGGATCAATTAAAGGAGTATTATGTATAAGTAGGCCTGCTAGGTTGAAAACCTGTAAAGGCGGTTTAGGCAAAAGTTAAGGCATTTGAGCTACGAGGACCTAATTCCCCAAAAGAAAAAAAAAAAAGAAGAAAAAAAAAGCAACAAAAGAAAAAAAGAAAAAAGAAAAAGAAAAAAAAAGAAAACGGGGATACGTAGGCAGCCCATAAAGTTACATTGGGTGCGGTCCAATCAACACAATCAAAAAATCTCGAAAGTAGATTATTATTGGCAATTCATTTGAAACTAATTGTTTGACATAACAATTTATTGATGTTAAGTAAAAGAACTATCGACATGCCATAGATATTCTATTCCTCGAGTCTTTAAGTCCTCTTGAGTTTCTTCAGAGTCATTTTGTTTGTCTTCTGTCTCTTTCTGTCAAGTCTTCTTTTCTTTCGCAAGTCATGGCCGTGGGATGCCTCCACTGCTTCAAGAATGTCTTCTCTGCAAAGTCCAAGTCTCGTGTCCTTGATAAGGTCATAAATTCTTTCTCAGCGAGAAGTTTCCCTTTCACCCAAATCATCCTTCAACCATTACTTATATTCTCTACTCATCTCGAAAGGCCCTTCAGTGTTGGCAATCCGAGTCAATTTCAGGTCTGTAGGCCAGCGAGTCCTCGCCCACTTGATTATAGTAGGACCGACAGGTTCCACAGAGCAACAAGGTCCTGTTAAGGACGGTATGGTTTGCATGGCGCCCATCTGGCGAAGAATTCTCGAAGTCCAATAGAAGGAAGTCGATCTCAGTCCTATGAGTTTGACAAAAGCATACCCCAAGGTTCGAAAAAGTACCTGCTCTTTACACCCCCATGTGAAGACGTACCATTTGATGTTTCGCCACGACCGTGTGTGGAGGTAACCCAACCAATCTCGTAAAGAGAATGGTCCTGGGAGTTCAACTCGGCATAGACAGAAGTGTTGGGGCTTGTATGGAGTGATAGTGGTGGGAGATAGAAAGTTCAAGCGCTCGAGCAGCCACATTTGCAGTAAAAAGGGGCTACCTTCTAAAGGCACTTTGGGGTTGCCATGAACCTTATCTAAACCATTCAAGGTTTCAGCTAATACCAAGGGAATGATGTTATGTCGCTTAAGAAGAGGGGCAACCAGCTCACATATTTGAACAGGGGCTTGAAGAGTGCCAGTGGAGATGAGACAGCGACCAATTAAACAGAAAGCGAGTGCACGCTGAATTTGAGGGGTGAAAGTTAGAGTACCTTCGCTATCATGAGCCAAGAATGAGGTTGCTAACTTCATCAAGTCCACCATATGGTCCTTGACAAAGATCGTTGCGTCCCTTTGAGGAATGCCAAGAAAATCCGAGAAGGAAGCAAGGTAATCCGAGCGAGGTGTAGGAAGAATGAATGGCCTTGCAGGCGAAACTCCAAATAAAGCACAGAATTCCTCCATGGTTGGGCATAATTCTTCATAATTAAATCGAAAGACATGGATTTGAGGATCCCAGAAGTATGTAGCAGCGGTGAGAAGAGTCGTTTCGAGCTTCATGTGCCTTATGGAGAGCAATGGTTCCAAGCCGAAGCGCTTAAACTCAGTTTTGTCTTTGGCAGCCATGACTGCCAAAAACCCTCTTAAGAACCCATCTAAGGCTTCCATAATTATTGTCAATGAAAATAGGTGAGTTAGAGGGCTCCCCTCATGTGTTTTTATAGGGAAAGGGTCACGAATTCGAGTCCTAAAGGGAGTAGAACTGTCAAAATCGCAAAATTCCTAAAAAATCGCGAAAAAGCGCGTCGACCTCGGGTAACCGTCCGGGGCTGGACGGTCAGCCGTCTAGGCCCAGACGGCTAACCGTCCGGGGCCAGATGGTCACCCGAGGCCCCCGCCTTGTTTTGCCTTGTTTCGCCCGGTTTTGCCTATTTTCACGTTCGGGTGGCCTTTTTAGGCCATTTTCACTCCTATGAACTCATATTGACTCAAATTTTCATGAGAAAGGCATCATAACATCATCATGATAGATTCAAACAAGCACAACAAGTATCCATAGCAAGGGATAAGAGAGTGGGTTTTAGGTGGCAATTACAAAACACAAGCATGAAATGCAAAAAGATGGCCATTGTCTCATTGTTTCTACAAGCCCAACAAGAAAGTAAATGAACTCAGCGGTTCCCAAAGCTTCTTTTGCGGCTCGGCCCAGCTCCGTCACGACCCCCACGAGGTGCTCTAGGAAGGCGCATTGCTAGTGGTGGCTGCATATACAAAATCCATTGCAAAGAAGTCAAGTATGAGAATAAGGTTGGTTGAAAACCACATATGGGAACTTTGAATAGGTTGAACACTTACTATGACATCCAAACGAGCTTCCGCCATGGATTTGGCTAGGCTCATCCTCACAAGGTCACGCTTCAAGCCCTCACTCAGGTCAATAAACTCTTAGGGATACGCCGCAGGCACCTAGGATAATCAATAAGGGTAAAATTGAAGGTAATGTTCAAAGAAAGAAAGAAATACCCATAAAGAGAACTCACCTGTTCTCGATTTGGGTCGATCCTGGGGGATTCATCAAATGCAGGATGAGTGATGGCGGTCTTGACAAAGTCTGACCCACTGCACAAATCAATGAACCAATTTGGCTGAGGCAAGGGTAGTGACCTATCCCCCTCCATCTCATCTTCCTCAGAGCCAGGAACCACTCCTGAGCCCACTGTCGAGCTATGCCCTCGTGCTCGTCGACCCTGCAAGTGTTCGCCTATTAAATAGAGTCTCTATCAAAAAGAAAAGGTTAGGAGAATGTTAAAGACTTACCTCCTGAGGAGGAAGGCCTATCACCCTGGGCCTCATCAAATATTGGAGACAGAAAGTGTCATATGCAATGTCAGGAGAAGTGAACTCCTCCGCATCCCAGCCTCTCAAGGCATCCCACAACTCCTCCCCCTCCATTAAGTTAGCATGCCTCGTGTTAAGTGGTGGAGGCATTGGAGCCATGGCGGCATTCACATCACCCATGACTTGGCGTAAGACACGCTCCCCTAGGTACCAGTACCTACCCACGGGGCCTTCCAAGAGCACCCTCTTGCCCGTCAGCATCAAGCTAGGAATGCATCGCTTGGGTAGCATTGGTACCCATATCTTCCATGGATTCCACTCAATCTGTTCAAAAATCCAAAATGAGAAATTGGGAGTAAAAAGAAAAGGAAAAGAATGGGGAAAGAATTTCACCATATCAGCAGTGAGGCTTGCTAGGTGAGCTCTAGCAAAGGCGTAATCATGACGATTCGCCGCCCGGATGGACACATAACTAGGAGAGTAATTCTTGAGGGTAGGCCATTCGATGGTTTCCTCAGCAAGGGATGGGCGACATAGGTTAAGGTACTCATAGCACCAAACTTGTCAAAAGTTGAGAAAAGAGTCAAAAAGAAAAGATAATATAAGAAAAAAATAAAAAGAAATGAAAGGGAAGTAGCATTACCTCCCAAACAAAGGGCATCTCGCCGAAGTCTTTAGTCACACCACGTGACATGTCACACATTGTGCGATACATGGTCTCCCCAGTTGAACTTCCTGATCTTTTCAACATCCTCCATGCTTGCAAGAAGACCCAAAGGGGCTAGGTCGCCCGTCCCGGCGAAGAATGTGCATGAGATCATGTACAGAAGGAATGCCCTTGTAATACAATCGGGGCTTGCACCCTCGCTCTCCCTTTGCTTAGCAAACTTGTTGAAAAGCCAAGTGTGTCGCACTGCTTTCTTGATTACCTCAATTTCCATCCCAAGGTAAGCTAGGAGATAATCTTCATCCGTGTGAGCCTCTTCATAGAATTCCAAGCTTTTGCCTTTAATGCTTAAGCCCGTGATTATAGTGAAGTCCTTGGGGGTTAATGTCATCTCCCCGAAGCTAAAATGGAATGTATTGGTGGTGTCCCACCATAGCTCAGACAAGGCTAGCAAAGTTTGCCTATCACATTGGTCATTCCATAGAGAATCTAGGAATGGGCCAAAACCGGCCTTTTCGATATAGCCTTTGGTGATGGGTTGGAAGTTTTCCATGTTCTGCCACCATTCAATGAGTCCTTTGACAGAGGACCGAGTGCGCATGTCCTGAAAGTTGGGCTATAGCCATTGAAAATACCTTGAGAGTTAGTTGAGAGAACATGGAAATGATAAGCTTACACTAGCAATTCGTTTCAAATTGTTTCCTAAAAGGTGTCAAAAAGTTGTCTTTATTCATGAAATGAATTGCTAATGGATGTTTATGAGTTTACTTGTTCATGTGCCTTAATTTGGCAAGGATTGAACACTTTTTTATCACTTGGGCATTTTATCGAACACTTGGTGGGTGATACCTCCCAAGCCTTGAAACAAAAGAATTTTGTATGATCAATCCTTGCTAAATCATAGCATATTACTCACTTGAGGGTTTACTTGTTAATATACATTGATTTGGTGAAGATTGAACATCTTTATTTCACTTGGGAATTTTATCGAACACTTGACGGGTGCCATTTTTCAAGCTTTCAAATGAAAAGAATTTGTGTGTTCAATCCTTGCCAAATCAAGGGATATCACTCAACAACCCAAGGGGTATTCAAAAGAAGTAGAAGGGAATGCAATTTCATCGAAAGAATCGAAAGATTCAAAAGAAAAGTGTTAAGTTGGGTAAACTTACTTCTTGTTGGGAATGGATGAATGAGAGATGCTTGTCGGGTTCAAGCAACACCCTAGCTTGTGGAGCATCATAGAGTGGTGCCTTGTATGTGCTTTCGACCCCATAGAATGGATACTTGGTGCTTGAGTCCTTGCTTGATGACATTCTTGATGATGGAGTTGGGTTTGTGAAAAATGGGTTTGATTTGGTTTGATTTCACAAGATGATGTGAATTGGTTGTTTTGATTGCTAAATGGGCTTGATTTGTTGTTGTTTAATGTGCATTTGATATTTGGATTGAATGTTTTTGAAATAGGAATGAGAGAATGAGAGTTGGAGAGGATAGGATGAGAGTTTAGAGAGAGAAACTCTCTAATTTTCGGGTTGGGAGAATGAGGAAATGAGTGTGCAAACATGGGTTTAAAAACCCAGAAATTTTTCAATGGTGGGCTCGGGTAACCGTCCCACCCTGGACGGTTAGCCGTCTTGCCCTGGACGGTTGACCATCTGAGGGCAGATGGTCACCCTAGCCCGCTTTACCCGTTTGCCCCGTTTCGCGCGCTTGCGACCTCTAAACTTCTCCAAATGGACTTTTTGTGCAATCCTTGAGTTAGGGGATGAATATATCCCTCAAGTTTATCAAGTTTCAATGAAATTTTTGAATCTTGGGTGGTTGTATTTGCCAGCATAACGAGGAATTGTAATAGCCATGATAAATGGCTTTCTCAAGAAATGAGCTTGGTGTTGAATTGATTGACTTGCAAGTCTTGGAATTCAATTCTCTAGGAGATGATAGTGATATCATATCATGTGATAAAGATAATTTCACATGAAATGACTTGCTAATCATGTGATAAAGATAACTTCACATGAAATGAAGATTCATAAGCTATGATAGTTACGAAGTAACTTGCTATCTTTGTGAAGAGGGCATGAAATGCACTTTGTTTTTCAATCAATTGACTTTCAAAATCAATGTTGTATCATGTGATAAAGATAATTTCACATGAAATGACATGAAATAAGCTTGATTTTCAATCAATTAACTCTTAATTCAATGTCATTTCATGTGTTAAAGATAATTTCACATGAAATGATAAGTAATGAACTTGATTTTGAGTTGAATGACTCTCAATACATTATCATTTCATGTGATAAAGACAATTTCACATAAAATGAACTTGATTAGAAGTCGAATGACTCCTAGTACATTGTCATCCTATGTGACAAGGATAGTTTCACACGAAATGATAAGAAATGAGCTTGATTTTGAACCAATTGACTTGCAATTGGGTCTCATATCATGTGATAAAGACAATTTCCCATGGAATGACGATCCATGAGTTATGCAATAACTCCCCGTCTTTGTTACTTCCACAGAAAGTGGCACAATTTCACATAAAATGACGATTCATGAGTTATGAAATAACTCCCTGTCTTTGTTGTTTCCACAGAAAGTGGCACAATTTCACATGAAATGATACATGAGTTATGCAATAACTCCATGTCTTTGTTACTTCCACAGAAAGTGGCATGAAATCATAATGATGAGTCATGAGTTTTGAAATAACTCACCACCTTTGTTATCCCCAGTGAGACTGGCATGAAATGCACTTAGTTTTGAATTGATGGACATTCAATTCAAATTCACATGAAATGATGACTTATGAGTTATGAAATAACTCGTTTTGAGAATGCCAATGAAATTGGCAGGGTACCTTGTGATGCACTAGTGCAACTAGCTTTGCATCATGAGAAGACCATGTGGATATCACTAATGCAATTAGTGCATGGTAAAAGCATTTGCATGAGCGCACCAACGAAGTTGGCATGCATAGAAATGCATTCAATTATTTGCTTCGATGAAATCGTCGCATGCTTGGATATGACGAAGTCTATCCTTTTGATTCCCTTTGAGTTTGTTGGTATTAATGAGATTAATCCATCAAACAAAATGTGTTGTTATATCACTAATGCAATTAGTGCAAGGTAAAGGCAATTGCATGAGCACACCAACGAAGTTGGCATGCATAGAAATGCGTTCCATTTGTTGATTCGATGAAATCGTCGCATGCTTGGTCTATCCTTTTGGTTCCATTTGAGTTTGTTGGTATTAATGAGATTAATCCATCAAACAAAAATGGGTTGTTCTTTGATCATTGGCTCGCAAGTGAAACTTGTTCACCAATGAGGGGCTTCTGTCACACCCCATTTTTGTCACCTTAGCTAGAACATATCATTTCATGTAGGATTTTGAGTCCTTTTTGAGTCCTTTTTGAGTCTAGTCTTTTGCATTGAGTTTCTATGGCATTGAATATCATGTGTGTGAATTTTGAAGTGATTTGGAGTTCATCTCGATGGTCAATAAGAACTTTTGCGACTTTAAGGGCATAATCGTCTTTTAAGCCGTATATTTTCCATTTGATTTTGGAATGAATCCCGAGTCATTCCATTGAGTTCATAGGTTATATAGAGTCCATATATAGGTTCAACTTCATGAATTAATGGTTTAAGATCAATTCGGCTCGTAATGGTTCGGGTTGGCTAAAAGACCCTTTCTTGGTTTGCTCAAATTGACTCATAAGACCCAATCAATTTTCTCTCATTTAACTTCAATTGGGCTTTATTTATGTCCTAAACATGTTTAAAAAGATCAATTTTCGATTGGGAAAGCATTTGGTTCGACCCTGTGTACAAACCCAGCTTAGCGACGGTGAAGCACCATGGTTAACCACCTTTGTAAAACCTAACCATGCACCCATGGTTGAGGATTTTTGTCCTAAAATGCCTAAAAATGTGTTCCCCTTCGAAACACGGTCGTTTTGGCTTTTATTTCGTCAAAATCGGACTTAATTTGAAGATTTTAGGACTTCTGAAGCAAGTGGAAGTCAAAACCGAAGCAGAAATAGGAGGGCCTCGGGTAACCGTCCAGGGCTGGACGGTCAGCCGTCCAAGCCCAGACGGCTAACCGTCCAGGCCTAGTTGGTCACCCGAGGAATCCTTCTTTAAGTCAAACTCTGACTCTTCTTTCCCTCTTTTGACGGTTTCCTCCGCCAAAACAACTTGTCTGAGCTTAGGAGTGTGTAGGTTTGAGTTGTTTGAGCACCAAGAGAGTCTCTAATAGCCCTAGGATCATTATTTAATGAATTAATCTTAGCCATTGGTTTAGGGGGTTAGTTCTCTATATAAAGGACATGATATTCAGCACATAGGGGGAAGTTAATTGCACTTTACACTTAGAGAGAGAGGGAGCTACGAGTTTGGAGAGCTAGAAGGACTTCAAGAGGAGGCTCTTCAACCCCAAGCAAGCAAGGAAACAAGAGGTTTGAAGACAAGGAAGAGTCTACAAGAGGTAAGCATGTCCTTTCAATGCTGAACATGAATTTCTGCTTCTCCTTCTTCTCTTTCTTCTTCCTCTTTTAAGATAGTTATAGTGCATGCAATTCTTCTTCTTATGGATTGAATTCAATGTTTACATGATGTTATATGAATGATTTTAGGATAGTTCATGGCTTTATATGCTTGATAATCCCTGGTTTACTAAGGATTAGATAGCCTTATTCGTTCTATCCTCTTAAATCATGCATAGTTCACATGTTTAGGTTGCTGTGATTATTATCATGTGTGGATGTTCTTGTTAGTCAATATATGCTATATGAATGATATTCATGATAATTTGAGCATGTCTTAGAGTTGTTTCATAGGTTTTAATGCATGCACTACAGGAAAAAGCATCTATCGCAACGGTAAAAGTCGTTGCGATAACCTCAAAGTCATTGCAATAAATACCTATTGCAACGACAACACTACCGTTGCGAGCTATTGCAAAAACCTCCGTGGTAATAGGTTATTGCAACAACAAATATCATTGCAATACCAATTTCGTTGCAATACACCTCCATTTAATACAACGATTTTATTGTTGCAATCAATTTATGTTTCGTTGCGAAAAAGTATTACAACGATATTATTGTGGCAATATACCTAAAAATAACAATATTTTTGATTAAAAATATTATTTATCGCAACGACTTTGACGTTGCAATAAGAGATTGCAACAATTCTTGCCGTGGCAATAACTTATTACTACAACCTTTCCCGTTGCAGGAAAAAATTATTTTAATTAGAAATATTATTTATCGCAACGACTTTTCCGTTGCAATAAGGTATTGCAACAATTATTGTCGTAGCAATAACTTATTACTACAACCTTTCCCATTGCAAAAAAGAATTATTTTAATCAAAAATATTATTTATCGCAACAACTTCGGCGTTGCGATAAGCTATTGCAACATTCTTTCCCGTGGCGATAACTTATTGCTACAACCTTTTCCATTGCAAGAAAGAATTATTTTAATTAAAAATATTATTTATCGCAACGATTTTAGCATTGCAATAAGCTATTGCAACAATTTTTGTCGTGGCAATAACTTATTGCTATACTTATTCATGTTGCAAAAGAGAATTATTTTAAGTAAAAATATTCTTTATTGCAACGACTTCAGCGTTGCAATACGTTATTGCAACAATGCTCTCCGTGGTAATAACTTATTACTACAACCTTTCCCATTGCAAAAAAGAATTATTTTAATTAAAAATATTCTTTATCGCAACGACTTTGGCGTTGCAATATGTTGTTGCAACAATGCTTCCTGTGGTAATAACTTATTGCTACAACCTTTTCCATTGCAAAAAAGAATTATTATAATAAAAAATATTATTTATCGCAACAACTTTGCCGTTGCAATAACTTATATATATATTTTTTTTAAAATATATATATATATATTTTTTGTAAAATAGAAATATGCCATTTCATGGTGCCTTATACCCTATTAAAGGTAATGAAACCATCCAAAATATGATATCTCAATCCCAAACTTATCCAAATTGATTCAAACCCATACTTTAAACATTCATTTAACTAATGAAGCCATCCAAATATGTCATTACAAATTGAAAATAAATCAACAAAGATATTAAAGTATCCATATCACTATATTAAAAGCTTCAAGCTTTAACCTTTTCCAAAATGTCATTACAAATTAAAGCTTCAAGCTTTAAGCTTTAACCTTTTCCAAAATGTCATTACAAATTAAAGCTTCAAGCTTCAAGCTTCAACCTTCAACCTTCTAAAATGTCATTACAAATTTTGAAGTAAATCAACAAAGATACTAAAAGCATCCAAAATGCAAAAATTCCAGCTAATTAGCAACCATTTACCCCAAAGATACTAAGCATCCAAAAAGCATCCAAAATGCAGGAAATTCCAGCTGATTAGCAACAATCTACTCCTGTAAAACATTGCAAAGAAAGAAAGAAAATTAGAAAGTGAGAGAGAGAGACTAACTAAAAGAGAATCAAATATTCAGACAATGATATTTCCTCAATGAATTGCATATGGCAACTGCTATCAATTTAAGATTCAGATCCAGACCCATTTTATATTGGACTTGGGAAAATGACAATATCTCCAATTTTATTTTATTTTTTATATTTCACCAATCATACATCATACAGATTGTCTAGTTAGGTCAATGAATCAACCTATTCGAAACCCATAAGCTGGATAAATTCTTCCTTTGTGAATAAGTTAGGTTTTACAAGATTTAGAAGTGTACTAGTATTTAAGAAGAACCAAAGAAAAACTGTTAGAAGTTCATGGAAAGCATTTAAGTGATAAGACTAGGAACTAGAAAGCATCTTGAATGATCATCATCCCTTCTACAATGAAAGAAGCTTCTACTACTATCAATAATGTGGTTCAGGATACTAGAAATATGATCATAACTTTCCAAGCCTATGTAAAAAGGAAACGATCAATTAATATATTACAAGGTCTTAGCTAGGCATAGTTATCAAAAGTGGGCCTCATTCATGTCTTCATGATCTATTAAATGCATGGCAATTCTAAAATACATATGCAAGTAGGAAAAAAAAAAAAAACTAATTCAGTGACTTAAAAAATTCAAGTAGTAGCTCAAGAGGTAAATTATAATAACAAAGAAAAGAGCACAAAAACCCACAAGTTATAGAATAAAAGAAGAATATCAAAATACATAGAATGTCTTTTCCCAAAAAAAAAAAGAAGACATACCATATTTTTCAATACTATCAAAAAGCTTCACTATATCATTTTTTAATGTACCAATCTACCAAATATAAGAAAACGAAAGACAAAATATAGAACCATCCACAGAAACAGTTGATGCAAGCATATTTAAAGCAAGAAAAACCAGTATAACCATAGTCAAATTATAGAGGATCGATCCGTGGAGTCGGAGGATCGATCCGTGGTATTTTAGAATAGCAATTTTGCTTCTACCTCTGTGGATGGATCCGTAGCCTCTGGGGATCGATCCATGGTATTTTAAAAATGCAAATTTTGCTTCTGCCTAGATGGATCGATCCATGACATATGTGGATCGATCCATACTACTATAGAAATGCAAATTTTGCTTCTGCCTAGGTGGATCGATCCATGACATATGTGGATCGATCCATACTGCTCTAGAAATGACTTATTCACAATAGTTTCAAGAACTTCCAATGGACTCTTAGAAATCTTGGGTACTGTCCAACAACATAGCTAGCAGAAAGTTTCCAAAAAAAAAATTATGAAAACAAATATTGGAAACCAATCACAAACTTACTTGACACATTCCTTAAGGTCAGGTTATTTATAGTTCCTCCAACTACCAATCGCAACACTCTATCCCATTGTTCATAGAATACAGGCCAGATTGTACATAAAATCGATTCTTCTCATCATTTCGAGCAGAATAATGGTAAATTTCAAAGCACTAGGATGTGTCATGGTCGGATTGGTAATTAGAGAGGTTTCAAAGAGGATAGATATAAATCAAATCAACGATTTTGTACCCCCATATATCATATTCATCCTATTGGCTATGCATTCTATAGCCATCAAAGTTATCATATTTATAAAGAGTATCAAGAAACAAAAGTAAATTAAATTAAATTTTGGTATACCTAGTTCTGATTGGCTAGCATTTGCATGAACTCCTGTCTCATAGTCTGTCGGAGAAGCTCTATTTCTACAGCCCGCTTAGCACTTTCTTCTTCAAGTGCTTTCACAAGTTCTGCCTCCTTCTCAGCTCGTTCTTTATCGCTCTCAGCCCGTTCTTTATCCCTCTCAGCACGCTCTACCTCCAATTGTTTCTCTAAATGCTGAAGCTTACCATTAAACTCATCACGTACACGCTCTACAGAAGTAGGAGCCTTTGCCATGTATCCCCGTCCACGAACATAACCTGATTTTTTACCCACAACAGATTGGAATATCTTGTTACGTTCATCACTAGACAAAGATCGACCTTCTTCGGCTTCCTTCTCTGCAATCTTTTGTTTAGCTTCGTCCTATATGAAAAAATATGACCACCTATCTTTAAAAAAGACAACAAAGAAGCTTCTAAATTCACATAAGGAAGAAACAAATAATAAATAAACGTGATACTTACATAGATACACTGTGATGTGTGCTCGCTCCATTTGCCAGCTACACAATGGGCCAACTCCCACAATGTGCAATCATCGGGCTCCTCCTGTGTATCTTTGTCTCGCTATGATATAAAACAAAACACAACCACAATGGATTATATATTGTTAGTTATAACTATAATACAAGTATTGGCATAACATATATAGAAAATTGGTAATCTTACATTTTCGAAGCTAACTTGGGAGAATGATTTGCTTCCCGTATGGTGCTTGCTCCCTTGTTTTTTCCGATTAGCAGCATTTCTTGAACTAATTCTCTACAAGATATGTTTCATGGCACACACTTTAGTGGCTCTTTCATAAAAATGATTCAATATATAATATCAAATACAAATAAAATTCTCACAAACAATTTCAAAACTTATATGTAATAATAGAAACAAACATAGACTAATCTTGCAATAAAATAGTACTTAAAAACTGATATGCAAATGAATCCGGTCCTCACAAAAACAAACCCATATTGTACTCAGACAACCTTGTTGATCTTTTACCTGAAAATCATGACCTTCAAAATATGATATCAATTCCTCCCATTCTTCTAGGTCAAGCTCCTCAGGGATATTTTGAAGGAGAGTCTCTCTATTATCTTTATATGCTCTATAGGTAGCTGAAAATGTTGACCTCCAACCCCTATACCTCTCCTGAGCGATTTTGAAAATCTTAGATCTAGCAAAGTCGTCATCTGCTAGTCTCCACCTCTCCTGCACATAACAAATCCTTTGAACAATTTAGAGGTATGTGGTTTATAAAGTTAAAAAAAACAAGTATCTTTAACACTAGTTTCATGTTCCAAAATTCACTAATTCATAAAATCAACAAAGATCATGTTCTAACCAACGTGCCAATTACATTGGACACATGGCACCTAAAACAAGTTCTTTAAACGAGGTGTCTAAGCACTCTGATCAGCATCTCCCTCAAGTGAGAATTATGCATTAAAGATAAAGAAAGTTACTACAAAACTACATAAGACACAAAACCATCCATGTCAGAAGCATCCAGGTGATCAATAGAATTCAAACATGCATGAGTTCAAGTTATCTAGAACTTTAAAAAGATGATGGAAAAATTCAATTGTATGGAATTACATACCAAAACTTTATCCTTAATAGTATTTCTTATATCAAGTGACACTTCCGACCACTTATTCACTCCAATAAGAGGCACATGACGTCTCATTTGAACTACCACTTCATCAACAAATTCCCGGTAATGTATACCGATTGGCCCACCTAACCGTGTTGAAAACTCAATGGGCAATTTGCCATCACTACTCTCCTTAGCTCTCTTAGCAACCTTCAATCCTTTTGCAGCGCCTCTACCCTTTTTAGGGTTATTTGAAGGATCTAAACATTATCCAACAACAAATTAAAAAATTAATACACTATTGGGAAAATTTAATTTAAATAAATGATGCTCATAATGACTATAATGGTGGGAAATAAAATGCTACAGCAGATATGATGTTAATAAAAATGTTAAGAGTAATAATATACTATGAATAATGATTAAACCTGATGGATTGGAACGTGGACGACGAGCATGAGATGGAAATTGGCAAACAGGTTGTTCAATGGATGAATTTCCAGATGGCTGGGATGATGGTGATGATGATGATGGCTGAGCTGATGGTGATGATGATGATGGCTGAGCTAACTGTGATGATGGCTGAGCTGATGGTGATGGTGGCTGCGATTGTGACAAAGATGGAACTACAATAGGCAGTGGCAGTGATGTCTCAATAGAAGGAGAAGCTTGCCGATGTGAGGAAGATGGTTCTTCTTGTTGCTGAGATGGTATGGAAGAAGGCTGAGAAGAAAACCTCGGTGTACGACGTCGCTGAGATGATGGATAAGCCATCTAGAACGTTGATACCTGAACTTAAAAGTTTATAGTATATTAATGAGAATGAAAACAACTACCCAAACAAGAAAATATTTTCAAAATTAAAGGCATTATATTACATTACTTCCAAATAATCTCAAAATACCTGATGCTAAACATTACAATTCTGAAAATGGAACATATACTATAACTAAACAAGAAACACGTGAAAAATTTAATTGCATAAAGTCATTACATCGCATTCAAATTCCAAAAATATAATAATTAGAAAAAAGAAGTTATTATAGCATAGGTTGTTCGTCGCCATCACTATCTTCATCAAGACAATGCTCCATTGACCCATCATTAACATATGTATCATCATCCTCTTCAAGATCAGTATCACTATCTTCAGAAATGTGGTCTTCATCTAACTCAATAGCCTCAACATCATGTGCATCAATACTCAATCCCTCAATGTCACCTCTACACCATCCAACCAGGTCTTCGGAACCTTCCTCGGTACCACCCATATCATAGTGGATGATTGGAATCTCATTCAATTGGTAAGGCTCATCATCGAAAAGATTGGTCTCATCTTCTACCTCTTCCTCAATATTTGGCATAGAAAAGAGGTTTCTAGGCTTCACCCTTATCACAGTTGCCCAATTTGGCTTTTTCACATCCTTTGCATAATAAACTTGTTCGGCCTGAATCCCTAAAATGAAAGGGTCATCCTTGTAGTGAAGGCGTGTCATATCAACATTGATAAACCCATATTCATCTTTTTTATACCCTCTACTTTGGTTCCTACCTAGTGGTGGCACCTCAAACCAATCACATTTAAACAGAACAACTTCATTACTTCCCAAATAATCTAAAGCAATAATGCTCTTGATGATGCCAAACCAATCTATATAGCCTGTATGTTCATCACCCTTCACAACCACGCCACTATTTTGGGTTTTCCTTCTCTGCTCTCCGTCTTCTGTTCGAAACAAGAAACCATTGATGATGTAGCGGGTGTAAACTCGTGCACGAGCATCTGGCCCTCGAGCTAACCCCAATATTTGATCATTTACCCGTTCGTCTCCACTATTGTAAAGAAGTGTGACCTACATTACAATATACTGATAAGTCAAAATATGAAACAGTCAATTAGTTTGGCATTCAAACGAAACACAACGAGAAACACTTTTACTGTATGGACTTACTTACTCGAGAGTTAAACCATTCCGAAAATTGTTGCTTGTGTCTTTGCTCCACATTTCGAGGGTTTGTTTCTGCAAGCTCTTTAATATGTTCGCTATATACAAAATTACATTAAAATTGGTTGCAAGGATGTAACAATAACATACAAATAATCAAATTCTAATATGTAATAAATAAATGCATCGACTTACTCAACCCATGGAGCGACTTCCTCACAGTTGGTTAGAATGTAATGATGTGCCATATGGAGCTCTGACTTATTGAGACTTTGAAAAGTATAGTTGCGCTTGGTACGGTTAACCGGTGCAAATACGCTCAAACCAGGTAACATTTCATTTCGATAAGAATCAACATTCCTTTCTGCTCGATTCAATTTTGTTTCCATGTCATCTAAGTACCAAGAGCAAAATGTCATGCATTCTTCTGAAATATATGCTTCAGCAATTGACCCTTCCGGACGAGCTTTGTTACGCACATACCCCTTATACGTGCGCAAAGATCTCTCAACTGGATACATCCACCTATAGTTCACTGGACCAGCCACCTTAGCTTCAGCTGCGAGGTGAATCGGTAAGTGCATCATAACATCAAAGAATGAAGGTGGAAATAATTGTTCCAATTTACAGAGGATTTCTGGAATTTGCTGATCTAATCTTTCCAATTCTTGAACCTGCAATTCCTTTGAACACAACTCCGCAAAAAAACCGCTTAAAGCAATTAGTGGTTCACAAACATTCTTTGGTAACAATCCACGTATCACAAGTGGAAGTAAATGTAGAAATATTACATGACAATCATGAGATTTCAACCCAATCAACTTGCACTCCTTCACCTGCACACATCGCCCTATATTTGATGCATAAGCATCAGGCATCTTCACATCTTTTAAAAACTGGCACAAGTTCTGCTTTTCATCACTGTTTAACGTATAACAAGCAGGAGGTATAGTGTACTTGCTACCCCTATGAATTGGATGTAAATCTTTTCTTATCCCCATTGCTTGGAGATCAAGACGAGATTTTAAGCCATCCTTTGTCTTCCCCTCTATAGCAAGAATTGTTCCCAATACACTATCACAAATATTTTTAACTATGTGCATCACATCCAAATTATGTCGAATTAACAATGTCCTCCAATATGGTAATTCGACAAAAATACTCTTCTTTCGCCAATTATGCCATTTAAGCTCATGATCACGTTTTCTCTTCCTTGTCATTTTACCAAAGGTCACTTGCTCAAAAGTTTCATATTGCTCAATCACCTCATCTCCTGATAATGGTTTCGGTGCCTTTCTTGTTTCCACAGTATTATCAAATGACCTTTTATTCTTCCGCCATTTATGATCCGATTTTAAAAATCGACGATGACACAAATAACACTCCTTTCGTCCATACTTGAGTCTATAAGACGACGTATCCTTATGGCAACTTGGACATGCGAGTTTTCCTTTTGTGCTCCATCCAGATAATACTGCATATGCTGGGAAATCATTAATTGTCCATAAAATTGCAGCATGCAAACGAAAATTTTGTTCCAATGAGGCATCATATGTCTCAACGCCATGTTCCCATAACTGTTTCAATTCTTCTATCAATGGCTGTAGATACACGTCAATGTCATTTCCAGGGGACTTAGGACCAGGTATAATCATGGACATTATCCAAAAAGGCTGTTTCAAACACAGCCAAGGCGGTAAGTTATATGGAATTAATATAACAGGCCATGTACTGTATGAAACACTCATAAGCCCAAATGGATTGAACCCATCAGTTGCAAGGCCAAGTCTAACATTACGAGAATCTAATGCAAACCAAGAATGGACCTCATCTAATCGTTTCCATGCTGGAGAATCAGCTGGATGCCTCATCACCCCATCATTTACACGGCCCTCCTTATGCCATCTCATGTCAGAAGCTATATTTTTTGTCATGTACAACCTTTGTAGTCGAGGCGCCAATGGAAAATAACGTAGGATCTTCCTTGAAATTTTTTTCTTCTTCTTTTTCCCAATAGTAGTTTCATCACTCTCATTATCTGCATTTTCATGACTTGTCATCCATCTAGGCTCCTTACATATTGGACATTTTTCCAAAATGGCATGCGCATTTCGATACAACACGCAATCATTGACACATGCATCAATCTTTTCATAATCAAGTCCTAAATCCCGTATCATTTTTTTGGCCTCATACAATGAATTAGGGACCACATGATCATCAGGAAGTGCTAATCTAAACAATTCAAGCAATCCATCAACTGATTTGTTACTCCACCCATATAAACATTTAAGTTGAAACAACCTAACAACAAATGACAACTTAGTTAACTTCTTACAACCAGGATACAACTTTTGTTCAGCATCTCGTAACAATCGAAAAAATTTGCTAGCATTCTCATTTGGTTCCTCTCGGTCAGGCCTATGCAAATCGTCATCTCCATCAATTGTGGTACTACCCAAGTTCTCTCCTCTAATCATGTTATTTATCATCTCATATGCACGAGCATCATCACATCTTTCTTCATTTGTTTCATTGTCTACGCCCTCAACATTATCATTAGATGACTCAGTGAACCTATCCTCCCCATGAAAAGTCCATATCTTGTAATCCGGATCGAATCCATGCCTAAATAGATCCATTTTTACTTGATCATGTGTCTTATGAATCACATTAACACACCGGCGACACGGACACCGAATCGTATTGCTCCTCGATGCCACATTTGCAAACGCCATATCGAGAAATGCTTTCATCCCATGTTGCCATTCTGGTTTACCCCTGTCCGCAATGGACATCCAACTCTTATCTATCGGCATCCTAACATTGAACACAACAGCATAAAATCAGGGTATTGTTCTTATAGTGATTTGTTGAATACACTATTTCATTAAGATAGTGTGTTGGAACTAATTATAGAATACCAGTTGTGCATAGGTTTTTATTTTTTGAATCTATTAAACATAAATGCATATTAATTTTGTGTTACGTTTTTGGGTGATAACTTCTAAATTGTCTTGTTTAAAATCAGGGTACTCAATAATTTTATGATTCATAAATATTATTATTATTTAATGGTTTGATATCTTTTGATTGAATATAACATCTTTGAAATTGAAACGAGAAGAGATTAAGTAAGATTTTACTTTCAAAAATTCACAGCGAACTAAATTTTCACATAAACTGTTTTCTTCTTATTTATATATATATACTAGTAGAAACCCGCGCGATGCATATTATATATATACTAGTTTAGTGATTTAGAATTGAGGATAACGTGTCTTTATGTTTGGTTCAACTCTCTGCATCCCTTCTTATAAAATAGTCTGTGTCCATCGTCTTATTGCTTGCCTCAGATAATTAAGGGTTATTACCTATACCCAACTGCTTTATAGCACCTAAAAAAAAATAGGAAACATATATATATACCCACTTCAACCTACACCATGCTGAAAAACTATTGATCTCAATAGACAATCAAACTAAATTAAAACAAACGATTTGTCTTCCGGAGAGAATGTATTGATATGTATATTGTAGTCGATCAGTCCTTTAACCCCAGCCAGAAAATATTTACTACAAATAAATTAAAACCTATCCATTTTCCAAACGAAAATGAGATATAAATTAAATTAGGGTATTACATGCCCATAAGATATTTACATTACCATGCTGAAAAACTAAAACTGCCATGCCAACCAAAAAATCAATTGAAAGTTAAAATCAATGCCATTAATATATAGTTGACATGATGAAATTTTTGTACCTCAAATCATGACTTCTTGATGGTCAAGTATGAATCTGAAATTAAAAATAAAAATCATTAGTCATAAGGATAACGTGAATAAATTTATTTACCTCAAATGAGTTCTTGATAGTAAAGTATGAATCTGAAATTAGAAATAAAGGACCCAATGAAATGGAAATAGGAGCAAAATTGAAACGGTAATAAAACAATAGGAATTGAAAGAGGCTTGAAATGGAAATAGGAGCAAAATTGAAACGGCAATAGGAGCAATTGAAGTTTCCAACTTTCCATCCTCTTCCTAATTTAGTCGGAAAAAAAAAACAGAAGAGTTGGGTTATTATTTTATGGGTACAGATATCTTGCTGTTCAATTCCATTCTGTTTGTTGGTTTGCCTGTTAATTCTTCCCCTTGGTTCCAAAATTGTAAAGTTAAACAAAATAACCAAACGACCTAAAATGGAAATTAGCATGCCTTTTTCGGCACAGTTTGATAATTTTTCTAGCTACTAGCCAACCACAATTGGATTTGGACAGTTTTCACACAAAATCTAATCTCAATAATATTCAATTGGACGAAAAATAGCATAGACACTACTTCGGGAATTTAGCAGGAACAAAAAATATATATACATTACAATTGAACAAAATTACCCTGATATTTATATGATTACCTTATACGCTTAGCCTGCTAAAGACTTCTAATTTTAAGCACTCATAAATTCCAATTCTCAACGCAGCTAGATAAGTTATAATGGCACAACATGTTCAATCATCTATAACAATCATTAACATCCCATTGAACTAATCCAACTTACTCTTTATCAACATATATATATTCGGTAAAGGATCATAAAAGTATTGATCCTATCATTTGGCTTACAATCACATATGATCATAAAAGTATTTTTCAAAATGGGATAATTGTTTTTAGGCTTTATAACTAAGATTGATATCCATGCAATGCATGTATATTTTATTGGCCTAATTTGTTAAGTGAGTTTTTTTAAGTTTATTTATTAATATTGAGGAGAATTAGCAATAAAGATAGGATCTATTGATTGTCAAAACTCTTTAAAAAAAAAAAAAAATCCATTTTAATTGGTCTTCTATAATCATTATATATTGGGATATTTCCTACGGTATGTGATTCAAAATAAATTGTACAATAATTTGTAATCCACGTTTCACTAACTCCGTTTTCTCTAGATCAAATGAAGACGAAGCAATAAGATGTAAATCACATCTTCTCATGGACCCTTCATGGATTTAAAACCTTGGAAGGCATTCAATTACTCATCTTATACTTGCCATGCAAAAGGAGAAACAAAAAACTTGGTTTTTAAGATCCTTTGGAGGGGACCAACCATTGTCAACTAAATTTACCAGATCGGTTTTAATAGAAGTACTATATGAGTCAAATAACCAAGTCGGTTTTAATAGAAGCACTATACGAATCAAATAAGAGAGGCAATCAACCAAATGAACTCATTATCTCCAACCAAATATCTCTTCCCAACACTAAACTATAAAATTCTGTCATCAATTGAAAAGTCGATGACATTTGGTACAGCCTAGCAATGCTGGCAGTGTCTCCTCCCCCTTTTGCCTCTCTCTCTCTCTCTCTCTCTCTCTCTCTATTATCTTACCGTCCTGATTTTCTTATTATAGTATAAGATAATGGTAGTATTACTTTTGGTATTCAATATAAAAAAGACCCATAATAAGAGCAAAATAAGCCATGTTCATTCAGTGACCTTATTGAATTATTGATATCCAAAATCCAAAAAATCCCCCAAAGAAAAGGAATGGAGACCGGAGAGGGAGAGAGAGAGAGAGAGAGCGACACTTGTTTCTTTTGGCTTGGTTGCTTCTTTTTTTTCTTTTTTTATCATTTTTTCCTGACAAAAGCTACTTATTTCTACACGGTTATACATAACTTCTTTTACCATTTTGTCCTTTTAAAGGCAACTTAATTTTTATTTTTATTTATAAAAATTTAAAATTAAAAAAAAAAACATTTTGCCTTCTGGATGGCTTACATGATTTTTTTTTTTATAAAATATTATCATTTGGTTTTTACAAAAATACCAATTTTATTTTATGTAACTTCAAATTAAATTAATGAATTGAATCACTCTCATGCATGGGGTCCAGAAATTCTCTAGAGTTTAGTAAACGTGCAGGTAAATGAGTTAGTATAGCCTTACTCTTATTAAAAACAGTGTCTATTGTTTACTTTTCTAAATGGAAATTTACCCCTACCAAATTCCTTCGAAGACTACACCCACGAGCCATCATTTACAAGCCACTATTATTTAGATCACATGCATAGCATCATAATTAAATGATCATCACTTATTTTATATGACAACAGCTTGGAAAAGGACACCCTAAGTGGGCTCACTACTTGGCAGATGGATAAAACGTCCTTTCCATGACTAATACCTACTTTCCTTGTCATTTCTTTCTCCGTTTCTATTCCATGCCCTAATATCCATTATATACATGGATATTTGAAACACCTGAACCAGGGGAGCATGATCATGGTTCTGATTAAGAGCCCACTATAGCCACAACAGTGACTAGTTTCCACAATATTGGTACCCATTATTACCTTTATTCAACAGTAGCCCATGAATGCCTAAGCAACAGTGACTAATTTCCAATAATCACTTATTCCTATTTATCAAGCTCCACTACCATCCCCACCACTTGGGGAGAGAAGGACCCTTCTAACCACAACCTCCATTCAAACATGTACCTGAACCACCACCTCCATCTCCAATATATAATGATGAAGACCCCAACCTTACCCATCCCTCACAAAATCCATGGAGTACAAGAGGCATATATGTTTGGTTTTTTTGCTTTTATTTATTTATTTATTTCAGTCACAAAAAAACAGAAAAGAAGTACAATACCATGTTTGAGAATATATTCTTGAAAATTGTTTTTTAAATATTTTCTTAAAAGCAATTCATTTTCATATAAAATAAGAATAATGTTCTTCGTTTCATATTTTTTTTCCTTTTATTTTAGGGTGCCCAAACATTTGACCTAATTGTTCTTTGATCTCAAGTAAGATTAACCCCTTCGAAAGATGAGGAGTTCAAACAAATATCTTTCACTTCCTAAGGCATAAGTTCCTGAATCAACTAAACTTTTTCTGTTTTCTATTTAAGAAACATACAACCACTTAAAATAATGGTCTTGAAATTTTCTGTTTTCTAAAACAATATTTCAAATTAGCTTCCAATGTCTACGTCCAAACAAGCCTTATACTCTTTTCAGATTGAGAACACAACAGTACCATTTTTTCCACGAAACACATTTTCCACTAAAAAGCCTTATCTCACGAGCATTGATCAGTAAACACATTTTTCTTAATCTATCAATAATACTTATATCTAACACTATAATAAAAGAGAGTGGGGCTGGTGAGATTACCTGGCGATTAAGCAAGTGCCTATGTTCTTCCCCTTTTCAGCACCAAAAACCCCAAATTTTATATGGGATTTTGAACCAGAAACCCTCAAAACAAAAACCCACTTCCAAAAAAACAAAATTACTTAAAGGGGGTGTATGAATCGCAGCTCCCTAGCCTCGGGATAGTCCGCTGGACAGAGCGTGCCCTTCTCTCGCAACTGTAGCAGCGGCAGCAATCAACTGAATGGGCTGTAAATGTATGGCTTCGGTGTGCGATTGAGAGAGAGAGAGATATAGAGATAATAATCGGAGAGAGAGAGAGAGAGAGAGAGAGAAGAGATGATTTAGGGCTTGTGTGTGAGAGTGGGAAAGAAGAGACGAGCGTGGAGAGCAGGTGTGTGTGTTGTGTGTCAGAGTGAGAAAGAAGAGAGGAGCCAGGACAAAGAGCAGGTGCGTGTGTTTCGTTTGTGTGGGGGTGTTTTTTTATTTTTGACTGTTTTGTATTTTTGGTGCGTAGTTAAACGCGGGAGCGTTTGGCGCTAAGTGAAAAAGGTAATGCCCCGTGCCTTTTTGGGTAGGCAAATGCTAATCCAGCCGTGGTTTTCACCCACTTTGATCACCCATGTTAACGTGGCAGATGAATATGGCTGCCACGCGTGCTTCTTTGGAGAAATAGGACACCCTCCTGTTCGGATCCTAAATATTTGCTTACACCCCTCTTTTTGTTGATATATATTTAAAAAATATCCCTTCATATTTTTTGAGATGGAAATATTTCGTGCTTTTACTTTGTAAATGTGATCACTTCATATTCTCATTTCACTCTTATTATCGATAAATTTAAATTAAAAAAAATTATTTGTCAAATGAATATCAATTTATATATATATATGAACTAGAAAGGATCCGCGCGATGCGCGGATAGTCAAGTAACCAATTCGCATGGTTTTTTAGTTGTTAATGTAATGCTTCTATTAAAAATGTTTTACGTGTAATAGTTCATCTTTTTACGTGTGAGCAGGTTTTCCTAGAATGAGAAATTTTGGGAGACTTGATTCCTTGTACGGAATCTAACTTCAAATGAATTTAGAAAGGAGGAAAAAAAAAAAATAAATAACCCATAGGAATATCTCATTAGCCCAACTGATTGACTTACTAAAGAAGAGATACAAAAGTCTTGCTTGAAGAATGGCATCCATCAATATATTTAAAAATGATCCTATATAAAGCATTTTAATACATATATAGAATCTAAAGGCTAATGGTCTGATGGCCTAATGGCATTTTATTCTCTTAATTTCAGGGGAAAGTCCTTATTTCAAACAATGATAACAATAAATGTGATTGCTTGAAGTCTTCTATTCAGTGTGGCAATGTGAGGTAGTAATGAATGCAACCTCTGTTATCAAAGCAAATTTAAGGGAGAGTATAGTATATCGGGTCGCAGTGAAAACCACGAATTAATTTTTTTTTGATGGCCAAACACTCAACTACCAAAGTCGAGACCCTCCTAACGCTGATTGGCCTTGATGTCTTTTTGATCCATCAAAGTTCAGCTTTATCCAACGATCAGGGGGAGGATCCCACTCACCATATCTGCAAGAATGCTTGTATCTACGCCTATATGCAGCCATGGTCTTATTGGCTTTTGCTAAAAATCAAAATCTTGCCAATTGCAAATTTCATTAAATAAACTAGAAGCTAACCTTGAAACAAGACTTGATTTCTAAAGCTCCTTTTTAAAAAAAAAAATTTATTGTCACAATACCACTGGATTTAAAAGTTTGGATTAGTCCAATCTATAATTGATAATTATTTAATTGGCATTAAAAAAGACAAAAATTAATGCAAGTCATACGAGGGGTGACCCAGTATTGGGTACATAATACCGCACTAGCCCGATGTCAATATATGGTTTCCCAAACACGACTTTATTATATATATACTAAATTAAATTAGACCAGATTGATCTTGGAATGTGATACAATTCTGTCCACCATGGCCTAGGCTATTCCTGCCTATGCTTGTCAATTGGAGATTGTATAAGGTCAAATTTAAATCCGCCCGTAACCCACCCAGCAATTCGCATGGTTTGTGGGTTAAAACCGCGGAATCATATGGGCGGATGTGGGTGAGAATTTAGTTCACCCAATGACTTGTGGGTGGGTTGGGATGAACCCGGCCCAACCCGACCCGTGAGCACCCCTAGTTTGCATCCCCATTTTTTCCGGATTTGGGTTTCGTTACCCCTTTTCTCTTGGGGTTTGGGTTATCTTTTTGGCCCGTTTCCTTAGTTGGGGTTGCAACCCATCTATGTGTGTTTCCTTTTACTGTTTTTATCGGGCCTCCATTTTTTCCGGGTATGGGTCATTTCAAAACACCCATTTCCAGTATATTTTTCCGGGTTTGGGCTTCCAAAATAGGTTCCTGCATCCTATTCTCATTCACTTTCCCAATTCGAGCCCTAAGTTCACCGTCCACTGCTATTCCCTCTCCGGTGAACCTGTTCCGGCGTTTCTCCATGCTGCCTCTCTTCTCCGGCGAATCGCACCGCAATTCCCCTTGTTTTCTGGTGATCTCGGCTTCCCGTCGGTGTCTCCTTGCCCTCGACTGCCGCCGGTGATCCTTTGGCAGTCCTGTGCTGGTCTCTTTCTTCTCGGGTAGTCAACTCTTGCCTTGGTGTTTCTCCTCTGTGACGTCCGGTGTCCCAAAGGTTGGTATTCTCTGTTAAATGATTTCATACTCATTTCTATATTTTAACATTTTGATTTTGTCAGCAAGTATAGTAGAAAATATTGATTAAGTTTGTTTTTTCTATATTATGTAATTAATACCATAGATGTGAATATTTTAAGAAATTTATTAAATGAAAGTCATTAGCATTATTATTAGGACAATAATTTTGAAACAATTCAAAACAAAAGGGAAGACAATTAATTTGGAAGGAAGAGAGTAAGATTTTGACACTTTTAACATGTATACCATGGTGTAGAGCATGAGTAATGGGAAAATGACCCCAACCATGGGACATGCTCTCACATTAATTAGTTTCAATGGAGAGGTAGGTGAATGGCGGTGCAGATTGCAGAAATGGGTGGTTTAGATGCATAGGGCCTGCCGAGAAATGTTGTGATGTCAGTTGTGTCGGGGGTCTTTCAGGTCTGGACCGCGTGCGAGGCCATACTAACACCGCCTGTGACCATTGCCGTAGTAATGGAAAACGCACCAAGTCATAGCAGGCGGGGATGGTGAAGTACGAGACCTTGGCCAATTGGTCAAAGTATGTGATTTTTCAGACTTGCCTTGATTCAATTAGGATGGAGCATGACTCCAGCTTGAGCTTGACCCGAGCTTATTTTGTTTTTTGATATATAATGTGAGCTTGTTCCCAGTTGTAACTAAGCTTGCTAAACAGCCTAGTACACCCATCATTCATTTGTGTCACCCTCGAGAACTCGTAATTAGACCAATGCAAATTAATTAGTGGTCGATAACGTGTTATACAAGAAAATCCAAAACCTTTCCCATGCTTTGTCACAAATCACTGGCTTAATTTTGTCTCATTTGTCGGCATTTTCTATCAAAGTAGTTTATGAAATGATGTAGGACATATAGGTGGCTGCAGATTTATAAACATAATTAGATATGGTATTTGAGCACATGCTCCACTTTTTAATTAGATATGGTATTCTATTTTAGGTGCTAAGCAAAGTCCTAATTAATCGATCTCCACGCGGTTCTATAAATGTAGTGCACATGCATGAAGGTTTAATCATTTATAAACATAATACTGTTCAGTTGCAAACCTTAGTCTCGATTGAAACCGCCCTAACTAAAGAGGGGTTCTTTGCCTCTTTGTGTTTTGGTCTGCACGCATGTGCTTTATTGAAATTTTTTCTTAATTAATTAATTGGTAGGTCCATATCACCGCCTAGTTTAGGTGTGTGTCTTAAAATTTGTATCACAATATTCGGTTGGGGCCCCTCTAGTTCGCCCTGCCATTTTTGAGGTACACTCATATTTTATTTTATTTTAGAAGCCAGAGATAGTGGATGTCTGGCCTTAATTTTTAAATCTCGTTTGCCCTGGGGTGGGTGGGTGGACCCTATGCTATTTTTAGATCATTCACATATCATACAGAATTACAGATAGTTGCCTACAAAACATATCGATTCGATCAATTGGCAAAATTCGCTGTTCCTGCTTCCAAACATACAGAATATAACCACATACTTTAGTGAATAAATTATTGTTAAAAAAATAATAAGGATTGAAAATAGGGCTATAAAGCATTTCAAAGTTGTAATTGACTACATTTTTTCTAAAAAGTAAACTAACCAATACCCGACAAGAGATATCTCCTTAATCAAATGATGCATATATATGAAACATCATTAATTTATAATAAATCATTTGTTTTTTCATGACAAATGAACTCTGTAATTATATTTAGATATTTGGTAACAATTTTGATATGATCATCTCCTGAAAGTGATTCCCTCAACAAGATTTAAAATTTTTCTAATAAGATCTAGAAGTTTACAATATAGTAATAATTTTGGTTATAGATTAGTCTTCAAGCAAAAGTAATCAAACCATTCATTATATCAACGATTTGCTAGGCCCACCAGTGAGGATGGTCTCTCTCAACAACTGCACTAACCAAATAAAGTTCCAAGGTCAATGACCCTAATTGAGGATTAATTTTAAATTAATCAAACCAAATAAAGTTCCAAGGTCAATGACCCTAATTAAGGTCAATGACCCTAACCTTATTCAACCTCTGAAAAATCACATACTTTGAAGGCTTTCAATCCTCTAAAAAACCCTAACGAAATTTAAGAGAATGGTGTGGGAGAGAGAATGAGAGAGAATGGAAGGGATTTGAGAGAATGGTGTGGGAGCCGTGAAGGTTAGAGAGTGGTGTGGGAGTGAGAGAATAAGAGAGAATGGAACGAAATAGCTGGGAGAGAGAAAGAGGCTGATAAGAGGAGGATGGGGAGGGTGAGATTGAAATTTGAAATTTGAAATAGAGAGAGTGAGTCTAGTAAGTGAAGGGAGAAGGGAGTGCTGTGTTTGGAGAGAGAAAGGGAGGAAAGAGGGTGTTTTGTTAGAAAAAAGAGGTTGCACCCAATGAGGCTAACTAAATACCTGACATTAAGGAATTACCAGTAGTCCATACAAGAACAAGACCCATTCTCAAAATGGTGAAAACGCTTTCGATCCCTCACAATTATCTTGCGTTTATATATTTGTGAGATAAGCTTTATTGAAGAGTGACAATCATCACACATGCGGAGGTTCTTAACTATCTGAAGTGGTGTTTGGGGGCTTGTATTGATTAAGCCAAAAGCAACTGCAACCTTATTGCTTTTGTGAGATAAGCTTTATTGAAGAGTGACAATGAAACTAAATATTGGGTCTTCTTCTAGTAAAGCATAAGATACTGTTCAGTTTTTACATACAGATTCGATGAAGTTCATTCCATTATTGTCTGTTTGTATAAATAAGATATTATTACTAATCTCCTTATTGCTTTTAAATTTCTGTGTGCTCTTTCAAGATTTTCATGCTCACATATAAACTATAGAAGTGGACACGTACCTGTTCACTATTCACATACAGTAACCAATGCCTCTGGCTTATAATAGAAGTAAAGATTGCCCTACTCTTTGTATCATATTCAATTTGTATTATATGCATCACTGATGCAAAGTTTGCCCCTGATAATAAAAAACCCAAATTCAAATTCAGTCTTTCTACTTATCTTAACTACCCTTTTTTTCACTGTTTAAATTTGATTAAATTTCATATTCTCTTTCAGGCTTATTTATCACTATCTTTTTTCACTGTTTAAATTTGATTAAATTTCATATTCTCTTTCAGGCTTATTTATCACTATCATCACAACAGCATCCTGTTAAAAGCCTTACCGCTTTTGAGGAAGTGGTGCTTGTCTGCTGTATTCCCCTCTGCATTTTTGTGTGTTGGCTTGCTACTGGGTTTAGCAGTGGTGCTTCAGTTGGCTAGATAGTGGTACTTTGAGTTCTTTGCTGTTCTGCTGCTCATACGTGTTGGTTCACTATGTTGCTTGAGTTAGGATTGGTGTGGGCAGTGTTGGTGGCTGCTGGTTCTAGTCGAGGCCGTGGCCGGGCCAAGGGTATTGTGATCGCTGAGTCAGCTGAGTCAGGCCGTGGTCGGGGCCGGGGCCGGGGCCAAGCCAAGGGTATTGTGATCGATGAGTCAGCTGTGTCAGGCCGTGGTCGGGGCCGGCGCCAAGCCATTGCCTCTGACAAAGACAAAAGCAAAGGCAAGGGCACTCCTACAGGAAAAGGCAAGAACAAGCGCATGCCTCGCTCCCCTACGCCTTCAGAGAGTTCTGACTCTAGCTCTTCCAGTGAGGAGGATCCTGCCTCGTCTCCTGTCGTTGAGGGTGGTTCTGATTTACCCCGTGTTGAGGTGCTTGGGACTGATGTGCTTGCCACCATGGTGATGGGTCTTCAGGTGGTTGAGTCGTGGTGGAGTGTTCCTGACTCCAAGAAGTCCTATCTTTCTCATTTTTCTCGTCGGAAAGTGTTATGCGAGCGGATTGTGGACCTTGATGGGATCGCCAATGGGTTTGTCAATCAGCTGTTTCAACATCGTCGTTGGCGCCCTATCCTGAACTTAGCAGGTCGTATTTATCCTAGGTTGGTTCAGATCTTCTATGCCAACTTTTCTAATTGGGTTATTGGTGATTGGCGGCTTTATTCGAATGTTCTGGGTGTGGATATTGAGTTCTCGGCCTATACAGTTGCTCACTTTCTTGGTTTGCGACGGGTTCCCTCTCCTAGCATCCCCTCTGATTCCCCACCTCAGACTCCGAAGATCTCTGATGTGTATGCTACATTGTGCGGCGGACCGATTGAAGTGAAGGGTGTGCTTCGTGCCAGTTCCATGACGGAAGACTATCAAGTTCTTCATAAGGTTGTGTGCAACACCATTCTACTGACTACTCACCAGTCGGAGGTTTCTGTTGAGCGCGCAAGGTTTTTATATGCAATGGGTGTTGGTGATTCTATCGACTTGGCTTCCTTGATTGTCCAGCTCGTTTACCAGGCCTCTCACATTACCTCTACATCGACTGGGTTGCCTTTTGGAGTATTGATCTCAAACTTTTTGCTTTCCAAGGGGGTTCCTGCAGATATACAGTTTTATGATCAGCAACGTGCCGTCTCTGATGTAACCTTGAAGCAGAGTTTGGGGCAACGTAAAGGGAAACAGGCTCGTCTTGCTCCTGATTCGTCTACATCCACCATGCCACCTCCTGTTGCACCTACTGTTCCTGCTCCTGCGCCTCTTACTGCCGATCAGTTTGCTCAGATTATGGATGTTTTGACTGAGTTGTGTGGTCGGATGTCTCGGATTGAGGCTCACTTAGCTGCTCGTGATGGCCCTCTGCCTCCGTTACCTCCTCGTAGTCGTGGTGGTGGCCAGTAGTTCCTAGGTTCTCTTCGTTGTGTTCTCTTTATTTCTTTTGACAGTCTACGTAGCTTGGGGGTTTATGGTGGCTGGCCATTTCGTTCTGGCATTTTGTGGCTCTTTGTTTTGTTTTCTCTGCTATTCCCTACTTACATATCTATCCCTTATTCCCTGCTTCTTGCTTGCTTTGACACTTCTTGACAAAAAGGGGGAGAGTGATTATATATGTTTATGTTGGTTTTCTTTCTATTTACTTGTTTTCTTTCTCTTTACTTCTGTGCTATTATGCTTGGTCTTCTTTGTCTCATGCTTGCAGATCACAGGTTTGAGCATTGACATTGCGTGATAGTCTAAGCAGTTGGTTCTTGTCATTTTTATTGAGTTGTATTTCTCATAGTGAGTTTAGCACTTGTTCAGTTTGGTGGTTTGGGAATAGGTCTTATATCTCCTGTTGAGATTTAGGTTGGATTTAGGTTGGTTTTGTCACGGAATTGCCAAAGGGGAGATTGTAGAGTCCATGTTTTTCGTGTTGGCAAATTCCGTGTCAATGGGGTAATTGTTGTCTTATGTGTCGTGAAGATTGGTGAAGCTGCAAAGTTGAAACAAAGCATGGATTTCAAAGCTTCGACTCACAATTGTTCTTAGGAAAGGTAAATGATTGTAGAAGCCTGAGTTTTTAGTGTTTAAAAATCATTTCAAATCTTTTTCAATATTTCTTTATTTATAAAAATGGTTTGGAAGACGATTTTTTTTTGCTTCTGAGGTTTTTCATGCAGATGGATCGATCCATGTCCTATGAGGATCGATCCATAGTATTTTAGAAATGGCAATTTGCTTCTGCCTCGGTGGATCGATCCATGGACTATGGGGATCGATCCATGGTATTTTAAAATTGCAACTTTTGCTTCTGCCTAGGTGGATCGATCCATGGCCTATGTGGATCGATCCATACTGTTCTAGAAATGCAAATATAATCTCTGTCAACCCGGATCGATCTGGCATGAACTCGGATTGATTCGGGCTCATAAAAAACAGTTTTTAAAGTTTTTAAAATTGACCTTTTTAATACCAAAACGTGGTACAGCCACTTGAGGTTTCTTAAACTATATGTATGGAGTCTTTTATTATTGAGAGGGTCAAGCAAACCTCTCCCAATTAGGTTTTCTAAAGCTCATCTTCTCAAAAGCTTTTTAGAGTACTTTATCCTAGGTTTTCACATACATGCTCTACAGACTTTCAAACCACACACTCTTTCACATCTTTGGATGATTGTGAGTCCGTTGCGACGGTGATCGAGTTTGCGAGTTCGTGCTAGAAGGAATCGCTGTGAAGCGGTTGGTTGCGACCAAAGCCGTGAAGACGCCCGGAGATCGATCGTGGGAGTGAAGACAATTAATTGCTTTAGTCCGTGTGGTCTGTAAGTGTGTCTTGTACTCATTGAGTTCATAGTGGATTTGCTTCAACTGGACTAAGTCCCGTGGTTTTTCCCATCTAGGGTTTTCCACGTAAAAATCTCTTGTGCAATTTTTACTTGCTTTTATATCTGCTGTGTGATTGATTTGATTGTGTTAATAAGGATTTAGGGTGTTGATTATTAAAATCTAGTAACATTAATAGGAATACCTATTTAACCCCCCTTCTACGTATTGTAGGGTCAGTATAGCCGGAATTTTACTTGCTTTGTTATAGATAAGCAATTGTATTACTTGATGGGATTTCCAAGCGTATTTGACAGTGTACTCAATCAAGAATTAAACTATTATTTTTTGTCAGTAGTTCTCTGATTCGATTTATACTTTTCCAGATTTTGTCTTTAATTAAAATGGTTGTCCTTTTCTTTTTCCTTCTTTTTTAGGAGTACTATAAAGAAGTAAGGTATTATTAACATCCTTTAACTATCCAAGGCAACCAATGAGAAGATGGACACCTATTGTTTTATTATAAAGACATGTTGGCTTACGCTCTATATCACTAAAGTATTGGTTGTCTTTACATTTATTTGCGATTCCCCCGCATCACGTGGGTTCATATTAGTGTGTATATATATATATATGTTATTGCAACAAAGTGTTTCTTTATTGCAACAATAGTACTGATGCAATAACCTATTGCAATAACCATTCCCTACTTAATATTGTATTGCATATAGTTGTGCTCTATTGCCACCAAATTAGTCGATGTAATAGGCTATTGCAGCAATCCTACATAATGCAATATGTTATTGCAACAATACTTCTTGATGCAATAGCACATGGCGCTGACCTTTCATTTTCACGGGAGAAGGTGGGATAATTTAAGTGTCTATTGCAACGAGAATTGCCGATGCAATACCATATTGCAACCTCCATTATTGCTGTTGTACTGCCATGTTCTATTGCAATAACAGTAGTTGATGCAATAGGTTATTGCAACAAACTTGTTCGATGCAATATGTTATTGCAACACCGGGTTTTGATGCAATAGCATATGTTGTGAGTACACCTACACTTAGGACCCTATTGCAACAATATTGTTTGATGCGATAGCCTATTGCAACAAACATACTCGATGCAAGGTCCCTATTGCAACAAAAATTATTGATGCAATACCGTTATGCTTTATTGCAACAAAAGAACTTGATGCAATATGTTATTGCAACAAACGTAGTCGATGCAATATGTTATTGCAACAATAACTATTGATGCAATAGCACATGGCGCCAACCTCCTCCCATTTGGCGGGAGAATGTGGCCTCTTTTAAATGTTTATTGCAACGACAAAAATTTTGTTGTTGCAATACATAGGATATTACCACTATATCTTGCGTTGTTGCAATAACTTTCATTGCAATAGAGTGTTTTTATTGTAGTGATGGTTGTGAAATTAGGGTTTCGATAACCCTGAATTCGCACAAGTTTCATACAGCATGCTTAGCTTAGCTTTTTGAGTTGTTGCTCATCATAGTCATTCTATATATGCTGCATATAGTTGAATCATGCTAGGTTTGCATTCATATAATATATTTTATAGGGTTTTTGGAGATATTATCCTTTTCTAAGGATAATTATCCTTTTCATTGAGTGAGGTTTTGTATGAGGGTCTTCTGTGATGTGTTTAAGCATGAAATCATTTCTATTGTGTTCTAGGGTATATATTTTACGTAGGATATGCTGATTGCACCTCCCCATAACGACTTTCTTACATGAAATTATCTTAGCATAGTTTCGCTTAAGAAAGCTCGCCGTAGGAAGGTCTATTTCCATATTTTACATGAAATATCATCTTTTTGATTAGAATGAGCTTTGTTATCATGTTTATTGATGTTATTGGAGTCTCTTATGCTTGTTAGTGTGTCTTTCATAGGTTTTTATGCATGTTAGTCGAGTCATTGCATGTAGGATTGAGTTAGAGTCCTTAGTTATTCATTATTCTTGTTGTTTGCATGATTAATGGATGATTTTAGGCCTTGTCAAGGTTCTGTCCAGATTAGCATTTTGCTTTCTTTGCATGATTGTGTGCACTTGTAAGGGTGCAGACAGGTACAATGCTTGTCCTATTGCAAATAGGGCTGCTATGGTCTGAAATGGCTAATGCTAGGAGCTTGTGCGCTCAGGTAAGTAGGGTTTGAAGGTGCCCCAATTCACCTTTCTTTTTTCTATCTTTTCTCTTCTCCCTCCTAGGGTTACTTCTTAATACAAGCTTATAGTAATTATCAAAGGTTTCCTTCAATAATAAATTCTGGTTTTTATCAAAGTTTTCCTCTTGTGGAAGTTTTCAGTTTTGGATTAAATCAATGTATTTTCAAATAAGGAAACCTAGGGTTTTTACCATAGGTTTGTATTAGGTTGTAACCCTATTCTTTTCGAACTACGTGGACTTTGATCCATGTATTTCGCTGCATGGTACGTAGGCGCTCTTCGTGAGGCTCAAGTCCGTTCTAGGATCCAAGTATCCTAGGCTTTTTCTTTTCTTTTCTTTTCTTCTTTTTTTCTGTTTTGTTTTATTTGAGTGATTGTGCATGAGATGATTGGATGAAATATATGATATGCATGCTGCCTTGTGATGATATATGATGATATTTGAGTGGAAAAGATATTAAGTTAGCCCAATCAAATTAAGAGACCAACTCGGGCGATGTGGGTGCCTATGGGTTTTTGCCCAGAACCTTCCCACGTCGTAACTTAGCCCCCGGATCCAATTTTCTTGTTTCAAAGACTTTGCTTTTCCTTTAATGGAGTCATGTGGTTTTGAAAATAAAACATTTTTGTGGTTTTCCTCTTTTCCCTAAAAAATGAGGTGGCGACTCCCTTTTTGTTTGTTGTCTTTCATACCTATTATTATCATTTTGCCAAACCCTTGTGGGCTCCGCGCTGCGCTTTTTCGTGGGTTCACATAGGGTGCGCAGAACTCGGTTGAAAAATAATTTCGGTGATCAAAGAGAAGAGGATAATGCAAACCCACCATGTCTTGCTCGAGCTTTTATGCTATACATGTTGTCTAGCATATTTTTTGCTAGCTCTGGTGATTTTGCTCCCCTTAGGCACCTCGCTTGTATAGAAGATGTATGGGAGATTGGTGAATACAACTGGGGCAATGCTGCGCTTGCTGTGCTATACAGGTCTATGGGTGACAGATCACGTGGAGTAAGTACAAACCACTACGGGATGTCCTTAATCTGGGAGGTAAATCAACCTACAAGCTTCCTTTTAAAAACACTTGCAATGAATACACATCATCATTTTTGAAATTCATTTTCTTGAAAACAGATTTGGTACTACGAATACTTGGGTTTTGAACGTCCCGCTCTCATTTACAATGATCCCTCATGGCCTGTTATGTCCAATTATCACATCGACAATAGGTATGATTCGGTGGACAATAAACATGACTATGCCCATGCTAGGGCATTCCTGGCTTGTATTACTGCTGACAAGGTAATCTCTAAAACTTTTATCTTTTGAATTCCATCTTTTGAACTCTTTCACTTAACACCAACTCATGAATTAGGTGGACTGGGATCCATGGGCACAATGGAAATATGTCCTTGAGGAGCAATACCACAGGTGTGTCGACATGACTAAGAAGAGGATCCTCCTAGAAGGTCCTATGGGTCGCTACTAGTACCTCGGGGAAAGAGTTTGGTGCCAAGTAAAAGGCACCATTAGTGCAGCTGTGGTTCCTATGGCACCAGTTGAGGGCATGAGACATGCCAACTCCTTGCAGGGGCGCGAGTTGATCAAAGCCAGAAGAGGCAAGGAAGCAAGTGACTTTATAGTTCCGAATGGAGATTATGAGAGTTTCTGTAGGAGGTATCTGATGCCTCCTAGGGTCGTAGGAGTTCCACCTATAGGGGTAAGTACATACTTAACTTTGTTCATGCTTTACAAGTATTTCCTAGTTGACCATGTGCAACTTTTTTCAGGGACGACGAGCTCGTGGTCACCATTCCACAGTGGGTTCAACCTCGGGTGTGTCAGGGGTACATATGGATAGTGATGAGGAAGGCGCGGATAGGGATACACTTCCCCCTCTACCTCGGCCTAGGTGGTTCATTGATTTGTGCCAAGGAGGCGACATAGTGTCTATGAACATAGCACCTCCTGTGATGTTCCACAGATAACTCCCCGATATGAGACTGTAAGTTTCAAGGTTGAATTGATTCTCTTTATTCCTAAATATTCATTAGACACTTATTACCCAATTTCTCTTCACAGACACCCACTGGGTATACACAAGAATGGATCAATCTCAATGCTAGCTTAAGGAGGGACATGATGAGGATAAGCCTAATTCTATCAAGGCAAGAGGCGTATAGAGTAGGCGAACACTCACACCCAGTAAGAATAGCTCAAATCAAAACTTTTGAAAATTCTTGGTTTTTTTTCCTTAAAAAGTAGTACTCAAATCATTTATTTTCTTGGAAACTTGAAGATTGATTCCTTCCCTCAGTACAACGCAATTGCAGCTCCACCACCTCCTCCATCAACAGAAGAAGCGGGCCCAAGCAAGAGAAGGATACTACTAAGGAAGTGTTGAAGAAACTTATTTTAAGTTTTGGAAACACAATTTAAGCATCTAGAAACTCTTAACTTGTGAAAACCTTGTATTAAGCCTATATGGGCACTTATGTCAACTTTTAAATTCTTGCTTTCAAAACCAAGTTCATGCATTTCCCATCTTTGAATTATGATATCTATATCTTGTTGTTTGAATTTCATGACTCTTGACATAAATTTGAGTCAATTTGAGCTCAAAATGGTCAAAATTGGCCTTCTGGAACATACGGGGGTCAATAGTGGTCAAAACCAGGAAATGAGGCGAACCGGCTCGAGTGACCGGTTGGACCGATTGGTGAACTGGTTAGACCGGTTGGGGCCAACCGGTCTCTCGAACGGTTTCGCTGTTACGCGTTTTTGCGACTTTTCCAACCCTTTTTCGAATTCTAAGCACTCTAGGACTCGAATTTGAGCCTGAAAGCCTATAAAAACCCTCCCCACATGTTCATAAACCATTATTATTCATTCAACATCAAATCATGGAGACTTTCAATAGCTTTTTGACACTTTGCTTCAGCAACATGAGTAAAGAAGACAAAAAGGTTTTCAAGAGTTATGGCTTAGACGCGCTTTATTCTCTTGCCAAAGTCAAGGTAAATTGGACCATGCTCTATGCTTCTACATACTTTTGGGATCCTGAACTCCATGTTTTCCATTTTCATCACAATGAAATTTAACCTACTCATGAAGAATTCTGCGCGCTATTCGGAGTACGACCATTAGGACTTTTCATCCTTCCGTACCTTCGATAAGGTTATGTTTCTTCCTTTGCTTCTCTTCTCGAAATCTCTACCCATGATGCTATGATCTTTATAAAAGATAACATGGTAGATTTAAACAAGCTAGCAACATCTTTTCTACCCCTTGGGAGGTCATGTGGGCTACCCTTGTCGCGACCACGTTAACATGCCTTAGCTTTCTGCTTGATTAGGAGGTTCTTCATCACCAATGGTACGTTATTTCTCCCAATTGAAATTTGTGAGCTTGTGATTCCTCTTTCCAAGTCCCTAAACATAATTCCAATGGTTCTAGCAGAAACTCTCAATGGGCTAGACAAGGTACAGGATCGATTTGAAGCGAACTTTGAGGGCAGCCCCCTCATTCTTCATATGTGGTTGCTAGAGAGATTAAACCTCTTCCCACATCTTAGTGTTGTGAATTATGGGCCTCAGTACTTCCGTCTACATGTACCTGAATTCCCTCCGGATGCTTCTCCTGACGAATGGCTTAACATACTGTACCACACCTCGTGGCGATCTATTCGTTAGCACGTGCCTCATTGGAAATGTGATGAAAAGGTGCTCTTGTGAACTGTGGGCTGTACACTGTCAATTTAATGGGCTTAAAGGCAACTTCTTTTTACTAGCTGTCTCAAATTCTTTGACAATTTGGTGCAGTTCAAACAATTCCAAACCATCAAGCGAGTACCACTCAGACAAATTCAAATCAAGTTCACCCCGTTCAACCTGTTTCTCAATCTCTGGTTAAATGGATGGAGGATAGATGGAATGGTTGGAACTCTGCTACCCTAGTACCAGACACTGGTGGACCTTATGAGCTTAGCAATGAATACAAGAAGTGGTTATCTGAAGACATTGGTCACAAAGAAACAATAATGAGGGCTCAAGTAGCTGAGTTGATTGGGATTCTTTGCGACCTTCTTGAATTTTAAGCATATTAAGCACAATAATAGTCCTTTGAGACTTATAAAGCTATTACCAATTTCTCTAGTTTCAAATGAATTGCCATCCAACAATTATCTTTCATTTATGAATTGCTTTATACATTGCTATGCCCCTTGTTTCTTTTCTTTTTTCTTTTTTAATTGGACTGCACCCAAGATTACTTTATGGGTTGCCTACATATCTCCATCATATTATAAACATTTTCTTCTTTTCTTTTCTTTTTTTTTTTTTTTGAATGACGGAGAATCAGGCCCTTGTAGTTCATGCTTTTCTTTTGCCTAGGCCGCCCTTACGGGTTTTTAACCTAACAAGCTTTACACATGGTATTTCTTGAGTTGATCTAAATTGGTTGGTTGAGAGAACTCTATTCCATCCAAATCCATCAATCAAACTGCTCCTCCTGGCAATATCTCCTTTATGATGTACGGACCACCCTAATTAGGTCTGAATTTGCCCCTTGGATCAAAAATAGGCGCACGGATTTCCTTCAGCACTATGTCTCCATCTTTTAAGCTATGATCCTTGACGCATTTGTTGAAAGCTCCAGCTATTCTACGCTGATAACCTTGAACATGGCATATGGCATTTAAACGCCTTTCATCAAGTAGAACTAGCTCATCATACCTGTTTCTTACCCAATCCACTTCAGATAGTTGGTCTTCTATTACTACCCTGAGAGAAGGAATCTCTAACTCGATTGGGAGTACTGCTTCCATGCCATAAACTAATGAGTACGGTGTAGCATCTGTGGAAGATCTGATTGAAGTGCGGTAACCCCATAGGACGAGTGGCAACCTCTCTGACCAATCATTGTACTTCTTAGTCGACTTCTGTAGCATGTTCTTCACATTCTTGTTAGCTACTTCAACTGTTCCATTTGTCTGTAGCCTATAAGGGGAAGACTTGTGAACCTGAATGCCGTACTTCTGCAAGATTTCTTCTACCTCACCTCGGAAGTGTTGTCCATTATCTAATATAATTTCATCTGGGACCCTATATCGACAAATGATGTGGGTTTTGATGAAATAGGCCACTTACTTTGACCCCAAGGTTTTGTAAGATTTTGCTTCTACCTACTTAGTGAAGTAATCTATTGCCACCAAGATAAACTCATGACCTTCATTTGACTTAGGATGGATCTTTCCAATGATATCTATTCCCCAAGTTGAAAAGGGCCAGGGGGATGACATAGTATTCAAAGGCATTGATGGAAGGTACTGAACATTGGCAAAGACTTGACAGTTATGGCACTTCTTGATGTGCATATGACAATCTCTTTCCATGGTGGTCCAATAGTAACCGAGACGAGCAATCTTCTTAGCTAGCATATAACCATTCATGTGAGGTACCCCTGCTCCTTCATGTATCTCTTGAATTATTCTTTGGGCCTCTTCCTCCATCACACAGAGCAAGTGGATGCTGTCATAGGATCTTCTGTATAATCTTCCTCCGCACATGATGTAGTGAGTAGCCAACCTCCTCAATGTATGTCTATCAATCTTTGAAGCTCCTTCAGGATATTCTCTTTTCTCTACGAACCTCTGAATGTCATAAAACCATAAGCGCCCATCTGTCACTTAGCTATTCTGAATACTGCAGCAGTACGCCGGTTCTTTTCTTCTTTCAATCACAAATGGACGAACATTTCTGCCTTTTGGAATTTCCACCATGGACGCAAGTGTAGCAAGAGCGTCAGCAAAACGATTCTTTACCCTTGACAAGTAGTGGAACTCTATTTTGTCGAATTCTTTGGTAAGTGCTTCTAGATAAGGATGATAGGGTGACAACTTCTCATCTCGAGTCTTCCATTCTCCTCTGATTTGGCAGATAATCAAGGCCGAGTATCTATACACTTCTAATTCCTCAACCCCCAACTTTAAAGCTGCTTCCAATCCTAGAATGCAAGCTTTATATTCAGTGATGTTGTTTGTGGCCTCGAACCCTAACTTCATCGCCAGAGGGGTATGGGCATCATCAGGAGAAATCAACAAGACTCCTATGCCGAAGCCCCTTTTATTTGCAGCGCTGTCGAAGTAGACTTTCCATGGTTTCTTTTCTATCTCCAATATGTCCTCATTAGGGAACCCTTGTTCAATGCCATTTCCCTTTGAAACTGGATTCTCTGTTAAGTGTTCTGAAATGACTCTCCCTTTTATTGAGCTTTGTACCACATACTTGATATCAAATTCGGATAACAACATTAACCATCGCGTAGTACGATAGGTCAACATTAGCTTTTTAAGCAAATATTTGAGTGGATCCACACGACTAACAAGGAACACCTGGAAAGATAGCATGTAATGGCAGAGTTTTTGAGAGGCCCACACCAATGCCATGCAAGTCTTTTCTACAGTATTGTAGTTCACCTTATAGTCTGTCATTTTCTTACTCAGATAGTAGATGGCATTCTCTTTCCTCGACTCTTCCAAGTATTGTGCAAGCATTGTCCCCATAGCAGTTTCTGTGACGGTTAAGTACAACAATAGTGGCTCTCCTTCTCTAGGTGGAACCAGTATCGGTGGATTACTTAAGTAACGTTTAATGGCTTCAAAAGCTTTCTAGCATTCCTCATTCCATTCTTTCGGTTCTCCTTTCTTTAGTAGCTTGAAAATAGGCTCACAAATAGTAGTGAGTTGAGCTATGAACCGGCTTATGTACTGTAATCTTCCCAAGAAACCTCAGATTTCCTTCTTATTCTTAGGCGGTGGCATCTCCAGAATGGCCTTGATCTTGCTTGGATCCACTTCAATTCCTCTCTGTGTTATCATGAAACCTAGTAGTTTTCTCGCAGTGACTCCAAAGGCACATTTCTAAGGGTTGAGGCAAAGCTTGTGCTTTATGATTCGATCCTTTCTGAGCATAGCCACATGTCCTTCCCTATCTTTTGACTTGACAATCATGTCGTCGACATAAACCTTGACTTCTTTGTGTATTATCTCATGTAACAAGGTGGTAGCAGCTCTCTGATAAGTTGCCCCTGCATTCTTTAACCCAAATGGCATTACTTTGTAACAATAAGTCCCCACTAAGTGATGAAAGACGTTTTCTCCATATCTTCTTGTGCCATCTTAATCTGATTATAACCCGAGAAACCGTCCATGAAAGAAAGAAGAGCGTGGCCCGTGGTACTGTCAACTAATACGTCAATGTGTGGTAGTGGAAAGTCATCCTTAGGGCATGCCTTATTTAAATCACAAAAGTCTACACACATACATATTCTGCCATCCTTTTCTGGAACCGGTACTATATTTGCAAGCCATTCAGGGTACTCCACAACCTTCAGGAACTTAGCTTCTATCTGCTTGATCACTTCTTCTTTTATCTTCAACGCCCACTCAGGCTTCATTCTCCTCAACTTCTGCTTAACAGGCTTCATGTCAGGATTGGTTGGAATGTGATGCTACACTATATCCGTATCTACTCCAGGCATATCTTCATAGGACTAGGCGAATGCTTCTAGATTTTCTCTCAACAACTCAACCAATTATTCTTTTTCCGAAGGGGAAAGTATTGTACCAATTTTAATTATTTTTGGCAATTCATTCGTCCCTAGATTAATTGATTCTAGTTCTTCTGTAATTGGTTATGCTATCCCTTTGTTCCTTTGCTCAACAAGCTTGGGAAGGATATCAGCGTCTCTAGGGTCTATTTCCATGCACACACATTAAGAGACAAAAAGGCGCGAAGACAATAGACATAATCTCTACGAGAAAATAAAGAAAGTGCCAATTACTAATTGAAGACTCCGAAATAACAAAACAACAGTTAAGACAACTCTAAATGACCCAAAAAATGAAACACTTCAACAAAGATAGATTATTTGCTAACTCAAGACTCAAAAGAAAACCTACATATCTTCTACTAGCTTAGATTCTTCTTTACTTGGAACAAGAACGGGGGACCCTTTGGTGTACCAATTCTGAAGAGGTTCATTGACTGTCTGGAATGCTGGAACTGGAATCTCTTCACAATCCTTGATGGCTAGCACGTGTTCTGAAAACAATCGACCCATAACCTCTGAATCCATGCTGGCTGCCCAATCCTCTTCTTCTCTATCGCTATCTATTGCAGAATCCTCAACCATAGTTGCTGTGATTAAATACCATTCGGTCTCAAATAAAATCTCAAACCCTGGGACTCTAGCTCTGATGGATTCCATATAAGTAGGTTTTGGAAAACCACAATACGGGAAATCTTCTCCTTCTTTTATAAAGCACCCATTCAAGGTTGGCTTGTAAGGTTTAAGCGGGTGAATAACATTGTGCCCACGTGCTTCAACAATTTCTTTTTCTCTTCTCACCCGTGTTTATTCTTTGTAATCTGCTTATGTTGGCCTATATCCTAAGCCAAAGATATGCAAGGCCGATCAGTGCTTAATTGGCTCTGAAATTCCTCGATGCCTTAGTCCCATTCCTATGCCAGGAAAGAAACCCATGATCTTCATGATCTCGGCGACACGCAAGTTCCCATTTGGTGAAAAGTATAATGGGATAAGTTCTCTACCTGCGGGTGTTGAGTTGATAACTTGTACATATTCAAACCCTGACAACGGCATATCTGAAGGATTGTGCTTGATCTTATAAATGGGGATTCTTGACATTTGACTGGCAGTGAGTTCATAGTCTCCTTGTAGGGTCACAATAGATCCTTTGTATGGGAACTTAACTTTTTAGTGCAAAGACAATGGGATGGCCCCATTCAGATGGATCTATGGTCGGCCTAGCAAGAGATTAAAATAGGCAGGAACATCAAGAACTTGGAATTCAACTTCAAATTCTGCTGGTCCTATGATTAACGGTAAGGTCACCATACCAATCACCTCCCTTCTTGTGTTGTCATATGCTCTCACTGATTGCCTAGATGGCACGAAATCTGTAGGTCCCAACCCGAGAGATGTAGCAGTACGAAGTGGGCACACATTCAAAGCGAAGCCATTGTCAATAAGGATGGTGGGAACCCGTTTCCCTAGGGTATCAACAGTTATGTTCAAAGCTTGCATGTAATCTCTCCTTCCCTTTAGCAAATCAGCCTCTGTGAAGATTATAGTAGCTGCTTTCTCAATAGGGGTTATAAGACTCACCAATCCCTCCGGTGAAGTATTGATCGGTACTTGGACATGGTTCAAGAGCTTAAGCATAATCTGACAGTGCTTGAGAGAAGCCATAAGCAATCCCCATATGGTAATGTTGGCTTGAGTCTTTTTCAATTGCTTTAGGACTTCATCCTTTTCATCATAGATTTTAGGTCTTTGCCCCTTCTTTAGTGCTTCCACCGGATTTTCATTCTCAAGGTAGGATGGTTTGAAGTGACGACCGCCCCTAGTCAAGTGATTAACTTCAGAGTCTGCCCATAGATCATTTACTTCATCGCTATAAGATTCTCCCATGATATCTCCCCATTCAAGTATATCTACCTCTTGCACTACAGACTTTTTGGCCGACTGTTCGTCTTTCAATAATTTTCCCCATCAGGTTGCATGGACTGGGGATTTCTCTGTTGGTTGCTCATCTTCCCATGGATTTCCCCATCCGATTGCACGAACAAGAATGGTTATCAGAGGCGGTGTAGTGTAAAGAACATAGAAGTCAAATTTCCCAGACGGTTCCTCCAATAAATCCACTTCAGGATCTCCGGTATCATACCTTTCCTTCAACTGTTGCTGAAATGACTTCCGAGGCTTACTCTGTTTCTTTAGCATTTCCCTCTCGACAACCTTTTCTTTCCCCATAGGCTTCTCCTCGGGATTTTCCCATTCTAGCATATTAATTTCTTGCATGTTTTCTTCATGTAGGGTAGGTAACAATGTAGGCACTTCACATGGATTTGACTATGGAACTATCAGAACTCCCTCATCAATTAGGTCTTGGACTATTTTCTTTAGCAAGGAGCAATCCTCGGTATTATAGCCAATTTTTCTGTGGTATAGGCAAAATGATGGGTTGGGGATAATGTTAGGATTATGCCCTAGAGCCAATCATAGAGATGATTGTTTAGGGATCAGGAACAATCAATTGATTTCATTTATATATGTCACATTTATTATTGATTTAATAAAAGGGCTTATTCTATTATGTTTATATGCATCATTTATATTTACATAATATATCCATGGAGTTAGAGTTGAGAATATGAAATTACAAAGGGTTGTAATTTTGAGACTCTAAATATATCTCTGTACTAAACTCCTAAATCATTCCTAGTTGAAGGTTCACTATGATGGACAGTAATGAACCATAGGACTAGCACTTGTTAGGTTGACTCTATAGGAGGATAGCTAGTCTCAAGCTATTTGTGTGGAGACACTACAACCAACAAGTGGGTGCCTATTATAAGAATAGGTACACTGAATGTGACCAAAGATATGAGATAAACTGAATGGAGTTTTAACCTGCCTGTCAATCAGTTTCTCATTGTTATAGTGGTACAAGTAATCCTTAGACCTGAGACACCATGGTTGTCTTATACATGTAGCTTTAGAAGTTTGATAACACTAAGTGCAGATCCTATTCAGGGGTCTGTAAGGGTGTTCATTGGCCCTATTGCTATGTGTGTGAAGGCATGTGAGTGATCAACAAGGAATCCATCACTCTCAGGAAAAAGAGAGTGAATGTCTCATACAGCATTCATTGAATATAACTCATTAAATCCATGGGCCCATGGTAGAATGAATATGGAAAGGAGTTTCCATAAGTTCATCATTGAGTTGATATTAATGAATGAGTATAAAGTAATTGAACTAGGGACTTGACAGACTTCCATGTCCTATTAGTTCAATTGGAGACATTGTGTTGATGGAAGGATGGAATTGTAACCTGTAAACTATAACAGAAGGGTTCTTTGTAAATGACTATTCACCTCATTAAGGACCACACCATGAGCCATATGCTAGGTGTTACTCATGGTTAGTAGAAGCCTTAATTGATATAAATGAGTTATAATCAATTAGGGAATTGAAAGGAGTTTCAATTAGACCCTTAATGGAAAGTGTTCCATTGTGCACAACTTGTGTTGTTCCTACTACTTGATGATGTGAACCCAATGGGTCACACACTGATCATGCTAAGAGAGCTTGATTGTCTATGAGAGAAAGGGTATAAGTGATTAAAGAAAAGTTCTTTAAGGGGCTAATTTGTATTTGATGCAAACTAGTGGGCTAATTGTGTAATTAAGAGTAATTACACAAATTAGATTAGGGTTTGGAATCCTCCCTTGGCCGGCCCTATTAGTGGGCTATATAATGCCCACTATAAGGTGATGACATCATCACAATCACTCCTCCCCAAGGGCTGGTTGAAAATTACAGCTCTCCCTCTCTCTCTCTCTTTCTTCTCCACCTCTAGCAACAACAAGGAAGAAGAAGGAAAGGACAACAAGCTCTAGCTAGGTGTGGATACCGTTGGAGGCAGCACACTTGGGCTGCTCATTCACCGCTGTCCGGAGAAAAGGCTTGGAGCAAAAAGGAGAAGAAAAAGCTTGGAGCATAAAGGAGAAGACATTAATCAACTGTAAGTAATCCCAACTCTCTTGGTAGTTAGGGTTTATGTTTTTGTATTATGCATAATCGGATTCATGGGTTTGGGAATCGTAGGAAAATTTTAATTCCGCCTTTGTAGTTTTCCTCCCTAGTTAGATTCCCAACAGATAAGTGAAGGCTAGGTGGAAAAGGAGTGATAAGGCCTCTTTTCTGGTAATAGTGAAATACTTTGGTGAAATTCATTGGCAAAGTGGTGTAATAGCGAATGGGTTGAGATGAGTGAGGTGAATCTTCTATTGCATTGACATTAGAAGTAGGGGATGGGTTATGGGATGGCAAAGGATTTTGAGTAACATTGGGACGGTTAGGGAGAGTAGGTGGGCCTATGATCTTCTTATCAATAGGTCTTGTATTTCATGTCTGAGACGGACACAACAGTCTGTTCTATGGCCTTTGGATTGATGGAAATGGCAGTACTCATTTTCGTTGTACCACCTAAGCAATGGATTTGGAAGAGGTGTTGGGTCTAGAGGTTTGAGGATGCCCTTTGCTTTCAATATTTCATAAACTTTGTCCAATGGTGCATACAAATCAGAGAATTGACAAGGAGTAGAATTATTGCCGATGTTCCATGGCTGTTGTGGAGCGATTGCATTCACTTCAGCAAGTGCCTTTCCATTGTTCCCTATTTGACGAAACCTTGAGGGATCTTCAATCTTAATGGTGCCATCGGTTATTGCATCTTCAACTTGTGTCCTAGAGCTAATCAAACTTCTGTAACTCTAGCATTTTGAATGAAGTCGGCAATCTCGCTTGAGGGAAGAGAGAAAGAGTGTGTATATCCACAAAATCATTTGCACAATAAATACCTTTCAAAGTCTTCTCTAAAGCCAATATCCTTGTAGCCATCATCTTTTGGTCATCATTCACAGGAGGGTTTTCAATGGTGGGGACGAAGGTGGATGATTGGGTGTAAATGGGGATGTTTTGTAGTGGAGGTGGAGGTGGTGGATTTTGAGGCGATGATTGAGTATGTGGCGGTGGTAGATTTTGAGGCGATGATTGAGTATGTGAAGGTGGTGGATTTTGGGCTTGGCCTCTAGCTTGGGCAGATGGATTGAATTGATTTTGGGCGATGGGGACTTGAGTGTCGGGTATGGCCTGATCTGTAGGAATGTTGTGGATAAGGACTAGGGTTCGGTTGTTGATCTCTTGTGCCATTCTTATTGCAATTTCAGACTTCACTGATACCTGTTCCAACTTCCCAAGTATATCATTCAATAGCCTTTCAATCCTTCGTGGATCTGCTGGAGTCCCAGAAACAAATGTTTCCTCGGGTGTAGCCGGCTTGTTCAATGCAAAAGTCTCATCCATGGCGAGGTCTTGTTCAGTGCTTCCTCTGATCAAACGGCCTAAAGAGTCACGGGTCCAACCCAGCACTCTATTACAACCAAATGACCTATACTTAGTTATAAAGTGACACAAAGTGCCTTTAGTCTCCACAATTGATTTAAATGGGTGGGTAATGGTCCAATAACATTCCTTTAGTTGGGCCTCTCACCCTTAAGAGCCCAATGGGCTTTAGGTAAGAAGGTTATACTAAAGGGATGTAGGTCAATTGATTTTAAAGTCATGTTACCCCCTAAAATAAACAACCCTTATAGTATTCATTCACATCTCCAACCGCATTCAAGAGCAAGAAACTGGATCACTGTATCGAGGGCTTTGTATCATCTTCTCAAAGAACCATGACATAAATTGCATTGCCATTCATTCCATTCACATTCATTCCCACAACACACATTCATGCCACACATACATTCATTCCATACACACATACATTCAAACACACATCCACTCTATTATACCTACATTCATTCCACAAGCATGGTGACTTTAAACTAGGCGAGTCCATGTGTCCTAGACAGTCTATTATATGCACTAAAAGGGTAGGATAGTGTCCCCTACTTGCTTGAATCAATTATATACCTATCACGTGTGACATGAGGGATGCCGCGTGAGTCAAGTGGTACGTGTTGATCCATTTAATATACCCAAAGGTAAAACCCAAGGATACATGGCAAGAGGAGTTGATAGCTTCGCAAACATGACACCCGAGAACGAAGGGAACTAGGGTTAAGGCTAATCCAATTAGAAAAGACAAGGATACATCGACCTATCATTCAAATGCAATTGCGCACACAATGCAATAAAGTAAGCTCACATTCAAGCATATGCAAGTGATTGATTTTAATTTAAATAATTAAATTAGCCCATATAAATTACTTGAGTCTAGTCCACTATTCCCCAATGGAGTCGCCAGACTACGAACCATGGGTTTCGATCCGGGGGAAGGAAAACCCTTCTTTTAAAAAAGACTTGTAGATATTTAAATTAATAAAAATTTGGTTTTTAGAAGGTTCACAAAAACAAACAAACAAGGAGTCGCCACTTCATTTTTTAAGGAAAAAAGGAAAACCATGAAAATAGTTTTAAAAAAGAAACCTCTAAAAAAACCAAACACATGACTCCGATCAAGGAAAAGCAGGTCTTAACAAAACAAGAGAGGATTCAGAGACTAAGTTACGATGTGGAAAGGTTCTAGGAAACATTCTATAGGCACCCACATCGCCCCAAAATGGGTCTCTGAATTTATATGGGTTATTTCAATCACTTTCTAATTAGTCACCATGCATATGTAAAGAATCATCCATAATCATCCATTCATCCATGAACATCCATAAAGCGATAAACATCCACAAAACATGTAAACATCCATGAACAAATAAGAGAGGCATGGAAAATAGTAGAGAGGGAGAGAATGAGCAAACAAATCCACCCTATCCACTAGCAAATATGTGATAGATAAATGAATAAGCAAACAAATCCATCCTATCCACTAACAAATATGTGATGGATAAATGAATAAGCAAACAAATCCATCCTATCCACTAACAAATATGTGATGGACAAATGAATAAAAGAAAAAAAAAAGAAGAAAAGAAAACCTAGGATACTTAGTATCCTAGGGCGGACTTGAACATCAAATGAGCGCCTACGTACCTTACAAAGATGCAAGGATCAAAGTCCACGTAGTTCGATTGAGAAGGGGTTACTCCCTTTACAATGAACTATAAACCCTAAGTTTCCATTAAAAGAAAAGAAGAGTTTTAAAACTTAGGAGTTTCCAAAAATAGTTTGAGAAAAAGTAGGTATTTGAAAAAGAATAGAATTCTAACTCAAATAGACTTCTAAAGTGATTTAAATTCAAAAGAGAATAGAACTCCAAGTAAAACAGAATTTTATGTAAGTTAGAAACTTAGGACTTCTAATCCAAAGTAAAGACAACAACCCTAGGGGGGAGAAGAGAACAATTCACACAAGACTTACCATGAACCACTTACTATATGCAAATTATCTCGAAGCATCAAGAAATCACCAATTAATTACCCCATGTATGCTATAGGGTAATCATCAAGCTCAAACCATTCATATTCATGCTCAAATCATCATTAGAAGACCTAATTCAAATCTGGACAGAGTACTAAACATTCATATAATAACCTAATGGTCATGCAAATAACAAAAAACAAAAGAGAAACAAAATCCTAATATGCTCCTATATGCTCTAAACACCCTAACATGCACAAAACTATCAAAAACATGCCAAATATGCATTATCATGATGAAAATATCATATGACAATCCAAAACATGAAAACAAAATCTAACATAATGCCTTAGGTAAGTACATTATGTAAGAATATGAAATAATCATCCTTACGGCGAGCTTTCTTAAGTAAAACTATCCGGAGATAATTTTACATAGAAATCATTCCGCATGAATGGTTTCTTCACATATCCTACGTAAAATATATACCTAAGAATGCAAAGAAACTCACAGTGCACTTAAACACACTCCAAAAAGCACCTATGCACAACCTCAACTTCTAAGGACGATAATTATCCTCGAAAAGAATAATCATCCATACACCTATGAAGATGAGGCTTACATAGCAAGTGTCCTACACAAAAGATGCTTAAAATCATGCATATAATTGAACCATGAAGAGAAAATGGCCTAAACACATCAACTAATTTTCTGTACAGAACGCACCTCTATCCTTAAGAGAAAAACTATCCTAATAGCAAGCAATTCGCAATCCTATTCCACTAGCATGCTTTCTCATCATATTTGAATCATATACACTCTAAAATATAGAGTATATATGATTCCTAATTCAATACTAAGCCATAACTATGCAGAGAATGGAGTAGAAGAAGAAGGAATTGTAAAAGGATGCAAAGGAGATTACAACAAAGCAAAGGTCTTCGCTATGTTCTTCCTTCTTGTTGGACTTGATTGCCTTCTAGTTCCTCTTCAAAATTGTAGTAGAAAGCCTTCTACAAGTGATATGGGTGTGTGCAAACTCATTCTCCCTAGCTCTCTAATGAATATGAAGTGTCAAAGAGTCCAAAAGTCCAACCAAAAGTCCCTTATGCTGATGAATGAGCCTCTATTTATAACCAACCAACCATATGAACCAATAGTTGAGATTAATTCACCATAAAACCAATCTAGGGCTGTAATTAAATCCCATGGATGTTAAACAACTCAAAACCACCTCCCAATAGGCTAAGAAGTCCTTTAGAAGGCTAAAATTCGGAGTGGTAGAGTCCCATTCCGTCAAAAATTCAAAGAGAGACAAATCAGGATGGAGGGCTCAGGTGACTGGTTGGGGTGAACCGGTTGGACCAGTTGGGGTGAACCGGTCACTCGAGAGCAAAGTCAGGTTTCCTCGGTTTTGAGGATTCCTGACCCAGTTTGGACTCCTAACTTCAAACGGACTTAAATTCTTCATTCTAACTCTGATTTGAGTGATTCAAAAGCCAAAATTTCAAGGATTCAATGTAGAATGATCCTAGAATATTCTTGAACCAAGAATCCATGACCACAGTCAGGTGGCTGGGTTTTCATGAGGCGATTACTCGAAAATAGGTCAATTAACCATAGGGTAATGTGGTGAACCAATCCAAAACCTATCAATAAATTAAATTGGCACTTAAACTAGACTCATTTCATCATTCTAAGATCAATGGAACACTTCAGAACAAATTTGGGGGTCAATTGGAAAATATATGAAATAAAAGACATAATTGCCCTTCAAGTCGCAAAAGTTCTAATTAACTATCCAAACCTATCTGGAATTGAACCAAATTTGGCACACATATCCAAAATGATCCTAGTAACTAAATGCAAGTGATGGGACTCAATAAAGAGACAAAAACATGCATGCAATAATGACCTATTCTCCAAAGGCCTAAAATGGCAAAAGTGTCCTTTAAGGCTTAGGGACTCGTAAATGCTTCTAAACCTAAACAAATGCTATCATGAACTTATACGTGTGAAAATGGGGAGTCTATAGATTCATAGGAAGAAAGGGAGGAGAAACTCCAAGACCAGAAGAGATGAGCTCTTAATATCATCGTCTTTCAAGGATGATTCTTCCATTTCAGATGAACTTATCACCTATAGAAATTGATTGTTATTATAACAAGCATGAGGCACTTGGAATCTGGGTAATCGGCTTGGAGTTAAGTGTCTTGGCAATGATCAAGAGGTTGTCGAAAACTTGGCTAAGATAATAAAGGAGGGGGGTGCTGACGAGAATTAGGGCAGGCTGTGGACATTAAAGTTTGAGGGGCCATTATGCTTAGAATTCTTTCCTGGAATGTTAAGGGTTTAGGGTCTTCTATTAAAAGAAGAGTTGTGAGACGTATAATTGCAGAAAAAAAGGTTATTATTGTCTGCATTCAAGAAACAAAGTTAGAGGTGTTTGACCAAAGGACTATTAGATCTCTTTGGGGCTATGCAAATGCTGATTTTGTTTGGGTCAAGGCTGAAGGCTCGATAGGAGGATTGTGTATTTGTTGGGATTCTAATGTATTTAAATAAATTGATGTGGTTGTTGAAGCTAGATTCATCTTGCTTAAAGGTCAGTTTATCAGTGATTCATTTTCGTTTATTTTAGGTAATGTCTATGCTCCCAATGATGATTTAAATAGGTTGTCTGATTGGAATCTATTGAGAAATTATAAAGCCTCTATGTCTGAACTATGGTGCTTATGCTGTGATTTTAATGAAGTTCGATATTGTGAAGAAAGAAAAGGTTGTACTAGAAGTTCTAGAAGCATGGCAAATTTTAATGCTTTTATTGATGACTTGGAGCTAGTAGATTTGCCCTTAATAGGTAGAAAGTTTACCTGGTCTAATAATCAAGTTGTGGCAAGTTTTAGTAGGCTTGATAGATTCCTGCTCAATCAGTCTTGGATTAATGCGTATCCACTTGTTTAGCAATGGGGCCTTCCCAGAGGGGTATCAGATCATTGTCCTATTAATTTTGTTCTCATATGAGGATGTCAACTGGGGTCCTAAGCCATTTAGATCCCTGGATTGTTGGTTTTCACATCCTAACTTTCTTCATTTTTCTCAATTTGTTTGGTGCTCTGTTGTAGTGGAAGGTTGGGTTGGGTTTCGAATTGTTAAGAAATTCAGACTTCTTAGAAGCGCGTTATCTCAATGGAATAAAAATTTATTTGGTCATATTGAGTAGAGAATCAAACTTTTATCTCAAAAACTAGATGATCTGGACAAAGCTCAAGAATAAGGAGATCTCTCTACTGTAGAGATAGAGGAGAAGTCGAAACTTATACATGAATTTTGGGCTACTAATAATAACCTTGAATTTGTATGGAGGCAAAAGTCTCGCATTCAGTGGTTGAAGAAAGGGGATAGAAACACTAAGTTCTTTCATGCAATTGCAAGAGGCAGAAGGAAGCAGAATTTTATTGGGAGTCTAAGGATCAATGGAATTTTGTCCAATGACTCGGTGTCTATCAAGAATGAGGTGGTGTTGTTTTATAAGTCTCTTTTTCTTCAAATCAATAGTTTAGGCCTATTATGGAAGATGTGTATTTTAAGTCACTAAATGAAGAGGATATAGTGTGGATTGTTAGGCTTTTCTCGGAAACCGAAGTTACTCATATCCTATTTGAATTAGAGGGTAGTAAAGTGTCGGGGCTTCATGGTTTCAACTTTAATTTTATTAAAAAAGCCTGGTTCTTCCTGAAGTCAGATATTCTGGAATTTTTTGTTGAATTTCATGGAAATGGAAGGTTGGTGAAGGGTTTAAATGCCTCTTTTCTAGTTCTTATGCCTAAGTGTAATTCCCCTATTGATGTTAAAGATTTCAGACCCATTAGTCTCGTCATTTCCGTATATAAGATTCTTGCTAAAGTTTTTGTTAGCAGATTAAAGTCTATTATTGCTAAGGTGATTAGTGACACCTAAAGTGCTTTTATCAGTGGTAGGCAAATCTTAGATGGGGTTTTGATTGCTAATGGAGTAATTGATTTTGTGAGAAAGGATAAAAAAAGTTGCTGCATTTTGAAGGTGGATTTTGAAAAAGAATTCGATTGTATTGAGTGGTCTTTCTTGTCCAATGCGCTGTTGAAGATGGGTTTTGGTAATTTATGGACCAGTTGGATATTAGAGTATCTTTCCTCTGCCTCTATCTCCATTCTTGTTAATAGATCCCCTTTTGTTGAGTTTAAGCCTGGTAGGGGGCTTGGACAAGGTGACCCACTTTCTCCTTTTCTTTTTATCACTGCGGCTGAGGGTCTTCATTGCTTGCTGTCTAACGTAAAGGAAATGGGCTTTATAAGTGGTGTTTAGGTGGGGGGAAATGGCAATTATGTTACTCATCTCCAATTTGCTGATGACATGCTGGTATTCTGTAAGGCAGAGATCGCTAAATTAATCGCTATGAAGAAGATATTATGGGGATTTTAGCTAGTTTCTAGGTTAAAAGTTAATTTCTCTAAGAGTTGTATAGTTGGTGTGAATGTGCAAGAAAGAACCCTTTAGTTGTTCTCTCGAGTCTTGATGTACAAGTCTGATTACCTTCCCATTAAATACTTAGGCCTTCCCTTAGGGGCAAATCCGAGAAAGGTTAACACATGGAAGCCAGTTGTGGAAAATTTCAAAAAAAAAAAAAAAATTATGGGTTAGTAGAAAAAATACCTCTCCCTCGAATGAAGGATAACTCTTATCAAGGCGGCATTATGTAAGCTTCCCATTTACTATATGTCCCTATTCAAGATGCCTAAAGGGGTTGTTGTTGAGCTAGAGAAATTGATGAGAGCTTTCTTATGGGGGGGAAATTGTGGAAAAAGAAAGCTCCACTAGGTCAATTGGGAATCTTTTTTAGCTAGTAAAAGAAAAGGGGGTATTGGTCTGTGTTCTTTGAGGAATAAAAATGAAGATTTATTATTCAAATGGTGGTGGAGATATGTTTCTGAAGATGCAGCTTTGTGGAAATCAATAGTCAGAGTGAAGTATGTTAGGATTATGCCCTAGAGCCAATCATAGAGATGATTGTTTAGGGATTAGGAACAATCATTTGATTTCATTTATGTATGTCACATTTATTATTGATTTAATAAAAGGGCTTATTCTATTATGTTTATATGCATCATTTATATTTACATAATATGTCCATGGAGTTAGAGTTGAGAATATGGAATTACAAAGAGTTGTAATTTTGAGACTATAGATATATCTCTGTACTAAACTCCTAAAGCATTCCTAGTTGAAGGTTCACTATGATGGACAGTAATGAACCATAGGACTAGCACTTGTTAGGTTGACTCTATAGGAGGATAGCTAGTCTCAAGCTATTTGTGTGGAGACACTACAACCAACAAGTGGGTGCCTATTGCGAGAATAGGTACACTGAATGTGACCAAAGATATGAGATAAACTGAATGGAGTTTTATCCTGCCTGTCAATCAGTTTCTCATTGTTATAGTGGTACAAGTAATCCTTAGACCTGAGACACCATAGTTGCCTTATGCATGTAGCTTTAGAAGTTTGATAACACTAAGTGCAGATCCTATTCAGGGGTCTGCAAAGGTGTTCATTGGCCCTACTGCTATGTGTATGAAGGCATGTGAGTGATCAACAAGGGATCCATCACTCTCAGGAAAAAGAGAGAGAATATCTCATATAGCATTCATAATATAACTCATTAAATCCATGGCCATGGTAGGATGAATATGAAAAGAGTTTCATGAGTTCATCAATGAGTTGATATCCATGATTGAGTATAAAGTAATTAAACTAGGGACTTGACAGACTTCCATGTCCTATTAGTTCAATTGGAGACATTGTGTTGAAGGAAGGATGCAATTGTAACCTATAAACTATAACAGAAGGGTTCTTTGTAAATGACTATTCACCTCATTAAGGACCACACCATGAGCCATATGCTAGGTGTTACTCATGGTTAGTAGAAGCCCTAATTGATATAAGTGAGTTATAATCAATTAGGGAATTGGAAGGAGTTCCAATTAGACCCTAAATGGAAAGAGTTCCATTGTGCACACCTCGTGCTATTCCTACTACTTGATGATGTGAACCCAATGGGTCACACACTGATCATGCAAGATGAGCTTTAAAGTCTATGAGAGAAAGGGTATGAGTGCATAAAGAATAGTTCTTTAAGGCCTATTTATATTTGATATAATTTATAGGGGTTATTGTGCAATTTAGAGAATTGCATAAAACCCTAATAGGGTTTCCCCCTAGGGCCGGCCCCCTTAGTGTGGACTATATAAGTCACACTATGATGTGTGACATCATCATAAGTTGAACTCCCCAAGGGCTGGCCAGAATTTCCAGCCTCCCTCTCTCTCTCTCCTCTCTTCTCCTACTCTAGCAACAACATGGGAAAGAAGGAAAGGACTTGAAGCTCTAGCTAGGTGTGGATACCGTTGGAGGCAGCACACTTGGGCTGCTCATTCACCGCTGTCCGGAGTTGAAGCTTGGAGCAAAACCGAGAAGACAAAAATTCTGTAAGTGTTCTAACCCTCTTTGTAGTTAGGGTTTGATTTTGTGTTATGCATAGTTAGATTCATGGGATTGGGAATCGTAGGAAAAATTTTTATATTCCGCCTTTGAATTTTTCCCTCCTGTTCCATAACCAAACAGTGGTATCAGAGCCATGATTATGCATAATACAAAATACATATGGGCTGGTAATTATGGTGTAGTTGAATGATTCAAAAATCTGGAAAAGTTTTCTACATAATTGGTTTTCCTCTATGGCTGAACCTAGGGTTTGGAACCCTAGGTCAATTCTCTTCTACTCCTCTTCTAATTGATGGTTAAGTGTAGCCATGGATGCAATAGGTTGCATAGGGTTTGAGTTTGGAGAAGAAGAATAAGGAAACTAGGGTTTTATAAAACTGTTATGAACAGTTTTCATGGTAGCCATGAAAAACCGTCATCTTGTTTTGCATGCCGAATTCAGAGTTCTTCTCCAAACTTTTCGAGCCATATATGGTTAGAAAGCTCTTCGAATAAGCTTTCCAACCCAACAAACGGTGTGTCAATCCGAGTTCTGTAGTGAAAGTTATGAATTTTTTACTACAGGCTGTCTGGAAAGACAGTTTTGCTCGGGAATGATGCAATAACCACAACTTTGAGTTATTGATGGAGATCAAAGGCATGGCAATGGTTGCCACCACTTGGGTTATGTTCTAGACATCGTAGGGAAAGGTTCCCAAGCATTTAGATGCATCATAATTGGATTAAGATGCTAGAACAGAAGGAAGAAGGAGAAGAACACCATGGAGGCTGAATCTGGGTTTTAGAACCCTAAGGTTCTTGCAATTAATTCTAATTAAAGCTGCTGTATTTATGATGAAAGATCATTGTAGGATCATTATATATCATGTGTATATGATTTTCTTTAAGTTTCAAAAAGGTTTTGATGGAAAAAGATTCAAAAAGTTTGAAAATTTTTCATGAACAGCATAGCAGAATTTTTCTGCAGAAAAGTCATCAATGGAGTTTTGATTAGAACTTGAGTTAGGGAACTCCAAATTGCATGAAACCAATTGCATTAGTTTCCTAAGACATGTAGGATACTGGGAAAATTCGTTTGGTAGCCTAATTCATTCATCTTGCTGGGGTTTAAATCAATTTCTGACAATGGACAGTATGCTGTAAATTTCTGGGCAGCCTACTGTTGTTTTAATTGTTTAGAACAATTGGTGATTATTTGATCATCCAAACCTCTTCTATTAGCTTAGTATTTCATGTAGGGACATGATACAAAAGCTGGTTTCAATGGAGGAGTCGAATTGATAAGGTTTTAGAAGCTATTGTGACCTTGAAGGTCTGCAACAATGGCTCCAGCAATGGGTTTTGGAAACCCTAATTGTGCTTGATGATGGCAGCCACTTCCACCTCTTCTCACGTGTCCAAGGGCTTGTCCCACACCCCTGTAGTCCTCTCCCTTGGCTGGCCATGGCCTCCAACAGCCGTTGGTGGCCATGGCAGCCTAGCCAAGGCCAGGCAGCCCCCTGGTAGTGACGGCTGCATAGAGTTAAGGATGAAACCCTAATTTTAAGTTAATGATGAAACCCTAATTTCATTATGGCATTAATTAAAACCCTAATTGGAATATTAATTACCTTAATTAAGAGTTAATGATTGGTCATTAAATGACCAATCATGGTTATTAATTGTTAGGGCATAATTAATACCATTAATGATGTCTAGGGTTAGGGTTTTGATAACCCTAATTAGTGTAATTAATTAAGGGTAATAAATACCCTATTTGGCATTAATTAAACCCTAATCCCTTTTATTAAATACCATATGAACCTAGGGTTTTAATGATTGGACATTAAATGACCAATCATAAGGCATTTAATGATTAGGGCTTGCATTTAGGGTTTAGGGTTATGCATTTAGGGTTTAGGGTTTTAGGAAACCCTAATACACTAATTCATCATTTAATTGATTTTATTTAATTCCCATGTTAATTATTTAATTAATATTGATTAATTTTATAATGTTTTAAATGGTTTAAAACACAATTGGGGATTAAATTAAAATCTGGAAATTCTTAATTAAATGAAATTGTTTTGTTTAAATAAGGAAACCCTAATATTGGATATTAGAGTTATTTTAGGAAACTTTATATGTTTCTATTAATTTGATTAATTGAAACTAAATGTCTTAAATGTTAAGACTTTATTTAATTCTGGATATTTTTGTTTAAACCTAATAAGATTAGGATGCATTAATGAGATTAATGTAAATCATTCAAAAGAATTACCATAATGCCCATATGTTTTAATGCTTACAGTTTTTCTTTACATTATGCAATGAGATTGTATGTATGTGTTTGGATGATGATTATGGACTATACCCCTTAAAACAATTGTGATTGGCCGTCTTATGAATGGGATGTTATTATTTACAAGAGTTGTAATTTTATTAAGGTGATGTAATTTATTTGGGGCTTGCATGCCACCTTCCCTCTTCCTCTCTCTCTATCATTCTCTTATGTACCCCACATTCTCCTTATGTATCCCTTTCTTTAAATTATGTAAATGTTATGTAATCGAGAGCACACTAAGGAGCATGGTGGACCCAAAGGAGCATGATAGAGCCCAACAAGCCAATGGTGGAGACCATCAAGCCAAGGGAACAAATTGAAGGACTTGAAAGCTTAGAGAAGTGTTTCGAGACAGCATGCATGTTTCGAATGTGTTATTTTACGATCACCTACACCCACCTTAGACCTTGGATTCAATCTATTGGCTTGGATTGAATCCTCTCAAAGTCCATAATCATCATAGTGGGAGCTTTAATTTATGAGATAATTGTATTAGCTCCAATACTATAGTTTGGTATATGTTACCTATTCACTTAGGGACTAATATCAAAATATGGTACTTTATATATGTTGATATATAATAGCATGCGATGTATGATTTATAATAGCATGAGATGTACGATTATAAATAGCATAATTTATACATTTAAATTTTGATACATAGGATGCATGTTAATTTGATGAGACCCTTTAAAACCCTTCTTATTTAATATTAAGTTGAAAATGGAGAAGTCATTGGGGAATGAATTCTTCATTGCCTTCCATCATTATAGGATCATCTAACGTCCCTTAATGTGGGTACCTGGCTGCAGACATGTAGGAGCTACCCATGTTAAAGACATTACTTGAAACTATCACATATGAGATATCATGGGGTGCCTAAACTGGTATATACCAAGAAACTAACATGTGAGGTATATATTTGGCGAAACATACCTGTGTGAATGATGGGTTTAACTTAACTAGGGAAGTATTCCAAGAAACTAACATGTGAGGTGTATGTTCCCTAGAGGCAAAACGATTGGAACTTGCTTATGAAGCAATAGACAAAGAGTTGTCTTCTTATTGTGGGTTAGAAGCCAAGAAACTAACATGTGAGGCTTCTAGGTCACAGTGGGACCCCAATCCCCATTAGGAATGAGATTCCTGAATTCCATTAGAGGGTGTATGGAATTTGATAAAATAGTGGGAGGTACCATATGATTAAAGACCCAATCATTATGGATAAAAATGAAATCTAATTCTCTGTTTATGTAGATTACCTAATTACTCACCTCAAAACCCCTATTTCCTAATATATAGGATATTGATAGTTTGACTAAACCCGATTTCTTTGATTGACTTAGGAAATTGAGAATTGTTCTCAATTTCAAAAGATTGTTTATATGCTATTAGGCCTTTTATTAAAGGCCCTCCATAAAACATCCTAAGAAGAAAAAGACACTATGCGCAATTGGCATCTTGTTGCCATGCTATATGATAGTATTGATGACTAATGAGCTTCAGAAGCAAAATTAGTCAATGCAAGTGCCTTTGATGTCCTACATCACATACAAAGGTTGTATTGTGAGTAAAATAATACTATAAAGTATAGTACTTGTAAAGGACTTATTCTGGACTAGGATGTAATAAAAGTTGTTTATTAATAATCATTCTTTTGAAAAATGATTAATCACATAGAATAGCTTGAGAAACTAGATGTGATTTAAAATGGAAGCATAGAGGAAAGCAAGTCTTGAAAAGTCAAAGACAAAGAGATATAATTATTTTGTAGTAAACATAAGGTATTGTAAAGGGAACTTGATAAAGTATCAGTCTTCCTAGAAGAACCAAACTTTTGAAGTTTTGGTTCATGCTCTAAACTAAATTGTTGGTTAGTTCTGCTTCTTGGTTTTTGGATTCTAGTGTAATCTAAATCGAAGCAGAAAGTTAAGTAGATAATAAGTTACCTTTAAAAATTTTAATAGAGCAAGAGTTGCTAGATTAATTTTGGGAACTTATTTCTTAACTAGGTCATTTAAGACATTCTAGAAATTTGATTTCTGAATTTAAATGACTAATTAGAGCGAATGCAACGTATTCCGAGAATACAAGAGATGTAGAGACTCTCATTTAAATGTAACGATTATGACTTGGTTATGAGATGACCAAACCCATCTTTTACTTGGTGAAGTGAATGAGTTACATTTATAATTTGACTATACATTGTGATGTATACAGTCATGTAGAGCATGCATTCAATTATAGTAGACTCATCTTAGAATACCATAGCTCAATGGTGAATCTAAGAAAACAAATTGAACCCTATTAAGATATGGTTTGATCCATGATGAGTTTTACTAATGTATCCATCTAGGATATACCTTAAAATTGCTACATATTGATAATTTAGGGTTCACTCCAGTTTTGTCCCAATTATATCAGATATGATATGGGAAGAAACCCAACTTAAAGAAGTTAAGGCTTGGGTTTGCGCTACGTTTATTTGGAAACATAATGTAGACAATCTAGAAATAAGGTCAAGTAAGTGTTGAATTGTGGTATATCCTAAAAGTGGTTGGGATAGTATTTCTATTATTCTAATGAACAAAAGTTGTCCATTAGGATGATTGCTAGATTTTCTTGAGAAAGAGTTCATTCAAGAAAGATGCAAAAGTAGATAGAATTTACAGAATTGTTTGTAAAGCCACAAACCAACAAAGATCCAACCCTTGCCCCTATTGAGGCAAAACCTTTAATTACACCACATTCTTTTCATAGATCAAATTGGATATTTCTTTAACATAAGAGAGATATTGTATCTCCATTAGAATGTGAAAGAATTGTTCTTTGGTGATAAAGATCACCAAGATAATCCTATTGATTATGATTAGGCGATGTTTGACATCAACTTGAGAAATGACTAAGAGTCATTAAATCCAATATGGACAGGTAGAGACCTAAAAGGCTTGGCTATTTAAGAATGTTTTCAACATAGGCAAAAAGTTGTCTATAAAGAAACTTGTTTGATAATAGTTATGCTGAAATCCATTTGGATCTTGTTATCTATAAACACACATTTTGAATATGAGATATGTCAAAAAGGATATAAAGATGTTATATCAAATGGTGAAAAACCATAAAAGTGTGTAAGTTATAAAAGTCTATTAATAGACTACAAGGTTCTCATAATTAGAACATCTATAAAGTTGAAGTAATCAAATTGTTTGATTTCTCTCATTGTATAGATGGACCATGAGTGTATAAAAGGTTAGTGGGAGTGCGATCGTTTTTCTTTATCCTAAGTATAGATGACATCCTAATCATTATGAATGATATATGAATGACATCCTAATCGTTTTGGTTTTTGGAGAAAAACTAATTCATGAAAGATTTGGCAGAAGCATCCAACAAGATCTATAGAGATAGATCATATAGATTGCTAAGTATCTCCAAATCATCAAACATAGTTGAAATGTTGAAGGAGTTCAACATGGAGAATTCTAAGGGAGGTCTGATTTATTTCAGATAAGAATTCATTATTCAAGGGCATGTGCCCTAGGATAACACAAGTAAGGTTCTTAAAGTGTTAAAAAGCCTTATTCTACACTATGTATTGAACCTGATATCTATTATGTTGTAATTGTTACAAATAGTTATCAGTCAATTCAAATTTGGAATATTGGATTGTATATGGAAATTGTAAACTCATAGTAGATGGGTATATGGATTTGGATATAATCCATATGGGGTATATTTTATATTCACTTTAGTTGGTGAAATACTTAATAGAAGAACTGTATGAAAGATACAGTGGATTCCATTATTAAGGGTGAATTAATTGTCGCATTGTCTAGGAGACTGTTTGGATCTATAAGTTCATTTAGAACTTGGAGTTGTTCCTTCCATTGAGTTGCCCACACCTTGTTTTGTGACAACAATGGGTCTATATCTCAAGTATAGGAATCACGGTCTCATCAAAAGTCTAAACACATAGAGCGGCAATTCCAAGTGATTAGAGGAATCATTGGAAGAGGTAATAGATACATTATTGAAGATATTATCTACATAAGTTTTTGTAGACCTACTGACTAAAGCTTTAAAACATAATTGGTTATGTCTAAGACCAATATCTTAAGAAGATAAGTATGCGATACATGGTCGATTGGCTTCAGTGCAAGTGGGAGATTGTTAGGATTATGCCCTAGAGCCAATCATAGAGATGATTGTTTAGGGATTAGGAACAATCATTTGATTTCATTTATGTATGTCACATTTATTATTGATTTAATAAAAGGGCTTATTCTATTATGTTTATATGCATCATTTATATTTACATAATATGTCCATGGAGTTAGAGTTGAGAATATGGAATTACAAAGAGTTGTAATTTTGAGACTATAGATATATCTCTGTACTAAACTCCTAAAGCATTCCTAGTTGAAGGTTCACTATGATGGACAGTAATGAACCATAGGACTAGCACTTGTTAGGTTGACTCTATAGGAGGATAGCTAGTCTCAAGTTATTTGTGTGGAGACACTACAACCAACAAGTGGGTGCCTATTGCGAGAATAGGTACACTGAATGTGACCAAAGATATGAGATAAACTGAATGGAGTTTTATCCTGCCTGTCAATCAGTTTCTTATTGTTATAGTGGTACAAGTAATCCTTAGACCTGAGACACTATAGTTGCCTTATGCATGTAGCTTTAGAAGTTTGATAACACTAAGTGCAGATCCTATTCAGGGGTCTGCAAAGGTGTTCATTGGCCCTACTGCTATGTGTATGAAGGCATGTGAGTGATCAACAAGGGATCCATCACTCTCAGGAAAAAGAGAGAGAATGTCTCATATAGCATTCATAATATAACTCATTAAATCCATGGCCATGGTAGGATGAATATGAAAAGAGTTTCATGAGTTCATCAATGAGTTGATATCCATGATTGAGTATAAAGTAATTAAACTAGGGACTTGACAGACTTCCATGTCCTATTAGTTCAATTGGAGACATTGTGTTGAAGGAAGGATGCAATTGTAACCTATAAACTATAACAGAAGGGTTCTTTGTAAATGACTATTCACCTCATTAAGGACCACACCATGAGCCATATGCTAGGTGTTACTCATGGTTAGTAGAAGCCCTAATTGATATAAGTGAGTTATAATCAATTAGGGAATTGGAAGGAGTTCCAATTAGACCCTAAATGGAAAGAGTTCCATTGTGCACACCTCGTGCTATTCCTACTACTTGATGATGTGAACCCAATGGGTCACACACTGATCATGCAAGATGAGCTTTAAAGTCTATGAGAGAAAGGGTATGAGTGCATAAAGAATAGTTCTTTAAGGCCTATTTATATTTGATATAATTTATAGGGGTTATTGTGCAATTTAGAGAAATTGCATAAAACCCTAATAGGGTTTCCCCTAGGGCCGGCCCCCTTAGTGTGGACTATATAAGTCACACTATGATGTGTGACATCATCATAAGTTGAACTCCCCAAGGGCTGGCCAGAATTTCCAGCCTCCCTCTCTCTCTCTCCTCTCTTCTCCTACTCTAGCAACAACATGGGAAAGAAGGAAAGGACTTGAAGCTCTAGCTAGGTGTGGATACCGTTGGAGGCAGCACACTTGGGCTGCTCATTCACCGCTGTCCGGAGTTGAAGCTTGGAGCAAAACCGAGAAGACAAAAATTCTGTAAGTGTTCTAACCCTCTTTGTAGTTAGGGTTTGATTTTGTGTTATGCATAGTTAGATTCATGGGATTGGGAATCGTAGGAAAAATTTTTATATTCCGCCTTTGAATTTTTCCCTCCTGTTCCATAACCCAACAAAGTATGGTTCCATTGATGGTATAAGATTCCAGGTAGTACCAGTGCTATTTTTGGCAAAATCTCATCGGTTTGGAATGACATCTTGAAAGTTTGGTCAACAGAATCTCTCCTTGGAGTTCATCTGAGAGATGGTGTCTGTTCCCTTTTGGGGGATGGTGGTAAAGTCTCCTTTTGGTTTGATATTTGGCCTACTAATATCACTCTTAAGGATGCTTTCCCTAGGCTTTTCCTACTTACCTCAAACAGAAAAGCTAAAGTCAAAGATATGGAGTTTTGGGATAGTTGTATTTGGGTATGGTCCCTTTCTTTCAGAAGGCCTTTGTTTGCTTGGGAGGAGGAAAGCTTTTCATGCTCAATCTGGTTACTGAAGTGAGATTCCGTAAAGAAGCAAAGGACAAATTCATTTGGAAGTTCTCTCCTTTAGGGCTTTACTCAGTAAGTCTTGCTACTATGTTTTGGAAGACAAATCAATCCAGTTTGTCGATGATCTATCTAGCAAAGTATGGAAGGGGTTAGTGCCTCCGAAAGTGGAAGCTTTTTGTTGGCTTGCTCTAAAGGGCAAAATCCCTATTAGGAAACAACTCTTGATGAGGAAAGTTCTCCCTCCCAATGCTGATATCTTATGTCCCTTCTATGGCAATTTTGATGAAGATGTTGATTATTTCTTTGTAAAATGTTTTTCGTCTTGGAGAGTTTGGTCCGGCTATTTGTGTTGGTGGGCATGAAATTGGTGTTGTCCTAGTTCTTTTAGAGATCTCTTTGAAAGCTGGGTAATTCTGAAGGCTGGGGGGTTATTTAAAACTATTTGGGATTCCTTGTTTTTCTTTGTGGTTTAGTCTATTTGGCTGGCAAGGAATGATTTGGTCTTTAACAATAAGAGCTCTTCTAAGTAGAGATTGTGCAGATGATCATTGTTCATGTGGCTGTGTGGGTTAAGTCATTAAAATCAGCGCTCGGTTTCTCTATTAATGATTTTATTCAATCTATCGATGGGGTCAGGTCCTTCCAAATTAGAAAGAAGAGAGCTAGGCATCTTATGATATGGCAACCCCCTTCCTTTGGCTCTCTAAAGTTTAATGTTAATAGTTCTGCTAGACGTAAGCTAGGTTTGGGTGGCATTGGAGGTGTTCTGATGAATGACTTTGGTGTTATTATATGCCTTTTCTCTTGTTCGGTTGGCATTGTAGATTCAAATTTAGCTGAGTTACTAGCAGTAAGGGAAGCATTGAGAATTTTCAGGCAATTTGCTTGGGTGAATGTGGAGGACCTTATTATTGAATCGGACTCTTCAGTAGTTGTTTCTTGAATCAACAATTCCTCTAAGGTATGGAAATACAAGTTCATTCTCAATGAAATTTTTTCTTTGTTGGAGTTTCCCAAGGCTGTTGTGTTACGTCATCAAACTAGGGAAGTAAATTGTATGGCAGATTGGTTAGCCAAGAGTAGAGTTGAAAGGTTAGTGCCTTTTATTCCTAGGATGTAATTCTCATTATGCCTTACTCAGCCCTCATGCTACTATCTTTTGGATGTGCTATGTATCTTTGTGTGGAGCTCTTTGTATCTTAGTGCTAGGGATTCTTTATTGTGGTTTTTGTTTTTTTGAATTGGGGTTTTTTTGAGGTCTTGTTTGTTTTTGTTGGGCTTTTAGTTTGGAGACTTAGTGGCTGTACTTGGGGTTATGATATTCTTGTTTCTTTTCATTTAATAAAACTTCTTTGTCCATCAAAAAAAAAATGGAGAAAAAGTAGGAGTGGATCAAAAATTGGGTGGAGGGATTTTAGGGGATGCACAGATGGTAAGGAAAGAGTTAGGGGCCAAGTTTGTAGGAGTTGTTGAGAAATGGGGTGGATGGAACGTGGAAGGTAGATTTGGGAGTGGGCTAAGAATGGGAGAAAGTGGATTGAAGAGGACAGAAATCCAAGGATAGGAGTTGAACATGTGGGAAGTATGCATGGAAGGTGATTGGGTAGGCAAGACTATAGGAGCAGGGCCAAGAGGTGATGAACGAGAAAAAAGAAATTGAGTCTCATCAAATCTAAGATGCCGGGCAATATAGATTCGACCAAATGGTTCATGAAGGCAACGATAGCCAAGGTGACGTAGACTGTGGCCTAAAAAGACACATTACACATAGTTGGGAGCAAAAATCAATTTTGTGCCAATTATAGGGGTGTAGATAAGGAAAGCAGAAGCAACCAAAGGCCTTAAGAAAGAAATAATTTGGTGGGGTATGAAAGACCTGTTGAAATGGAGACACAAAGTTAAAGACGAAACTAGGCAAACGGTTAATTAAATAAATGGTAGTTTGAAAGGCGAATTGCCAAAACCAACGAGGGGCTTGTGCATGAGCCAACAGAGTTAAGCCAGTTTCAACAATGTGCCTAGTGCGGCTCTCAATGGAACCATTTTGCTCATGAGTATGAGGACATGGTAAACGATGAATAATACCACATTGGGTAAAAAATTTGGAGATGGTTTGATATTCACCGCCTTAATCAGATTGAACAATTTTAATTTTAGAATTAAATTGACACTCAACCATGGATTGGAAAGTAAGAAAAATTGAATAAACGTCAGATTTTCGAACCATGGGAAAATACCATAAATATTTTGAATAATCATCAAGGAAAATTACAATGTAATGATGACCATCACTAGATAAAATAGGGGATGGTCCCCATACATCAGTAAAGACAACATCTAAGGGAGAAGAACTAATGGTCCATGTAACAGGTAAAGACAACCTAGAACTTTTGCCAAGTTGAAAGGCATTACATAAGTTGCTTAATTTATTGGTAGAACACATCAATTTATTAAACTAGATGATTTGATGAAGAACACGAAAATGAGGGTGACCTCAGCGATGATGCTAGTAGTCAAAAGATACATGGTCAACCGCAAAACTAGAGGGAAGGGGTGACGGTGGAGATGAGAAGCTTGGAATTTGTAAAGCCCAGCTTTAGTCGACCCACTAAGCAATGTTTTCTAGGTGACCTAATCATTGACAAGAAAGTGAGAGGGATGAAATTCAAAATAGCAATTATTATCTTTAGTGAACTGATGAATAGAGACTAAAGGTTTAGTAATTAGAGGAACATGGAGAATATTGGAAAGAAGAAAAGAAGAAGATGGGGTTTTAAGAGTGGTGGAACCAATGTGAGAAATAGCCAAGCTCTTACCATTTCCAATGCGGATATGATCATTACCTCGGTACTTATCATGATGGGATAAGGCAGCGAGGTCAAGGGTGACATGATGGATAGCACCGGTGTCAAGAAACCACTCGTGCGACATGTACTGAATCATGTGTGCAAATGGATTAATAGTATAAGTGAAGAAATAATAGCAATTGGAAGTAGAGTGATTGGTTTCGTTACAAATCTGGCACCGTAGACGTTGATCACCATAGAAATTAAAATCACCATGAAGAAACCTAGAGAAGCGGTTATTGTAGCAACCACTATGGCTACGACCGCGAGAACGGTTTGATCTACCATTACCACGACTACGATAGGAGTGGTTTGGGAGAGAAGAACTATGTTGGGCAACGTTGGCAATCAAAATCGGCTCAAGGAGAGGAACCGCCAATTTGGCAAAAGAGTCAGCATTGATAAATTCACAACTAAGAAGAAGGCTATGAAGCTCAGCAAAGGAGGTGGGATCGGGTTTGGCAGTGATGGTGGTAGCAAGATCCTTGAAATCATATCGAAGGCCCAGAAGAATATAGATATTGAGGTTCGCGAGAGAGAACGGACGGCCAACAACAGTGAGTTCCTCAACATATGATTTGGCTTCATAAAGGTAAACGAAGATGGATTTGTCATCAGACTCATGTGAAGTTCTATAATACGAGTATTAGAAGCAGAGGTAAGAGAGGTTTCAAGAGTGGTATAAACTGCTTGGGAGGTCGCAAGATTGATAATAGGAGGGGTAACTTCCTTGGATAAGGAGGCAATAACAAGACTCATGAGGAGTTGATCTTGGCAACCCAATCAGTATGAGCAGGATTGGCAACTAATTGATCATTGAAAAGGATGGTAGAAGAAGGACAGGGTTTCGAACCATCAATAAAGCCAATAAGGTCTTGACCACAGAGATAAAGTAGGAGTAGAGTTTTCCAATACCAAAAAAAAAAAAAAAAAAAAAAAAAAAAAAAAAAAAAAAAAAAAAATTCGAATAGAGTTTGAGAGAGATATAGTGATATGCGTTGTGAAAAGAAGAGGGTTTTTTTTTTTTTTTTTTTTTTTTTTTTTTTTTGATCCACAAAATTAATTTTATTAAGATGGAAACACTGCCTATACTCCAAGAAAAACCTCAAAATACACTAAAGAAATAAAGAAACCCCTCTTAAGGATGCACCTCTCACACCCAACACAAACTTACAAAAGAAAACACCCGAAACAAAGACTATTAAAACAAACAAAAAACACTAAGAAAGCACACAGAAAAAGAGCTCCACGGGTGAAACCATCAACCTCAATAGAAGATGCAACCCCCAACAATCTATGGCACGCCAAACTCTAATTGCTAAATCTGCAATAACAAATGACCACTGAAACAGAGCCCTCAAGACAAGAGAGACCTCGAGCTGATCACCAAAAACTCCAGAAGTTCAGAAAACCCAGAATTTAATCACCACCCGCACCAGAGTTCACTATATTTTCACTTCCACGCAATCTAATCTAATAATCCTCTGCCTCTGAAATGACTACCAACCCCAGACAGAATAAAAGCACCAAAACAACGGCGAGAAGTAGTAAACACTAATTTGCAAAAACATTTTCCAGCTTTGTTTCTCGGATACATAAAACATTAATCTTTTTCTCAATTATCAAACCGCGAATTGCTTTTTGTTTAATTCTTAAACCAAGACCCCTAACGATCCAAGAGAGAATCCTCAGCATAACAACACTGAAAGTTCACACTAAAAAAAAACTAATCCACCAAATTGTTCATTTACCCTCCAAAAACAAAGACCCTATCACTTTCCTCCAAAAACATCCCAATCTCGGACCTCTAATTTTGAAATTTTTTGAAGAATTTCCTCATCATTACCAAGACTTCGAAATCCTACCCATTAAATGACTTTCCAAGTATCTTGAGCTTCTTGAAGAATTAATTGATTCCAATTTGCAATCCTACCATCGGAGACAGAGGAACTTACTCAGTGAGTTGATGAATCAGTAGTTGGTTCTTTTACCAATTTCCAATTCCTCCTCCTTGAAGCTTTTTTTAGTTCTCAGACACTTCTTTTTTCAGCCTAAAATTTCTCCTACCAGCTTCTTTTTTTTCTTTGCCGATTTAGCAAGAGCCTTCAATTTACAAGAGTCTTTGCAAGATCCACACGTCGCACCAACCGCAAAAGATGCCGACCTACTCTTGAAGCCTTATACTTCCCCTGAAGACGCTGCTGCTATATCAGACTTAGTGTTTTTTGAAGCCCTAGGAAATTTTTTAGAAGAGAAAGAAGGCTGAGAACACAATCTCTTTTTACGGGATGGGCTACCTAGTGAGGAGAAGTTATGGCCAACACTTCTCAAAGGAGCATTGCTGGGACATTGGCCAATTGAAAGCCCAATCCTTATAAACCCATTAAGACTTCCCAAACTATGAGCTCTTCTCAACCCAAAGGGATTAGTTAGCCCATTAGATTCATGGTTTAGAGCAAATTTAAATTCAAGACCCAAGCTACATGATTTCATCTTCCCAGAGCTGCAATGATTGCTTCTTCCCATCCATTTGCCACTCACCCGCCTCTCAAGAGAAGGCATTATAATCCCATCAATTGCATCCACTCTCCCAAGGTGACTATCACACTTCCTAGCAAAAGAGAAATTTGAATTTTGTACATAAGCATTAGATTGATGACTGGGATGAGTGCTGTCAGCCATGTCACCTAAAAGAGAATGTCCAACTGGTGGTGTATCAAGCATGTTTTCTGCCACATTATTATCTTCCTCATTTCCTTCCACTGTCACAATTTTATCATCATCATCACTACTTTCTACAGCTTCTGATGTAGCATTACCTAGATTGTCACTAAACAATTGTTTTTACCAGGTAAAGCATCTTCAGCAGCTTGGACTTTCACCTTAAAATCTATAGGAATTGATGCATGCATCTTAAAATTGAAAGATTTTCCATTGACTCTTCCCTAACAGTGACAAGGAAATTTTCATTGTATACTTCAAGAATGAATTCTTTAGAAATAGGCTCTAGTAACTTTGTAGCCATCAGGACCCTCCCACTGCCCACTTTCTTCCTATTTTTAGTATTACCATCCACTTCAATGGCCACCCCAAATCTTTCTCTAATCATTTTGAAATTATCCTCCATCCAAGCATGCAAGGGCACACCAACTATTGAAAGCCAGACTGATCTCTCATGAAGAAACATATTGGGATGCCATAGTCTAATGTCTTTAACCCATTGAGCGAGCCAAATTGTGTCTTCCAGATGCGATTTGATAACTTCTTCTGAGTAAAATTCAAGCAATACCAAAAAACCTCCCATATACCGAACAGTGATATCAAAAACTCCTTCCCTCACAAAAGATACTTGTAAGCCTTGTAAATTATTGAAATGAATTATTGAACCAACCAAGCATCTTTTCACCCAACTATTATCTACCTTCTCAATAAAAGAATAACACGGTTTTCTTGTAGAACAAGAACTATAATTGTAAAAACAAAATTCTAAAATTTTATTAATAACAATTAATTTGCATTACATAGAGTCCTAAGCGACATACACAGACTGTAGAGCCCTAATTTTAGTCAAAGACTCAATTATAATTTTTTAAAACAAAAATAGCATAAAATAATAAAATATACTAAAAATGAAAAAATTGACTTAAGCATGGAAATAAATAATACCCCCAAAAGAAAGGCAAAATCGATTTGAAAAAACTTTCCTAAAATGGTAAAATTACGCTTTTCAAGGCCTAAATGGTTGAATTTGGCACCTGTTGACACCCAATTTTGTACCGCCTGACATTTTGGACCACCTTTAAGCCCAATGATGAAGGGCAACAGCAGATAAACTACCACAAGCGAGCCCGAAGGACCCGTGCAGGCACAACACAACTTTTTGATACCTTTTGATACCCCATGATCGTATGAGCATGGTTCATGCACGTACGTGCATCTTCCATGTACGTATGATCATGCCCTTTATTTTCCAACACAGCTTTTTGATACCCATGATCGTATGAGCATGGTTCATGCACGTACGTGCATCTTCCATGCACGTACGATCATGCCCTTCGAATTTCAAATTTCCAGCATTTTCCCCCCAAATCGTTTCTTACCTTATGAAGCCTCTATGCTTATAGCTGCTTGATGGCGGCTGGGAAACCCTAATGGACTCCGAAATAAACCCTAATCACCATCTATAAATACCCTACTTTCATTCAAGAGAAGGGACCGATTTTTCTTAAGCCCCCACCCCCTACAAGGATCTGATTTTTCTGTTCAGCGGAGACTTTTTGACCTAGCCTCCATCCAACTTCCTCACCCAGCCTCCATTCAACCCCTTTTTCCCAGCCTCCACCCCTGAAAGATCCCATTTTCCTAACCTAGGCTCCATCCATCTTTTGCACCGAATCTCCATCCCGAAAAATCCAAGTTGTGACTGCGATAGGTCCGGAAGGCACGCTTGTGAAGGAATTGCTGCTGCCCGTACCTGAGGGTAACGGTTCCCAACCTTTAATTTCGTTTTTCTCTTAATGATTTAACATGTTTGTCCATGATATTGCATCAAATGCGCATAGCATCCCATCTGTCTAATGCCGGCATATTAGATTCGTTCTAGCATCTATTTGTCCCCTGCATATGATATTTATATTCTGAACATTGCTCCAACATAAAGGCTAAGAAGAATCGTGCAATCATTTCTGCCATCAATCCCTACATTCAATTCGCATGATTTAGGCCTGCGTACACGAATATCATTTATTGCATCTGCATCCTCATCAGTAATTGCTTTCATCATTTAGATTTAGGACATTCTTATTGTCTTTGGATCATAGTTTGGCTAGTTTCTTGCATACATTTGAGCTATAGATTTGTTCAAGCAAGGCATAATAGGTGTTAAGCTGATTTATTGTGCATGCACGTACGTACATATGATATGCATGTACGTGCCTCCCATATGCACGTACGTGCATGACCTTATTTTTACAGATTAATGTCCTTTTCTCTTTTGCAGGCAGGGTAAGTATTTCTCATAGCTTTGTTGAATATCCTGTTGTTGTATATATCTGTTAATATATCTTGTTTAATCCCTATTTTTCTTTCTCATCATTGCATGCCATTAATTGATTTTACATAAGTGTTTGTATAGCGGTCGAGTTTGATTAAGTCCTTTTTAATTAAAGCCAATAAGTACATGTGGGGGCCGGCTTCGGCCAGGCGTAGATGGGTGCCTAACACCTTCCCATCCGCGTACCCTAGCTCCGAACCCGAACGATCTCTGGTTATGGTAAGTTGGACCCTTCCAAAGGGTCAATCGGTTCCCGAAGCCAAATCGGGTGGCGACTCCTTTTTCGTCCTAATCATCCGTGGTTAGTGGCGTAGTACCCCCGAGCCCGGCGTGGTCCAGGACACGGCGCTCACAGCACCCAAAACACACACACACACACACACACACACAAGGTACTTCACAACATTGGCAATGTATGACATTTCCAATTAACTCACCAAATTTTGTGCAATTCCAATGACACCTACCAAATTGCCCCAATGGTCACTAAATCATGTTTCTTTTCATCTTTTGGTGATCGTTACTGCAATGTGACATGTCAAATACTGTCTTGGACTAGTCAAATACTGACTTGTCAAAAAGTTTTTTTGCCAATCACTCAACTATAGTGCTATAATTCCACAGCATTCGAGTCTTTTGTATTTGTATGCATATTTTAGGAAAATAGAGTAGCCACTTTGTAGAGAGATAGGAATTAAAGTGATGCATGCTAAGAAAATTAGAAAAATATGTTCTCTGCCGGGGGTTCCTTCGCCCCAAATTAAGCAAGATTATTGAATTCCACTTTCAAGAGAATCATTACTTTAGATGGGTTTTTTTCCTTCTAATTATTATTATTATTTTTTTGGGAATTTTGGTGAAAACCCTATGTATAAGAGTTCTAAGTTAATAGAACCTACTAAAACAAATGTTTGGTAAAAACCCCATTTCACATTAAAAAGACTGATAGACCCTTGTTTTTAAAACTTCCCTAAATTTACGAACGTGCCATGATACATCCCCGGGTGGAAAAAGAGGATTTTGTGCTCCACACGTTCCATTGTTTCCAGCAGAAATATAGAAACGTACGGAATATGAAAAGGTTTCCAAAAAAAATAAGTTTCCATTATTATACACAGCACCATCTCTCATTCTAGGGTTTTTTTGTCACAAACGATCATCCCCCCAAGCAGTGAAATGGTATATGCTAAAACCCCAACGGACCCAAACGAATTGGAGACAACCCAGTGCCAAAACGATTGCAGACCTACGGCTTTCGACTGAAGAACTTCAATGGTGAAAAGAAGTGAGTAACCGTTCGTTACTTTTTTCCCTTTTTTCATCCTAAATATAAACAGTAAAATGGTGTGTGTTTACATTAAAATCATGTGATTTATGTTTTTTAGATGATTTTTTCTTGTTCAAATGTAATATTATCGACAATATTACAAATTTTACAAACCCAATAGTGAACCGTACCATTCCATAACTCCATCTGGTATATTTGTCATCCATATATTAGGATTTATGTTCTAATGTAGAACGATGACACTAGTTGTAGGGTTCGTAAGTAATGCTTTTGTGCGCAAAAACCCCATTTGGTCTTGTTACTGTGTCAATTTTGAAAAAATAGCGACTCAACAGGGTATTGGTGTTGTTGGTGTCCACAAATCGACCCAACATGTAACTAAATTGTAGCAATCAGAATTTGCACTTCCAATAGTACCATCTTACTGCACAACCTGAATATTTCCTCTTAATGAATTTGATTACGTTTAGTTAAGGAAATATTGTTCCAACACAATCTTGGTACTGTTCCTCCGTAATTTAGTAGTACCTGTCACAATTGTATTTCATTTTTATTATTTCATCGCTCATCATTATAGTATTGTATATCTGGAAAATATTGGTAATACAGTAAATTGGTGCTGTTGCTTGATATAATTTGTATTGTTTTCCTTGAAAATACATAATTACACCTTCAAACAGTGTCACCTTATTGTTGTGGAACTTTTAATGATTCAATAGCACCACCTTCCTATTTCACTTTCATTATTTCATCCCTCATCATTGTAGTATTGTGGATCTAGAAACATATAGTTCATATAGTAAATTGGTGCTGTTGCTTTATATATTGTGTATTGTTTTCCTCAAAACTACATAATTACACCTTTAACCATTATCACCTTACTATTGTGGACCTTTTATTGAATGTTAAATGTTGTATTGGTTTTTTTATACCAACAGTAAACTGGTGTTGTGGATATACATCCAACAGTAAACTGGTGTTGTCTCATGCGCTAAAATCATACACAACTATCGCTAAACTGATACTTTTTGACTTGTGTCATTGATAATCAGAAACGAGTTCTGATGTTGGCAGCACAAGCAAGGAAAAGAAGCCGCATACCTCAATAGCCAACCAAATGCGTTGCAACCTATTGGCCATCGAAAGGGTCTTTAAGGAAAATAAATTGGAAGAAAGGCATATAGTTGAGCTCAAACGAACCCCTTTTTGGGGTTTCTTCAAACCTTTTGTAGATGGAAAATTGAAAACAAAGTGCATCAAGAAACATGACAAGGATGTCATCAACATCATCCGTACCTACACACCTGATTACACGTCTTTCCATTTAGGCAAAAAGCTCTTAAAATTGAGGAATAGCGACTTCTCCTTGATTTTCGACATACGTGAAGGCATAGAGCCAATTAGTTTGGGGCGCGTCCTAAAACCCAACCAATCACTAGTGAATCGCATGTGTGGGGGTGTTCCTAGATTAACTCCAATAACCATTGAGAAGCTAATAAAAGAAGCTATGAATAGGCAAAGTAAAGGAGACAATGAAGATGTTGCCAAGCTATTATGTTTGTATGCCTTTGTTTCTATCTTCTTCACCACATTCGACACAAATCTCAGCTGGTCATACGTGAAATATGTGGAGGACTTAGATGCCATGAGGAATTATGACTGGCCAGGTGCAATTAAAAACTTCTTAGAAGCGTCCATTCAAAAATCACACAACATCCCTAAAAATGTGATCGGATGCGTTACTGCACTTCTGGTAAGCAATTAAATCCAAATATTTACATTAACTTTCTATGATTCCGCATTAAATATGACAATCAAATAATATATGCTACTTTATGTATTGCAAAAGTATTAGCTATGCGAGCACAGCACCATAATGAAGAACAAAAATTCAATTCCAAGGTTCATGAAATGGAACCTAGGAAAGCTAACAAAGGTCATGGAAAATTTTACACTTGTAAGCTTACCAAGTGATGAGGTAAGTATTATATCGTGTTAAACAGTGTTTTTTGTACTATAAACAGTATCACTACACTGTTACTTATGCCTACGTTTTAAATACTAACAACAGTAAACTGGTACTGTTGCATGTTATATGGCTTAGAAAACATTACTACTAATAGTAAACTGGTACTGTTATGCCAATAAACATCTAATAGTACCAAAATCATGCAACAGTGTTGTTTGTGAAAATATCAAACAAGCAATTTAAATAAGTTTATTCCATGTGCAGATCTACGGTGATGAAATCGAGTTCAGCAAAAAAGAAGGGCGTCTTTTCAATGTTAGGTACCAAACACTTGACATTGGGCATGATCGCCAACACATTGATGCCACTGATGAAAAAGATAAAGAAGAAGAAAATGTTGGTGATGAGGAAGGTCAAAACAACCCAAGTGACGAAGAACCAGGACGTGAACATGAAAGTGATGCTGCTGTTGATGACAAAGAGGAAGAAGTTGGGGATGAAGAGCTTGAAAAAGAGGAAGACCCAACAAAGACAAGGGATGTTCATACAGATGAGTTGCTGGCACAACTCAAAATAAAAGTGAATGAATTACAAAATAAAGGGGTTGCAAAAGATAAACAAATAGAGAACCTACAAATGCTGAATTCAAAGTTAGAAACATAGTTGGAAGAGATCCAAAAGAAATATGAAGCAGCTTTAGAGGAGTTGCAAATCAAAAAGGCATAAAAATTTCACTTTAAGTGTTGCTATTGGTTAAATTAGTTGTTGATACTGTTGATTTTTTTTTTTTTTTTTTTTTGTGATGTAACAGCACCATTGTACTATTGCTATATGTTTTTGCTATCACATCACCACTTTTCTTTTGATATAATACTCTTGCTATAGCATTATCATTTTGCTGTTTTAAAGGATGATTTAGGAGAAGACACCATAGAGTTCAATGTACACAACATCACCTAAGCATTTGAAAAGGCAGCCTAAAATCCAAAGGCGGTGAAAAAAACATCTTGTGTGCCCAAAAAACATCCTTGCTAAGCATGTGAAATCCAAACAAGGGACGCGAAAAGATAGTAAGAAACCTGAGTACACGTATGAGACAAGCAAAAAAGAGAAGGGGATTAAAAAAGCAACCGCTAAAGAAAACAAAAAAGTAGGAGAAGAGCTTGGCGATGAAGAAACAATTAATGTGGATGACTTTGTTGACAAAGTACCATCCTATGCAGATGGTATACAAATCACATTCCCCGCTCAAAAACCTGTATCAAAGTTGCTGACTAATGAAGAAAGGCAACGAGTTAAACAAATGTTTCAAAAAGAATTCTCCAAGTAATATTTTACTCATTATCTTTTAACACAAGTTAGATACTCTACTCAAAACAATATGATATTACTAATTGTTTTTCATACATACAATGCAATAATTTGGCGTTTGTCAAATGGTTCTAACATTGTCCAACTAAAAGACATCAGGCAACTACTCATTGAAGGCGACACAAGCGACAATGTAAGAGTATCAATTAGCTTTTGTGTGTCTACTTTAACATCACCACTATACTGTGCTTACCGTATTTTGCTGCTAACAGCACCACTCTACTGTTGCTAACATATTGAATTATAACATCACCACTTTATTATATTAAGTGCATTTTAGCAGCACCATTTCACTATTACGAAGCAACACCACTTCACTGCTAACAGTTACTTATTCAATAGGAAACATTGCTAATGTCCACATTGAATAAAATGCTTAATTTCACTTACTAATTTGCAAGTAATCAATGCATTTGCAGACATTGTCACATCTGACACAAAAGATAAAAAGCTCACATGCTATATCCCAACCACAAGCATGGTAATCATGACGCAACAACATAATTGCAAACAATATATTATACTTAAATCTGTGTGTACTAAGTATGTGTTTATACATTGTAGATCTATTTTGATAGACCAGATGTTGAATTGAAATCTAAGTGGTTGGATGATAAATTATTGAAGCAGCCATCTCCGGTAGCGGATATCATCTCTATCCCCTCATTACAACTACTAGACCTGGTGGAGCTGAAAACCACTGGACTTTGCTTGTGCACGACACGCAAAGCGGAACATGGAGACATCACAATTCCATGTACCCATGAGAAGTAATTGAAGACAACTACTACAACAAAGCAAAACAAGTGGTAATAACATTCACATACCCAACAAAGTTACTTTAAAAAAATAATATTATTAACTACCATAGTAATATGATCCAACTATTGTCAGGTGGAGTACGTGCACCAAATGGGGCTACAAGACAATCAAAGTCAGCAAATTGAGGTTGAATCAGTAGAAAATACACCCTAACAAAGCGAATACTCGTGAGTATTTTAGTACAATTTCCACATTTTCTTTTCATTTTTCATATCATACAACAGTATTATGACATTGTCAAAAACTTTACAAACAAATATGCATCAACGCTTCTCAATGTATCTTGTATCATTGTTTTTTGTAGACTCGATTGTGGAATCATTGTATGCAACCTCATTCTTGATTACTCCTATGGGATGAATATTACAGAGACTATAACTCTAAAAGAAGTTCAAAGCATTAGAAGGGACATCATCCAAGAAATCATTTTCGATGGTGACCGGTCATGGAATCCAAACTGGGAAAGGTAAACAACTACTCCAAAAGATAGCGATGTAATCACCATCAAGCCACTCTCCATCGCATATCCAAAAACAAAAGGGACCAAGAGAAAGTAAACTTGAGATGTCTAGGAGTATATTGTTTGGATGAAATTTATGAACAGTCTACTTACAATTCATTTGTGAACATAGATGTACATATTGTTCACTAATATCAAATTTCTTTTTTTATGTTCTTTAATAGTAACAATCCAAATTTGTCGTTATATGGTTTCAATAGTGCCAAACTTGCCAACATATATGATTGCTGATCTTATAGTGTTTCCAACAGGTTAATTCATCATAATACTTCTCGTGTGGTAATTTTCTAACTAATAATCCATCAACAGTACCACTTTATTGTTGGAGGTTAAAAATAACATTGGTCCTGTTTGTTATTTTATGCTACGGACAGTATCACTATCGTATTACGTGACAAATTGACATTGGTCCTGTTTATTATTTTATGTTATGGACATTATCACTATCCTGTTGTAAGTTTAAATTAACATTTCAGATATACTCATTTGCAACATATACATATCATAAAATCATTTATTCCAACGTGTAACATTATGCCTTAAAAATGTCACTCTATGCCCTAAAAATTGGACATCGTAAAACACACTACAACCAACTAAAAACATTTAAAACTACCAACAACTTAAAAAAATAGCCACAACCAAATGCTATATTGGTTTTTGACATGTCTTCTTATTATGAGTTCCAAGCCTTTCACATCTACCATATTTGATTTGCCTTATCTTCTCTTCCCTAGACGGTATCCTCCTATTCTTCGGCCTCCCCGCAGGTTGTCTCGTGTTCGGTGGAAGTACAAATTCACAATTTTCTTCCCTAACTCCCACTTTTAGAGCCGTAGAAATGGGATGAATAGGTTGAGAGTATGCTTTACGAAATAAAGATGTGTAAAAGTAATCCTCCACATAATCATTAATGTCACCACCACTAGTTTAAATTGCTACAGCAGCATGCGCGCATGGAAAACCATTGATCTGCCACTGATAATAAGTACACGTGCAATTTAAAATGTCAACAGTAACAGACAGGTACGAATGAACCTCGAACACACTATCACTAGGCATGCTAACCCTCTACGTCCTACCCTTATCCAACTCATCACCCAACCTCTCGTCCATCTTCGGGCATAATACAGTATTCCAAGAATCTGCTTCCAACCTCCTATTGCACATTTGCGCCATAATTTGGGATCTAATCAAATCAACCATGTTTGTAATTGGGAGGAAACGAGCTTCCTTAATCCAAGCATTAAACGATTTAGCAACATTAGAGCACATCTCACCATATCGCTGCCCTTGGAAGTACGCATTCGCCCAGCATTGGAAAGGACAATCATTAAGGAAAAATTACACTTGTTCTTTCCCTTCAGCCAACAACTCAGACAACTTCTCCTCAAACTTATGCTCGCTTGGAGCATATGCACATTTGCGAAATAAAAACACCATTCGATCTTTAAATAACTTATGACCCCTAACCTTGTCTCGCAAATTCATCTTCAAATGATGAAGGCAATAGGCATGGTATGCTGTTGAAAATATTTTTTGCAGCGTCGACTTCAACCCATTGTTTCGATCTGAAATAAACGTGAGTTGCCTCGCATCCCCTACAATTTCACACAAATTCTCAAAAAATCATCTCCAATTATCTTTTGACTTAGCATCAACCACAGTAAACGCCACTGGGAATAACCCTGCAACAACAAAAATAACAACACATTCTTCTTTAAATGATGCTAAACTACATAATCAATCAATAACTCATTTGATAGTATCACCATACTATCTCATTCATACATGAAAATAAGACTCAACAGTACCAAAATACATTACTATCATACAAAACACTACAATCTTCCACACTCTACATTAAACATTAACAACTCACTCTTGCACTTCAAATCAATTAAATTGAACAACATTAACACCATAAAACATACCTTAGTTTCCATCCTTTGCCGTCGCAGCTAACAATTGCCTTTTGTACCTACTTTTAAAAAAGGTACCATCCACAAACAACATTGGTCGACAATATGCGAAGCCATGAATGCATGCATAGAAAGAAGCAAAAAACCTCTTAAACCGATTACTAAATTCATCCATATCCAAAACAAGTTTTCTACCCGAATTTGTCCTCAAGGACTCCTCAATGAACCAACGAAGTTGGTCAAATGACTCAGAGTTATCACTGTACAAACAATTCCACGCCTTCTCAATACCCATCCACGCATTAGTGTGAGAAATATCCAGCCCATACTTCCTTTTAAAATCTCGCCGAACTTTAACAGCACTCAAAAGTGGCTTGTCGCGCATAACCTCTACCATTTCAGACGACACAATGTCAGACCCTATCCTATTATGCTTGGTCGTTCGAATAGCTGCCCCACATATATGAACATTGTTCAATTGACGTATGTAGAACCACCCATTTGCATGCTCCATGAGTGCATGCATTCGCAACTCGTAGCCCCTCCGCTCCTTCATCCTACATACAACTGTTACTCTGTCCGATTCATTCCTCACAAAATCATAATTAAATCCAATTTCAACTAGATATTTGTGCAACGCAACTCTAAATCCTTTAACGCCATCTTTAAAACACCGACCCACATTCTTTATCAAGTGCACCCAACTAGCACTAAGCAAAGTCCGCTCCTCATGAGAACAAAAAGATAGTAACAAATCAATTTCCATATCATTATACTCTCCTCCCGAAACTTCACCATTACAAATATTCAACACACCGCCTCCACCTGCCATGCCACCATTATCTACCACCTCAATGTCAAATTCAAACATGTGCATACGCCTCCCAATGGATAACATGGTTTACGTCAACATCATTGTCTATCATAATTTTCGTATTACTAGGAAGCAAATAAAACAGCCCAACCATCCCCAGTCTCAAACTCCTCCATTTCGATATAAAAACCCTTGAATATCATCAAAAGATGTGTGCGCATCTGTAGGCATAGCAGCTGTTCTTCCACCAAAAGTACACATTAAACATAAGTTCTAATCCATTGCACTTCAAAATGAATATATTAACCTGTATAAATACACAAACAATATCAATTTATTATGTAAATAAAAACAACACAACACATAAGTCAAAACTATAAACAGCGTGTCTTGCATTCTCTCAACAGTACCACTTTACTACTCATCAGGTGTAACCATATAATAACCCATAAATAGAATCATGGCTATTTATATCCTCAATAATTGAATAACTAACGCATACACAAGTAAGGACATATCAATTTATTGTGAAATTTCAACATATGTACATAAAATGTAATAGCATGTATCACGTTCTACCAACAGATACATAAACATATAAAAAATAGTAGACATTATCATGATACTGTTTGCATGGTAAACCTAAATTTAACCTACACTTCCTTCTCTCTAAAACAGAACAAAACAGTACTAGTGAATTAACCACACCAGACAAATCCATTCGACTCAATAATCTCCCACCTATATGTCCACTTATATGACACATATCCGAAAAATACCCACCCACACATACGAAGCCCACTCAAAATCAATGACAAATGCAATAAACATGTAAAAAAGCTCATAACTAACAAACATATATGTACTCACCTTATATATACAACAGCTGAATCCTGTATTATGAAATCCACACAAAACCCCAGCAATATTCAACGACCAACACTCATAACAATACTTTGTACTTTTTGAAATCAACCATATGAACACTTTCACCACTGATTTCCCATCTAAAACCTAGACAACCACCGAAAATCTGTGAAACAGATCAACAAAGAAGAAAGTGTCACACCCCATTTTTGCACCACCTTACTAGGGTTCGTCATTCCATGCATGTTTTTGTTTTGTTTTTGAGTCTAGTTACTTGCATTAGCCTTCTAGAATCACAAGAATAGTGGATATGAATTTTGGTTCAATTCGGAGTTGATCTTGAGGGATAATAAGAGCTTCTGTGACTTGAGGGGCATAATCGTCTTTTGGGTCACAAACTTTTCATTTGACCTTGAGATGATCTCCGAATTGTCAATTGGAGTTCATATGGTTGCATTTGAGGTATTTATGGGTTCAATTCGATGAATTGATGGTTCGGGATTAGAATGGCTCAACAAGGCTCAGGTTGGTTAAGAGACCTATTTCGGGTTAGCTCGAATTGGCTCATGATTTTCACTCTATGACTACTCATTTGACCTTGATTAGTCTTAATTTCATCCCCCAATGTGTTTAGGGAGGTTGAATTTCGAATTAGAAAGCATTCGGTGCGACCTTATGTGCATACCTAAGCTAAGCGATGGTGAGGCATAGCGGTTAACCACCCTTGTAGGACCCGACCATGCAGCCATGGCTAGGTTTTCTTGCCCTCAAGTGACTCAAATTACATTCCCCTACGAAACACGGTCGTTTTGGATTTCGTTTCGTCAAAATCAGAGTTGATTTGAGCCTTGAAACACATTTGGAAGCCGAAAGGGTAAAAAATGGGCATAAGCTGACAGGGCCTCGGGTGACCACCCAGGCCTGGGCGGCTAGCCGTCTGGGCCCAGGTGGCTAGCCACCCAGCCCCAGGTGGTCAACCGAGCCACTTTCCTTTTTTGAGTCCTGACGCGGCTCCCATCCTATTTTCTCGGATTTGCTCGCCTCCAGCCGCCATTTAACCCTATTTTAAGCCCTATTTTACCTACTTGAGCCCCAAGGGAACCTCTAAGAGCCCTTGGATCAATACCTAGGGTTTTAATCCCAACCATTGGGGGTTTTCCCTTAAACCCTATAAATACCCCCTTATACTTCAACAATAGGGGAGGCAATTTTCTGAAGTGAGAGGCATGTGTGAGACTTGGAGGCTATGACAGCAATCCTTAGGGTAGTTTAACCTAAATTTTAAGTGAGAGAGTGAGAGAGAGAGCTTGAAGGAAGGCTGGAGTTTGGCTTGAAGGCTTGAAGGAAGGAATTCCCAGCAGCACATAAAGGAAGGAGGACTCTCTACAGCAGCAAAAGGATACTTCACCATAGGTATACCCCCCTTCCTCATCTTCTCTCTTTTAAAGTTAGGGTTTTGCATAGAATAGGATGATTTCATGTTAAAGTGTATGTCTTTACCATGTCTTGTTGCTTCTATTAGCTAGTATGCATGTCTAGGATGATATTCATGGGCTGTTTAGTATGCTAGGCTGTTATTCCATGTGATTTACTGCATGTTTGGGATTCTAGGGTTTCCTTAGTGCTGAAATTGGTTTTCTGCATGAAATAACTCTTTTGCATATTAAAGTTCATGTCTTCATTATGTCTTGTTGCTTCTGTTAGCTAGTATGCATGTTTAGGATGATATTCATGATCTGTTTAGCATACTAGAGTGTTTTTCATGAGATTTACTGCATGTTTGAGATTCTAGGGTCTCTCTTGTGCTGAAATTGAGTTTATGTTTAGAATAGAATTATTTCATGTGAAAGCCTATGTCTTTATCATGTGTGGATCATTCTATTGGTTAATATGCATGGATTAAATGCTGTTCACATTCTGTTTTGCATGGTTTAGAGTGATTTCATGGGATTTTATGCACTAGTGTGATTCTAGGGTTTCATTCATCCTTGTGTTAGGAGAGTTGCATGTAGCTTAGGATTTTTCTTTGCTTTTCTAGTTGCTGCATATGTGTTGCATATTAGATAAATATGACATTTTTGCATCTTTGGTAGTTGGTTTTAGGGTTTTTGCATGTCATTGCATAAAGGGCTGAATTAGGGTTTTAGTTAGCTTATGATTCATGTTGTTTGCATGACTTGTGGTTGATTTTAAGCCTTATTTCAATTCTGTCCAGATTTGTCCATTGTTCTTATCGCCATATTTTGAGCATGTGTTAGCCTATGTTTAAGTATGATAATTGCTTGATTAGGACCTAGCTTGGTTGGTTGGTATTCTTGGTATGTTTTGCATGCAAATTACAGGTGCTTGACAGGTACAACAGGTGCAACTACCCCACCAATGTGGGGTGGTTATTTTGGTTATTACAAGATGAAATCTTGCAAATAAGATAATTACCTTAAGCAATAGGGTGGTTATTTTGACAGGTTGCTTTTGCTTAAAGGTAAGTAGGGTATGAGGGTACCCCAATTCACCCTTCTTTCCTTTCCTTGAAACTTTCCCTTTTTCCCTCCTAGGGTTATTCCTTAATAAAGGGGGTATGGTAGACTCTATAGTTTCCATTCATAAAAATACCTTTTAGATCAAAGTTTCCATCTTTATCAAATTCCATATTTACTAAAGATCTTTTGAGAATCATTTATTTTTAGAAACTTATCATGTTTTTCTTGAAAGGAAACTTAGGGTTTACCATAGGCCTCCGTTAGGTTATAACCCTATTCCCTTTCGAACTACATGGACTTTGATCCATGTATTTCCATACATGGTACGTAGGCGCTCTTTGTGAGGTTCAAGTCCGCCCTAGGATACTAAATATCCTAGGTTTTCCTTCCCCTCTTTCTTTTTTTTTTTTTTTTTTTTTTTTTTTTTTTTTCTGTTTTTCTTTGATTTAATTGCTTATATGGATGAATGAATGGATGATATGCATGCTGTCTTGTGATGATAATTGTTAATTGATGTGTGTTAAAGACTTTGATTTAGCCCAATTAAATTAAGAGACCGTTTAGGGCGATATGGGTGCCTATAGGCTTTGCCTAGAACCTTCCCATATCGTAACTTAGCCTCCGAATCCACTATCTTTGGTTTCCAAAAGACTTTTTGCCTTACCATTTTTAAACATGGAGTCAATCTTTTGTTTCCTAAAACAAAACTGCTTTTTTAGGGTTTTCCTTGTTTCCTTTAAAAAATAAGGTGGCGACTCCTTTCTTTTTCCAAAGCCCCCCTCGTGGACCGTGATTTCCCCAGGTCCATAGACTGGCAACTTTTAAATCCTTGTGGGCCACCTTTTTCGAGTTCACAGTTTGGCGACTCCACTGGGGATTTGTGGGCTAGACTCTATAAAGTTTAATTGGGCTAAATTAATTTCTTTTTTTTTAATTAAAATCAATCACATTGCATCCGCTTAATTGTGTGCTTTCATTTATTGCATTGTGTGCGCAAATTCTTGCATGTTAGGATCGATGTCCCTCGATGTATCCTTGCCACTGACGGGCCTAGCCTCAACCTTGGTTTTCCTGATTCCATGTGTTGGGGTGAAAGCTCTCAACCTCTCTTGCCAAGTACCCTTGGGCTTGCCCTTGGGTATATGAAATGAGTTAATCATGTACTGCTGGACCCACGCGGCGTTCCTGATGCCACATGTGGTTAGGTATAAAGATTGCTCAAGCAAGTGAAGGACCCCAGCCTACCCTTATCATTAGTCCATATAGACAGACTTATAGGGCACTATGGTCTCATCTTTATGCACCCACACTTGATTGTAATGATATCATGCCGTGCTTGTGTTGTGTTGCTGTGCTCATAAGTTGTGTTCTAGGCTTAGGTTTATTTTAACCATGTGTAGTGATTGACACTTGATATATGGTCTCACCTATGTACCCTTAGTAAGTACATCCACCCTTCACCCAAGGAGCTCCCAAAAGGAAGGATGGACTAATTAAAGGTATGTAAGCTAAGATCATTTAATCATGGGCTTTTAAGTAAACCAATAGGGGCTTGTTTGGAATGAAGTGTTTAATTAAGGGTTAAGAAGTAGGGGCTTATTCATCTTTATGTCTTTAGTATGTCACCTCACCTTCCGTCTTAAGGACACTTTTGAGGATGAGGTGTCTAACTAAGGAGATATACTGTTTAAACCTAGCTCATAGTTTGCCTACACTTGGGGGAAAGTGACTCTTGATGGTTTTTTGATGGTTAATGGTTAGAACCTAAGACTAAGCGACTCACCTCCATGTCCTTAGTACGTCACCTCACACTTCAAGGTACCCTTGAAGATGAGATGTCTAACTAAGGGGATGCTTTATAAGATCACACTTACCAATTTAGCGCAATCATGGAAATATTGTTAAAATGTTTTGGTCATAGCTTAAAAAGGGAATTTTGTTCTTAAAGGAGGGCAGGATTAAACCCGTGATATCTTCTAGAGGTTAAAGATTAGAGTGGAACCCATTATCACTTTCATGGCTGGAGTTGGCAATACGACATTGGAAGAAATTAGGGGAATGCTTTGTGAGATCATGCAAAAGTTGAATGATATCTTGGCGATTGTTCAAGTTATTCCTAAAGCCCAATCCGAGTCTATGAATCATCATGAGTCTAATTCAGGGGCTACCAAGTCCAAGAGATACAACAGAGCAAATTTGAAAGCCCAAACTGTAAGGAAAGAGCCTCGCCAATTTACCGAACTATACATGCCATTGAACCATGCTTTTTCGAGAGTAGCGATTTTGGGCTTATTGTCACCTCTTGATCCAAAACCCCTTCTTAATCCTTTGCCCCGTCGGTTTAAGGAAAATGAATATTGTGCTTTTCATCAGAGTAGGGGACATGACACCAATCATTGTTATAGACTACGATATGAGATCCAAGACCTCATTGACCGTGGAGTAATCAATTTTTCCACACCAACCAATAATCCAAATATTCTTCAAAGCTCTTCCATGAACCCATTTTTGGCCACCATAAACCCAATCTCTCTAGCCCAGCCATATGCCAATCCACCGAGATCCCTTGCCACAATTAAGCAAGAATTTCCAATTCATGGCCCATATCATTCAGAGGATACTCAAACTCTTGCTAGCATGGGGGTTCTTGATTTTGAGGGACTTTATGAGGCTCAAGGAACCTTTGACACTCATGGGGATTTGGATAATGTTGGCAGCGCAAGTCAGGATGAAGAATAAGAATGTTTAATTCACAAGGAAAGGATACTGATGCCTTGAGGTTGTTGGGAAAGATAATAAGTTTTTCCTTAGTGCTTACCGCTACACTAATTCTATCATGACTATCCGTGATAAGGAGTTTCAAGTTTTTTTTTGTTTGTTTTCTAGTTAATTAATTGTTGTTGATCTTCGAGTCAAATGTCCTTTGAAGTTTTGAGTCTTTTGAGTCCTAGTCATTGTCAATGTGTTCTCTTTCATTCCTTCAATAAAAAGTTCGATTTCAATAATTCCATTGTCTCTCTATTTCTCTTCTCTTTAATTAATTGACAATCAAACTGGCATGAAAATATTTCCTAAGAAGCTTGAAAGCTCTTCCCACTAAAGAGCAAACATAATGAATGATGAATGAACTGCAATTGATTAACTTGGAAATAATGAGAAGTCCAAAATGGTAAACATAGGGGCCACCCGCCCACTACACTACATGAAGACCTAGGCCAAGCAACTTGAGAAGATCTTGAAACCCTTGTAAAAAGCAATTTAGAGATCAAAAGAAGAAATCAATTAGCATGGTGAGCTTTTGGAGATGTTTATTTCCCTCTCCCTAAAAAAAAAAGTCAAAAGAAAAAATTGTGAAAAGAAAAAAAAGAAAGAAAAGAGCACAAAAAAGAAAAAAGTACACAAAAAAAGGGAAGGGATTAACATACATCCAAAAGCATTTAGAAGGAAAATTGATCAGAAGAAGGCCTTGTGTTCAAAGAGGACTACTACCTATGTTCGTGACCCGCGGGAAAAGTTCAAGCCAAATGAGGGTGGTCCCTATGTGGTTATGTGTAGAGCCTAGGCCCGCTAGGTTTCAAACTGAAAAGGCGACCTAGGCAAAAGTTAGGGCTTTTGAAAAAAAAAATAATTAAAAAATATAGAATGCCTTAAACTACGAGGACCTGATTCTCTACAAAAAAAAAAAGAAATGTTAGTTTGGTTAATGTCTTTTGAAGATCAAAGTGGAGATACGTAGGCAACCCATAAAGTTACTTTGGGTGCGGTCCAATTCATTAAAAAAAAAAAAAACAAAAACAAAAAAGAGGAAGAAAGAAAGGGGCTTTGCATATAACCAACCATTGAAGGCAATTCTTTGTCAATAAGTCAAAAGGAAACAGTCTCATTCATCAAATTAGTGAGCTAAAATACTACATGCCACCGGGAAAGTTAACTTGATTATTTTTCTTGTTCTTGTTTGGTTTGAGTCCTTCGGATGTCCCTCCACTTTCCTCCTTCGCCTCTCTTGAGTTTTGTGTATTTCTAGTGGTCATAGACCTTGTCCTTTGAAAGTATTCAGTCATAATGATTCATTTGTGGGTTCCATCAAATTCTATATCTTCTTACCTTTTCACTTGGACTCTTATCATGGATTTAATGATGGAAAAGGGGTAGCAGTGACCATTATGAAACGATTTGCCTTAGTTGTAGTCATGTGATTTCGTGAGATTGGGGCTGATTTATTTTGCTCAATTGAAAAATGTGAATGTGCTATGAACCCAGGGGTTGATTATGCTTGTTGAAGAAGAATTTGAATGAATGCTAGGGCTGGTCTATCTTGTTCAGAGAACTTAAATGAATTGGTGAAGAGAATGGGCTCGGGCTTCATGAGTTGAATTTCTTTGTGCTAATGAAAAAACAAAGAAAAAGAAAAAAAAAAAAAAAAGAAGAAGAGCCTGCTAGGTTGAAAGCCTGAAAAGGTGGCCTAGGCAAAAATTAGGGCAAATTGTGCTAAGTATTAGGGCAAATTGTGCTAGGTTGAAACAAGAAGAGAAGAAGAGGTGATTCCACTCCATTCCTATACGTTGAAAAAGAATTCATGGGTTTGATCCGATCCTCCTAAATTGCATTGTTTCCTAAGAAGGCTCGACCACCATTTTATAAACAAAGAAAAATGCTTTCGAAAATTCCATAATTGTGCTAAGTATGTAAAGAGGTCTTTAAGGAAAAAGAATGATAGGTTTGCAAAGCCATTTCTAGATAATCTTTCTGTGCATGAACTTGTGCTCATAAATCTGTGTGAATCAATTTTACTTGAGTTGATTGATTAGCTGATGTGTGCATTAGTAATATGCAGTGTTCATTATGTTTTAGAGGTCCATTTTCCCATGACCATATTTGCTTGAGTATTCGCCATTAGGTTACACCCAAGTAGCCATGTGAGTGATATTTGTTTTCTTCATGTGGTGTTGGCTTTGTCCTCATACCAATCTTGTCTTATGAGTAGTGACTCCTACTTAACTAATGTTTCGTTCTACCCTATGAGTATTTACCTATACTTTTTTCTCTTTAGCGTTGACCTTTGCTCTTCTGGAATATTGACTATTATTCATCCTGAGTGTTGACCTTCACTCATTTAGAGTATTCACCCATACTCCCCTCTCGAGCATTGACCTTTGTTCGTTCTATAATATTGATTCTTATCCATCATAAGTATTGATTCCAAACCCCTTCGGCATGTCTCCTCTATTCATATATTATTGTTTTAGGTATTGAATTCTACCTATGCAATCTCTCAGCATTCTTTGAGTATTGACCCCTACTCATCACCAACAGTGACTTTTGTTAATATAGTTTTCCCTGTGAGTATTGACTCCTACTCATTTCAAGCATTGACCTTTACTTATATACATTTTATCTTGAGCATTGACCCCTGCTCGAATAATTTTCTCTGTGAGTATTGAATCCTACTCATTTCAAGCATTGACCTTTGCTTATATACATTTTATCTTGAGCATTGACCCTTGCTCGAATGATTTTCTCTGTGAGTATTGAATCCTACTCATATCAATCATTGACCTTTGCTTATATACATTTTATCTTGAGCATTGACCCTTGCTCGAATGATTTTCTCTGTGAGTATTGAATCCTACTCATTTCAAGCATTGACCTTTGCTTATATACATTTTACCTTGAGCATTGACCCTTGCTCGAATGATTTTCTCTGTGAGTATTGAATCCTACTCATTTCAAGCATTGACCTTTGCTTATATACATTTTATCTTGAGCATTGACCCTTGCTCGAGTGATTTTCTCTGTGAGTATTGAATCCTACTGTGAACCCCGGAAATTGGGCCCACGAGGGATTGAAAAGAAAGTGGGTTTGAAAAAGAAAAAGGAAAAGGAGTTGCCACCTTATTTTTTAAAGGAAACAAGGAAAACCCTAAAAACCAATTTTGCTTTAAGAAAACAAAAGAATGACTCCATGTTTAAAAAGGAAAGGCAAAAATAGTCTTTTGGAAACCAAAGAAATCGGGGATTCGGAGGCTAAGTTATGACATGGGAAGGTTCTAGGCAAAGCCTATAGGCACCCATGTCACCCTTTCGGTCTCTCAGTTCATTTGGGCTAAATTAAGATCTTTCCCATACAAAAATCAGCAAGTATATCATCACAAGAATTGCATGCGTATCATATATTTCATTCATCCATCCATGCATAATAAGCAAAAAAAACAGAAAATAAAGAAAAAGAAAGCAAAACAAAAATAAACCTAGGATGCTTGGATCCTAGAACGGACTTGAGCCTCACGAAGAGCGCCTACGTACCATGCAACGAAATACATGGATCAAAGTCCACGTAGTTCGATTAGAATTAGGGTTAAGACCTAATATAAACCTATGGTTAAAACCCTAGGTTTCCTTATTTGATCAAAAGAGTTGAATTTGATAGAAAGTTTGATTTTAGGAAGGAAATCCACAAAATGGAAACTTTAATAAAAACCAGAATTTTGTTGGTTAAGGAAACCTCTAATTAAACCATAGGACTTTGTGAACCCCGGAAATTGGGCCCACAAGGGATTGAAAGAAAATGGATTTGAAAAAGAAAAAGGAAAGGAGTCGCCACCTTATTTTTTAAAGGAAACAAGGAAAACCCTAAAAATCAGGTTGTTTTAGGAAAACAATTTGAATGACTCCATAAAAAAAGGAAAGGCAAAAACCAATCTTTTGAAAACCAAAGAAATCGGGGATTCGGAGGCTAAGTTATGACATGGGAAGGTTCTAGGCAAAGCCTATAGGCACCCATGTCACCCTTTCGGTCTCTCAGTTCATTTGGGCTAAATTAAAGTCTTTCCATACAAAAATCAGCAAGTATATCATCACAAGAATTGCATGCATATCATATATTTCATTCATCCATCCATGCATAATAAGCACATAAAAACAGAAAAAAGAAAAAGAAGAAAAGAAAACAAAAATAAACCTAGGATGCTTGGATCCTAGAACGGACTTGAGCCTCACGAAGAGCGCCTACGTACCATGCAACGAAATACATGGATCAAAGTCCACGTAGTTCGATTAGAACTAAGGTTAAGACTTAATACAAACCTATGGTTAAAACCCTAGGTTTCCTTATTTGATCAAAAGAGTTGAATTTGATAGAGAGTTTGATTTTAGAAAGAACTCCACAAAATAGAAACTTTAATAAAAACCAAAATTTTATTGGTTAAGGAAACCTCTAATTAAACCATAGGATCATATTAAAAATTAACCCTAAATAGGGAGAAGAGAATGAGTTAAGAAGAAAGGTGAATTGGGGCACCTTCACACCCACTTACCTGAGCGCAATTAGCTCCAAGCATTTAGCCATTTCAGACATAAGCAGCCCTATTTGCCATGGGACAAATACCACACCTATTTGCACCCTTACAAGTGCTCAAAACCATGCAAAAACACTAACATGCAAATCTGGACAGAATAGTATTATGACCTAAAATCATCCACTAAGCATGCCAATAGCAAAAACAGCGAATAATAATAAGTCCTAACATATTCCTAGAACCATATCATGCATAAAAACCCTAAAACGTACTAACATGCATGCAAAACTATCATGTTTACTCCATATGAAAAACATATACAGCAAACATGAAGAAAAACCAAATAAAAAAGTCTACTTTATCATGCTATATGAAAACAAACACGAAACAATGACTCTAAAACCCTAAACTCACAAATATGCTTAAAAACATACAAAACATACTTTAATCATGCTAAAACCAAACTGAACAGAAATTATATCATGCATATTAACTAACTAAAGCAATATAACATGATGAAAATCCTAACTCTAACATGCAATGACACTAATCCTAGCACAAGGACAAACAGGAGCACAAGAATCACAACTATGCATTAAAAACCTAAAGGACAGCCCTAAAGCATGCTAAACAGTAGATAAAAAATAGATATTCCATGTATATTAACTAGCTAGAGTGTTAATACATGATAAAAAAGTTACCTTTAACATGCAATAAGCCTAACCCATATGAAAACCTAGTTTAAGCTTGAATAGAGAAGGAGAATACCTTAGGAAGGGCCTTCCTTGTGTTTGTAATTGTTCGTGGCTCCTCAGGTCTTTAGAGTGAATCAAACCAACACGAATCCTCCTCTTTGTCAAAGTGGTATCACAGCAAAGAGATCAAAACTCACTCAACTTTGAAAAGAAATAGAAAACAAAAAGAGAACAAGAGAAAAGAAAAAGTGATTCTCGTCACTTTGCAGCAGCAGCAACTTCAATCGCGTTTTTGGGTATGAAACCGTTGGATTTGGACAAAGCTTGTGAAATACAAAGTTGTAGAGAATTGAATTATCTTTCTAACAAGACCAATTTCATCAAATTCTGACTTCGGATGAAAACGTTATGATTAAAATACGACTGCTGGTTTTCAGAAAATCTGCTGCTAAATTATGACGAATTTCACTCCCTCCAAACCCTCTTCTCTTCCCCCTTGTTTAAAGACATTAAGAGAGTATTTATAGCTGAAATCTGGAGTTTCCCTTTCCTTCCTGGACTAGGTTTCTTTGGAGAATAATCAAAAGGTATTTTATAATGATAAAAGACTTCTAATCTGAATAGGAAAAGGAAATTGTCTTTTATAAAAATTGGGAGACTGACCGCTAACACGCATGCACATGTATCGTATGTGCGTACACACACTCATCACATACGTACACGTGTTAGTGTCATGATAAAAATGGCTAATTTAATAAAATAATTTTCTTTTCATTTTAACCAAAAATCTCATGCTGTGATTCGCACTAATTCTTCAAGGATAATCCGTAAATAACCACACTAAACTCATCATCAGTGCCACGGGACTTAAGATGAACTTCATGAAACACTTTTGAGGGTAAAATGATGACTAATGAAAGTCAATTTGAAAAGATTTGGTTGGTAATTGTGAGTCAATTAGAGCTAACCCAAGGAAGGGTCAATTAACCAACTTGAACTACATCGAGCCATTTTAATCCCGAGCCATTGACTTACCAAATTGACACTAAAAATACCTCTTATGCATCCATATGAACTCCAATTGACAATTTGGAGATCATTCCAAGGTCAAATGAAAAGTTTGGGACTTAAAAGACGATTATGCCCCTCAAGTCACAAAAGCTCTTATTATCCCTCAAGATCAACTCCAATTTGAACCAAAATTCATATCCATTGTCCTTGTGACTCTAGAAAACTAATGCAAGTGACTAGACTCAAAAACAAAACAAAAACATGCATGAAATGATGAGCCCTAGTAAGGTGGTGCAAAAATGGGGTGTTACAGAAGCCCCTCATTGGCGAACAAGTTACACTTGTGAACCAATGATAAAGAACAACCCATTTTTGCCAAGAAGCCTGGAGAAATCACACACTGATACCAACAATGATGGGAGGTTGAAAACCTGAGACTGAAATAAGGAAGTGTACTCAAGTCATGAGTATACTTAAACCACTGGGGGTTGATGATTGTCAAGAGAAGCATATTCAAGCCACTACGAATGAACATACTTTTGAAACGGAGAAATATATTCTAGTCACGAATATATTTAACCAAGTGATGAGAATGAGATCTGAAAAGCACATTCAAGTGATGAACATACCTTTGAAATGGAGAAATATATCCAAGCGATGGATATACTTAACCAAGTAAGTGACAAAATATCTGAGAAGTATACTCAAGTGATGAGTATACCATTGAAATGGAGAAATATATTCAGGTCACGAATATATTTAACCAAGTAATCTGAGAATGAAATCTGAGAAGTATACTCAAGTGGTGAGGATACTTAATGATTGAGAAAGACTGAGAAGTACGTTCAAGTGATGAACATACTTTTGAAAAATGAGAAATATATTCAGGTCACGAATATATTTAACTAAGTAAGATAGAGAATGAACTGAGAAGTATACTCAAGTGATGAGTATACCATTGAAATGGAGAAATATATTCAAGTGATGAATATATTTAACCAAGTAAGTGACAAATAATCTGAGAAGTATGTTCAAGTGATGAACATACCATTGAAATGGAGAAATATACCCAAGCGATGGATATACTTAACCAAGTAGGATAAGAATAATATGAGAGGTGTATTCAAGTGATGAGTGTACTTTTGAAATGGAGAAATATATTCAGGTCACGAACATATTTAACCAAGTGATGAAAAAGATGCTGAGAAATATACTCAAGTGACGAGTATACTTAATGATTGAAAAAGACTGAGAAGTACGTTCAAGTGATGAACACACTTTTGAAATGGAGAAATGTATCCAAGTGATGGATATATTTAACCAAGTAAGCTGAGAAGTACACTCAAGTGATGAGCATACCATTGAAATGGAGAAATATATCCAAACGACGGATATATTTAACCAAGTAAGATAAGAATAATCTGAGAAGTGTACTCAAGTGATGAGTACACCATTGAAATGGAGAAATATATTCTAGTCACGAATATACTTAACCAAGTAAGTGACAAGTATGTTTGAGTGATAAACATACCATTGAAATAGAGAAATATATCCAAGCGATGGATATACTTAAGCAAGTAAGATAGAGAATAATCTGAGAAGTGTACTCAAGTGATGAGTACACCATTGAAATGGAGAAATATATTCTAGTCATGAATATATTTAACCAAGTAAGTGACAAATATTCTGAGAAGTATGTTCAAGTGATGAACATACTATTGAAATGGAGAAATATACCCAAGCGATGGATATACTTAACCAAGTAAGTGGCAAAATATCTGAGAAGTATACTCAAGTGATGAGTATACCATTGAAATGGAAAAAATATACCCAAGTGGTGGATATACTTAACCAAGTAAGTGACAAATGATCTGAGAAGTATGTTCAAGTGATGAACATACCATTGAAATGGAAAAAATATACCCAAGCGATGGATATACTTAACCAAGTAAGTGACGAAATATCTGAGAAGTATACTCGAGTGATGAGTATACCATTGAAATGGAGAAATATATTCAAGTGATGAATATATTTAACCAAGTAAGTGATAATGAGGATCTGAAACTAGGAAGCATATTCAATGGGTGAACATGCTTTTGAAATGGAAGAATATATTCAAGTGATGAATATATTCAACCAAGTATGATAGAGAATGAGAATTTGAAGCTGAGAAGCATATTCAAAGAGTGAATACACTTTTGAAATGGAAGAATATATTCAAGTGATGAGTATATTCAACCAAGTGGGATGGAAAATCAAGAATTTGAAACTGAGGAGTATATTCAAAGGGTGAATACACTTTTGAAATGGAAGAATATATTCAAGTGATGAATACATTCAACCAAGTGAGATGAAAAATCAAGATTTGACATGAGGATATATGATCAATTTATCAAGATTAAACAAGCATGGTGCAAGAGGAAAGTGTCTTAACACATTGTCACTTGAGTTGGCATGGCACAGGGGAAATATATTCAACCCTTTTGAACATAAAATCAATTCAAGGAACTGATTTCAAGATGGAATTTGATTGATTTTAAGCTCAAAAAGTGTTGAATATCTCATTTGGAAGGAGGTTTGATCACGCGTCAAGGCGAGACAAAGCGAGAAGCAAAACCAAAACAAAGTGGCTTGGGTGACCACCAGGCCTCGGGAGGCTAGCCGCCCAGGCCTGGGTGGTTACCCGAGCTCGAAGCGGAAATCCCACTTCGAATAGGAAACTTCCTATTCTGATGGGTTTTTTCCTATTTGAACTTGGATTTGTGACCTTTTCCCTATAAAAACACATCCAAGAGGTTCCTAAACCTACTTGTATTCATTCATTAGAAATTATGGAGGCTCTAGACAAATTTTTAGGAGGGTTTTTGAGAGTTATGAGTGCTGAAGCAAAATCTGAGTTCAAGTGCTTTGGCTTGGATCCATTGCTCTCCTTGAGGCATGTGAGGCTTGAAACGAACCTCTTGACTGCTGCTACATATTTTTGGGATCCTCAAGTTCATGTGTTCCGCTTCAACTATGAAGAACTGTGCCTAACCATGGAGGAATTCTGTGCATTGTATGGAGTTTCAACGGTAGGTCCTTTCATTCTCCCTACTCCTCGCCCAAGCTTTCTTACTTCTTTCTCCAATCTACTTGGGATTCACTCACAATATGCCTCTACATTTGTAAAGGACCATATGGTAGACTTGATGAAATTGGCAACCTCTTTTTTAGCTTGTGATAGTAAAGGTATTCTGAATTTTACCTTTCCTATTAAGCATGCTCTTGCCTTTTGCCTCATTGGTCGTTTTCTTATTTCCACTGGTACTCCACATGTTCCCATTCAAATCTGTGACTTGATTCCTCTCCTTGCCAAGGGCCATAACTTGATTCCCATGGTGCTAGCTGAAACCCTGAATGGTTTGGATAAAACTCATGAGGACCCAAAGGTTCCTTTAGGAGGTAGCCCCATTCTACTGCAGATGTGGTTGCTTGAAAGACTGAATTTCTTGTCACCAGTTGCCATTACACCATACAAGCCCCAGCATTACTGCCTTCGCCGCATTGAATTACCTGGGCAATTTTCATTGAGAGATTGGCTAGGTTACTACCAAACCCTTTCTTGGAGGAGTGTCAAGTGGTTTGTATTCATATGGGGCTGCAGTGACCAGGTGCTTCTGCGGACTTCTGGATGCGCCATGGTGAGACTCATAGGACTGAGGTCTACTTCCTTCTATTGGCCTTCAAGGGTTCTGCGTCAGATGGGCGCCATGCAAACCATACCCACTTCCTTGAAAGGTGACTATCCTGTGGTGCCCGCGGGTCTTTCTGTAGTGACTTGGGCGAAGGAACGATGGCCTAGCAAGTTGATACTAACCCAAGTTACGAATACTGATGGTCCATATATGATGAGCCCCGAGTATAAGGAATGGTTGAAAAGCAATTTAGGTGAGAGAGAGACTACTCGAAGAGAAAGGATTTTTGGACTTATCAAGAACAACGAACTTGGATCTTGCAGAGAAGATATTATGGAATCAGTGACAGCAGCTTATGAACATGACTTGAGGAAGAAAAGAAGACATGAAAGAGAGAAGAAGAAAGCTGAGGAGCGAGCTGCAAAGAGGCTCAAGAAAATAGAATAGGATGTTTATGGCATATTTATAGTTCTTTTACTTAATACCAATGAATTGCTATGTCAATCAATTTTAGTTTTGAATAAATTGCCAATAATAAATCAAATTTGGGATTTTCTTGTTTGATTTAGACCGCACCCAAGGTAACTTTATGGGTTGCCTACGTATCTCCATGGTTTTTTCTTCTTTTTTTTTTTGTTTTTGTTTTGTTTTTTTTTGTTTTTTTTGTTTTTTTTTTGTTTTTTGTTTTTTTTGTTTTTGAATGGAGAATCAGGTCTTACGTAGTTCTTATGCCTTAACTTTTGCCTAGGCCGCCCTTACGGGTTTTCAACCTAGCAGGCTTCAAACATGATATTTCTTCAATTGATCCAAATTAGTTGGACGAGCGAACTCAATTCCATCTAAATCCATGAGGCGAACAGCCCCTGCTGGCAATATCTCTTTGATAATGTATGGCCCACCCCAACTTGGCTTGAATTTTCCCCGTGGATCGAACACTGGAGCTCTGATTTCTTTCAGCACTACATCCCCTTTCTTTAGACCTCGATCTTTGACATGCTTGTTGAATGCTCTGGCAACTCTCCGTTGATACCCCTGAACATGATACAGCGCCCTTAAACGCCTTTCATCCAGCAAAGCTAACTCATCATAGCAGCTCTTAACCCAGTCCACTTCTGTTATCTGGCTCTCCACGGCAACTCTTAGTGAAGGAACTTCCAATTCAACTGGCAACACGGCCTCCATTCCATAAACTAGAGAATAAGGGGTAGCCCCTGTTGACGACCTTATTGATGTTCTGTAACCCCATAGAGCCAATGGCAACTTCTCATGCCAGTCTGTGTGTGAGTCCGCAGTCTTCTGTAGTATCTTCTTGATGTTCTTGTTAGCTGCTTCCACCGCTCCATTAGTCTGAGGACGGTATGGTGATGACAGATAGTGAACTATGCCGTACTTTTGCAAGAGCTCATGGGTTTCTTTCTAAAAGTGCTGGCCATTGTCTGAGATAACTTCATGCGGTACCCCATATCGATAGATGATGCTGTGCTGTATGAACTGTGCTACCTTCTTGGAATTCAAGGTCTTGAAGGACGCTGCTTCCACCCACTTAGTGAAGTAGTCGATGGCAACCAGGATGTATTCATGCCCATTTGATGCCTTTGGCTTGATCTGTCCGATGATATCTATCCCCCACACCGCGAATGGCCAAGGTGACGACATACTCGTTAAAGGCATAGAAGGCAAATGTTGTCCACTGGCGAACAGTTGGCATTTGTGGCACTTCTTGACATGTGCGTGGCAGTCTCTTTCCATGGTGGACCAATAATAGCCTAACCTCATGATTTTCTTAGCTAACATATAGCCATTCATATGCGGAGCCCCTGTCCCTTCATGGATTTCTTTAATCAGATGCTCGGCTTCCTCCTCGGTGACACACAGCAGGTGGATCCCGTCGTATGATCTCCGATATAGCTTTCCTCCACAAAGTACATAGTGACTCGCCAACCGCCTTAGGGTTTTTCTATCGATACGAGATGCTCCTTCTGGGTATTCCCTTTCTTCAATGAACTTCTTTATGTCATGGAACCACGGACGGCCATCATTTACCTCTCCTCCTCGGATTGCACAACAGTACACAGGCTTGTCTCGGCATTCTATCACCAACGGCTTCACATTTCCCCCTTCAGGTATCTCCACCATGGATGCTAGGGTCGCCAAGGTATCGGCGAACTGGTTCTTGTTCCTTGAAAGGTAGTTAAATTCTATCTCTGAGAACTCCTTGGTTAGAGCTTCCAGGTAGGCATGGTAGGGTAGCAGCTTCTCATCTCGAGTTTTCCATTCCCCTTTTATCTGACAGATGATTAGCGCCGAGTCCCCGAACACTTCTAATTCTTTGATCCCCAATTCAAGTGCCGCTTCCAGTGCTAGGATACAGGCCTCATACTCAGCAATGTTGTTGGTAGATTCGAACCCCAACTTGACCGCCAACGGTGTAAATGCCTCTTCGGGTGAGACCAGCAGGACTCCTATCCCATAACCTTTCTTATTGGCTGCCCCATCGAAGTATACTCTCCAAGTTTTTCTACCAATCTCTAGCACGTCCTCATCTGGGAATTGATCGTTGAACGGAGCGGATGATGACACCGGACAGCTGGCTAGGTAGTCTGCGATGACGCTTCCCTTGATAGACTTCCGATTCACGTATTTGATGTCGAATTCATTGAGGAGAATTGACCATCGAGCAGTTCTGAATGACAATACTGGCCTTTCTACCAGGTACTTCAACGGGTCCATGCGACTTATCAAGAACACTTCGAAGGACATCATGTAGTGCCGGAGTTTCTGCGTCGCCCATACTAGTGCCACACAAGCCTTTTCAATTGCATTGTACTTCACTTCATAGTCTGTCATTTTCTTGCTTAAGTAATAAATGGCATTTTCCTTTGTAGATCCTTCGAGATATTGAGCTAACAAAGCTCCCGTCGCGGTTTCGGTGACCGTTAAGTATAACAAAAGCGGCGCACCTTGCCGTGGGGGAACTAAGATTAGAGGATTGCTCAAGTATCTCTTAATGGTCTCAAAGGCCTCTTGGCATTCTTCGTTCCATACTTTTGGCACACCTTTCTTAAGCAATTTGAAGATTGGTTTGCAAACCATGGTTAAGTTGGCAATGAATCGGCTTATGTATTGAACTCTTCCTAGAAAACCCCGGATTTGCTTCTCAGTGCTAGGCGGCTCCATCTCCACAATAGCTTTTATCTTCCCTGGGTCCACTTCGATACCTCTTTGAGTGATCATAAACCCCAATAGCTTGCCTGCAGTGACGCCGAAAGCACACTTCTGTGGGTTGAGACGGAGATTGTACTTTTTTGCTCGCTCTAAGAATTTCTCTAGTGCCTTGAAATGCCCTTCCCTATCCACGGACTTCACGATCATATCATCGATGTAAACCTCGACTTCCTTATGGATCATATCATGCAATAGGGTCGTAGCTGCTCTTTGGTAAGTAGCCCCAGCGTTTCTTAAGCCAAAAGGCATTACCTTGTAACAGTACGTTCCCCATTGCGTGATAAAAGCTGTTTTCTCCATGTCTTGAGGCGCCATCTTTATCTGGTTATACCCGGAGAATCCGTCCATGAAGGAGAGGAGTGCATGTCCCACTGTACTATCCACCAACACGTCGATATGGGGTAAAGGAAAGTCATCCTTAGGGCTCGCGGCGTTGAGATCTCGGAAATCGACACACATCCTTACTTTCCCATCTTTTTTAGGCACAGGCACTATATTTGACAACCATTCGGGGTACTCCACAACTTGGAGGAAACCCGCGTCTAGTTGTTTAGTTACCTCTTCTTTTACTTTTAGAGCCCATTCTGGTTTTAATCTTCTGAGTTTCTGCTTTACCGGCTTCTTTAGGGAATTAGTGGGGATATAGTGTTGCACAATATCGGGGTCGATGCCAGGCATGTCTTCATAAGACCATGCAAAAGCCATAATGTTGGCTTTCAAGAGGGAGATCATCTTTTCTTTTTCAACGAGGGAGAGGGTTTTCCCAATTTTAACTATTCTTGGCAATTCATTCGTCCCTAAGTTGATTGATTCCAATTCATCCATATTAGGTTCGGTGACGCCCCTTTTCCTTTGCTCAACGAGCTCCGGGGGGACATCGTTCCTAGGATCTATATCCATGCCATAAATATCCATAGAGGAGAGAAAAGAGACACTGCATATATAGAGAAAGAAAGCACACTTTATTGACTAGGAATAACGGGAATGACACACAAAAGAAAGAAGGAAAACAAACAAATCTGTATCAATACTATAACTCCACAAAGTGAGTAAAGTAGATACATCTTATTGAATTAGGGAAATATTACTAAACTAAGACACCTACAAGCTGCTATCAGGTAGGCCAAGGTCTTCTTCTTCATGGATCTCCGCAATGACACCACATTCAAGGTACCAATTCAGGAATGGCACGGTAGCATGGCTAATGGATGAACCCTGGAGTTCTTCAATGGTCGAGTCTTCCACGGTGAGGATCATGTCTTGGAACATTTCAGTCATAGCCCCCGCATCAAGGTTCTCTGCCCAGTCTTCCTCTTTCAAGCTTCCATATAGATCTTGGATAGAGTGGTACCAACTTGTCAAACTTTGAGGATTCGGCCCTTCTGTGAAGTATCTATCACCAAAACTTTTATCTGCCACGGCTGGGTCGGAACTTGGATAAAAAGTATATGGGATGTACTGCTTTATAGAAGAGTAATGGCGTGATGATTCATTCAGCTCTTTCTCAATGCATTGGACATAATCAAACCCAGATAGCGGTATCGCTGCTGATTCAGGTTGTATCTCACATATAGGCACACCTGCGAGTTTCAATTCATAGTCCCCTTGAAGTGTTACTATGGCTCCTTCATAAGGAAACTTCACCTTTTGATGGAGTGAAGATGGCACAGCCCCAGCAGGATGGATCCAAGGTCGGCCCAACAGCAAGTTGAAACATGATGGCACATCCAACACTTGGAATTCCTCCCTAAATTCAGTGGGTCCCATGATAAGAGGCAAAGTAACTACCCTTATTACTTCTCGGCGGGTGTTGTCATAAGCTCTTACGGTCTGCCCAGATGGCGTGAAATCAGTGGGTCCCAAACCCAAAACAGTGGCAGTTCGGAGAGGACATACATTCAGTGCGGACCCATTGTCGATAAGAACGGTGGGAACCCTCTTCCCCATAGTGTCAACGGTCACATAGAGAGCTTGAGAATGGCTCAGCCCGCTTTTAGGTAGGTCTACATCGGTGAACACGATGGTTGAGTTCTTGGGAGTTGGATTCACCAAATGTACCAATCCCTCGGGGGATGTGTCAACAGGCACTTGTATCTGATTCAACAGTTTCAACACGGTCTGTCTGTGCTTATGCGAGGCCATGAGCAAGCCCCAAATAGTAATGTTGGCATTGGTCTTCTTCAGCTGCCTAAGCACTTCATCCTCTTCTTCTTGCAAGCTAGGACGCCTCTGTTCTTCCAAATCTTCCAACGGATTCTCAGATTCTAGGTGGGGAGGCTTGAAATGGCGACCCCCTCTGGTTATATGATCCAGCTCATCATCACTAGCCCATATATCATGGACTTCCTCGGAGTCATTCATTAAGTCATCCCATTCTATCATGTCAATGCTCTCCATCTCTGTCGGCAAGTCATCCCAACCTAAAGGGACTATCGGCTCATCTGATATCGGACTTGGGCTTGAGTACAGCACATAGTAATCATATTTCCCCGACGCTTCACCTAATAGGCCAACCTGAGGATCCCCTGCTTCATATCTTTCTTTCAGCTCTTGTTGGATAGATTTCTTTGGCAACAACAAAACCTTTTGGTCAATGAGGTCTTGGATGATCTTCTTTAGTATAGAACAAGCCTCGGTGTCATGGCCGGGTGCACGATGGTATTGGCAATATTGGTGAGGGGTTGATGGTCTTGGCTTTGGTGGAAGTGGCATGATAAGGCTGTTATTGCGGCAAATGGTGAAGAGACGGGTTAAGGTCATGGGGAGCGGAGTGTATTGTCTTATGGGATGGCGAGGGCGAGAGGATTCAACCCCAATGGCATTTATGGTGTTAGGTGGGGGTGTGTTGTTGTGTGATGGGAGAGGATTACGGGTGACATTTGGACTAGTTGGTGGTGAAATGACTTGCTTGTCAATGAGGTCTTGGACTTGGTGGCGAAGGCGAATACAGCGATTGGTGGCATGGCCTTTGGATTGGTGGTACTTGCAGTACTCATTCTCATTATAGCTCTTGGGTAAGGGATTTGGTGGAGGTCTTGGGTCGAGTGGCTTCAATAGGTCACGACTTATGAGCTTTTCAAGGACTCTTTCGAGTGGCATGAATAGGTCAGTGAATTGGCGAGGTGGGTTGACATCATTGAGAGAAAAGGGTTGGATTGGTTGAGTTATGGTGTTGACCTCGGCATTGTTCTTCCCAGTAAAGTTTGTCTTGCGACTCCTCACTTCCTCAGTCTTGATTGTCCCATCATTGATAGCATCTTCAACCTGCGTGCCATCCCCAATGAGAGCTTTGAAATTTGGGAAATAGTGGGCAAATAGGTGCTTGTGATACACGGGCAGCAGGTTCTTAACCACTAACTGAATTTGGTCCTCCTCATTCGGCCTATCTGTCATTCTCGACGCCTTTTGTCTCCACCTTGTAATGTAAGCGGAGAAAGTTTCATGAGCCCCTTGCTTGGTAGTTTCTAGGTCCCTTCGAGTAACGTCCACCTCTGTGTTATACTTGTAGTGCTCTGAAAACTCATTGCATATGTCTTCCCAAGTCCGGGTTCTATTCTCATCCAAGGATAAGAACCATTTCAAAGCAGAAGTGGCCAAGGTTTCATGGAACATTTGAGCTAAAAGCTCGTCAGTAGCCCCTCGAGGGTGCATAGCTCGCACGTACATCTTCAAATGAGTCTTAGGGCAACCCGTCCCATCGAACTTTTCTAACTCCGGCATCTTGAATTGTAGTGGAATACGAGCCGTTGGAAACAGGGATAGAGTCCGCACATCGACCATGTCATCAGCCCTGCGAATCCCTTTTATGGTTTTCTCTAAAGCTTCTACCTTGCTAGCTAACACGGAATCACTGCTAGTACCTTTCCCCTTGGCTTCCCCTTCTAGGTTGGTGACCTCAGGTTTCGAGCTACTTTCCCCCCTTGTCTTGGTGTTCTCATTGGATTGAGGTCCCTCTTCGGTGCCAGCCCCATGAGGTATACCCGAGGAATGGGCCTTAGAGCCATTTTGTTCAAGATCCGCCATCTTCTGTTGGTTCTCTTGAGCCATTTTCAATGCGGTATCGGATGTCTCGGTGTGAACCCCTGAAATTGGGCCCACAAGGGATTGAAAGAAAATGGGTTTGAAAAAGAAAAAGGAAAGGAGTCGCCACCTTATTTTTTAAAGGAAACAAGGAAAACCCTAAAAATCAGGTTGTTTTAGGAAAACAATTTGAATGACTCCATAAAAAAAGGAAAGGCAAAAACCAATCTTTTGAAAACCAGAGAAATCGGGGATTCGGAGGCTAAGTTATGACATGGGAAGGTTCTAGGCAAAGCCTATAGGCACCCATGTCACCCTTTCGGTCTCTCAGTTCATTTGGGCTAAATTAAGATCTTTCCATACAAAAATCAGCAAGTATATCATCACAAGAATTGCATGCATATCATATATTTCATTCATCCATCCATGCATAATAAGCACATAAAAACAGAAAAAGAAAAAGAAGAAAAGAAAACAAAAATAAACCTAGGATGCTTGGATCCTAGAACGGACTTGAGCCTCACGAAGAGCGCCTACGTACCATGCAGCGAAATACATGGATCAAAGTCCACGTAGTTCGATTAGAACTAAGGTTAAATCCTAATACAAACCTATGGTAAAAACCCTAGGTTTCCTTATTTGATCAAAAGAGAATTGATAGAAAGTTTGATTTTAGGAAAGAAATCCACAAAATGGAAACTTTAATAAAAACCAGAATTTTGTTGGTTAAGGAAACCTCTAATTAAACCATAGGATCATATTAAAAATTAACCCTAGATAGGGAGAAGAGAATGAGTTAAGAAGAAAGGTGAATTGGGGCACCTTCACACCCACTTACCTGAGCGCAATTAGCTCCAAGCATTTAGCCATTTCAGACATAAGCAACCCTATTTGCCATAGGACAAATACCACACCTATTTGCACCCTTACAAGTGCTCAAAACCATGCAAAAACACTAACATGCAAATCTGGACAGAATAGTATTATGGCCTAAAATCATCCACTAAGCATGCCAATAGCAAAAACAGCGAACAATAATAAGTCCTAACATAACCATATCATGCATAAAAACCCTAAAACATACTAACATGCATGCAAAACTATCATGTTTACTCCATATGAAAAACATATACAGCAAACACGAAGAAAAACCAAATAAAAAAGTCTACTTTATCATGCTATATGAAAACAAACACAAAACAATGACTCTAAAACCCTAAACTCACAAATATGCTTAAAAACTCACAAGACATACTTTAATCATGCTAAAACCAAACTAAACAGAAATTAAATCATGCATATTAACTAACTAAAGCAATATAACATGATGAAAATCCTAACTCTAACATGCAATGACACTAATCCTAGCACAAGGACAAATAGGAGCACAAGAATCATAACTATGCATTAAAAACCTAAAGGACAGCCCTAAAGCATGCTAAACAGTAGATAAAAAATAGATATTCCATGTATATTAACTAGCTAGAGTGTTAATACATGATAAAAAAGTTACCTTTAACATGCAATAAGCCTAACCCATATGAAAACCTAGTTTAAGCTTGAATAGAGAAGGAGAATACCTTAGGAAGGGCCTTCCTTTGTGTTTGTAATTGTTCGTGGCTCCTCAGGTCTTTAGAGTGAATCAAACCAACACGAATCCTCCTCTTTGTCAAAGTGGTATCACAGCAAAGAGATCAAAACTCACTCAACTTTGAAAAGAAAATAGAAAACAAAAAGAGAACAAGAGAAAAGAAAAGTGATTTTCGTCACTTTGCAGCAGCAGCAACTTCAATCGCGTTTTTGGGTATGAAAACGTTGGATTTGGACAAAGCTTGTGAAATACAAAGTTGTAGAGAATTGAATTATCTTTCTAACAAGACCAATTTCATCAAATTCTGACTTCGGATGAAAAAGTTATGATTAAAATACGACTGCTGATTTTCAGAAAATCTGCTGCTGAATTATGACGAATTTCACTCCCTCCAAACCCTCTTCTCCTCTCCCTTGTTTAAAGACATTAAGAGAGTATTTATAGCTGAAATCTGGAGGTTCCCTTTCCGTCCTGGACTAGGTTTCCTTGGAGAATAATCAAAAGGTATTTTATAATGATAAAAGACTTCTAATCTGAATAGGAAAAGGAAATTGTCTTTTATAAAAATTGGAGACTGACCGCTAACACGCATGCACATGTATCGTATGTGCGTACACACACTCATCACATACATACACGTGTTAGTGTCATGATAAAAATGGCTAATTTAATAAAATAATTTTCTTTTCATTTTAACCAAAAATCTCATGCTGTGATTCGCACTAATTCTTCAAGGATAATCCGTAAATAACCACACTAAACTCATCATCAGGCCATATCAAAATTGAACTTCATGAAACACTTTTGAGGGTAAAATGATGACTAATGAAAGTCAATTTGAAAAGATTGGTAATTGTGAGTCAATTAGAGCTAACCCAAGGAAGGGTCAATTAACCAACTTGAACTACATCGAGCCATTTTAATCCCGAGCCATTGACTTACCAAATTGAACCTAGAAATATCTCTTATGCATCCATATGAACTCCAATTGACAATTTGGAGATCATTTCAAGGTCAAATGAAAAGTTTGGGACTTAAAAGACGATTATGCCCCTCAAGTCACAAAAGCTCTTATTATCCCTCAAGATCAACTCCAATTTGAACCAAAATTCATATCCATTGTCCTTGTGACTTTAGAAAACTAATGCAAGTGACTAGACTCAAAAACAAAACAAAAACATGCATGAAATGATGAGCCCTAGTAAGGTGGTGCAAAAATGGGGTGTGACAGAAGCCCCTCATTGGCGAACAAGTTACACTTCACTACTACAAAAATGTTGATAGATGACTGTATTTTACAGTCATCTTTTAGCAAAACAGTCATCTTTGTTTTTAGAAAAAACAGTCATCTCTTCAGGCGTCATCTTTTATCATCAAATAAGATGACCGTTTTTTACGGTCATCTTTGAGAGTAATAGATGACCATTTTTTAAAAACAGTCATGTTTGACTCAAAGAAAGAAAATCCTTTATTCATTAACACGGTCATCTTTTGTGCTATAGATGACCGTAAAAAACGGTCATATATTCAACAAAACATGACTGGTTTTATCTTAAAAACAGTCATATATTAATATAAAAGATGACTGGTTTTAACAGTCATCTTATGTTCTTAAAAACAGTCATATATTAATATATAAGATGACTGTTTTTCACAGTCATCTTATGTTCTTAAAAACAGTCATATATTACTATATAAGATGACTGTGTGACTGTATAAGATGACTGTTTTTCACAGTCATCTTATGTTCTTAAAACCAGTCATCTTATGTATTAAAAGATGACTATAAAAAACAGTCATCTTATCTATGGCTCAATTTTTTTTTTTTTTTTTTTTTTTTTTTTTTTTTGTTTTTTTGTGGTATTCATATACAAAAAATATGTCATATACTATTTACTACCCTACAAACCTGTTATTAAATTTGATACATCAACCTATTTATACAAATTACTCAATAATTAAATTCTCAATATGAAATGAAAGAAATTAAGACAAATAAAATAACAAAGGAAATTAAATCACTCATATTAATTATAAAACCATCATTTTCATTTCATTGGATTACAAGAACAAGGTTTCAAAAGTCATCACCATTCCCTTGACTTAACTAGTGCTACAATATTTTTGATGTTAAAATGAAAAACAAATCTAAAAAGGCAACATCCTCAAAAAAATTTCACCCTTCTGCCATAATGTATGAATCAACTACACAAAAAGAAGAAGCTATCAAGTGAGAAACAAAAAAAAAAAAAAAAAAAAAAAAAGGATGAATTAGAAGAGTGAGCATCCACAAAAGCTTCAGTGTTAATTTTCTCCCATTTCTTTGACTTTATAAAAACAAAATATCCCTTCCTCTCTCTCTCTCTATCTCACCTACACACCTGCAAAAAGTAAAATTTATTTAACACAGTTTTATGTAACAATGTGCTAATCGCAAAAAGAACGAGTTAAAAATGCATAAATGGGAAAAGACAAAATCTCCACAAATCATACCAGCTTTTGAACTAATTAAGGCCCAATAAATGTCAACATCAAATTTCTCCCTCTAAAATTAATTGATTTCATAGGGCACCCTAACATGGAAGCTTCAACTATGTATTGATTTAAACAGAGAGGTATATTAAGGAAGTGATATCTTCAGATCTTATGATGCCTCTTTAAGTGCCTAGACCAACCAACTCTAAACCAGATTAATTAGCTAAGAAGCTTTACTCAACAATTGTATGCCTCCTTAGAAGTATTACTAGGAAAGCATCACGTGCAAGGCATGTGCATATTGGCATATGCCAATCTAGCAAGCTAGCAAAAGGTAACATCAAGATAGGACTTAGCAATGCTGTGAAGGAATATGGCCAAAGAATTGAAATATAAAATTTTAGCAAATGATATGGAAAATAAATTTGAAAAAAAATAAGCACTTTATCATTAAAGCTTCATTCATGTAATAATATCGTTCTGAGCAACAAGCCTTAGTTGCTTCACATCTTTTTCTAATCCCTTGCCCACAGATGAGCTACTTGAACTTATTATCTAATAAAAATAAAATATCTTGCTAGACATCAAAATGAACTTAAAGCAATATGTAGTAACATTCATATATCAAATTGAACCACAATGAGCATGGTCAACTAAACTTTCTATACCCATATAAATATTTACGGTGTGAAGTTTTTAATTCGTTTCCCAAAGTCATATATGCAAATTTACATAAAAATCATGAATGGCATATATTTGTATTTTACATAGTCGAACAGATGCCATGCCAAAAACCATGATATTCATTGTAAATTACACAACTCAAAACACCATTCAAACACATAGAACCCCAAGTGTAGCTTGAGTTCCATCTAGCCATTATCAGACTCATCTTTGTTATATGGCAGCCTAGTATATCATTTGGCCACCAACAACCAAGTATCTGTAGATGGTAAAATAAGTTAGATAACAACCTTTTTTTTTTTTTTTTTTTTGGATCAGCAGTGAAGATAACAATATGGGATGAGACAACAAGTTCAGGAAATCATTAAAATCCAATTACTGTAGAAACAATCCACTTTAAGCAAAATAAATTGAACCAATAAATAATTTTTGTAAAGGCTTGATTGCAACAAAACCCTAAGACTGAAAAATGTAGGTTTCAAAATTCAAGAATTTTCAAGCCTGTAGATTTCAACAATATCATGTTTTAAATTAATTATCTATATGATAGAGCAACAATATTGCCTATAAATCACAACATTAATATAGTGTAGAATATCTTCCACAATGTCTCCTAAAATGAACCTCACCAGTGCAACTTTTGTTGTCCTCAAATCCTTGAAACAATTATTACCATAATTAACAATTCACTGGAATAGAATAGAAATAAGGTAAATTATTGCAATCAGGGAATTCCCCTACTTTAAACAAGTATTAAGGAAAAAATAATTAAAGAAATGAACACACTCCAATTCTATAAAATGGTTGGAGTTAATCATTCTAATATCTGAAAACCCAATTACAAAATGCTATTGCTAATTGCCAGTAGTCTGCAACTAACCCTGTGTGACAACATTTGGATGAGGACTTTAAACTAACTTACCAATAATAATAATGAGTAATAAATTTTTTTTAAAGGATTGCTTTAAAATGAGTATATCCACTTCTCAAGTAGTGACATATGTAAACATGGGCAAACAAAAATCAAAACCATCATCTATAGGCACTAGAAACAAATAAATCAAAACAAGAAAGAAAGGAATAAAAAATAAATAAATATAAAAAAAAACACAATAAAAGAACATCTTTTTTAACAAAGCATGAAAAAATGCGTCAAAATACCTTCACACCAGTACAGCTGAGACCTTTGAATCGAAAGACACCCAAATTTCTCCTGAGACACAAAAAAATTAATCTCAATAGCAAAGAACGAGAAGCATTGTCTATAGCTACTTGAAACAAGAAAGTAATGGTTAACATTTTCCTTCTAATAGTACACAAACCATAGATTCCACCACTAACAGTTTACACTTAGATTTCTTACCCATGTTTGCAAACTATTTAGCACCATAAAAACACATAAGTTCTCGTTATTTTCAAATCCAAAAATAAACCCCTACAACATAAGATCCATCTTTCCTACTTTCATCTATTTCCTCAACAAAAAGTTATAGAACATAGAGGAAATAGAGAGGATTTTCCTCATCTTAGAGAGGATCTTCTTCAAACGAAAGATTGACATTTCATCGACCATGAATAATTTAAACCCACTTGGTTTTTTCAAAAGGAAAAACCATCAGAATTCATAACAGACCCGAAAAGGGGGGAAAAAAAGAAAAAAAAAAACCGTAGCATTCACAGATATAGGATCAGAAGCATATATATGAGAGAGAGTAGGGAAACAGGGGAAGATAAAGAGAGGGACTCACAAAATTGATTGCACCGCTGTTGTGTCCCAATCTGCAGAATAGAGTGCACAGAAAATGATGATGGAACAAACTGAAAAAATGTAGAGAGAGAAGGTATGGAGCTAGAGAAGGTATAGGAAGTATGGCTGTTCTGAATGAAGCTGACAAAAGGCATGGGGTGGGGAGCAGGTGGATGGAAATTGGTCTTCTATTACGCTGCCAGACATGGTGTAGACTGAAGAGTGGGAGCACCTTCTCTATTAACCCCCACCCACACAAACAAAAAAAAAAAAAGAAAAAAAGTTCAAGGCCTACCTTTTTGCTGACTTGAATTTGAAACATCTCCACTAGAACCACCTTCTCTACTATTTATACCTTCTGAATTCATCCTTCATTACTGTAAGAGAAAGTTTAATCTTGTATTCAAAAATAATAAACTAAAAAAATAAACAGATGCAGCATTTCCAATCAAAATTGTTAGAAGGTTTGTCTAGAGTCATGAAAATAATATCTTTCTCACTCTGAAGTTTGAATTCATCGCTCGGAGAAGGAAAAAAAACTCTAATTTGGTGTTGAAAAACTAAAATAAAATATAAAATATAAAATATAAAAAATAAAAAATAAAAACAAAAAGCCCTAATAAACTACACAAAAGTAACATTTCCTATTAAAAAGCTTTAGAAGCATTTTTTTAACTTTATGACACTGAAATTCTCCTCTCTGCTTAATATTTATTCTTATGAGTAGAACAGAACCTGACTATATAAGTGATGTCTTTTTTTGGAGGGGTGGGGCGGGGTGGGGTTTTTTTTTTTTTTTTTTTTTTTTTTGGGGGGGGGGGGTGTAACAATTACAATCTAACGACATTTTTTAAAACTTATATCTGTTACCATGAGCATTTGTGAAGGAATTTCATACTTATATGTATGATTTAAGCATATGTTTAGATGTGAAGTTCTCTATATTGCTCCTACAAGTTTTGGTGCATTCCAAGTGCCAACACCTGCGCTTTGATTCCACATTGTTTTCTTAGCATGTAGTTGGGCTTATAAGCACGCAATACACTCAGTTATTCCAAGATTCCCAAACATGTTTGTAGGAATACACATTTCTATAGTGTTTTGAAACACTTCCATATTTGGGGCAGCTGAAACTTGCACCAGGTATGTGTAAATGCAAATGATAACAGTACTAATTCCACAAGATGCACACTTTACAAGAACTACCAAGAATGGTAGTTGAACCTTCCTAATCCTAAAACCACTCTAGTACCCAATGTGCATGCAAGAAAGCCCAATTATTCAATGCCCTTAGAAGTGAGAATAATGATGCAAAGAAAGATAGTATTAAACATATATTCATTAGATGGAAAAATGTACATGAAAAATGGAAAACTAAAAATTAATAAAGAACCGAGTCCCAACACATTCTTATTTATCATGAAAAGAAAAGATTCATAAATAAAAACCCCTTTCGACAATCTAGAATTACACAATAATGTGCAATCAAGATTAATGAGGATCAAATCACATAAAACACCATAAGATTGTTCATATTTTGAGTAAATCGTATTGCTACAAGAACTATGTAAGGCATAGGAGTATAGGACTAATATAACCACCTACCAGGGCTATAACAGGATTCCCAGAATTTGCAAAAGGGAGCCTACTTTCAGAATCAGGGTCTTGGTAGGATCCTGTAGGAATGAAAAAGAAATAACTATGGAAAGTTATAAATACATTATTGCTATGTAAATGGACTATAAGTGCATAAAAACACCTGCTATATCCCCATTTGAATTTGAATGAGATCTTGCATGATTGTCTTTGCTTGACAAATTAGATGTGATGGGAATGTTTGAAACATCGACATTTTCTAGTGGGCCATCCTCCATGGGCATACGGACAAAATGAAGGATGCATTGTGCCTTTGACTTGGTGCCAACATGCTTTGCAATATCATTCCAGTTATCATGGTAAATTTCCATTGCCTCAAGCAGTAGGAGCGTTTCTTGATCAGTCCAACTTTCCCCGTCAAGATCACCATAGAAATATTTAGATGGTAATTCCAACTCAAGCAAGAACAATCCTCATTAGCTTCCCTACCCCCCCCCCCCCCCCCCCCCCAAAAAAAAAAAAAAAAAAAAGAGCAATACCCAAAACATATCAGTTGAAAAAAATAATAATACATAATCCCTATGAGCTTTTTCATGGCTAATCCAAGAGACCAGGATCATTGTTTTTTTATTTTTTATTTTATTTTAAGGGGCAAAACTCAACTGGTATGATGGTACCCTAAAATTCTAGTTGAGGAAAAAAAAAATTACAAAGGGCAACTAAACATTTTCTTACATATAAAGTGAAATTAATTAAACAAGGTTAACATTTAGCATAATTTTATATATGTATATATACATATATGTTCACTACATCAAAAAATATACACAATCCCTAAAACCCATATAAGATCAGTGACTAAAGCCCTAAAAAAATTGAAGCACTTAATCTGCAAAACCGTAAAAAAAAAAAAAAAAAAAAAAAAAAAAGAAAAAAAAAAAGAAAAAAGAAAAAAGAAGGAAAACGATAATAAGTTTTGGAAACTAAAAGGAAGAAAAAGGAATTAACTCTCTGCTTGTAGATATTGCAGTAGATGTTAACAAAAAATCACTGTTTAGCAGTGCAAAGATACTATGACTTAAAAACCCATCTGTTCTATCTTAAGTCTCCAAACAAAAGTTAGAGTGCAGTTCCTTTTCTCACCAATCAAACACAATGAAAACAGTATTTTGTGAGAAACAAAGGGGAAAAATGATAGAAAATAAGAAGAAAATGAAAACAAAACAGGGGAAAATAGAAGAAATCCAACCTATACGGACGAAACCGTAGCTCCTGCATCGACGATACCATAGCCCGTCGAAAAGCAGCCTCCGATTGCAAAGCTTGTAGCTCCTAGTGAGAAAGATCTGAGAGTGAGGATTTACACATGAGAAACCCTAAAAATTGAATCCCAAATCTTGAAACCCTAAAAATTGAATCCTAGAATCCCTACAAATTTACACACCTGACAAAGACACAAAGAGAAATTTCGTTGCAAAATAAACAAACAAAAGATAAAATCACAACTTCACTCACCTGGCTATGGAGATGACGATGACAGCAAGGGAAAAATGTGAGGACTGCCTTGGATGATGGCAACGGTGAGGAAGGCGTTGGGCGACGGCGATGGCAACAGTGACGGCGGCCTTGGCCGACGACAACGGTGAGGGTGAGGGCTGTCGTGATTGATGAGCGAGGGCTTTGTGTCGAGGGATGGAGATAGGGGAGAGAGATAGAGAGAGAGAGAGAGAGACTAAGAGAGTAAAAAGATATAACTTGTCTTAAAAGGGGATTGTGGAGGTGGCACGGGAAGAAGGTTTTTAGAAAGTGAATTGATGACTGGTTTTTAAAACCAGTCATCTTTTGCTGAACCTTTTTTAAAAACTAGTCATCTTTATTTTATCAAAGATGACTGTTTTAAGTTTGATTTTAAATAGTAGTCATCTTTTCATCTTAAAAATTCAAAGATGACTGGTTTTTAAAAAACAGTCATCTTTTTAAATTCTGAAAGCGTCATCTATCAACCTTTTTCTTGTAGTGCTTGTGAACCAATGATAAAGAACAACCCATTTTTGGCCAAAAAGCCCGGAGAAATCACACACTGATACCAACAATGATGGGAGGTTGAAAACCTGAGACTGAAATAAGGAAGTGTACTCAAGTCATGAGTATACTTAAACCACTGAAGGTTGAGAATTGATAAGAGAAGCATATTCAAGCCACTACGAATGAACATACTTTTGAAATGGAAAGATATATTATAGTTACGAATATATTTGACCAAGTGATGAGAATGAAATCTGAGAAGTACGTTCAAGTGATGAACATACCTTTGAAATGGAGAAATATATCCAAGCGATGGATATACTTAACCAAGTAAGTGACAAAATATCTGAGAAGTATACTCAAGTGATAAGTATACCACTGAAATGGAGAAATATATTCAGGTCACGAATATATTTAACCAAGTAATCTGAGAATGAAATCTGAGAAATATACTCAAGTGGTGAGCATACCATTGAAATGGAGAAATATATCCAAGCGATGGATATCTTTAACCAAGTAGGATAAGAATAATCTGAGAGGTGTATTCAAGTGATGAGTGTACTTTTGAAATGGAGAAATATATTCAGGTCACGAACATATTTAACCAAGTGATGAAAAAGATGCTGAGAAATATACTCAAGTGATGAGTATACTTAATGATTGAAAAAGACTGAAAAGTACGTTCAAGTGATGAACATACTTTTGAAATGGAGAAATGTATCCAAGTGATGGATATATTTAACCAAGTAAGCTGAGAAGTACACTCAAGTGATGAGCATACCATTGAGATGGAGAAATATATCCAAACGACGGATATATTTAACCAAGCAAGATAAGAATAATCTGAGATGTGTACTCAAGTGATGAGTACACCATTGAAATGGAGAAATATATTCTAGTCACGAATATACTTAACCAAGTAAGTGACAAGTATGTTTAAGTGATAAACATACCATTGAAATAGAGAAATATATCCAAGTGATGGATATACTTAACCAAGTAAGTGACAAGTATGTTTAAGTGATAAACATACCATTGAAATAGAGAAATATATCCAAGCGATGGATGTACTTAAGCAAGTAAGATAGAGAATAATCTGAGAAGTATACTCAAGTGATGAGTATACCATTGAAATGGAGAAATATATTCAAGTGATGAATATATTTAACCAAGTAAGTGACAAATAATCTGAGAAGTATGTTCAAGTGATGAACATACCATTGAAATGGAGAAATATACCCAAGCGATGGATATACTTAACCAAGTAAGTGACCAAATATCTGAGAAGTATACTCAAGTGATGAGTATACCATTGAAATGGAGAAATATACCCAAGCGATGGATATACTTAACCAAGTAAGTGATAATGAGGATCTGAAACTAGGAAGCATATTCAATGGGCGAACATGCTTTTGAAATGGAAGAATATATTCAAGTGATGAATATATTCAACCAAGTATGATAGAAAATGAGAATTTGAAACTGAGAAGCATATTCAAAGGGTGAATACACTTTTGAAATGGAAAAATATATTCAAGTGATGAATATATTCAACCAAGTGGGATGAAAAATCAAGATTTGAAATGAGGATATATGATCAATTTATCAAGATTGAACAGGCATGGTGCAAGAGGAAAGTGACTTAACACATTGTCACTTGAGTTGGCATGACACAGGGGAAATATATTCAACCCTTTTGAACATAAAATCAATTCAAGGAATTGATTTCAAGATGGAATTTGATTGATTTTAAGCTCAAAAAGTGTTGAATATCTCATTTGGAAGGAGGTTTGATCACGCGTCAAGGCGAGACAAAGCGAGGGGGAAAGCCAAAACAAGGTGGCTTGGGTGACCACCAGGCCTCAGGAGGCTAGCCGCCCAGGCCTGGGTGGTTACCCGAGCCCAAAGCGGAAATCCCACTTTGAATAGGAAACTTCCTATTCTGATGGGTTTTTTCCTATTTGAACTTGGATTTGTGACCTTTTCCCTATAAAAACACATCCAAGAGGTTCCTAAACCTACTTGTATTCATTCATTAGGAATTATGGAGGCTCTAGACAAATTTTTAGGAGGGTTTTTGAGAGTTATGAGTGCTGAAGCAAAATCTGAGTTCAAGTGCTTTGGCTTGGATCCATTGCTCTCCTTGAGGCATGTGAGGCTTGAAACGAACCTCTTGACTGCTGCTACATATTTTTGGGATCCTCAAGTTCATGTGTTCCGCTTCAACTATGAAGAACTGTGCCCAACCATGGAGGAATTCTGTGCATTGTATGGAGTTTCAACGGTAGGTCCTTTCATTCTCCCTACTCCTCGCCCAAGCTTTCTTACTTCTTTCTCCAATCTACTTGGGATTCACTCACAATATGCCTCTACGTTTGTAAAGGACCATATGGTAGACTTGATGAAATTGGTAACCTCTTTTTTAGCTTGTGATAGTAAAGGTATTCTGAATTTTACCTTTCCTATTAAGCATGCTCTTGCCTTTTGCCTCATTAGTCGTTTTCTTATTTCCACTGGTACTCCACATGTTCCCATTCAAATCTGTGACTTGATTCCTCTCCTTGCCAAGGGCCATAACTTGATTCCCATGGTGCTAGCTGAAACCCTGAATGGTTTGGATAAAACTCATGAGGACCCAAAGGTTCTTTTAGGAGGTAGCCCCATTCTACTGCAGATGTGGTTGCTTGAAAGACTGAATTTCTTGTCACCAGTTGCCATTACACCATACAAGCCCCAGCATTACTGCCTTCGCCACATTGAACTACCTGGGCAATTTTCATTGAGAGATTGGCTAGGTTACTTCCAAACCCTTTCTTGGAGGAGTGTTAAGTGGTTTGTATTCATATGGGGCTGCAGTGACCAGGTGCTTCTGCGGACTTCTGGATGCGCCATGGTGAGACTCATAGGACTGAGGTCTACTTCCTTCTATTGGCCTTCAAGGGTTCTGCGTCAGATGGGCGCCATGCAAACCATACCCACTTCCTTGAAAGGTGACTATCCTGTGGTGCCCGCGGGTCTTTCTGTAGTGACTTGGGCGAAGGACCGATGGCCTAGCAAGTTGATACTAACCCAAGTTACGAATACTGATAGTCCATATATGATGAGCCCCGAGTATAAGGAATGGTTGAAAAGCAATTTAGGTGAGAGAGAGACTACTCGAAGAGAAAGGATTTTTGGACTTATCAAGAACAATGAACTTGGATCTTGCAGAGAAGATATTATGGAAGCAGTGACAGCAGCTTATGAACATGACTTGAGGAAGAAAAGAAGACATGAAAGAGAGAAGAAAAAAGCTGAGGAGCGAGCTGCAAAGAAGCCCAAGAAAAACTGAAGACTCAATAGAATAGGATATTTATGGCATATTTATAGTTCTTTTACTTAATACCAATGAATTGCTATGTCAATCAATTTTAGTTTTGAATAAATTGCCAATAATAAATCAAATTTGGGATTTTCTTGTTTGATTTAGACCGCACCCAAGGTAACTTTATGGGTTGCCTACGTATCTCCATGGTTTTTTTTTCTTCTTTTTTTTTTGTTTTTTTTTTTGTTTTTTTTTTTTTTTTTTTTGTTTTTGAATGGAGAATCAGGTCTTACGTAGTTCTCATGCTTTAACTTTTGCCTAGGCCGCCCTTACGGGTTTTCAACCTAGCAGGCTTCAAACATGATATTTCTTCAATTGATCCAAATTAGTTGGATGAGCGAACTCAATTCCATCTAAATCTATGAGGCGAACAGCCCCTGCTGGCAATATCTCTTTGATAATGTATGGCCCACCCCAACTTGGCTTGAATTTTCCCCGCGGATCGAACACTGGAGCTCTGATTTCTTTCAGCACAACATCCCCTTTCTTTAGACCTCGATCTTTGACATGCTTGTTGAATGCTCGGGCAACTCTCCGTTGATACCCCTGAACATGATACAGCGCCCTTAAACGCCTTTCATCCAGCAAAGCTAACTCATCATAGTGGCTCTTAACCTAGTCCACTTCTGTTATCTGGCTCTCCACGGCAACTCTTAGTGAAGGAACTTCCAATTCAACTGGCAACACGGCCTCCATTCCATAAACTAGAGAATAAGGGGTAGCCCCTGTTGACGACCTTATTGATGTTCTGTAACCCCATAGAGCCAATGGCAACTTCTCATGCCAGTCTGTGTGTGAGTCCGCAGTCTTTTGTAGTATCTTCTTGATGTTCTTGTTAGCTGCTTCCACCGCTCCATTAGTCTGAGGACGGTATGGTGACGACAGATGGTGGGCTATGCCATACTTTTGCAAGAGCTCATGGGTTTCTTTCTGAAAGTGCTGGCCATTGTCTGAGATAACTTCATGCGGTACCCCATATCGATAGATGATGCTGTGCTGTATGAACTGTGCTACCTTCTTGGAATTCAAGGTCTTGAAGGACGCTGCTTCCACCCACTTAGTGAAGTAGTCGATGGCGACCAGGATGTATTCATGCCCATTTGATGCCTTTGGCTTGATCTGTCCGATGATATCTATGCCCCATACTGCGAATGGCCAAAGTGACGACATACTTGTTAAAGGCATAGAAGGCAAATGTTGTCCACTGGCGAACAGTTGGCATTTGTGGCACTTCTTGACATGTGCGTGGCAGTCTCTTTCCATGGTGGACCAATAATAGCCTAGCCTCATGATTTTCTTAGCCAACATATAGCCATTCATGTGCGGAGCCCCTGTCCCTTCATGGATTTCTTTAATCAGATGCTCGGCTTCCTCCTCGGTGACACACAGCAGGTGGATCCCGTCGTATGATCTCCGATATAGCTTTCCTCCACAAAGTACATAGTGACTCGCCAACCGCCTTAGGGTTTTTCTATCGATACGAGATGCTCCTTCTGGGTATTCCCTTTCTTCAATGAACTTCTTTATGTCATGGAACCACGGACGGCCATCATTTACCTCTCCTCCTCGGATTGCACAACAGTACACAGGCTTGTCTCGGCATTCTATCACCAACGGCTTCACATTTCCCCCTTCAGGTATCTCCACCATGGATGCTAGGGTCGCCAAGGCATCGGCGAACTGGTTCTTGTTCCTTGAAAGGTAGTTAAATTCTATCTCTGAGAACTCCTTGGTTAGAGCTTCCAGGTAGGCATGGTAGGGTAGCAGCTTCTCATCTCGAGTTTTCCATTCCCCTTTTATCTGACAAATGATTAGCGCCGAGTCCCCGAACACTTCTAATTCTTTGATCCCCAATTCAAGTGCCGCTTCCAGTGCTAGGATACAGGCCTCATACTCAGCAATGTTGTTGGTAGCTTCGAACCCCAACTTGATTGCCAACGGTGTAAATGCCTCTTCGGGTGAGACCAGTAGGACTCCTATCCCATAACCTTTCTTATTGGCTGCCCCATCGAAGTAAACTTTCTAAGTCTTTTTACCAATTTCTAGCACGTCCTCGTCTGGGAATTGATCGTTAAACGGAGCAGATGATGACACCGGACAGCTAGCTAGGTAGTCTGCGATGACGCTTCCCTTGATAGACTTCCGATTCACGTACTTGATGTCGAATTCATTGAGGAGAATTGACCATCGAGCAGTTCTGAATGACAATATTGGCCTTTCTACCAGGTACTTCAACGGGTCCATGCGACTTATCAAGAACACTTCGAAGGACATCATGTAGTGCCGGAGTTTCTGCGTCGCCCATACTAGTGCCACACAAGCCTTTTCAATTGCATTGTACTTCACTTCATAGTCTGTCATTTTCTTGCTTAAGTAATAGATGGCATTCTCCTTTGTCGACCCTTCAAGATATTGAGCTAACATAGCTCCCGTCGCGGTTTCGGTGACCGTTAAGTATAACAAAAGCGGCGCACCTTGCCGTGGGGGAACTAAGATTGGAGGATTGCTCAAGTATCTCTTAATGGTCTCAAAGGCCTCTTGGCATTCTTCGTTCCATACTTTTGGCACACCTTTCTTAAGCAATTTGAAGATTGGTTCGCAAACCATGGTCAAGTTGGCAATGAATCGGCTTATGTATTGAACTCTTCCCAGAAAACCCCGGATCTGCTTCTCAGTGCTAGGCGGCTCCATCTCCATAATAGCTTTTATCTTCCCTGGGTCCACTTCGATACCTCTCTGAGTGATTATAAACCCCAATAACTTGCCTGCAGTGACACCAAAAGCGCACTTCTGTGGGTTGAGACGGAGATTGTACTTTTTTGCTCGCTCTAGGAATTTCTCTAGTGCCTTGAAATGCCCTTCTCTATCCACGGACTTCACGATCATATCATCGACATAAACCTCTACTTCCTTATGGATCATATCATGCAATAAGGTCGTAGCTGCTCTTTGGTAAGTAGCCCCAGCGTTTCTTAAGCCAAAAGGCATTACCTTGTAACAGTACGTTCCCCATTGCGTGATAAAGGCTGTTTTCTCCATGTCTTGAGGCGCCATCTTTATCTGGTTATACCCGGAGAATCCGTCCATGAAGGAGAGGAGTGCATGTCCCACTGTACTATCCACCAACACGTCGATATGGGGTAAAGGAAAGTCATCCTTAGGGCTCGCGACGTTGAGATCTCGGAAATCGACACACATCCTCACTTTCCTATCTTTTTTAGGCACAGGCACTATATTCGACAACCATTCGGGGTACTCCACAACTTGGAGGAAACCCGCGTCTAGTTGTTTAGTTACCTCTTCTTTTACTTTTAGAGCCCATTCTGGTTTTAATCTTCTGAGTTTCTGCTTTACCGGCTTCTTTAGGGAATTAGTGGGGATATAGTGTTGCACAATATCGGGGTCGATGCCAGGCATGTCTTCATAAGACCATGCAAAAGCCATAATGTTGGCTTTCAAGAGGGAGATCATCTTTTCTTTTTCAACGGGGGAGAGGGTTTTCCCAATTTTAACTATTCTTGGCAATTCATTCGTCCCTAAGTTGATTGATTCCAATTCATCCATATTAGGTTCGGTGACGCCCCTTTTCCTTTGCTCAACGAGCTCCGGGGGGACATCGTTCCTAGGATCTATATCCATGCCATAAATATCCATAGAGGAGAGAAAAGAGACACTGCATATAGAGAAAGAAAGCACACTTTATTGACTAGGAATAATGGGAATGACACACAAAAGAAAGAAGGAAAACAAACAAATCTGTATCAATACTATGACTCCACAAAGTGAGTAAAGTAGATACATCTTATTGAATTAGGGAAATATTACTAAACTAAGACACCTACAAGCTGCTATCAGGTAGGCCAAGGTCTTCTTCTTCATGGATCTCCGCAATGACACCACATTCAAGGTACCAATTCAGGAATGGCACGGTAGCATGGCTAATGGATGAACCCTGGAGTTCTTCAATGATCGAGTCTTCCACGGTGAGGATCATGTCTTGGAACATTTCAGTCATAGCCCCCGCATCAAGGTTCTCTGCCCAGTCTTCCTCTTTCTTTTCCCAGAACTCATCATTGATGGCTTCATCATCCACCATTTCAACTGTGATTGGATACCATTCGGTGAAGAAGATTTCAAAACCCGGAACTCGGATCTTGGTAGCTTGGTCAAAGGTGGGCTCTGGAAACCCGCAATATAGAAAATCATCCCCTTCTTTGACGAAGTAACCATTCAAAGTATGTCGATATGGCGAGATCTTCAGGTCTGGCACCCTTCCCTCGGCTTTGGCTCTTACTTTCTCTTTGTTCCTCTTCAGCATTTCCGCATAATCATTTTTGGAGGGCTCATATCCTAACCCAAAAGTATATGAGGTGACACGGCTTTGAATAGACGTAGGGATCCCTTGTTGGCGACGCCCTAGCCCCATGCCTGGAAAGAAACTCATCCTTCTCATGATTTCACCAACATGCAAGTTGCCATGGGGGTAAAAGTCCAAGGGTATTAATTCACCCTTTTCGAGCTCTTTCTCAATGCATTGGACATAGTCAAACCCAGATAGCGGTATCGCTGCTGATTCGGGTTGTATCTCACATATAGGCACACCTGCGAGTTTCAATTCATAGTCCCCTTGAAGCGTTACTATGGCTCCTTCATAAGGAAACTTCACCTTTTGATGGAGTGAAGATGGCACAGCCCCAGCAGGATGGATCCAAGGTCGGCCCAACAACAAGTTGAAACATGACGGCACATCCAACACTTGGAATTCTACCCTAAATTCAGTGGGTCCCATGATAAGAGGCAAAGTAACTACCCCTATTACTTCTCGGCGGGTGTTGTCATAAGCTCTTATGGTCTGCCCAGATGGCGTGAAATCAGTGGGTCCCAAACCCAAAACAGTGGCAGTTCGGAGAGGACATACATTCAGTGCGGACCCATTGTCGATAAGAACGGTGGGAACCCTCTTCCCCATAGTGTCAACGGTCACATAGAGAGCTTGAGAATGGCTCGGCCCGCTTTTAGGTAGGTCTACATCGGTGAACACGATGGTTGAGTTCTTGGGAGTTGGATTCACCAAATGTACCAATCCCTCGGGGGATGTGTCAACAGGCACTTGTATCTGATTCAACAGTTTCAACACGGTCTGTCTGTGTTTATGCGAGGCCATGAGCAAGCCCCAAATAGTAATGTTGGCATTGGTCTTCTTCAGCTGCCTAAGCACTTCATCTTTTTCTTCTTGCAAGCTAGGACGCCTCTGCCCTTCTAAATCTTCCAACGGATTTTCAGATTCTAGGTGGGGGGGCTTGAAATGACGACCCCCTCTGGTTATATGGTCCAACTCATCATCGCTAGCCCATATGTCATGGACTTCCTCGGAGTCATTCATCAAGTCATCCCATTCTATCATGTCGATGCTCTCCATCTCTGTCGGCAAGTCATCCCAACCTGAAGGGACTATCGGCTTATCTGATATCGGACTTGGGCTTGAGTACAGCACATAGTAATCATATTTCCCCGACGCTTCACCTAATAGGCCAACCTGAGGATCCCCTGCTTCATATCTTTCTTTCAGCTCTTGTTGGATAGATTTCTTTGACAACAACAAAACCTTTTGGTCAATGAGGTCTTGGATGATCTTCTTTAGTATAGAACAAGCCTCGGTGTCATGGCCGGGTGCACAATGGTATTGGCAATATTGGTGAGGGGTTGAGGGCCTTGGCTTTGGTGGAAGTGGCATGATAAGGCTGTTATTGCGGCAAATGGTGAAGAGACGGGTTAAGGTCATGGGGAGCGGAGTGTATTGTCTTATGGGATGGCGAGGGCGAGAGGATTCAACCCCAATGGCATTTATGGTGTTAGGTGGGGGTGTGTTGTTGTGTGATGGGAGAGGATTACGGGTGACATTTGGACGGGTTGGTGGTGAAATGACCTACTTGTCAATGAGGTCTTGGACTTGGTGGCGAAGGCGAATACAGCGATTGGTGGCATGGCCTTTGGATTGGTGGTACTTGCAGTACTCATTCTCATTGTAGCTCTTGGGTAAGGGATTTGGTGGAGGTCTTGGGTCGAGTGGCTTCAATAGGTCACGACTTATGAGCTTTTCAAGGACTCTTTCGAGTGGCATGAATAGGTCAGTGAATTGGCGAGGTGGGTTGACATCATTGAGAGAAAAGGGTTGGATTGGTTGAGTTATGGTGTTGACCTCGGCATTGTTCTTCCCAGTAAAGTTTGTCTTGCGACTCCTCACTTCCTCAGTCTTGATTGTCCCATCATTGATAGCATCTTCAACCTGCGTGCCAGCCCCAATGAGAGCTTTGAAATTTGGGAAATAGTGGGCAAATAGGTGCTTGTGATACACGGGCAGCAGGTTCTTAACCACTAACTGAATTTGGTCCTCCTCATTCGGCCTATCCGTCATTCTCGACGCCTTTTGTCTCCACCTTGTAATGTAAGCGGAGAAAGTTTCATGAGCCCCTTGCTTGGTAGTTTCTAGGTCCCTTCGAGTAACGTCCACCTCTGTGTTATACTTGTAGTGCTCTGAAAACTCATTGCATATGTCTTCCCAAGTCCGGGTTCTATTCTCATCCAAGGATAAGAACCATTTCAAAGCAGAAGTGGCCAAGGTTTCATGGAACATTTGAGCTAAAAGCTCGTCAGTAGCTCCTCGAGGGTGCATAGCTCGCACGTACATCTTCAAATGAGTCTTAGGGCAACCCGTCCCATCGAACTTTTCTAACTCCGGCATCTTGAATTGTAGTGGAATACGAGCCGTTGGAAACAGGGATAGAGTCCGCACATCGACCATGTCATCAGCCCTGCGAATCCCTTTTATGGTTCTCTCCAAAGCTTCTACCTTGCTAGCTAACACGGAATCACTGCTAGTACCTTTCCCCTTGGCTTCCCCTTCTAGGTTGGTGACCTCAGGTTTCGAGCTACTTTCCCCCCTTGTCTTGGTGTTCTCATTAGATTGAGGTCCCTCTTTGGTGCCAGCCCCATGAGGTATACCCGAGGAATGGGCCTTAGAGCCATTTTGTTCAAGATCCGCCATCTTCTGTTGGTTCTCTTGAGCCATTTTCAATGCGGTATTGGATGTCTCGGCGGTATGGTAAAGCTTGGCCATGATGGCTTTCAGGCAAGCCTCAAGGTCAAAGTGCCCCTCACTAGTTCTTTCGTCGGCCATGTCTGTCTGATGGGTAGACTCAACACTCACTAGACGCCCTTGTGGATTGCGGATCCAAGCCAGCACGTCTATGGATAGAAAAGTTTTAACCTTTAGCCTAAGGATCTGTCCTAAACCTCCATATTTTCCTTAATGAATTCGGTCTCTACACCATGTTCAATTAATTCATTCCTTTTATCCAATTACCTTTACAGGGGTCATGGATTAAGGGTATGTTTTAAAGAATAGGGCATAGAGTCCTTCAATTAGGTTTAATTAATCCCCTAGGACTAGCACATCACAAACATAGCTTTACATCCTATTTCCTTAATTTATTCCTCCTAACCCATGGCCTTAACGAAGGCTAGGGTTTAAAGGTCTATATTAAGGGCATAAGATATAAAGCCTCACACCACAAACACGGCATAGCATCATTACAAACAATTGTGGGTGCATAAAGGTGAGACCGTAGTGTCCTACAAGTCTGTCTATATGGACTAATGATAAGGGTAGGCTAGGGTCCTTCACTTGCTTGAGCAATCCTTATACCTAACCACATGTGGCATCAGGAACGCCGCGTGGGTCCAGCAGTACGTGATTAACTCATTTAATATACCCAAGGGCAAGCCCAAGGGTACTAGGCAAGAGAGGTTGATAGCTTTCGCCCCAACACATGGAATCAGGAAAACCAAGGTTGAGACTAGGCCGATCGTTGGCAAGGATACATCGAGGGACATCGATCCTAACATGCAAGAGTTTGCGCACACAATGCAATAAATGAAAGCACACAATCAAGCGGATGCAATGTGATTGATTTTAATTAAACATAAGAAATTAACCTAGCCCATTTAAACTTTATAGAGCCTAGCCCACAAATCCCCAGTGGAGTCGCCAAACTGTGAACCCCGGAAATTGGGCCCACAAGGGATTGAAAGAAAATGGGTTTGAAAAAGAAAAAGGAAAGGAGTCGCCACCTTATTTTTTAAAGGAAACAAGGAAAACCCTAAAAATCAGGTTGTTTTAGGAAAACAATTTGAATGACTCCATAAAAAAAGGAAAGGCAAAAACCAATCTTTTGAAAACCAAAGAAATCGGGGATTCGGAGGCTAAGTTATGACATGGGAAGGTTCTAGGCAAAGCCTATAGGCACCCATGTCACCCTTTCGGTCTCTCAGTTCATTTGGGCTAAATTAAGATCTTTCCATACAAAAATCAGCAAGTATATCATCACAAGAATTGCATGCATATCATATATTTCATTCATCCATCCATGCATAATAAGCACATAAAAACAGAAAAAGAAAAAGAAGAAAAGAAAACAAAAATAAACCTAGGATGCTTGGATCCTAGAACGGACTTGAGCCTCACGAAGAGCGCCTACGTACCATGCAGCGAAATACATGGATCAAAGTCCACGTAGTTCGATTAGAACTAAGGTTAAATCCTAATACAAACCTATGGTAAAAACCCTAGGTTTCCTTATTTGATCAAAAGAGAATTGATAGAAAGTTTGATTTTAGGAAAGAAATCCACAAAATGGAAACTTTAATAAAAACCAGAATTTTGTTGGTTAAGGAAACCTCTAATTAAACCATAGGATCATATTAAAAATTAACCCTAGATAGGGAGAAGAGAATGAGTTAAGAAGAAAGGTGAATTGGGGCACCTTCACACCCACTTACCTGAGCGCAATTAGCTCCAAGCATTTAGCCATTTCAGACATAAGCAACCCTATTTGCCATAGGACAAATACCACACCTATTTGCACCCTTACAAGTGCTCAAAACCATGCAAAAACACTAACATGCAAATCTGGACAGAATAGTATTATGGCCTAAAATCATCCACTAAGCATGCCAATAGCAAAAACAGCGAACAATAATAAGTCCTAACATATTCCTAGAACCATATCATGCATAAAAACCCTAAAACATACTAACATGCATGCAAAACTATCATGTTTACTCCATATGAAAAACATATACAGCAAACACGAAGAAAAACCAAATAAAAAAGTCTACTTTATCATGCTATATGAAAACAAACACAAAACAATGACTCTAAAACCCTAAACTCACAAATATGCTTAAAAACTCACAAGACATACTTTAATCATGCTAAAACCAAACTAAACAGAAATTAAATCATGCATATTAACTAACTAAAGCAATATAACATGATGAAAATCCTAACTCTAACATGCAATGACACTAATCCTAGCACAAGGACAAATAGGAGCACAAGAATCATAACTATGCATTAAAAACCTAAAGGACAGCCCTAAAGCATGCTAAACAGTAGATAAAAAATAGATATTCCATGTATATTAACTAGCTAGAGTGTTAATACATGATAAAAAAGTTACCTTTAACATGCAATAAGCCTAACCCATATGAAAACCTAGTTTAAGCTTGAATAGAGAAGGAGAATACCTTAGGAAGGGCCTTCCTTTGTGTTTGTAATTGTTCGTGGCTCCTCAGGTCTTTAGAGTGAATCAAACCAACACGAATCCTCCTCTTTGTCAAAGTGGTATCACAGCAAAGAGATCAAAACTCACTCAACTTTGAAAAGAAAATAGAAAACAAAAAGAGAACAAGAGAAAAGAAAAGTGATTTTCGTCACTTTGCAGCAGCAGCAACTTCAATCGCGTTTTTGGGTATGCAAATGTTGGATTTGGACAAAGCTTGTGAAATAAAAAGTTTTAGAGAATTGAATTATCTTTCTAACAAGACCAATTTCATCAAATTCTGACTTCGGATGAAAAAGTTATGATTAAAATACAACTGCTGGTTTTCAGAAAATCTGCTGCTGAATTATGACGAATTTCACTCCCTCCAAACCCTCTTCTCCTCTCCCTTGTTTAAAGACATTAAGAGAGTATTTATAGCTGAAATCTGGAGTTTCCCTTTCCTTCCTGGACTAGGTTTCCTTGGAGAATAATCAAAAGGTATTTTATAATGATAAAAGACTTCTAATCTGAATAGGAAAAGGAAATTGTCTTTTATAAAAATTGGAGACTGACCGCTAACACGCATGCACATGTATCGTATGTGCGTACACACACTCATCACATACGTACACGTGTTAGTGTCATGATAAAAATGGCTAATTTAATAAAATAATTTTCTTTTCATTTTAACCAAAAATCTCATGCTGTGATTCGCACTAATTCTTCAAGGATAATCCGTAAATAACCACACTAAACTCATCATCAGGCCATATCAAAATTGAACTTCATGAAACACTTTTGAGGGTAAAATGATGACTAATGAAAGTCAATTTGAAAAGATTTGGTTGGTAATTGTGAGTCAATTAGAGCTAACCCAAGGAAGGGTCAATTAACCAACTTGAACTACATCGAGCCATTTTAATCCCGAGCCATTGACTTACCAAATTGAACCTAGAAATATCTCTTATGCATCCATATGAACTCCAATTGACAATTTGGAGATCATTTCAAGGTCAAATGAAAAGTTTGGGACTTAAAAGACGATTATGCCCCTCAAGTCACAAAAGCTCTTATTATCCCTCAAGATCAACTCCAATTTGAACCAAAATTCATATCCATTGTCCTTATGACTCTAGAAAACTAATGCAAGTGACTAGACTCAAAAACAAAACAAAAACATGCATGAAATGATGAGCCCTAGTAAGGTGGTGCAAAAATGGGGTGTGACACTCGGCGGTATGGTCAAGCTTGGTCATGATGGCTTTCAGGCAAGCCTCAAGGTCAAAGTGCCCCTCACTAGTTCTTTCGTCGGCCATGTCTGTCTGATGGGTAGACTCAACACTCACTAGACGCCCTTGTGGATTGCGGATCCAAGCCAGCACGTCTATGGATAGAAAAGTTTTAACCTTTAGCCTAAGGATCTGTCCTAAACCTCCATATTTTCCTTAATGAATTCGGTCTCTACACCATGTTCAATTAATTCATTCCTTTTATCCAATTACCTTTACAGGGGTCATGGATTAAGGGTATGTTTTAAAGAATAGGGCATAGAGTCCTTCAATTAGGTTTAATTAATCCCCTAGGACTAGCACATCACAAACATAGCTTTACATCCTATTTCCTTAATTTATTCCTCCTAAACCATGGCCTTAACGAAGGCTAGGGTTTAAAGGTCTATATTAAGGGCATAAGATATAAAGCCTCACACCACAAACACGGCATAGCATCATTACAAACAATTGTGGGTGCATAAAGGTGAGATCGTAGTGTCCTACAAGTCTGTCTATATGGACTAATGATAAGGGTAGGCTAGGGTCCTTCACTTGCTTGAGCAATCCTTATACCTAACCACATGTGGCATCAGGAACGCCGCGTGGGTCCAGCAGTACGTGATTAACTCATTTAATATACGCAAGGGCAAGCCCAAGGGTACTAGGCAAGAGAGGTTGATAGCTTTCGCCCCAACACATAGAATCAGGAAAACCAAGGTTGAGACTAGGCCGATCGTTGGCAAGGATACATCGAGGGACATCGATCCTAACATGCAAGAGTTTGCGCACATAATGCAATAAATGAAAGCACACAATCAAGCGGATGCAATGTGATTGATTTTAATTAAACATAAGAAATTAACCTAGCCCATTTAAACTTTATAGAGTCTAGCCCACAAATCCCCAGTGGAGTCGCCAAACTGTGAACCCCGGGAATTGGGCCCACGAGGGATTGAAAAGAAAGTGGGTTTGAAAAAGAAAAAGGAAAAGGAGTCGCCACCTTATTTTTTAAAGGAAACAAGGAAAACCCTAAAAACCAATTTTGCTTTAAGAAAACAAAAGAATGACTCCATGTTTAAAAAGGAAAGGCAAAAATAGTCTTTTGGAAACCAAAGAAATCGGGGATTCGGAGGCTAAGTTATGACATGGGAAGGTTCTAGGCAAAGCCTATAGGCACCCATGTCACCCTTTCGGTCTCTCAGTTCATTTGGGCTAAATTAAGATCTTTCCCATACAAAAATCAGCAAGTATATCATCACAAGAATTGCATGCATATCATATATTTCATTCATCCATCCATGCATAATAAGCAAAAAAAACAGAAAATAAAGAAAAACAAAACAAAACAAAAATAAACCTAGGATGCTTGGATCCTAGAACGGACTTGAGCCTCACGAAGAGCGCCTACGTACCATGCAACGAAATACATGGATCAAAGTCCACGTAGTTCGATTAGAATTAGGGTTAAGACCTAATATAAACCTATGGTTAAAACCCTAGGTTTCCTTATTTGATCAAAAGAGTTGAATTTGATAGAAAGTTTGATTTTAGGAAAGAAATCCACAAAATGGAAACTTTAATAAAAACCAGAATTTTGTTGGTTAAGGAAACCTCTAATTAAACCATAGGACTTGTATTAAAAATTAACCCTAGATAGGGAGAAGAGAATGAGTTAAGAAGAAAGGTGAATTGGGGCACCTTCACACCCACTTACCTGAGCGCAATTAGCTCCAAGCATTTAGCCATTTCAGACATAAGCAGCCCTATTTGCCATAGGACAAATACCACACCTATTTGCACCCTTACAAGTGCTCAAAACCATGCAAAAACACTAACATGCAAATCTGGACAGAATAGTATTATGGCCTAAAAATCATCCACTAAGCATGCTAACAGCAACACAGCGAACAATAATAAGTCCTAACATATTCCTAGAACCATATCATGCATAAAAACCCTAAAACATACTAACATGCATGCAAAACTATCATGTTTACTCCATATGAAAAACATATACAGCAAACACGAAGAAAAACCAAATAAAAAAGTCTACTTTATCATGCTATATGAAAACAAACACGAAACAATGACTCTAAAACCCTAAACTCACAAATATGCTTAAAAACATACAAAACATACTTTAATCATGCTAAAACCAAACTAAACAGAAATTAAATCATGCATATTAACTAACTAAAGCAATATAACATGATGAAAATCCTAACTCTAACATGCAATGACACTAATCCTAGCACAAGGACAAACAGGAGCACAAGAATCATAACTATGCATTAAAAACCTAAAGGACAGCCCTAAAGCATGCTAAACAGTAGATAAAAAATAGATATTCCATGTATATTAACTAGCTAGAGTGTTAATATATGATAAAAAAGTCACCTTTAACATGCAATAAGCCTAACCCATATGAGAACCTAGTTTAAGCTTGAATAGAGAAGGAGAATACCTTAGGAAGTGGCTCCCCTTGTGTTTGTAATTGTTCGTGGCTCCTCAGGTCTTTAGAGTGAATCAAACCAACACGAATCCTCCTCTTTGTCAAAGTGGTATCACAGCAAAGAGATCAAAACTCACTCAACTTTGAAAAGAAATAGAAAACAAAAAGAGGACAAGAGAAAAGAAAAAGTGATTCTCGTCACTTTGCAGCAGCAGCAACTTCAATCGCGTTTTTGGGTATGAAAACGTTGGATTTGGACAAAGCTTGTGAAATACAAAGTTGTAGAGAATTGAATTATCTTTCTAACAAGACCAATTTCATCAAATTCTGACTTCGGATGAAAACGTTATGATTAAAATACGACTGCTGGTTTTCAGAAAATCTGCTGCTGAATTATGACGAATTTCACTCCCTCCAAACCCTCTTCTCTTCCCCCTTGTTTAAAGACATTAAGAGAGTATTTATAGATGAAATCTGGAGTTTCCCTTTCCTTCCTGGACTAGGTTTCTTTGGAGAATAATCAAAAGGTATTTTATAATGATAAAAGACTTCTAATCTGAATAGGAAAAGGAAATTGTCTTTTATAAAAATTGGGAGACTGACCGCTAACACGCATGCACATGTATCGTATGTGCGTACACACACTCATCACATACGTACACGTGTTAGTGTCATGATAAAAATGGCTAATTTAATAAAATAATTTTCTTTTCATTTTAACCAAAAATCTCATGCTGTGATTCGCACTAATTCTTCAAGGATAATCCGTAAATAACCACACTAAACTCATCATCAGGGCCACGGGACTTAAGATGAACTTCATGAAACACTTTTGAGGGTAAAATGATGACTAATGACAGTCAATTTGAAAAGATTTGGTTGGTAATTGTGAGTCAATTAGAGCTAACCCAAAGAAGGGTCAATTAACCAACTTGAACTACATCGAGCCATTTTAATCCCGAGCCATTGACTTACCAAATTGACACTAAAAATACCTCTTATGCATTCATATGAACTCCAATTGACAATTTGGAGATCATTCCAAGGTCAAATGAAAAGTTTGGGACTTAAAAGACGATTATGCCCCTTAAGTCACAAAAGCTCTTATTATCCCTCAAGATCAACTCCAATTTGAACCAAAATTCATATCCATTGTCCTTGTGACTCTAGAAAACTAATGCAAGTGACTAGACTCAAAAACAAAACAAAAGCATGCATGAAATGATGAGCCCTAGTAAGGTGGTGCAAAAATGGGGTGTGACACCAACTCATTTCAAGCATTGACCATTGCTTATATACATTTTATCTTGAGCATTGACCCTTGCTCGTATGACTTTCTCAGTGAGTATTGAATCCTACTCATTTTAAGCAATGACCCTTACTCGTAAGCTTTTCTTTGTGAGTATTGATCTTTACTCATAGCAAGCATTGACCCTTGCTTGTGTGTTTTTAAGTATTGACTTCTATTCATGGGATTTCTTTTTAGATTTTCAGTATGGATATTGACTTTTATCCATCATGGGTTCTCGTTTGAGTAATGACTCTTACCCATACGATGTTTTATTGGCTTTCCTGAGTATCGACCTATACTAATATATACTCATCCTAAGTATTGACCCATACTTACCCTGAATATTGTCGCATATTCATCTTGAGTATTGACCCATACTCACCCTATGTATTGACCCATACTCATTCTAATCATTAAAGCATATTTTTCCCCCGAGTATTGACGGGTACTCACCCCAAGTGTTGACCTTCACTATGATTCCTTTTGAGTATTGATGGGTACTCACTCCGAGTGTTGACCTCCACTCATATTTATTCCCACTCCTTTCGAGTATTGACTGTTACTCATCCTGAGTGTTGACTTTCACTCCCAATACTGATCTTTATTCTCCTCGAGTATTGACTTGTACTCATCCTAGGTGTTGACCTTCACTTAGAGTTGCATCTACTTGTCCTAGGTATTGACCTTTACCTAGACATTGACTTCTAATTGCTTAAGATATGTGATGAATTCCATAGGATGATGGAGTTCTCCATTTGAATTTGATGCAATTACTCTCCCAAGCAAAATTGGGATGTTCTTTTATCATTGGTTCGCAAGTGAAACTTGCTGCACCGATGAGGGGCTTCTGTCACACCCCATTTTTGCACCACCTTACTAGGGTTCGTCATTCCATGCATGTTTTTGTTTTGTTTTTGAGTCTAGTTACTTGCATTAGCCTTCTAGAATCACAAGAATAATGAATATGAATTTTGGTTCAATTTGGAGTTGATCTTGAGAGATAATAAGAGCTTCTGTGACTTGAGGGGCATAATCGTCTTTTGGGTCACAAACTTTTCATTTGACCTTGAGATGATCTCCGAATTGTCAATTGGAGTTCATGTGGTTGCATTTGAGGTATTTATGGGTTCAATTCGATGAATTGATGGTTCGGGATTAGAATGGCTCAACAAGGCTCAGGTTGGTTAAGAGACCTATTTCGGGTTAGCTCGAATTGGCTCATGATTTTCACTCTATGACTACTCATTTGACCTTGATTAGTCTTAATTTCATCCCCCAATGTGTTTAGGGAGGTTGAATTTCGAATTGGAAAGCATTCGGTGCAACCCTATGTGCATACCTAAGCTAAGCGATGGTGAGGCATAGCGGTTAACCACCTTTGTAGGACCCAACCATGCAGCCATGGCTAGGGTTTCTTGCCCTCAAGTGACTCAAATTACATTCCCCTTCGAAACACAGTCGTTTTGGCTTTCGTTTCGTCAAAATCGGAGTTGATTTGAGCCCTAAAACACATTTGGAAGCCGAAAGGGTAAAAAATGGGCATAAGCTGACAGGGCCTCGGGTGACCACCCAGGCCTGGGCGGCTAGCCGCCCAGCCCCAGGTGGTCAACCGAGCCACTTTCCTTTTTTGAGTCTTAACGCGGCTCCCATCCTATTTTCTCGGATTTGCTCGCCTCCAGCCGCTATTTAACCCTATTTTAAGCCCTATTTGACCTACTTGAGCCCCAAGGGAACCTCTAAGAGCCCTTGGATCAATACCTAGGGTTTTAATCCCAACCATTGAGGGTTTTCCCTTAAACCCTATAAATACCCCCTATACTTCAACAATAGGGGAGGCAATTTTCTGAAGTGAGAGGCATGTGTGAGACTTGGAGGCTATGACAGCAATCCTTAGGGTAGTTTAACCTAAATTTTAAGTGAGAAAGTGAGAGAGAGAGCTTGAAGGAAGGCTGGAGTTTGGCTTGAAGGCTTGAAGGAAGGAATTCCCAGCAGCACATAAAGGAAGGAGGACTCTCTACAGCAGCAAAAGGATACTTCACCATAGGTATACCCCCCTTCCTCATCTTCTCTCTTTTAAAGTTAGGGTTTTGCATAGAATAGGATGATTTCATGTTAAAGTGTATGTCTTTATCATGTCTTATTGCTTCTATTAGCTAGTATGCATGTCTAGGATGATATTCATGGGCTGTTTAGTATGCTAGGCTGTTATTCCATGTGATTTACTGCATGTTTGGGATTCTAGGGTTTCCTTAGTGCTGAAATTGGTTTTCTGCATGAAATAACTCTTTTGCATATTAAAGTTCGTGTCTTTATCATGTCTTGTTGCTTCTTTTAGCTAGTATGCATGTTTAGGATGATATTCATGATCTGTTTAGCGTGCTAGAGTGTTTTTCATGAGATTTACTGCATGTTTGAGATTCTAGGGTCTCTCTTGTGCTGAAATTGAGTTTATGCTTAGAATAGAATTATTTCGTGTGAAAGCCTATGTCTTTATCATGTGTGGATCATTCTATTGGTTAATATGCATGGATTAAATGCTGTTCACATTCTGTTTTGCATGGTTTAGAGTGATTTCATGGGATTTTATGCACTAGTGTGATTCTAGGGTTTCATTCATCCTTGTGTTAGGAGAGTTGCATGTAGCTTAGGATTTTTCTTTGCTTTTCTTCATAGTTGCTGCATATGTGTTGCATATTAGATAAATATGACATTTTTGCATCTTTGGTAGTTGGTTTTAGGGTTTTTGCATGTCATTGCATAAAGGGCTGAATTAGGGTTTTAGTTAGCTTATGATTCATGTTGTTTGCATGACTTGGGGTTGATTTTAAGCCTTATTTCAATTCTGTCCAGATTTGTCCATTGTTCTTATCGCCATATTTTGAGCATGTGTTAGCCTATGTTTAAGCATGATAATTGCTTGATTAGGACCTAGCTTGGTTGGTTGATATTCTTGGTATGTTTTGCATGCAAATTGCAGGTGCTTGACAGGTACAACAGGTGCAACTACCCCACCGATGTGGGGTGGTTATTTTGGTTATTGCAAGATGAAATCTTGCAAATAAGATAATTACCTTATGCAATAGGGTGGTTATTTTGACAGGTTGCTTTTGCTTAAAGGTAAGTAGGGTATGAGGGTGCCCCAATTCACCCTTCTTTCCTTTCCTTGAAACTTTCCCTTTCTCCCTCCTAGGGTTATTCCTTAATAGGGGGGTATGGTAGACTCTATAGTTTCCATTCATAAAAATACCTTTTAAATCAAAGTTTCCATCTTTATCAAATTCCATATTTACTAAAGATCTTTTGAGAATCATTTATTTTTAGAAACTTATCATGTTTTTCTTGAAAGGAAATTTAGGGTTTACCATAGGCCTCCGTTAGGTTATAACCCTATTCCCTTTCGAACTACGTGGACTTTGATCCATGTATTTCCATACATGGTACGTAGGCGCTCTTCGTGAGGTTCAAGTCTGCCCTAGGATACTAAGTATCCTAGGTTTTCCTTCCCCTCTTTCTTTTTTTTTTTTTTTTTTTTTTCCTGTTTTTCTTTGATTTAATTGCTTATATGGATGAATGAATGGATGATATGCATGCTGTCTTGTGATGATAATTGTTAATTGATGTGTGTTAAAGACTTTGATTTAGCCCAATTAAATTAAGAGACCGTTTAGGGCGATATGGGTGCCTATAGGCTTTGCCTAGAACCTTCCCATATCGTAACTTAGCCTCCGAATCCACCATCTTTGGTTTCCAAAAGACTTTTTTCCTTATCATTTTTAAACATGGAGTCAATCTTTTGTTTCCTAAAACAAAACTGCTTTTTTAGGGTTTTCCTTGTTTCCTTTAAAAAATAAGGTGGCGACTCCTTTCCTTTTCCAAACCCCCCCTCGTGGACCGTGATTTCCCCAGGTTCATAGACTGGCGACTTTTAAATCCTTGTGGGCCACCTTTTTAGGGTTCACAGTTTGGCGACCCCACTGGGGATTTGTGGGCTAGACTCTATAAAGTTTAATTGGGCTAAATTAATTTCTTTTTTTTAAATTAAAATCAATCACATTGCATCCGCTTGATTGTGTGCTTTCATTTATTGCATTGTGTGCGCAAATTCTTGCATGTTAGGATCGATGTCCCTCGATGTATCCTTGCCACTGACGGGCCTAGCCTCAACCTTGGTTTTCCTGATTCCATGTGTTGGGGTGAAAGCTCTCAACCTCTCTTGCCAAGTACCCTTAGGCTTGCCCTTGGGTATATGAAATGAGTTAATCACGTACTGCTGGACCCACGCGGCGTTCCTGATGCCACATGTGGTTAGGTATAAAGATTGCTCAAGCAAGTGAAGGACCCCAGCCTACCCTTATCATTAGTCCATATAGACAGACTTGTAGGGCACTATGGTCTCACCTTTATGCACCCACACTTGATTGTAATGATATCATGCCGTGCTTGTGTTGTGTTGCTATGCTCATAAGTTGTGTTCTAGGCTTAGGTTTATTTTAACCATGTGTAGTGATTGACACTTGATATATGGTCACACCTACGTACCCTTAGTAAGTACATCCACCCTTCACCCAAGGAGCTCCCAAAAGGAAGGATGGACTAATTAAAGGTATGTGAGCTAAGATCATTTAATCATGGGCTTTTAAGTAAACCAATAGGGGCTTGTTTGGAATGAAGTGTTTAATTAAGGGTTAAGAAGTAGGGGCTTATTCATCTTTATGTCTTTAGTATGTCACCTCACCTTCCGTCTTAAGGACACTTTTGAGGATGAGGTGTCTAACTAAGGAGATATACTGTTTAAACCTAGCTCATAGTTTGCCTACACTTGGGGGAAAGTGACTCTTGATGGTTTTGTGATGGTTAATGGTTAGAACCTAAGACTAAGCGACTCACCTCCATGTCCTTAGTACGTCACTTCACACTTCAAGGTACCCTTGAAGATGAGATGTCTAACTAAGGGGATGCTTTATAAGATCACACTTACCAATTTAGCGCAATCATGGAAATATTGTTAAAATGTTTTGGTCATAGCCTAAAAAGGGAATTTTGTTCTTGAAGGAGGGCAGGATTAAACCTGTGATATCTTCTAGAGGTTAAAGATTAGAGTGGAACCCATTATCACTTTCATGGCTAGAGTTGGCAATACGACATTGGAAGAAATTAGGGGAATGCTTTGTGAGATCATGCAAAAGTTGAATGATATCTTGGCGATTGTTTAAGTTGTTCCTAAAGCCCAATCCGAGTCTATGAATCATCATGAGTCTAATTCAGGGGCTACCAAGTCCAAGAGATACAACAGAGCAAATTTGAAAGCCCAAACTGTAAGGAAAGAGCCTCGCCAATTTACCGAACTATACATGCCATTGAACCATGCTTTTTCGAGAGTAGCGATTTTGAGCTTATTGTCACCTCTTGATCCAAAACCCCTTCCTAATCCTTTGCCTCGTCGGTTTAAGGAAAATGAATATTGTGCTTTTCATCAGAGTAGGGGACATGACACCAATCATTGTTATAGACTACGATATGAGATCCAAGACCTCATTGACCGTGGAGTAATCAATTTTTCCACACCAACCAATAATCCAAATATTCTTCAAAGCTCTTCCATGAACCCATTTTTGGCCACCGTAAACCCAATCTCTCTAGCCCAGCCATATGCCAATCCACCGAGATCCCTTGCCGCAATTAAGCAAGAATTTCCAATTCATGGTCCATATCATTCAGAGGATACTCAAACTCTTGCTAGCATGGGGGTTCTTGATTTTGAGGGACTTTATGAGGCTCAAGGAACCTTTGACACTCATGGGGATTTGGATAATGTTGGCAGCACAAGTCAGGATGAAGAATAAGAATGTTTAATTCACAAGGAAAGGATACTGATGCCTTGAGGTTGTTGGGAAAGATAATAAGTTTTTCCTTAGTGCTTACTGCTACACTAATTCTATCATGACTATCCGTGATAAGGAGTTTAAGTTTTTTTTTGTTTGTTTTCTAGTTAGTTAATTGTTGTTGATCTTCGAGTCAAATGTCCTTTGAAGTTTTGAGTCTTTTGAGTCCTAGTCATTGTCAATGTGTTCTCCTTCATTCCTTCAATAAAAAGTTCGATTTCAATAATTCCATTGTATCTCTATTTCTCTTCTCTTTAATTAATTGACAATCAAACTGGCATGAAAATATTTCCTAAGAAGCTTGAAAGCTCTTCCCACTAAAGAGCAAACATAATGAATGATGAATGAACTGCAATTGATTAACTTGGAAATAATGAGAAGTCCAAAATGGTAAACATAGGGGCCACCCGCCCACTACACTACATGAAGACCTAGGCCAAGCAGCTTGAGAAGATCTTGAAACCCTTGTAAAAAGCAATTCAGAGATCAAAAGAAGAAATCAATTAGCATGGTGAGCTTTTGGAGATGTTTATTTCCCTCTCCCTAAAAAAAAAAGTCAAAAGAAAAAATTGTGAAAAGAAAAAAAAGAAAGAAAAGAGCACAAAAAAGAAAAAAGTACACAAAAAAAGGGAAGGGATTAACATACATCCAAAAGCATTTAGAAGGAAAATCGATCAGAAGAAAGCCTTGTGTTCAAAGAGGACTACTACCTATGTTCGTGACCCGCGGGAAAAGTTCAAGCCAAATGAGGGTGGTCCCTATGTGGTTATGTGTAGAGCCTAGGCCCGCTAGGTTGAAAACCTGAAAAGGCGACCTAGGCAAAAGTTAGGGCTTTTGAAAAAAAAAATGATGAAAAAAAATAGAATGCCCTGAACTACGAGGACCTGATTCTCTACAAAAAAAGAAATGTTAGTTTGGTTAATGTCTTTTGAAGATCAAAGTGGAGATACGTAGGCAACCCATAAAGTTACTTTGGGTGCGGTCCAATTCATTGAAAAAAAACAAAAAAAAAAACAAAAAAGAGGAAGAAAGAAAGGGGCTTTGCATATAACCAACCATTGAAGGCAATTCTTTGTCAATAAGTCAAAAGGAAACAGTCTCATTCATCAAATTAGTGAGCTAAAATACTACATGCCACCGGGAAAGTTAACTTGATTATTTTTCTTGTTCTTGTTTGGTTTGAGTCCTTCGGATGTCCCTCCACTTTCCTCCTTTGCCTCTCTTGAGTCTTGTGTATTTCTAGTGGTCATAGACCTCGTCCTTTGAAAGTATTCAGTCATAATGATTCATTTGTGGGTTCCATCAAATTCTATATCTTCTTACCTTTTGACTTGGACTCTTATCATGGATTTAATGATGGAAAAGGGGTAGCAGTGACCATTATGAAACGATTTGCCTTAGTTGTAGTCATGTGATTTCGTGAGATTGGGGCTGATTTATTTTGCTCAATTGAAAAATGTGAATGTGCTATGAACCCAGGGGTTGATTATGCTTGTTGAAGAAGAATTTGAATGAATGCTAGGGCTGGTCTATCTTGTTCAGAGAACTTAAATGAATTGGTGAAGAGAATGGGCTGGGGCTTCATGAGTTGAATTTCTTTGCGCTAATGAGAAAACAAAGAAAAAGAAAAAAAAAAAAAAAAAAAAAGAAGAGCCCGCTAGGTTGAAAGCCTGAAAAGGTGGCCTAGGCAAAAATTAGGGCAACCCGCTAGGTTGAAAACCCGTAAGGGCAATCTAGGCAAAAGTTAGGGTTTTGAAAAAAAAGTGAAGAAAGAAGAAGAGAAGAAGAGGTGATTCCACTCCATTCCTATACCTTGAAAAAGAATTCATGGGTTTGATCCAATCCTCCTAAATTGCATTGTTTCCTAAGAAGACTCGACCACCATTTTATAAACAAAGAAAAATGCTTTCGAAAATTCCATGATTGTGCTAAGTATGTAAAGAGGTCTTTAAGGAAAAAGAATGATAGGTTTGCAAAGCCATTTCTAGATAATCTTTCTGTGCATGAACTTGTGCTCATAAATCTGTGTGAATCAATTTTACTTGAGTTGATTGATTAGTTGATGTGTGCATTAGTAATATGCAGTGTTTATTGTGTTTTAGAGGTCCATTTTCCCATGACCATATTTGCTTGAGTATTCGCCATTAGGTTACACCCAAGTAGCCATGTGAGTGATATTTGTTTTCTTCATGTGGTGTTGGCTTTGTCCTCATACCAATCTTGTCTTATGAGTAGTGACTCCTACTTAACTAATGTTTCGTTCTACCCTATGAGTATTTACCTATACTTTTTTCTCTTTAGCATTGACCTTTGCTCTTTTGGAATATTGACTATTATTCATCCTGAGTGTTGACCTTCACTCATTTAGAGTATTCACCCATACTCCCCTCTCGAGCATTGACCTTTGTTCGTTCTATAATATTGATTCTTATCCATCATAAGTATTGATTCCAAACCCCTTCGGCATGTCTCCTCTATTCATATATTATTGTTTTAGGTATTGAATTCTACCTATGCAATCTCTCAGCATTCTTTGAGTATTGACCCCTACTCATCACCAACAGTGACTTTTGTTCATATAGTTTTCTCTGTGAGTATTGACTCCTACTCATTTCAAGCATTGACCTTTACTTATATACATTTTATCTTGAGCATTGACCCTTGCTCGAATAATTTTCTCTGTGAGTACTGAATCCTACTCATTTCAAACATTGACCTTTACTTATATACATTTTATCTTGAGCATTGACCCTTGCTCGAATGATTTTCTCTGTGAGTATTGAATCCTACTCATATCAAGCATTGACCTTTGCTTATATACATTTTATCTTGAGCATTGACCCTTGCTCGAATGATTTTCTCTGTGAGTATTGAATCCTACTCATTTCAAGCATTGACCTTTGCTTATATACATTTTACCTTGAGCATTGACCCTTGCTCGAATGATTTTCTCTGTGAGTATTGAATCCTACTCATTTCAAGCATTGACCTTTGCTTATATACATTTTATCTTGAGCATTAACCCTTGCTCGAGTGATTTTCTCTGTGAGTATTGAATCCTACTCATTTCAAGCATTGACCATTGCTTATATACATTTTATCTTGAGCATTGACCCTTGCTCGTATGACTTTCTCTGTGAGTATTGAATCCTACTCATTTTAAGCAATGACCCTTATTCGTAAGCTTTTCTTTGTGAGTATTGATCTTTACTCATAGCAAGCATTGACCCTTGCTTGTGTGTTTTTAAGTATTGACTTCTATTCATGGGATTTCTTTTTAGATTTTCAGTATGGATATTGACTTTTATCCATCATGGGTTCTCGTTTGAGTAATGACTCTTACCCATACGATGTCTTATTGGCTCTCCTGAGTATTGACCTATACTAACATATACTCATCCTAAGTATTGACCCATACTTACCCTGAATATTGTCGCATATTCATCTTGAGTATTGACCCATACTCACCCTATGTATTGACCCATACTCATTCTAATCATTAAAGCATATTTGTCCCCCGAGTATTGACGGGTACTCATCCCAAGTGTTGACCTTCACTATGATTCCTTTTGAGTATTGATGGGTACTCACTCCGAGTGTTGACCTCCACTCATATTTATCCCTACTCCTTTCGAGTATTGACTGTTACTTATCCTGAGTGTTGACTTTCACTCCCAATACTGATCTTTATTCTCTTCGAGTATTGACTTGTACTCATCCTAGGTGTTGACCTTCACTTAGAGTTGCATCTACTTGTCCTAGGTATTGACCTTTACCTAGACATTGACTTCTAATTGCTTAAGATATGTGATGAATTCCATAGGATGATGGAGTTCTCCATTTGAATTTGATGCAATTACTCTCCCAAGCAAAAATGGGATGTTCTTTTATCATTGGTTCGCAAGTGAAACTTGCTGCACCAATGAGGGGCTTCTGTCACACCCCATTTTTGCACCACCTTACTAGGGTTCGTCATTCCATGCATGTTTTTGTTTTGTTTTTGAGTCTAGTTACTTGCATTAGCCTTCTAGAATCACAAGAATAGTGGATATGAATTTTGGTTCAATTCGGAGTTGATCTGGAGGGATAATAAAAGCTTCTGTGACTTGAGGGGCATAATCGTCTTTTGGGTCACAAACTTTTCATTTGACCTTGAGATGATCTCCGAATTGTCAATTGGAGTTCATATGGTTGCATTTGAGGTATTTATGGGTTCAATTCGATGAATTGATGGTTCGGGATTAGAATGGCTCAACAAGGCTCAGGTTGGTTAAGAGACCTATTTCGGGTTAGCTCGAATTGGCTCATGATTTTCACTCTATAACTACTCATTTGACCTTGATTAGTCTTAATTTCATCCCCCAATGTGTTTAGGGAGGTTGAATTTCGAATTAGAAAGCATTCGGTGCGACCCTATGTGCATACCTAAGCTAAGCGATGGTGAGGCATAGCGGTTAACCACCTTTGTAGGACCCAACCATGCAGCCATGGCTAGGGTTTCTTGCCCTCAAGTGACTCAAATTACATTCCCCTTCGAAACACGGTCGTTTTGGCTTTCGTTTCGTCAAAATCGGAGTTGATTTGAGCCTTGAAACACATTTAGAGGCCGAAAGAGTAAAAAATGGGCATAAGCTGACAGGGCCTCGGGTGACCACCCAGGCCTGGGCGGCTAGCCGCCTGGGCCCAGGTGGCTAGCCGCCCAGCCCCAGGTGGTCACCCGAGCCACTTTCCTTTTTTGAGTCCTGACGTGGCTCCCATCCTATTTTCTCAGATTTGCTCTCCTCCAGCCGCCATTTAACCCTATTTTCAGCCCTATTTGACCTACTTGAGCCCCAAGGGAACCTCTAAGAGCCCTTGGATCAATACCTAGGGTTTTAATCCCAACCATTGAGGGTTTTCCCTTAAACCCTATAAATACCCCCTTATACTTCAACAATAGGGGAGGCAATTTTTTGAAGTGAGAGGCATGTGTGAGACTTGGAGGCTATGACAGCCATCCTTAGGGTAGTTTAACCTAAATTTTAAGTGAGAGAGTGAGAGAGAGAGCTTGAAGGAAGGCTGGAGTTTGGCTTGAAGGCTTGAAGGAAGGAATTCCCAGCAGCACATAAAGGAAGGAGGACTCTCTACAGTAGCAAAAGGACACTTTACCATAGGTATACCCCGCCTTCCTCATCTTCTCTCTTTTAAAGTTAGGGTTTTGCATAGAATAGGATGATTTCATGTTAAAGTGTATGTCTTTATCATGTCTTGTTGCTTCTATTAGCTAGTATGCATGTCTAGTATGATATTCATGGGCTGTTTAGTATGCTAGGCTGTTATTCCATGTGATTTACTGCATGTTTGGGATTCTAGGGTTTCCTTAGTGCTGAAATTGGTTTTTTGCATGAAATAACTCTTTTGCATATTAAAGTTCATGTCTTTATCATGTCTTGTTGCTTCTGTTAGCTAGTATGCATGTTTAGGATGATATTCATGGACTGTTTAGTGTACTAGAGTTTTTTTCATGAGATTTACTGCATGTTTGAGATTCTAGGGTCTCTCTTGTGCTGAAATTGAGTTTATGCTTAGAATAGAATTATTTCATGTGAAAGCCTATGTCTTTATCATGTGTGGATCATTCTATTGGTTAATATGCATGGATTAAATGCTGTTCACATTCTGTTTTGCATGGTTTAGAGTGATTTCATGGGATTTTATGCACTAGTGTGATTCTAGGGTTTCATTCATCCTTGTGTTAGGAGAGTTGCATGTAGCTTAGGATTTTTCTTTGCTTTTCTTCATAGTTGCTGCATATGTGTTGCACATTAGATAAATATGATATTTTTGCATCTTTGGTAGTTGGTTTTAGGGTTTTTGCATGTCATTGCATAAAGGGCTGAATTAGGGTTTTAGTTAGGTTATGATTCATGTTGTTTGCATGACTTGTGGTTGATTTTAAGCCTTATTTCAATTCTGTCCAGATTTGTCCATTGTTCTTATCGCCATATTTTGAGCATATGTTAGCCTATGTTTAAGCATGATAATTGCTTAATTAGGACCTAGCTTGGTTGGTTAGTATTCTTGGTATGTTTTGCATGCAAATTACAGGTGCTTGACAGGTACAACAGGTGCAACTACCCCACCAATGTGGGGTGGTTATTTTGGTTATTGCAAGATGAAATCTTGCAAATAAGATAATTACCTTATGCAATAGGGTGGTTATTTTGGTTTTTTTTTTTTTTTTTTTTCCTGTTTTTCTTTGATTTAATTGCTTATATGGATGAATAAATGGATGATATGCATGCTGTCTTGTGATAATAATTGTTAATTGATGTGTGTTAAAGACTTTGATTTAGCCCAATTAAATTAAGAGACCGCTTAGGGCGATATGGGTGCCTATAGGCTTTGCCTAGAACCTTCCCATATCGTAACTTAGCCTCCGAATCCACCATCTTTGGTTTCCAAAAGACTTTTTGCCTTACTATTTTTAAACATGGAGTCAATCTTTTGTTTCCTAAAACAAAACTGCTTTTTTAGGGTTTTCCTTGTTTCCTTTAAAAAATAAGGTGGCGACTCCTTTCCTTTTCCAAACCCCCCCTCGTGGGCCGCGATTTCTCCAGGTCCATAGACTGGCGACTTTTAAATCCTTGTGAGCCACCTTTTTAGGGTTCACAAAAGGTACGAACACCTTCAAACCCAAATGAAATCTCTTAGAACCGCTTGAAGTGAGCGAAACATTGGGAATTCAAATTTGAATTTCCCCCATCTATGCTGGTTTGAAGTGAGAGAAACATGATTTAACCGAAATATCTCTCCCACGAAATCAAATCCCCCAAAAAACGGTTACAGTTTTTTACTCTTCATATGGAAACTGGTTTTTCCATATCTGCTGTACAAATAATGTCGAAATGTCAATTAAAGGGTATATCTCGTATAAAAAAACACGGTTTTACCTTACCACAAATAACAATTTAAAAAAAGGAGTTATTAAATTACTAAATCTTAAGTAGGGTTTTTTGCTAAAGTCATATCCCTAATAGGGGTTATTGCTAATTTTCCCTTTTTTTTTTTACTTCCCCTTTCCAGTGAGAAGTTTCAACAAAATCCTAAGGCTTGCATACTTTTCAATGCTACCACCACTTCTTGTGTCCTCACGGCTCTTTATTTAAAAGCAACACACATCAACTTCTCCAATGACTTGAAGTCTAGCTATCTTCTAAACAGATCCTAGTCGATTACTCAGCCATGCATATACATGAAATGTACCCAACTAAAACAAATTACTTTCATCCAAAAACACACAAACATGCTTTCTTGGTACCTTTGCAATGAAAAACTGGTCTCTTGTATTGAAAATTTGTTCTGTAAATTTTTTAACACTAAGATATTTTCCAATGAAGTTGTATAGTATAAATAGTAGTAAATATAGGGAAGGATTCGTTAACACCTGGTGTAAGACTTTTTACTCTTACACCTCTCAATATCTTTTTGTGCGAATAATATATCATTAATCCAACTGTTAGATTATATACTCTACTTATACGCGTCATGCATGCCAAATTTTAAGTTAGTCAGAGATTAGGAACGTACTATATCATCCATAAAATGCCTTAAATTATAGTTTTATTTGTAAAAGAAATATAAGTTTATAAATTAAGTAAATGCTTCTTGATATATATCTGATTAACTTGAAATTAGGCATGGATGATGTGCATAATCGAGTAGAATATCTGATTCAACGATTGGTTTAGCCAAATATTATTCCTATAAAAAGATATTGAGAAGCATAAAAATAAAAAAGTTTTACATGCACCAGGTGTACATAAAACTTTTTACTCTAATTCAAGGTTATTAATTTGTGCTTTCAATACTATGTAAAGTTTCTTGAATTGTTTAATTGTGAATTGGACACCTAAACCGGCCCTTAATAATTCAATTTCGATCAATCAAATTGTTTAAGTGGTGACCAAGCTCAGCAATGTTTTTGGAATAAAGAGAATTGAATCAGAAAGTTAATAGCATATATTCAACTGAGTAGTAGCCCATTTTTATTTTATTTTATTTTATTTTATTTTTGATAAGCAACATTAATTTTGTTAATATTAAGATAAGAAAATAACCAAACAGCACACCTCAACACCCAAAAAACAACCAGAACTCCCAACAAAGCACCACAAAGAGAAACCCCAAAAAACAATAACACACTGGCACCTGGGGAGAACAAAGAAAGCTAACTAAGAAACCCAACAGAGAACACCCGGACAGCCATGAGACGAGGACAGCAACAGCTGACTAAATTGAAAAACCCCTAGAACAACTCCTCCCAACTGAGAAGAAGACAACAGCAGCTGCACACCCAAATATCAGCAGAGCACACCCAGAAACCTGAGACCAGCCAGCCCCGCAACCAACACAGCCAACCTAAAGAATCCAAAGCCCAAGCAACTGAACAAACCTGAGTCAGATAGCAACAAACTGCCACTAGAGCAAACACTAGCAGACCACAAAGACACCAATAACACACCCCGATAAGCGCCTAGCTTAGCAAACCCCAATAACAAAGATAGCCCGCTCAAACCTGCTCTTGCTTCTCGAATTGGACCCAATCCCTCGATTCCAATTCAGCAATCCTATTCAAAACATCATCTTCATTACCCAAACATCTAAGCCCTACCAAATTGGCCATTTAAGTAGTAGCCCATTTGAGGGTTAAATTAAATGCACATAGTGGGCACAACATATTGGTTGGTCCTCAATGAGGTTTTGCGATGCTGTAAGTAGCCCTATTAGTAGAGCTGGCTGTCCGTTGAAACCCCCTAGCTGGTTGCAGCTTTGCTGGTTCAAAGAATTTTCTGTAGTTTACTCTCTCTCTCTCTCTCTCTCTCTCTTCTTAATGTCGGAGAAGTGGCCACAGATTTCCTGATACAATTGGATCATCACAATTCTAATAGGTACTAGTTGGACCTATCCGCTTCGGATTCAAAAATAGCACAAAATTCACATGAGTGAGTTGAAACGCGGAGATCGATCGTTAGATTTTGGCTATCAAAAGTGCAATCTTTTCTTTTTAAAATCTTTATGTTTTAGTAATAATTTATTTTTGCAGAGTTAAAATCCCTCCTCATTGATTCCACCTTTATTCTTGGCTTCCTTATTACTAATTAGTTTTCCTAAATAGTTTTATTTATTTATTTATTTTATTTTATTTTATTGTTTGGCCATAGCTTGATAATTTTATAAAATAAATTAAATTATTATGGATTAAAATTTGTGTTTCGTTCTCTCTTCAAAGTTCTATAAACCATCAACCAAACCTAGTGGATCCGAGACCCTTGATTATTGAGGCCTTGAGAGTATGGTGGTCATAACCTTTTAATGTTCTCGGCCGGGTCATTTTCCATTTTATCCTTATTTCTGAGAGATATCATGAACAGGGGCATTGAGCCAGCAAGTGAACCAGGACCAAGTCCCTTTCCTCTATTAGATCTACAATACAAGTTTGTGGGACCTATAAGTTTTGCTGTTTAGTACATGTCTTTTGCGGGTCTCTCACACTTAGCAATTCGCTTGGGACTGAGAGTTAGATAGCTTGGCCCAAGTGAAGAGAGGTTCTATTTGGAGTGTGAAAACACCCCACCCCACCACATGCACCACAAGTTTGGGAGGTGCTCAACTCCATCCAATCCTTACAATTGTCTCATCTTGAATAATAGTTTTACATCTTGGAACACATATATTTCAAGGGTAACCAATCGGACAGTGAGCACTAAAAGATCTAGCATTCCACAATGAAACTGACCGGTTATCATTTCACATCTTGCTTCAACTCCCTTGGTTTTACGGAGATGACTTGACTTGAAGTGGCACCAGGATAGGGTCCAATATGAAGAGTACATCCACGGCTCTTGCCTATAAAAGCTACTCATACCCCATTTCCTTGCTTATCTAATTAAGAGTACTAAAAGAGTGTGTTTACATAAGAGTAATTATGGGGTCATCTTTGTATCTCTCCATGATCACATGCCTGCTATCCTTACTCTCTTGTTTTCATCTTATAACGAGTACTGGCTCTCCCTCTCCTGCTTCTATACGCCCACTATGTCATGATGATGAGAGCTCAGCCTTGTCACAATTCAACCAAAGCTTTGTGACTCGTTATCAGTATGCTTCTGGTGATCCTTCTTATCCAAAAACTGCATCATGGAAGCTCGGCGATAATAGTAATTGCTGCTCATGGGATGGTGTCGAGTGCGATGATGACACTGGTCATGTCATCGGCCTTGACCTTAGTAGCAGCTTTCTCTATGGTTCTATCAACTCCACCAGCAGCCTCTTCCGCCTGGTTCACCTTCAAAAGCTTAATCTTGCCTACAATCTCTTCAATTACTCTCAAATCCCCTTCAGAATTAGCCACCTTTCGAGGCTAACATATCTCAACCTCTCCCAATCCCAATTTTCTGGCCAAATCCCTTCAAAAATCTCAGAGCTGTCCAAGTTGACTACTCTTGATCTGTCCGGAAATGTTGGTTTGAAACTCGAAAAGCCCGGTCTGAAGGGCTTACTTGGAAATCTAACCGACCTGAAAGAAGTTCATCTCAGCGGCGTGAACATTTCTTCTGCAGTACCAGCTGATATCTTGGCCAATTTTTCTTCTCTGTCATCTCTTCTTCTAAGGCATTGCAGATTGCGTGGTGAATTCCCTACCAGAATTTTCCAACTACCCAACCTGCAGGTTCTTGATGTGCGGTCCAATCCATACTTGACTGGTAACTTGCCTAAATTCAACAAAAGCAGTCTCCTCAAGATTTTGCGCCTCGCTGGAACAGGTTTCTCTGGTGAGCTGCCAGGTTCAATGGGCAACCTTAATTCCTTGAAGGTGTTGGACGTCAATGGCTGCGACTTCTATGGGTCCATTCCATCTTCACTTGGTAACCTTACCCAACTCACCACTCTCATTCTCCAATCTAACAATTTTCATAATTTTAGTAGAGGGACCTTCGCTTTGCTTGGTAAGCAAGCAAAACTCACTCACTTGAACCTGGCGGGGAACAATTTCACTGGTGAAATCCCTTCTCTTGGAAACCAGACGCTCCTTGCTGAGCTATATCTTCACTCCAATCATTTCACAGGTCAAATTCCATCTTGGCTTGCCAACCTTACGCAGTTAACAGAGCTCTTTCTATCTGTAAATAGACTGCACGGTCAAATTCCACAATCAATTCTTCATAGACTCGTAAATCTTGAACGTCTTTCTCTACATAGAAATAACCTGAGTGGCACTCTGGAATTTGACATGTTTCATAACCTCAAAAGTCTCTTTTATCTCCGACTGGGGTATAACAATCTGTCATTAATGCCCACTAATTCCACCACTACGAATGCCAATCTTCCAAAGTTCAAGCTTTTAGGATTGGCTGCATGCAACTTAAGTGAGTTCCCGGATTTCCTTCGGCACCAAGATGAAATGGAAATTTTATTACTCCAAAGTAACAAAATTCAAGGCCAAATACCGAAATGGATGTGGAACATAGGAAAAGAAACACTGCTGGACATAAGGCTTTCTGACAATTTTCTTACAGGTTATGATCAGCCTCCAGTTGTTCTTTCATGGACTAGTCTACGCATTTTAGACCTTAGGTCTAACATGATCCAAGGACCACTCCTGATTCCACCAGCAACCACCTTGGTTTTTGCAGTTTCAAAAAACTCACTGATGGGAGAAATTTCACCATTGATCTGCAATCTAACTTCTCTTTATATCCTTGATTTGTCTGATAACAATTTCAGTGGCATACTTCCACAATGTTTGGGCAACTTTAGCGAATCTCTCTCTCAGCTGAATCTACGAAACAACAACATTCATGGCACTATTCCTCAAACATACATGAATAGATGCAAATTGAGGATGATTGATTTAAGTCAAAACCGATTACAAGGGAGTGTACCAACATCACTGGCAAATTGTAAAATGCTAGAAATTCTTGATCTTGGAAAGAATCAAATCAATGATACCTTCCCATTTTGGTTGGGAACTTTACCAAAGTTGAGGGTCCTTATTATGCGATCTAATGAGCTCCATGGTGCAATATGGAGTCCTCAACCCAGGTTTGAATTTCCTAAGCTGCACATCATTGACCTCTCTTATAATGGTTTTACAGGAAAGTTGCCATCTGAATACTTCAAAAATTGGAATGCCATGAAAAATGTCAATGTAGACCCCTACTTAACATATCTGGGGCTACACGTGGGTTTAGACATGCCAAGACATCCATGGATTGAGGATTATAATTACACAATGACAATAACAAACAAAGGCATTGAAACAATATATGCACAGATTCCCAAGGTCTTCACTGCCATGGATTTGTCAAGTAACAGATTGGAAGGAGATATTCCAAATTCCATTGGGAATCTGAAGGGGCTTCAATTACTCAATCTTTCTAACAACATTCTCACTGGTTGCATCCCATCATGCTTAGGGAACCTGACAAATCTCGAATCATTGGACCTTTCTCAAAACAAGCTCTCAGGAGAGATCCCTCAACAACTGATAGAGCTAACATTTCTTGCTTTCTTAAATGTCTCTCATAACCATCTCACCGGTCTTATACCACGAGGGAAACAATTTGATACATTTCAAAACAGTTCTTTTGAAGGAAATTCTGAATTGTGTGGAAACCCCCTATCAAAGAAATGTGAGAATTCTGAGGCATTATCACCACCACCTTTAAGCTTTGAACAAGGCAAAGATTCTGGGTTCCCGAGTGGATATGATTGGATATTCATATTGATGGGATATGGAAGTGGGTTGGTAGTAGGGTCAGTTATTGGGCACACCATAACCACAAGGAACCACCAATGGTTCGCAAAAACTTTTGGGAGGAGGCAACAAAAAAGGGCAAGGGAGAATAAGAGGGGACGTGGAAGCAGAAATAGAAATTGATTAGATTTTAGTCAAAATGTTCTTCAAAGATATGAATCAATGTATGTTTTAACCATTATCATCTTTCTTTTTTTCTTCTTCTTCTTCCCTTTTTTTCTTTTTTTTTTTTTTTCTTTTTTCTTGTCTATGTCTAGAGATTTAGAGAGCTCATGGGTAGGATTATGGTATCGGATGTACCAAGCTTTAGTAATTTAAATTAATGAAGCAATGCAACTAGCTCTTGTATTTGTTAATACATATTATCTTCATTTTGTGATGACCCCCAAAAAAAAAAAATGCCACACACAGAGACAACTAATGGGAGCATTCTTTAAAGCTAGGCCACACCTTGTGGAAACTTAATGTTGACAATTCTAGTTTGCCGTATTGTCGAGGTAGGATGATGACTAGGTGAATACGTACTGATATAACTTATATCAACACCTGTATTGGGGGTTGTACCCCATGCATTAGTGGGTTAAAGAGTACATTGGGCCAATACACAGGTACGACCTCCAATGCGTGGTGCTGATATAACTTATATCCATACATGCTGAGCTGATCGAGACTGCGTTAAGGTATATACTGGAGCAATTAAGCAACAAGTATCATTAGAATATATAAAAACCCATATGACATTCACTATTATATATATCCAATTGAAAGAACATATAATAAAGTATAATAATAATTATTGGGTGCTACCTCCTTAACATTTGATTAGGATGTGGAAATTTTTTAAATTCAAAACACAGACTTGGATGTTAAATGACTTCATCAGAATTTAAGGGACAAATCAAGCCCTAGACTTTTGTGTTACTGATCGTCCGAAGAATTTCCTCCTTGTGGATAACTGCTACTAGAATTCATGTTCTCCTCCTTGTGGAAAACTGCTACAAGAAGTCATGATCGAGTCTTTAAACATGTCACGTGCTAGCAATGGCGCCGTTTGGTTGCACTTATTTTAATATCTTTTTTGATTTTGAAAGCAAAAAGTTGTACAAGCAAAAAAAACTATTTAGTAAGAGGAAATAAAAAGGATTTCTAGAAAGCAAAAGGCAAAATATTTAATTTTAAGCAAAAGCAATGAAGATTTGCTTTTAAGAGTCATTTTTCTCTTTTGGACGAGTTTGACATTAACTCAAAAAATTTGCAATCGAGAGAGGTTGTGCCTATCATAGGCTTCCGTTTGGGCAACGATGATTTGGTAAAGTTTCCCATTACATCTAAAAGATCACCGGCAAAATCAATTTTACCAAACTTGCTTTTGCATTTGTTGCTTCTACTTAAAAGAAAAAAGCAAGAAAGTAAAAAAATGACTTTTCCTACTTAAAAAAGATCTTTTAAAAAGTGCAACCAAACAGTGCCTATAATACCCCGAATATTAATTGATTTATTTTAAGTCTATATTTGGTGGAATTGTACAAAGGATGATAGTTTAAATATTTTATAAAGAAAATGAAGATGAGGTCAGTTGGATGTTGGGAAACATTGCATTAAATTGCTTTGGGTAGAGAAAATGATTAGATTATGATATATATATATATATATATATATATATATATATAGCTGGAGGAAAGAAAAGTCAAAAGAAGAAAAGGAGGAGGAAAGAAGAAGCAGGGATTCGGTGTAGAAAAAAAAGGTAAGAAAGGAAAGGAGATAGCTACGGGAGGATGAAGAAAGAATAAAAGATAAGGAAGAGAGAGAAAGGGATATAGAAACATGAGAAAGAAGGGAGAAAGAGAGAAGGAGAGAAAGAAAGAAAGGAGCAAGGAGGAAGCCGAGAGAGGCAAAGGGCCAACGGTCTATCACTGGAGCATGAAAGCTCCAATCTGACACTTGTGACTATGGAATTTGTAATTCTTGAGTTGATTTATAGCCCTATTGTTGTGGTTTTTTATTTTATGCACTCATTTTTTAGGTAGGGGGTTTAATTTTTGTACAGTGAATAATGAGTATTTTGATTTGTAAATTTAACGGTGATATTATTTGATGTCATAGATTATGGTGGTTGATTTTTTTGACAGGTGGATTATATTTGAGCTTTATGATTTGGAATTCGTATTATTTGGCCTATATATTATTTTGAATATAAATGCATTATGCATGTACAGTGTGTGAGAATATTTGAAACATTATTTATGGTATAGAAATTGGATTTCTTACTGGGCTGTTGTTTGCTCACCCCAATATATTTTCAGGTGAACATTATTGGAGACACGTAGTAGAATTGGGGACGAACTTTGGAGAAGCTTTCGCGTACATTTATTTTTATTTAAAGATTATGTAAATTTTATTTATTTGGTTGGCAAATGTATATGGATGAATTTTGGGTTAACCATCGCCAGCCACAGTTGCGCAATACTTTGTATTTTCAAAGGGAATTTATTTTTAAAAAGGTTTTATGTGTATGGACCTCATAAAAATTATATGTGTTATGTGTATATAAATTTTGGGGTGTTACAATTTGGTATCAAAGCTAAGGACGACTTTGACTTTTGGAAGGGAGATGATGTGACAATACTCCCAATAGGACCAACAGTTCAAATAGGGTCAAGATGGGTGTGGGTGAGGGTGAGGTAGAGAGAACCAACAGTCCCAACAGTCCCAATAGGCTCAAGGGTGAGGCTGAGGCTGAGGGATGAGTCATATATTTCACATCAGAAGCGGACAAATCCAAGATATGGGAAAAGTGAAGGTATTGTTTTTATATGAGATGGTATAATTGACTTAGTACCGCGTGCGGTATTATGATTTATTTGAAATTCTTGATAAGAAAATACAATAACTATTTTAGAAAAATTGTTTTCTTGGGAATGAAAATTTTTTGTTTTATTTATAAGCTCATTTAAATCAGAGTTTTGCAGCAGAAGTGTAGTGTTATATTGTATAAGGTATTTAATTTTAGGCTATTCAAATTTCGAGGACGAAATTTATTTTAAGGGTGGTGGAATGTAATACCCCGAATATTTCTTGATTTATTTTACGTGTATATTCGGTGGAATTGTACATAGGATGATAATTTAAATATTTTATATAGAAAATGAAGATGAGGTCAGTTGGATACTGGGAGACATTACATTAAATTGCTTTGGGTGGAGAAGATGATTAGATTGTGATATATAGATATAGGTGGAGGAAGGAAAAGTCAAAAGAAGACAAGGAAGAGTAAAGAAGAAGCAGGGATTAGGTGTAGAAAAAAAAAGGAAAGAAAAGAAAGGAGATAGGGACGGGAGGACGAAGAAACAAGAAAAGATAAGGAAGAGAGAGAAAGGGAGATAGGGACATGAGAAAGAAGGGAGAAAGAGAGAAGGAGAGAAAGAAAAAAAGGAACAGGGAGGAAGCCGAGAGAGGTCGAGGGCCGACGGTTTGTCGTCGGAGCATGAGACCTCAAATCTGACACCTGTGGCTATGGATTTTGTAATTCTTGAGCTGATCTATGGACCTATTATTGTGGTTTTCCTTTTATTCACTCATATTTGAGGTAAGGGGTTTAATTTTTGTACAGTGAATAATGAGTACTTTGATCTATATAATTGATCGTGATATTATTTAATGTCATGGATTATAATGGTTGATTTTATTGACAAGTGGATTATATTTGAGGTTTATGATTTGCAGTTCGTATTATTTGACCAATATAATATTTTGAAAATAAATTCATTATGCATGTACTATGTCTAAGAATATTTGAAATATTATTTATTGTATAGGAATTGGATTTCCTACTAGGCCATTGTTTGCTCACCCCAATATATTTTCTTGTGAATATTGTTGGAGGCACATAGTACAATTGGGGACGAGATTTGGAGAAGTTTTTGCGTACATTTATTTTTATTTAAAGCTAATGTAAAGTTTATTTATTTGGTTGGCCAATGTATATTGATGAATTTTAGGTTAACCATTGCCAACCACAACTATGCAATACCCTGTATTTTCAAAGAGAATTTATTTTTGAAAGGGTTTTACTTGTATGGAGCTCATAAAAATTGTACGTGTTATGTGTATATAAATTTTGGGGTGTTACAATTTGGTACCAAAGCTAAGGACGAATCTGACTTTTGGATGAGAGATGATGTGGTAATAGTCCCATTCAGACCAACAGTCCCAATAGGCCCAAGATGGGTGTGGATGAGGGTGAGGTTAAGACAACCAAAAGTTCCAACAGTCCTAATAGGCTAAAGGGATGAGTCACATATTTCACATCAAAAGCGGACAAGTCTATGATCTGGGAAAATTGAAGGTATTGTTTTTATATGAGATGGTATGGTTGAGTTAGTACTGCGTGTGGTATTATGATTTATTTAAAATTCTTGATGAGAAAATACGATACCTATTTTAGAAAAATTGTTTTCTTGGGAATGAAAATTTTTTGTTTTATTTATGAGCTCTTTTAAATCAGAGTTTTGCAGCGGAAGCGTAGTGTAATAACTGTATAAGGTATTTAATTTCAGGCTATTCAAATTTCGAGGACGAAATTTATTTTAAGGTTGGTGGAATGTAATACCCCGAATATTTATTAATTTATCATACGTGTATATTCGGTGGAATTGTACATAGAATGATAATTTAAATTTTTTTTTTTTTATAGAAAATGAAGATGAGGTCAATTGGATGTTGGGAGACATTGCATTAAATTGCTTTAGGTGGAGAAGATGATTAGATTGTGATATATATATATAGGTGGAGGAAGGAAAAGTCAAAAGAAGAAAAGAAGGAGGAAAGAAGAAGCAGGGATTAGGTGTAGAAAAAAAAAAAAGAAAGGAGATAAAGACGGGAGGATGAAGAAAGAAGATCGAAAAGATAGGAAGAGAGAGAAAGGGAGATAGGGACATGAGAAAGAAGGGAGAAAGAGAGAAGGAGAGAAAAAAAAGGAAGGAGCAGGGAGGAAGTTGAGAGAAGCAGAGTGTCAACGGTCCGTCGCTAAGGTATGAGAGCTCCAATCTGACACCTATGACTATGGATTCTGTAATTCTTGACCTAATTTATGGGCCTATTGTTGTGGTTTTTCATTTTATTCTCTCATTTTTGAGGTAGGGGGTTTAATTTTTGTACAGTGAATAGTAAATATTTTGATTAGTATATTTGATGGTGATATTATTTAATGTCATGGATTATGATGGTTGATTTCATTGACAGGTGGATTTCATTTGAGGTTTATGATTTGGAGTTCATATTATTTTGCATATATATTTTTTTGAATATAAATGCATTATGCATGTATTGTGTGTGAGAATATTTGAAATATTATTTATTGTATGAGAATTGGATTTCCTATTGGGCTGTTGTTTGCTCACCCCAATATATTTTCAGGTGAACATTGTTGGAGGCACATAGTAGAATTAGGGTCGAGAATTGGAGAAGTTTTTTTGTACATTAATTTTTATGTAAAGCTGATGGAAATTTTATTTATTTGGATGGCCAATGTATATTGATGAATTTTCGGTTAAACATCGCTAGCCGCAGTTGCGCAATACTCTGTATTTTCAAAGGGAATGTATTTTTTAAAGGGTTTTATTTGTACAGAGCTCATAAAAATTGTACGTGTTATCTGTATATAAATTTTGGGGTGTTACAATTTGGTGTCAAAGATAAGGACGACTCTAGCTTTTGGATGGGAGATGATGTCACAATAGTCCCAATAGGACCAACAGTCCCAATAGGCCCAAGATGGGTGTGGATGAGGGTGAGGTTGAGAGAACCAACAGTCCCAACAATCCCATTTGGCACAAGAGTGAGGCTAAGGCTGAAGGATGAGTCACATGTTTCACATCAGAAGCGGGCAAGTTCAACATCTGGGAAAAGTGAATGTATTGTTTTTATATGAGATGGTATGGTTGAGTTAGTAGTGCGTGTGGTATTGTGATTTATTTGAAATTCTTGATGAGAAAATACAATACCTATTTTAGAAAAATTGTTTCCTTGGGAATGAAAATTTTTTGTTTTATTTATGAGCTCTTTTAAATAAGAGTTATACAGTGGAAGCGTAGTGGTACAACTGTATAAGGTATTTAATTTCTGGCTCTTCAAATTTCGAGGACGAAATTTATTTTTAAGGGTGGTGGAATGTAATACCCCAAATATTTATCAATTTATCTTACGTGTATATTCGGTGGAATTGTACATAGGATGATAATTTAAATATTTTTTATAAAAAATGAAGATTAGGTCAATTGGATGTTAGGAGACATTGCATTAAATTGCTTTGGGTGGAGAAGATGATTAGATTGTGATATATATATAAGTGGAGGAAAGAAAAGTCAAAAGAAGAAAAGAAGGAGGAAATAAGAAGCAGGGATTAGGTGTAGAAAAAAAAAGGTAAGAAAAGAAAGGAGATAGGGACGGGAGGATGAAGAAAGATGATCAAAAAGATAGGAAGAGAGAGAAAGGGAGATAGGGACATGAGAGAGAAGGAGAGAAAGAGAGAAGGAGAGAAAGAAAGGAAGGAGCAAGGAGGAAGCCGAGAGAAGCAAAGGGCTGATGGTCCGTCGCCGGGGCATGAGAGGTCAAATCTGACACCTATGACTATGGATTTTGTAATTCTTGAGCTGATCTATGGGCCCACTGTTATGGTTTTTCGTTTTATTCTCTCATTTTTGAGGTAGAGGGTTTAATTTTTGTACAATGAATAGTGAGTATTTTGATCAATATATTTGATGGTGATATTATTTGATGTCATGAATTATAATGATTGATTTTATTGACAGGTGGATTTCATTTGAGGTTTATGATTTGGAGTTCGTATTATTTGGCATATATATTTTTTTGAATATAAATGCATTATACATGTACTGTGTGTGAGAATATTTGAAACATTATTTACTGTATGGAAATTGGATTTCCTACTGGGCTGTTCTTTGCTCACCCCAATATATTTTCAGGTGAACATTGTTGGAGGCACGTAGTAGGATTAGGGTCGAGAATTGGAAAAGTTTTCGCGTACATTTATTTTCATTTAAAGCTTATGTAAATTTTATTTATTTGGTTGGCTAATGTAAATTGATGAATTTTGGGTTAACCATTGCTAGCCGCAGTTGCGCAATACTCTGTATTTTTAAAAGGAATTTATTTTTGAAAGGGTTTTATTTGTACAGAGCTCATAAAAATTGTACATGTTATGTGTATATAAATTTTGGGGTGTTACAATTTGGTGTCAAGATAAGGATGACCCTGATTTTTGGATGGGAGATGATGTCGCAATAGTCCCAATAGGACCAATAGTCCCAATAGGCCCAAGATGGGTGTAGGTGAAGGTGAGGTTGAGAGAAACAACAATCCCAACAGTCCCAATAGGCTTAAGGGTGAGGCTGAGGCTGAGGGATGAGTCACATATTTCACATCAGAAGCGGGCAAGTCCATGATTTGGGAAAAGTGAATGTATTGTTTTTATATAAGATGGTATGGTTGAGTTAGTACCGCGTGTGGTATTATGATTTATTTGAAATTCTTGATGAGAAAACACAATACCTATTTTAGAAAAATTGTTTTCTTGGGAATGAAAAATTTTTGTTTTATTTATGAGCTCCTTTAAATCAAAGTTTTGCAGCAGGTGCGTAGTGGTATAACTGTATAAGGTATTTAATTTCAAGCTTTTCAAATTTCGATAATGAAATTTATTTTAAGGGTGGTGGAATGTAATACCCCAAATATTTATCAATTTATCTTACGTGTATATTCGGTGGAATTGTACATAGGATGATAATTTAAATATTTTTTTATAAAAAATGAAGATTAGGTCAATTGGATTTTAGGAGACATTGCATTAAATTGCTTTGGGTGGAGAAGATGATTAGATTGTGATATATATATAAGTGGAGGAAAGAAAAGTCAAAAGAAGAAAAGAAGGAGGAAAGAAGAAGCAGGGATTAGGTGTAGAAAAAAAAAGGTAAGAAAAGAAAGGAGATAGGGACGGGAGGATGAAGAAAGATGATCGAAAAGATAGGAAGAGAGAGAAAGGGAGATAGGGACATGAGAAAGAAGGGAGAAAGAGAGAAGGAGAGAAAGAAAGGAAGGAGCAAGGAGGAAGCCGAGAGAAGCAAAGGGCTGATGGTCCGTCGCCGGGGCATGAGAGGTCAAATCTGACACCTATGACTATGGATTTTGTAATTCTTGAGCTGATCTATGGGCCCATTGTTGTGGTTTTTCGTTTTATTCTCTCATTTTTGAGGTAGAGGGTTTAATTTTTGTACAATGAATAGTGAGTATTTTGATCAGTATATTTGATGGTGATATTATTTGATGTCATAAATTATGATGATTGATTTTATTGACAGGTGGATTTCATTTGAGGTTTATGATTTGGAGTTCGTATTATTTGGCATATATATTTTTTTGAATATAAATGCATTATACATGTACTGTGTGTGAGAGTATTTGAAACATTATTTACTGTATGGAAATTGGATTTCCTACTGGGCTGTTCTTTACTCACCCCAATATATTTTCAGGTGAACATTGTTGGAGGCACGTAGTAGGATTAGGGTCGAGAATTGGAAAAGTTTTCGCGTACATTTATTTTCATTGAAAGCTTATGTAAATTTTATTTATTTGGTTGGCTAATGTAAATTGATGAATTTTGGGTTAACCATTGCTAGCCGCAGCTGCGCAATACTCTGTATTTTTAAAAGGAATTTATTTTTGAAAGGGTTTTATTTGTACAGAGCTCATAAAAATTGTACGTGTTATGTGTATATAAATTTTGGGGTGTTACAATTTGGTGTCAAGATAAGGACGACCCTGATTTTTGGATGGGAGATGATGTCGCAATAGTCCCAATAGGACCAATAGTCCCAATAAGCCCAAGATGGGTGTAGGTGAAGGTGAGGTTGAGAGAAACAACAATCCCAACAGTCCCAATAGGCTTAAGGGTGAGGCTGAGGCTGAGGGATGAGTCACATATTTCACGTCAGAAGCGGGCAAGTCCATGATTTGGGAAAAGTGAATGTATTGTTTTTATATAAGATGGTATGGTTGAGTTAGTACCGCGTGTGGTATTATGATTTATTTGAAATTCTTGATGAGAAAACACAATACCTATTTTAGAAAAATTGTTTTCTTGGGAATGAAAAATTTTTGTTTTATTTATGAGCTCCTTTAAATCAAAGTTTGCAGCAGGTGCGTAGTGGTATAACTGTATAAGGTATTTAATTTCAGGCTTTTCAAATTTCGATGATGAAATTTATTTTAAGGGTGGTGGAATGTAATACCCCAAATATTTATCAATTTATCTTACGTGTATATTCGGTGAAATTGTACATAGGATGATAATTTAAATATTTTTTTATAAAAAATGAAGATTAGGTCAATTGGATGTTAGGAGACATTGCATTAAATTGCTTTGGGTGGAGAAGATGATTAGATTGTGATATATATATAACTGGAGGAAAGAAAAGTCAAAAGAAGAAAAGAAGGAGGAAAGAAGAAGCAGGGATTAGGTGTAGAAAAAAAAAGGTAAGAAAAGAAAGGAGATAGGGACGGGAGGATGAAGAAAGATGATCGAAAAGATAGGAAGAGAGAGAAAGGGAGATAGAGACATGAGAAAGAAGGGAGAAAGAGAGAAGGAGTGAAAGAAAGGAAGGAACAAGGAGGAAGCCGAGAGAAGCAAAGGGCTTATGGTCTGTCGCCAGGGCATGAGAGGTCCAATCTGACACCTATGACTATGGATTCTGTAATTCTTGAGCTGATCTATGGGCCCATTGTTGTGGTTTTTCGTTTTATTCTCTCATTTTTGAGGTAGAGGGTTTAATTTTTGTACAATGAATAGTGAGTATTTTGATTAGTATATTTGATGGTGATATTATTTGATGTCATGAATTATGATGATTGATTTTATTGACAGGTGGATTTCATTTGAGGTTTATGATTTGGAGTTCGTATTATTTGGCCTATATATTTTTTTGAATATAAATGCATTATGCATGTACTGTGTGTGTGTGAGAATATTTGAAACATTATTTATTGTATGGGAATTGGATTTCCTACTGGGCTGTTGTTTGCTCACCCCAATATATTTTCAGGTGAACATTGTTGGAGGCACGTAGTAGAATTAGGGTCGAGAATTGGAGAAGTTTTCGCGTACATTTATTTTTATTTAATGTTGATGTAAATTTTATTTATTTGGTTGGCCAATGTATATTGATGAATTTTGGATTAACCATCACTAACCGCAGCTGCGCAATACTCTGTATTTTCAAAGGAAATTTATTTTTGAATGGGTTATATTTGTACAGAGCTCATAAAAATTTTATGTGTTATGTGTATATAAATTTTGGGATGTTACAATTTGGTATCAAAGGTAAGGACGACTTGACTTTTGAATGGGAGATGATGTGGCAATAGTCTCAATAGGACCAACACTCCCAATAGGCCCAAGATGGGTGTGGGTGAGGGTAAGGTTGAGAGAACCAACAATCCCAACAGTCCCAATAGGCTCAAGGGTGAGATTGAGGCTGAGAGATGAGTCACATATTTCACATCAGAAGAAGCAGGCAAGTCCATGATTTGGGAAAAGTGAATGTATTGTTTTTATATAAGATGGTATGGTTGAGTTAGTACCACATGTGGTATTATGATTCATTTGAAATTCTTGATGAGAAAATACAATACCTATTTTAGAAAAATTGTTTTCTTGGGAATGAAAAATTTTTGTTTTATTTACGAGCTCTTTTAAATCAAAGTTTTGCAGCGGAACGTAGTGGTATAACTGTATAAGGTATTTAATTTCAGGTTTTCAAATTTCGAGGATGAAATTTATTTTAGGGGTGTGGAATGTAATACCTCGAATATTTATCAATTTATTTTACGTGTATATTTGGTGGAATTGTACATAGAATGATGATTTAAATATTTTTTATAAAAAATAAAGATTAGGTCAATTGGATGTTGAGAGATATTGCATTAAATTGCTTTGGGTGGAGAAGATGATTAGATTGTGATATATATGTAGGTGGAGGAAAGAAAAGTCAAAAGAAGAAAAGGAGGATGAAAAAAGAAGCATGGATTAGGTGTAGAAAAAAAAAAAAAAGGTAAGAAAAGAAAGGAGATAGGGACGGGAGGATGAAGAAAGAAGATCGAAAAGATAGGAAAAGAGAGAAAGGGAGATAGGGACATGAGAAAGAAGGGAGAGAGAGAAGGAGAGAAAGAAAGGAAGGAGTCGGGGGGAAGTCGAGAGAAGTAGAGGGCCGACAGTCTGTTGCCGGGGCATGAGAGCTCCAACACTTATGACTATGAATTCTGTAATTCTTTAGCTGATCTATGGGCCTATTGTTGTGGTTTTTCAATTTTTTTCTCTCATTTTTGAGGTAGGGGGTTTAATTTTTGTACAATGAACAGTGAGTATTTTGATTAGTATATTTGATGGTGATATTATTTGATGTCATGGATTATGATGGTTGATTTTATTGACAGGTGGATTTCATTTGACATTTATGATTTAGAGTTCGTATTATTTGGCCTATATATTTTTTTTAAAATAAATGCATTATGCATATACTGTGTGTGAGAATATTTGAAACATTATTTGTTGTATGGAAATTGGATTTCCTACTGGATTGTTGTTTGCTCACCCCAATATATTTTCAGGTGAAGATTGTTGGAGGTACGTAGTAGAATTAGGGTCGAGAATTGGAGAAGTTTTCGCGTATATTTATTTTTATTTAAAACTGATGTAAATTTTATTTATTTGGTTGGCCAATGTATATTGATGAATTTTGGGTTAACCATCGTTAGCCGCAGCTGCGCAATACTCTGTATTTTCAAAAGGAATTTATTTTTTAAAGGGTTTAATTTGTATAGAACTCATAAAAATTGTACGTGTTTTGTGTATATAAATTTTGGGGTGTCACAATTTGGTATTAAAGCTAAGAACGATTCTAACTTTTAGATTGGAGATGATATGGCAATAGTCTTAATAGGACCAACAGTCCCAATAGGCCCAAGATGGGTGTGGGTGATGGTGAGGTTGAGAGAACCAACAATCCCAACAGTCCCAATAGGCTCAAGGGTGAAGGTGAGGCTGAGGTATGAGTCACATATTTCACATCGAAAGCGGACAAGTCCAAGATCTAGTAAAAGTGAAAGTAATGTTTTTATATGAGATGGTATGATTGAGTTAGTACCGCGTGTGGTATTATGATTTATTTGAAATTCTTAATGAGAAAATACAATACCTATTTTAAAAAAATTATTATCTTAGGAATGAAAATTTTTTGTTTTATTTATGAGTTCTTTTAAATCAAAATTTGCAGCAGAAGCGTAGTGGTATAACTGTATAAGGTATTTAATTTCAGGCTATTCGAATTTCGAGAACAAAATTTATTTTAAGGGTGATGGAATGTAATACCCCAAATACTTATTGATTTATTTTGTGTATATTTGGTGGAATTGCACATAAGATGATAATTTAAATATTTTGTATAAAAAATGAAGATGGGGTTTTTTGGATGTTGGGAGACATTGCATTAAATTGCTTTAGGTGAAGAAGATGATTAGATTGTGATATATATATATATATATATATATATATATATATATATAGGTGGAGGAAAGAAAAGTCAAAAGAAGAAAAGGAGGAGGAAAGTAGGGATTAGGTGTAGAAATAAAAAAAGGAAAGAAAGGAGATAGGGACGGGAGGATGAACAAAGAAGAAAAGATAAAGAAGAGAGAGAAAGGGAGATAGGTAAATGAGAGAGAAGGGAGAGAGAGAAGGCGAGAGAGAAAGAAAGGAGCAGGGAGGAAGCCGAAGAGACGGAGCAGATTTCCGGTGCCAGCACCAATGCCACCAGATATGACAACTCTTACTTTCTCAAGATGTCGGATGGCCTGTTGCCTGCTATATGGTTTAGCAGCCTCAGGCATTGCAAATGCACTTTGCACACGAGACTCAACACCCAACTTCTCTAAAGCGGATTGAAGCAATATAGAATTCTTAACTGTTGCCATCATACTGAAACCAATTCAACATTTACCCCATGGTCAGCACAAAAGTGATCACTAAAGTTCAACACAAATTAAATAATCCATTTATAAGGAAATTTCACTCTTTAACATACGGAAATATAGGAGGAGATAATGAAACAAACCTTCACGGATCTCGAATGGATTAATACAGGTATGTTCTCATTATATATATATTTTAAACAAATAAAATTCATTAAAAAGAAAAATGTTTACATTTAGGAATAACAAGACATCGATAATCTTTTAAGATTACATCCCATAACTTCTTAGGAAATCTATGTTCCCATATATTGACATCACTAGTACAATTATAGTCCAAATTAGCTACACAATCAACTACTCTATTTGCTTGCCTATATATCTGTCTAATAGTCACATGATCGAATTGAGCCAAGAGACACCTGATATCTTGAATGAGATTAATTAGACTCCAATGGAATTGATATAAGCCACAAATCACGTTAATTACCAATTGAGAATCACCTTCAATTTGAATATTTCTAATTCCTTTTTCAAGGGCTATAGCAAGACCATTACGTGAAGCAGTGCATTCCACAATAAGGACCGACGCATTACCAAGCTTATAAGAAGTAGCAATAGACACTCTACCTCTATCATCCCAAAGTATAAAACCTCCTGTTGCTGACTTTAACTGATGCTTCCTCGAACCATCAAAATTAAGCTTCATCCAATTGGTAGGTGATTCTCCCAAGCAAAAAACCTGCAAAAAGGAAGAAAACTATACTGGCTATTTTGGTTAGAATTAAGCTGCTTCAATAGATGATCCATATCTTCATCATTAATTTCCTTAAAATATTTCGCCGCAAATTCCATGACATGAGCCGGATTTGATTTCTATGATTCCAAAGAACCCAACACATAATAGAAATTTTCTCCAAGATTTGGGGATATTTCCTAACATACATACCATAATTATTATGAAGAAATTCAAGCCAATCAACAAAACACCCATGACAATTCCTTGGAATAGGATAATGCTGAGAAATATGATTCCAAATATTAACTACAAAAGGGCAAGAAAAAAACAAACGGTTAACATCTTCCTGATTACCACAAAATGGACAATCCAAACCAATCTCAATTCCACGCTTAGAAAGTAAACATTTTGTGGGAAGACATTCTCTTATGAGTAGCCACATGAAAATTTGCATCCGAGGTAATATCTTGAGGTGCTACATCTTACTAAGCAATCTAGCTTTAGGATGATCCAAACAATTTTTATTATTGTGAAGCCAAATAGCTGATTTAATCATAAAATTTCCATCATTAGAATATCCCCAACAAAATTTATCCTTAGAATTAGTAATTGGGATGGGAATACTAACAATATCATTAATAATTTCATCAGGTAAAATTTCCTTTAGTTCATCAATTTTCTAGCATTTATGAATATTATCTATAAAATAAGAAACTTTTAAATTAAGATCTATATTAGACCTAATATCTATTGGTATCCGTTCATGAAGAGGCTGGGCATAGACCCAATTATCTAACCAAAACCAGACATTGTTTCCATTTCCTATAATCCACCTAATTCCTTTCCTAATGAGAAATCTATATCTAAGAATAGCTCGCCATATGATAGATGCATTAGTACCTGCTTTTGCCTCAAAGAAATTTGTATGTTTCAAGTACTTATCTCTCATTAACTTAACCCAAATATTTTTTTTATCCGTGAGAATTTTCCATCCTAACTTAACAATGGATGTAGCGTTGATATCTTTCATTTTCGTAAGGCCTAGACTACCTCCACTTTTTGGTTTACAAATTTTGTCCCATGAGACTAAAGGAAACCCAGAATGTTCATTTGAAGAGTTATTATGCCAAAAGAAGTTTTTGTTCTTCCTATCAATTTCGTTCGTATTACTCTTTAACATTTTAAAACAACTTATAGTGTGCATTGGCATAGAAGCCACATTAGCCTGAATGAGAATAGCCCTACTTGCACGGGATAACAAATTAGCTTTCCATTTTGCTAGCTGAGAATCCATTTTATTTATTACTTCCTCAAAAGTATTTTTCCTAACACGGTCATGAATAATTGGACATCCCAAATATTTACCTAATTTATTAGTTGCCAATATTTGAAGATTTCCACTAATGAAATGTCTTAAACAATTATCTGTATTATGAGAAAAATAGATGCAAGATTTATGATAATTAACAACCTGACCAGAAATAGAACAATATTTATTAAGTAATTCCTTAATATTCCTACTGGCTTTCTAAGTAGCTTTTGCAAAAATAATACAATCATCAGCAAACATAAGATTGGAAGCAACCCAACTTCCCGAAGAGAATTTAATTCCTAAGTCTGATTTTTTATCATTTGATCGTTCACAAAGATTTCGGATAAAACATTTTGCGCCAATGATAAATAAATAAGGAGATAATGAGTCACCTTGTCTGAGACCTATAGATGGAACAATATGTCCTTCAGGATTACCATTAATAATAATAGAGTAAGATACTATGCAAAGACAATTCCTAATTAGTGAAATCCATTTAGCACAAAAACCTAATTTCCTCAAAATGGCCCGCAGAAAATTCCATTCCATTTTATCATATGCTTTTTCTATATCTAATTTAACTACCATTAACCCTGTCTTGCCAATTTTTTTCCTAATTTTTTGAATCAATTCATGAGCTATTAAAATATTAAAATTCATGAGCTCCTTGTAATGGCGATATAAATTTATCCAACAGAGGCCTAAGACGATTAACCAAGATTTTAGCTATTATTTATAGCAAACATTACATAAACTAATAGGCCGAAAATGACTAACCATCTCAGGATTTTCTTCATGGGAATCAAAGTTATATAAGTTTTATTAATTTCCTTTAATAAGTGGCCAGTATGAAAAAAGCTTCTAATCATTCTAGTAGCAGACTCACCGACAATATGCCAATATTTTTTGAAGAAAATAGCTTGAAGACCATCTGGACCTGGTGCCTTCATAGGTGCCATTTGATTTAGGGCCTCTAGAATTTCTCCTTGAGAAACCTCTTGAATTAGATCCGCATTTTCAGTGTTAGATATACATGGAGTGAAAACATCAAGTAGTATATCCCAAACATTAGAATTAAGTTGACCATTAATAGATTTAAACCTATCTGAAAATTCTTTAACAAATAAATTTGAAATAGTCGTATGATTATCATGCCAAAATCCATAATCATCCTTTAGTCTCCAAATTTGGTTTTGTCTTCTTTGAGTATAAACTATAGCTTGGAAATATCTTATGTTTTTATCCCCAAAATTAATCCATTTCTCTATTGATTTTTGCGCCCAATGAATTTCTTCCAATTGAAGCAAATGATCATATTTAGCAGATATCTCCTTTTCCTTTAAGAGAAGTTGAGTATTCGTTGGATCTTGCATGAGAGTCATTTGAACATTACTAAGTTCTGAGTATGTATCCCTAATATTATGATTAATATTTCCAAAAGAGTTTTTCTTCCATGTTAAAGCCAATTGTTTAAACCTTGATATTTTCAGAGCCAATTTGAATGAGTTTGAACCTGAGGATCTAATGCCCAAGCGTTCTAAACGATATTTTCCATATCAAGAGAATCCATCCAAGTCGCATCAAATCTAAAAGGCTTTCGTTTATAAACTATCCCATAATCAGTGTTTAAAAAAATTGGGCCATGTTCTGAACCAAAAATGGGGAGATTTTCCACTTTAGCATTATTGAAACTAGCCATCCATTGAGTATTAACCAGAACTCTATCAAACCTCTCATATATGGCCTCTTCCCCATCCCTATGGCATCCCAGAAAAGCCCAAGTCTAATAAGTTACAATCATTGACAAAATCAACAAAATCATTGATACGAGAAGAATTTCCAGAGTTACCTCCAAATTTTTCATACGGAAACAAAATTTCATTGAAATTACCTATAAGGGCCCAAGGCTTAGATATATGAGTAGCTAAGTCAAGGATTTGTTTTCACAAATCAGATTGCTTAGCGTGTTGTGGGTAACCATAAATACATGTCAGTTGCCAATAGCAGTTAATCCTATTATCAAACAATCTAATATGAATATATACCTATTAGAGTAAGTAGTAAGAGATATATTATGAGCATTCGTATTCCACATAATCCAAAGTCCACCACTTAGACCTTCAGATGGTACAACAAAAAACTTATCAAAAGAGAGTTTTTTGGCTAACTTTTCTATTTTATCAGCAGCAGCTATCTTAGTTTCCATTATAAACAGAAAATCTGGATTAAAGGTGCTAACCAAGAACCGAACCTGAGTGATAAACTGGGGTCGACCAACCCCTCTTGCATTCCATGCCAAGATCTTCATCCTGTGTCATAAGGTTTCCGCAGTTCACCCGCCTTCATAATTATAAGAGGTCCACCCTCCATATATCTTTTGATTTGCGGTCCACCTGCATGAGATTGATTGAGGGATTGATCCCATAATTCCTTCCCAGTATGCACTGAGTATACACTGTCCAACCACATCAATTTGTGCAATGCTTCCACAAAATAGATTGTCACTGTGGCTGTAAGCGTAAACGTCCCTGACATGCTTTCCCCTAATTCATATATATTCACTAAAGTCTTCCCTATTAACTCGAGTTCCTGAGCCTTCTTAACCAAAGAAGTCAAAAAGTTTCTCTGTTCAAATTACCAGTGATCCAAATTTTGGATCTAGGTTTGGGACTTAAAGGCCCAATCCATTTAAATTGAGTAACCAAAAAAGTCAAAAGAGTAACATAACCTAAGTCCAGCTCTGGGTTCAAAGGCTCAGTCCAATACTTATTAGTGGTGTATTTAGTCACAAATATGACAAAGTCTAGGTCTAGGCCCAGCCTTATGAACCAGGATATTGGGCTACCAATTCCATCCACAGAGGCCCATACATCTAAAATATCTCTCATTCTGGAGAGATCTACAGATCTGGAATAATCCAAAAAAGTCTTACCATTGACATCATCATCTCTGCCAGAACGGACAGCTTGCCCATGTGCTGCCCCCAAAAAATTCATTTTCTGCTCAGCAGAACCCTTAACAAAATTCATCACTCGATCTGAACTCACCGAGTCATGCCGAGTTGACTCAGACCAATTTAGTTTTTGGTTATGCATATCTCTGTGAACACAATCCTTCCTGCAATAAAAATCAGAAAAACGTTTTGGAAAACCATATAACCAAGAAGTAATCACACCCCATAAAGAAACATCATTAGGATTTTCTAACACAACTATTTTTTCCAAAGATTATTTAGCTTCAGTTTTGTCCAGTTTGATCACCTCTCGTTCCATCGAGACCAGAACACAAGAATTATCCTGATTATTATCCACTACGCAAGTCTTGCTTACCTTTGTTTGGCATGTCAGACGAATTCCTTACCAAGAAACAGAGGTTTATTTTAGAAGCGGCACATCTGTTAACTGCTTGTGTAAAATCCATGTAGAAAGAAGCACAGTTCTCCAGCAAAGAGCACGAAGATACCTGCACAACAAAGGAAAACAAATGAGAAAAGTGACCAAAATGTGAGATATACAAAGCAGTAATGAAATCTGACCAGTAAAAAGTTTCACACTCTGCCGGAAAAATCAACCAAAAAAAAGAGAAGAAAAAGAAAAAGAAAGAAATTGTTGCGTCACAGTTGCCGGAGGTGGACAAAAACGTCTCTGCAAATCATCGGCGCGGACTGAGTAAGCCTCCTTTCTCTCTCCGATTCTCTCTCCATCGCTCTCTTCTCTCCGGTGCGGCAGTGTAAGCCTCCCTTCTCTCTCCGATTCTCTCTCCATCGCTCTCTTCTCTCGCTGCTGCCTTTCTCGATGCTTGGAGCTTGGAGAAGAGTGTGAGGGACTGAGTAACTGAGATGTGATGCCCGGCCTTGTTATGTCTCCCACTGTCCCACACTCCCACTTCCCACAGCTGTAGAGTGCTTTTTGAAACCATGGTTTCCCTCAACTCTAACCGGTTAGTCTATGAAAAAATTAGGGGGAATTGCCGATTAGGTTCATCATTTCATGGTATTGCCCCATAAGGATGTTTTGACTATCAACTTGTTTTTGTTTCCAGTAGTTTATAATAAAGTCAGTAGTCAGTTTGTTGAGGCAATCCTTCTGAGGCAATTCCATGGAAACATGGAATCAATCGGTAATTCCCCCAAAAAATTAAAGGTGTTGTTCTGCCTTTTACATAACAATGACTTTGTACATGGGATGTACACCCCTTGTGATGGAATACAAAAAAATCAAAACTCTTAAGTATCTAATTGTATTTTTTAAAATAATTACTCTATACATATATATATACACTAGTTGGTACACACATGCGTTGCATGTGAATATTTTTGTATTGTAAAATGCGCTTATTAAAACATGGGAATCCTCTCGAGTTATCCTTTGTTGAGATGATGTTCTAACTATCAACCAGATAAGGTAGAATTTTTAACATTGTTAGATATAGGATTTAGTTTTCTTAATGCCAGTTTGTGGTAGTCTAGGAACCTAATTCGATTTTATTATATTATATTTTAGTAAAAGGTTCTATGTAAGAAAACAAACCAACTCCAAAAATAAATAATTAAATAAAAAGAAAGGTATCCTCATAAAATATTTTTGAATCATGATTTGTCAAAAACTTACACCAAAAACACAAAATTAAAAAATACTCAAAAGTAATAATATCCAACAGAACTAAAATAGAACCTAACTGCGTTTGTAAGGAATCTTGCAGGTAGGGCATTCAACAAGAATGGAGGTAGGAGAACCAAAATCTACAGAAATATATAAAGTACTTGACCCACATGGAAAACTATATTTTCTATAGCAATTAGGACAAACCCTAAAACCCTATATTTCAAGAAAGAAAAGAAGATGAGGGCTCTATTAAATATAAGTTGAAGCTACGTACTGTTAATAGAGAAAGTAGAATTTAGAATCTCGCTATTAATGTAGAGATGATATATGTTATGAAATAGAGTTTACTTACAATTTTGAGTTTTATTTATTTATACGAATTATAGTTTCCTTAGAATTCCTAGTTATGTATGTGTTTTATATTCTTATATTTCCTATATATGCAAAAGGGTAGTTGTGTATTTAAAATTTAAAATAAGGGTATATTAGTCAATCAAAAGTTTTTCTTACATTCATCTTTTTATAAGTAGTATAAATATAGGAATTATAGTTTCCGTTTCTTTTGAATTCCTATTTGTGTTTTATATATTAAGGTATGTGTTTTAGAATATATTAAGGTATGTGTTCCGGCTGTTTCTTTATTATATAGGAATTATAGTTTCCGTTTTAATGAAGTTTCAATTATTTTTTTGAGCAAATTGTGGAATTGTTATTGAGCTAAGCCAAATAACACATCATCATGTCTTATATTCCTAAAGGACCGTATTTAGTCTTCCTTTTTTATTTTTTATTTTTTGGCTATATAGGGTGGAGGAGTCTAGACCTTGGGCCTCCATTAATCCCCGATATCATGCAAAACTATCACCTACTTGAACAATTAAACATTTGAGAAAACTGGGTGATAAATTCTTTGGATTCCTATTTTATATATTAAGGTATGTGTTTTAGAATATATTAAAGTATGTGTTTTAGAATTATAGTTTCCATATTCTTATATATTTCTATTTATTATATAGGAATTATAGTTTCCATTTCCTTTGAATTTCTATTTGTGTTTTATATATTAAGGTGTGTGTTTTAGAATATATTAAGTTATGTATTTTAAAATTATAGTTTCCATATTGTTATATTTCCTATATATGCAGAAGGGTGGGTAGTTGTGTATTTAAAAATTAAAATAAGGGTATATTAGTCAATCAAAAGTTTTTATTACATTCATCTTTTTATAGGTAGTATAGATATATAATTCTATATATATATATATAATTATAAATATACATATGTAGTTATAAATGTACAATTACCATTATATATATATATATATATATATATATATATATATATATATATATATATAAAATTATAAATATATAATAATAATTATTTATTATTTATATATAAAATATTTATTTATTTATTTATTGCCGTATCCCTACTGTGTCGTGTCTTAAGTTTTTCAAAAGTTGTCGTGTCAAGGTGTTCGTGTTGTGTCGTAACCGTGTCCTGTGTCTATGTCCGTGCTTCTTAGAAATAGTGATTAGCCAAAAGGATTTGTCTCCAAGTCGTCGAGAATCCAAGAAAGAAATCCCATTTTAGCAGACTCCTCCTTTTCCTTCGATGCCACTTTTGTTCCTGTTTGCCAATTCGTCCTAGCTTCGCTTAATCTGTTGTCGTTGCCGCCAAAAAATCCATAGTAGACTTGAAGAACCATGTTTTCCCCTTTTTCTCCTACTAGTAGAGAATGCACGTGCAAGGGGCGTGCCCGGTATTTTTTTAAGGGCGTGCTTTTGATGTTACTTGTAGAAAATGCACGTGCAAGACACGTGTCAGGTATTTCTTTTAGTGTATACTTTTTATTTGTTTTATTGGTTTTTTAGTGGAGTGAAGGTCTCTTTATGGTACTCTGCAGTCGATGATGGAGGTCATGAAGGATGGGAGGAATTACACAAAAACATTAACTTTACAGAGAGTTCTACACAACTAAATAGCTAGAAAAAATGCTTTCATTAGAAAACTTGACTTAAAAACTATCACACACATTAGATTAATGGAATAAACTATCAGACACATTAGATGAAAGGAATGAGCTTTCAAAGTAGATAAAAAGTATTTTGAGAGCTATATCAGAGGGTTCCTATATGCTTTTATTCTACTACAAGTTCTCTAAAACTTGGATGCTTCCTCGTTTAGCCTTCTTTGCAGAAGCCGCATCTAAGTAAACAACCTGGAGTTCACCACAAGAGGTTTTATTATTTATTAAAAAAATTAAAGGGTAAAGAAACCTTGGAAACAAAAAGTAAGAATTTTTAAACATAAACATACCATGATCAATTCCTCAAACATGCAGATTAGAAAGCATTTTATCAAACATGTAGAGCATGAAAAGAATAAAACCAGAAAACGAAGAAAAAAACAAACAGAGATTCAAATATTCAATAATAAAAATAAAATCACCATCTGATCACTTTGAAGCGAAGGCTTTGAGTGTTTGTTTTTTCTTTCTTTCATTCTTTCTTTCTTTCTTTCTTTTCTTTTCTTTCTTTCTATCTTTCTTTCTTTTTTTCTGGGTTACATTTGCTTGGTTTTGTTTCGAAAAGATCTGGGTTTGTTCTTTTTTCTTGTCAATCATCATAACCAAAATTTTCATCATCCTTCATATACTTGTCTTTAACTACTGCAACTGTGGGTTGCTTTGTTAAGAAAAGCTAATCAAACTTGTTGTACTATGTAACAATTTGAAATGAAAGGAAAAAAAAAAAAATTATTTAAAAAAAAAGGCATTAGTTCCATCCATATCCAGCGAATAAATTTTTTTTGCAATAATATGCTTATCACCTGTGTGTGTGGGGGGGGAGGAGGGAGAAAAGAAAAAAATATATATTTCTTTAGATCCTAGTATCCTACAAATAGATTCAGCCAAACAAAATAAATAAATAAAGGTCTAATGGTAAGATACATTCGGTCTTTGAAATTTATTGAAGCAAAATAATTCATCTCACTTCTTAAAAATTATGCAGACAGTAATAACACCTAATTGTGGCAAAAGTGAAGTTATATTTGTGACCTAAGGATCACACAACAATACATGACTTCTAGTAACAACCTTATCCATCCATGCACCTCTCCACTTTTTGGAAGGGCAGGAATATGGATCAAAGTAGAAGTATGCAATTGGCCAACCAAAGAGTCTTTGTCAATGGTGTTATTACTGTTTGCAAACGCGTGCATGGTGGCTCATTGAGGTTGTTATAAAGAGAATTTTTATCTTAGACACCTGAATGTAAAAGATTTAATTTATATTTGAACATTGTTATAATTATAAAACAATTGTAGTAGAAAATTTTTTTGAAGATATCTTCAGTAATTGTGTGATCTTGATTATTTTGTGACATTGTTTTATTGTATTGCTTGTTTATAAGCTGGAGAGGTAGTGTTACTTCTTGTTCATAAGCTAGAGAAGTATTGTTGTAATTTGAATAGCTATCTAAAGAACAATTAAGAGCTGTAGTTACTATTTCTAGTGATGTAGAGGTAGGAACTCGTTGAAGTGTTCATTGAACTTGTTGTTCAAGTGCTCATTCTCTATCCTGATAAGTTGAAACATCGAATCCGCATTAATTAAATAGTATATAAGGTTTTGAAACCCGTAGGACCTTTTTTTTCTTTTTCTTTTTTTCTTTTTTTGTAGTTTAATGAAATTCTAAACAAATTTTCAATCAAGTTTCCTTATTTTCATGTGCTAAGAATAGCAAAATATACCCCAAAATAAAATTTAAAAAAAAATATGGTCATTGTTTAGTAAGTAGTTCTCAAATTGACTGAGAAAATATGGTCATTATTTAGTGAGTAGTTCTCAAATTGACTCTGAAAATATGGTCATTGTTTAGTGATTAGTTCTCAAATTGACTGGGAAAATATGTCATTGTTTAGTGAGTAGTTCTCAAATTGACTGAGAAAATATGGTCATTGTTTAGTGATTAGTTCTCAAATTGACTGGGAAAATATGGTCATTGTTTAGTGAGTGGTTCTCAAATTGACTGAGAAAATATGGTCATTGTTTACAAAGTAGTTCTCAAATTGAAAGTGCGACTTTGGGAATTAATCCTTCTCATAAAGTCAAACAGTGCAAAAAAGACATTGATAGCTCTTCTACCTGCTTGGTTTCACACTTACACCACAATATTTACATATCAATTATGTTAAAAGGCCCCATACATCAGAACAATTTAGGTCACCTAATCTTGAACCATATAGTTCACCTTATAATGTATTGATTTCTTTCTGCATAAAACAACTCGGCATACATGCATTTTTTTAACCACTTTGGATCTCTCAAGGTATGGAAAATCACCATATTCCTACTCTCACCTCTACACACTATGCTTTACTGCTACTAAATTAGTGAGAGAAATGATATGAAAGAGGAAGTATAGTGTACCTGAAAAAATTCCAAATGCCTCGATGAAGGATCTCCAAGCAGGCAACTAATGCAGTTATGGTTGTTTTATACAGGAAAGGTACTTCTCTAAAACCTAACACTGATTGCATCCAAGCAAGTCTAAGCAGCACATTCAACACCTGCAATTCACGTCACCTAAAATCAATTAAAAAAAGGAAAAAAAAAAAAAAGAAGGAATATGAATTAACAATTCATCCGGTCACCTCCAGTATTGTGTATGGACAAAGTCAACTAAGCTTATAAACAATCCCCCAAAGATCAATATTAGAAAACAACAGGGAAATGAAGGTGGAAAAAAAGGGTCACATATCTTCCTTCCATGGCCACAAAATAGACACTTTTGTTTGATATAAGAAGCTTATCTCTCAACCAAGGGTTTCTAGAGTTTCGTTGCAGAAGACCCCAATCTATGACTATATCCCAATATGTAGCAGTAATTGTCGCAATACCTGAATTGGCTGCGGCCATGATCTTCCAGGTAATCCCCCTTTTCATCTCATAACCCGTCCTCATGACAACTGCAACAGTTATTGATAAGTATTTCAGGCCATTAAGCCCATGCATTGAATCTTTCTCTTCAAACAAGCATCGGAGGCACTACAATACCATATATCATCATGAGCACCACTGAGTTATTGAAATTTCTATAGAAAATAGTAACAGTTTACTATTGTTTGCTATAAAAAACAGCATTTCTCGTGCTATTAAAATTTCTATAACAAATAGTAACAGTTTACTATTTTGGTTATAAAAAAACAGCATTTCTCGTGTTACTAAAATTTCTATAGAAAATAGTAATAGTTTACTATTTTGGCTAAAAAAAATAACATTTTTCGTGCTACTAAAAATTCAATAGAAAATAGTAATAGTTTACTATTTATTGCTACTAAAAACAGCATTTACGATTAGATAAACACAAACACAAGCAGCACCCCCCCTCCCAAAAAAAATTATCTTCACAACAAAAACACATTTGGTGGGGATAAGGAAAAAATAAAAACTAAAAAATAGAAGAAAAGGAGAAGATAGCCATGGTTAAACTTCAACCATGGTAATAGATCTGGTGGGATAAAAGAAAAAAAATGAAAAGAGGAAGAAGAAGATGATCGATGAAGGAGAAGCAAAGGACAACGTGGCTGAACGCTATGTAACAGATCTGGTTTTCAGATTTGGTTAGGAGAGAAGAACAAGAGAGAAGAGAACCAGAGGTGGTGGTGGCCCGTCGGAGAAGAGGCGTCGCTTGGCCGTTGTCTGAGAAGAGTTGTCAACAGAGAAGAGTCGTAATGTAACAAATCTTTAGACTTGGTTAGGATAGAAGAACGAGAGAGAAGAGACTCAGCGGCAGTGGAAGTGGAGGTGATGGTGGCCCGTTGGAGAAGAAGCGTCGCTTGGCTGTTGTCAAAGAAGAATCACCGTCGGAGAAGGGCCATAGTCGTCGTCTACTTTTGGCCTTACGGTATACATAGAAAAGGTTAAAACACGAATTTCTAAAAAATGGATTTCCTTATGCTGAAAGAATCTCTAAAAAATGGGGCTATGGAGTTAAAAATTCTTATGGTGGGGTTATTGTTAAAAACAGTCCCTTATTAGGGGTAATTGCTAATTTCCCCATTATTTTAAGATAAAAAGATGTATAGATATGTACCCAAAAACTTAATTAGCAAAAAACCCAAGAAACCCAAACGAACAAGCAGAACATTGACACAAGGAAGAATAAATTCTACAGAGAGAAATTGAGATTTGAGCTTGAGACATATTTGAACAAGTTTTTTTTTTTTTTTTGGTGTAATCTTATTTATTGAACCAACCAAACTCGAGTCAAGCTTTGGGTCGTCTTACAGCATTGGAATTGGTCATTATTTCACATCTTAATTGATTAAAATCAATTTTACTTTAATAGACACGATTTTTTACTTGAAGTGGGATTTCCACTAGCTTATGCATCACTGGGAAGTGGTGATGTGTCTAATAGTCCTTTGCCTATAAAATGCTCGTCAACCCCTAAGCTATGTTTGGATAAGAAATTTTTAGATGGATTTGTCTTTGAGATGGAATTTGTAAAATTTTTATGAAGAATTTTCTTATAAAAATTTTACAAATTCCATTTCAAAGACAAATTCCACCTAAAAATTCCTTATCCAAACATAAGGAAATCATGGGATCATCTTTGTGAGGTTTTTGTTTCTATTCCAAGTGGTGCGTGTGTGGATGTGTGTAGACGCCATGGTTCGGGAGAAAAAGAAAAAGAAAAAAAAAAAAAAAAGACTCAAACGATAGGCAACATTTTTTAAGGGTAGGCCACCTAGTGGAAACTCAATGTCAGTATTTTTAGTATGCCGTAGAAAATCACCAAATTTATTATGTCTTCCTGCTTTAATAAAGCTTGTAAAAATATTGTCTCATAAAGCTTGCAAAGATATTGTCTCCCTAGACCATTGTGCCTAGCAGCCTAAAGCTTTGCCCATGAGATTAAACTCTAATGTCATTAGGCTTATCCTTGGTGATGGTATTGATTATGTGTTCACGAGATTGTAGATAATAGTCGTTGGTAGGGGTGCAAAATGGTTCGGGTAGACCCGAGAATCAAACCATTCTATGCAATTCGGTCCGGTCCAAGAAGTATCCGGTGCAGTTCTCGGGACAAATTTTTAAGAACTAATGAATTCAGTAAGATCCACGGTTTAGGGGGTTTCTGAACCAGCCCAGACCGAATTCCCGAATTACGAATATATATATATATATATATATATATACACACAGATATATATATGTATGTTTATATTAATATATTATACTCCATATATAAGTATTATTGAATAAATAATAATACTTTCAATAAAGTTATTACCTTTTACAAAAAAAAAAAAAAAAAACAACAACAACAACAACAACCGAGAACTGGACTGTTTTTGTCGGTCCAATCCAGTCTAGCTTTGCAAATCGGTGCGGGCCAGTCCATGCCAGAGGTGTTTCTGGCCTGGACCGAACTAATTCAGGACCTCAAAATTTGTCCTGGAACTAGACCGATTTAGGCCTTAGACCGAGACTGGGACTGGATCGAATTTTTCGATTCGGGCCGGTCCGGTTCTTGATTTTTTTTTTTTTTCATTTTTGTTTTTGTTTTGTTTTTGGTAAAAGGTAAGAAATTTATTGAATAAGTATTATTATTCATTGAATAATACTTATTTACGGAGTATAATACATTAAGATTAACATATAATTATATATATAATCATATATATATATATAGTTATTTATTTATTTATTTTTATTTTTTTGTTGGAATTCGGGAATTCGGTCTGGTACAGTTCTAAAATCCCCTAAACTGGACCAAATTAATTCGGGACTTTAAAATTTGAACCAAAACCAGACCGGTTACTGTTTCGACCGGACCGGAACCAGACCGAATTGATTGGACTGGTCCGGTCCTCGAGTCTGCCTGAACCATTTTGCAACCCTAGTCCGGTCCAGTCCAATACAATTTTCAATCCGGTTCCAGTCTAATTTTTGTAGTCCCGAATTAATTCAGTCCGGTCCAGATATACCGCTGGTCCGGACTGATTAGCACCCTAGTCGTTGGGGAAGTGGAAATCTGCACAACATTCTCTTCTCTAGCTAAAACATAGAGATATCACCATTCTTTTTTTTTTTTTTTTCCTTTTTGGGGATAAATTACAAGAAACTCTCTTTATGTTTGGTTGTTTTTTATGTAACCCCAAAAATAGTTGCAATGTCCACTCAGTCACCTTACAAATTTAACAATTAGTGTCACCGTTAATCGTTATTCATGAAATTAGATGAAAAAAAATGTTATGTGACCATCGTTAATTTCACGAATGGCAATAAATGGACGCGCTAATTGTTAAATTTGTTAACTGTTTGCAATTATTTTTTCTTAGGCGAATTACACGAAAAAGTGTCCAACATTTAGGGGTTTCTGGCTTACTCTCTTCCCAGTTCTCAAGTTCTCTCTCTATTATATTGTAGGAATACAACTTTCTTGCCCATTGAAATACCTCTCCCTCCTCTCTCTCTTTCTATATCCTTTCTGCACAAGAGAAGAACTCTGTTATCTCCAATTTCGAATCGTGTCCCACAAAGTCATCATATGAGTCGGTGAGAAAATCTAAAATCAACGGCTCATTTTCTCAAATAAAAGACAATGTCTGCTCGTCTTCTTCAAAGCTTCAAAAAACCCTTTCTACAGATTTAATACTTTCCCCCAGTTTCATCTTCTTCTTTTTTTTTTTTATAAATTTTTTAATTCTTAAGATTATTTTCTAGGGTTTGTCCCCATAATTCTCTCTCTGTTTCTCTTTTCCCCAAGTTGAAGTCTCCCTCCCCCCTCCCCCCTTTTTTCCCCCTCTTATTAAGCTTGTTTTCCCCCAATTATCTCTTTGTCCCCAAGTATTTTAGCTTTTTTCTAAAAATAATTTCATAGATTCTATATGTTTACTTTTTCAGGTGCTCAGTGAATTGAATTAATGAGATTATTTTTTTTAATTTTTTAATTTTTGTTTTGGTGACAAGGAAACTCTTTGAACAAACCAAGACTTTACAATCTATGTGAACCAGATAAGACTAAGGTTTATGAGAATCATAGAAACCTTGTTAGGCTGGTTCCAAGAGAATAGCAAGAGTTGAACAAAGGATCCCGCTTCCTAACGTAGAATTCATTGCCAACAAAGTTTCTCTTGGGGTTGAACTGAAGGAGATTAATCGAAGCTAAATTCAAGTACTCTTTTTAAATTAGTCTGATTAGTATTATTATTATTTGTTTTTGGGTTTTTGTGATTAGTTGGGCATTTTTAAGTGTGTTCTTATACTGGAGTCATATATGGGCTCTTGTGTCCTAGAGTTTCTTTGGTCTTTATATATATATCAATTGGCTGACCAACCCTATGTATGACACTGCATCAACCTAACATAGATCAGAAGACAAAAGGGAAGTGTAGGAGAGAGAGAAGAGAAAAATGCAACCTTAAGTTTTGTCTAAATATTGAAGCCTTTCTTTCAAATTGATGAAATACTAATGATATTATAATTGCTTCAGTGTCTTACTCTCTGCTCTCACCAATTAAATTGGTGAATTTAAACTATAAAAGCTAAGAATTGGTTGTGTCATGGACCTCATCGACTGTGTGGGACAGACTATAACTTATCTTAAATTAATTACGTAGAAGTCTTTGGCCGGTATATTTAAAGAACCATAGTATATATAGTCATTCTCTCACATAAATAATACTTAACGACGACCAGACGTCAAGGAAAGGACTTAAACAAACTTAATTAATTTAATTATGGGACGGCAAGGATCTAAATAGGAAGTCAATACTTCTATTGCATGCTATGTTTAGTATGCTGGATAAAAAGATTAGATAGGATATGATTGTTGAATGAAAAAAAAGTCTTTAGTAGCTTTGTTTGAAGTGGGAAAGATAGTCTCTTGGATAATTTTCTATCCCATTGTTATTTTTAAATGAGATAATATCATTGGATAAAAATATACACCTTTCTTGATGAGTTTATAATATCCCATATGTGGAGGATATAACTATCCTATGGATGATATGGACAGTTATATCCCTTATTTGAAAATAGCACAAAGTACATAAAAATAATATTTATCCAATCCGGTGTATCCGGTATACCAAACATAGCCTAATATTGATGTAGAATTCCTACCTGCTCCCTTACCAGAATTGTGGTCTATTATAATTTCTAATGCGTAACCTTCTGCGTGCAAGAGGGCACCAATATTAGCAGAATTGCTAATCGAATATTGCACAAGACTTGAGAATGCATGCGTGTGCAACACACATCTTCCCAGCTTGTGGGTTTCTTAGTGCATGGAAAATGGAGATCATGAATAAGAATGAAGAAGAGAAAGTAGATAAAAGTGGCATAACTGTTTTTGTGATAGATTGAAAATATGGAAATGGGAGAGAGAGGGAGAAACGTGGGATGGTAGGAGTTTTGTATAACTATTTTAAGATTATTGAATTTACTAATTAGTTCATAAGAAAGATTAAATTTTAAGGGTGTTTTGGTAAATCCAGATGCAATCCAACCACAAAGAGAATTCTCTTAATATGTAATATAGATGGCTTGTGGAGTGTTGCCTCAAAATGAGTTTGACAATCGAAATTCAACATTTGATGGCTCCTAGCTCTGATGTCAACTATTCCTGATGATTGACACCAAATAAAGATGATTTTGGGTGCACTCATACAATGAATTAGGTCATGAATTATTGATCTCTTTTAGAATTCAGCTTATGCTTTCATCATCTATATCTATATTTATATCTTTATTGCTTATTAGGGTAAATTGCAGAAAACTGTCCTAAGGTTTGAATCAGAAAACTACCCTAAGATTTGGGTTAGGCTTTCAGTTTGGGGTCTCAAGTTTAAATTTCGTCAATTGAGTCGCCAAACTAAAAATAAAAGAGAAAAAAAGAAAGAAAAGACAAACAACAACGGATGTAATAGCATTGGAAAATGGAAAATTAGAAAACAATGCCTTACCCCTCAAATCTGAGAACCAAAGGTCGTGTAACTTAAAATCACATCATTCAACAACTCATGAGTTGGCCAAGGTTGAATCATTCTTTTTCTTGATCATGAAGCAATGATCTGTGCTGTCTAGATACTTGGACTTTATTTCAAGCCAATATATCTTTGATTCAAATAAACATGGGGTCCCACTTAGGATATTAAGGAATCATCAATTTGGAATTTTGAACATTTGATTACTCAAGTCGTATGTTTGGAAGAGTAGAAAAATTTTTGGTAGAACTACTGGGAAAGTTCCGCAAATTAAAACTCTTGTTTGAAATGGCTTTGTACATATCTGAGCCTTGGAGCTGGAGTCTTGAACCCAAGATTTGAGTTCCCAACTTAATTGGGATATTAACAAGCTCAAGAAGTTGTCAATTTGGAAATTTTTTATTTATTTCTTTCTTTTTTGGGTATAATCTTGAGTCAATTTTTTATTTATTTATTTATTTCTCTTTCGTGTAAAATCTTGACAAAGATGTTACCGTGGATGAGGTCCACAAGGCTACAATTATGGCGCAACAACAATAAATTATAGATTTAATTTTTATTTTCTTGGATCAGCAGGATCATAGATATAATAGCAAGGGGCAATGCTATAAGTACATAGCATCATATAAACAACATGTGATGCGACAATGGACTTCTTGTGACAATACTGAATAACTTGGAGGATATTTTTTTCAACTAATTCATGTCATGTCAAGTATAGTAACCAGGAGCTGTTTATAGCATTTCCCAATAGGAAAATAGCCCCAAGACCTTCAAGTGATTTAATTAATGATAGATACCACTTAAGTTTTAAGAGCTGTATGGAGTATCAAGATACAGCTTCACATGATAAAAAGAATTGGTGGTTGAACTTGTTAGATCTACTTGATTTGCTTGGAGACCAGCTGACGAAGCAGAGGTAATAAAAGAATAACACGGTTTTCTTGTAGAACAAGAACTATAATTGTAAAAACAAAATTCTAAAATTTTATTAATAACAATTCATCTGCATCACATAGAGTCCTAAGCGACATACACAGACTGTAGAGCCCTAATTTTAGTCAAAGACTGATCGAATTATAAATTCTTAAAACAAAAATAGCGTAAAATAATAAAATATACTAAAAATGGAAAAATTGAGTTAAGCATGGAAATAAATAATACCCCCAAAAGAAAGGCAAAATCAATTTGAAAAAACTTTCCTAAAATGGTAAAATTACGCTTTTTAAGGCCTAAATGGTTGAATTTGGCAAAAAAAAAAAAAAAAAAAAAAAATACAGAGGGTACTTCACAACATTGGCAATGCATGACATTTCCAATCAACTCACCAAATTTTGTGCAATTTCAATGACACCTACCAAATTACCAAATTGCCCCAATGGTCACTAAATCATGTTTCTTTTCATCTTTAGGTGATCGTTATTGCGACATGACATGTTAAATACTGAATTGCCTATATTATCCATTGAAAATGATATAGTAGAAAAGCTTGATTATGCTAGCTTAATTAGTAATTTTGCAGTTAAAAATGCGATAAGAGCGATGGTTAACAAACTTTATGTTTGGTATTTTTTTCGGTATTACAATTTTAGATTTTGTTTGTTTGTTTGTTTTTTTTTTTTTTTTAATTATTATTATTGGAAAAGTGGATTTTGCTCAATTATGAAGTAAGAAGTATGCATTATATCTTTTTCAAGTTTTTGTAATGATCTCTTATCATCTCAATCTATAAAAGTAAATTTTAATAATTTTATATGCAAACAAACTTTATGTTGGTACTAGGAAAAAAAAAATTGGGTACCTCGATTTATTTATTTATTTTGAAATATGTATAGAGGTCCCATTTTAAGAGTTTGCTTAGCCTCCAATTTGAACCAGTTTGGCTCTGATACCACATGTTAACAGTTGCTAAAATACAACTAGGATCTACTGATCAGATTTGAAGCATAAATATAAGTAAATTAACATGCGAGGACATGAGAGTAAGAATAGGAGAAGTGCGATCACGGAGAGATGCAAAGACGACCCCATAATTTCTATGTAACTACAGGGGGAAACGGGTTGAGGAGCTTTTAAAGGCTAGGATTCTCAAGTCTTGTGCAATATTTGGTTAGCAATTCTGCTAATGGTGCCCCCTCTTGCACGCAGAAGGTTATGCATTAGAAATTAGAATAGACCACAATTCTGGTTAAGGGAGCAGGTAGGAATTCTACATCAATAAAGGGATTAACTTTAACCAGGATATGAAACAAGGGTCAATTTCATGGTAGACTGCAAAATCTTTAAGTCCTTGCCATGCGATAGAAGTATTGATTTACCTACTTAGATCCTTGCCGTCCCATAATTAAATTAATTTAGTTTGTTTAAGTCCTTTCCTTGATGTCTGGTCGTGGTTAAGTATTATTTATGTGAGATAATAACTATATATACTATGGTTATTGATCTTTAAATATACCGGCCAAAGACTTCTACGTAATTAATTTAATAAGTCATAGTCTGTCCCACACAGTCGATGAGGAGCTTTTAAAGGCTAGGATTCTCAAGTCTTGTGCAATTGATTAGCAATTCTGCTAATGGTGCCCCCTCTTGCACGCAGAAGGTTAGGCATTAGAAATTAGAATAGACCACAATTCTGGTAAGGGAGCAGGTAGGAATTCTACATCAATAAAGGGATTAACTTTAACCAGGATATGATCGAAACAAGGGCCAATTTCATGGTAGAGTGCAAAATCTTTATGTCCTCGCCATGCGATAAAAGTATTGATACTTACTTAGATCCTTGCCGTCCCATAATTAAATTAATTAAGTTTGTTTAAGTCCTTTCCTTGACATCTGGTCGTCGTTAAGTATTATTTATGTGAGATAATGACTATATCTACTATAGTTATTGATTTTAAATATGCCGGCTAAAGACTTCTACGTAATTAATTTAATAAGGCACCGTTTGATTGGGATTATTTTAAGATCTTTTTTACTTTTAAAAGCAAAAAGTTAAAAAAGTAATAAGTAGTATTTGGTTACAAATTTAATAAGTACTTAAAAGAAAGCAAAAAGCAAAAAAAATGCTTATAAGCAAAAAGCAAAAATTCAAAATGTCTTTTTTATTTTTTATACTCAGCCCGACACTCTTCCTCCCCTCCCCAACGCTCCTTCTCAACGTGATGCCCTCAACAACAACACACCCAAGTGTCCATATGTCCGCCGGCGATTCGTTCTTGCCACCGTTCACCGACTCCGGCGACATGTACAGAGGGGTACTTCTCAGCCCAAAACCCCCTCCTTCCTTGCTCTCCGCTTTCTTCGCTAACCCAAAATCTGCAATCTTGGTGAAGTCGTTTCCACCATCAGAACAGAGGAGGATGTTCGAAAGCTTTATATCGCAATGAACAAAGCCATTGCCATGAATATATTGAAGCCCCTTGAGCACAGACCTTGTGTGTCAGTTAACGTCAATTCCGGCAATCGCCCGCCGGATTTCTTGAGCTGATCAGACAAACTACCGCCAGAAGCATACTCCAAAAACAAATTGTACAATTTCTTGCTATTCTCAGAGCTGTAATCACCGCTGAAACATCGAATAACATGTGGGCAATCCGCGAGCTTACTCAATACCTGTCTTTCGTTCTCGAGCGAAGCAAAGTTGGAAACCGAAGTGGATTTGACTGCCATCAATGGAAGAATCTGGCCGCTACTTCTTCTAGGTATTGCTAAATTGACGGTGCCAAAGCTTCCATGGCCGACAGTGTCGCCTTTGACCCACTCCATGAATGAAAGCCTTTAGTTGTGGGGGAGGGAGGGTTTGTAGTTTAAGGTGTGCGGCTGTGAGGAGTTTGTTTGGGTTTTATTGAGTGTGGGGGGATATAAATATGAAATTAAAGGACGTAATAGGCAAGGATATTTCATATTAGGGATGTACAAAAAACCGTCCAATCCGTCAAATCAAACTAATCCACTTTATTCCGCATTGACCCAAGCGTTTGAGAAAATAGATGAATTGGTTTGGGTGGGTTGAGCAATAAATTTGATAGTTTGGTTTGGTTGGCGGGTTGAACTTTGTCAAACTGTCAATAAACCAACCCAACCCGCTATATATATGTGTGTGTGTGTGTGTGTGTGTATATGTATGTATGTACTTCATAAAAAAAGAAGTATAAATATGTAATATGTACACTTCCTACAAAAAACACATGTTAAGTCATTATTTTTTTTTTTAATAATTTTTTGTTGCTTGATCTATAATTATTTTGTGGGATTTAATATTATAAAAGTTATGAAGGGCTTGATATAATCCGTTCAAATTTTTGAATTTAAAAAATTATATATACATATATAGCTATACAAGCTAACGATTTTGAGCATTGATTCCTAGGTGATTTTGTGAGACTAAAGGTAAAGGTTCAAGAAATTACCTTTAGTCTCACAAAATATTACAGAAATGGATCGAAGTTTTACATCTTGTCGTGAGATAGTAGATATTAGGGATAAAATAACTCGTAGATTAGCTCAAGAACATGGGATTCTTAGGTGATTTATCATGGTATGCTTCAAATGTGTGATTTATCAAGATATGCTTCAAACATCCTCAATCTTTTAAGTTATATGCTCAATTTATATGGATTTTGCATTTATTGAAAATCACTAATAGATTGTAAGTTTAGTTTCTTTTATTTATTTTTTATTTTTTTTAAACGAGTGGACATTTATTTAAATAAATAAAAAAGTATAAGCAAAAATTAATGTCACCAAACATGCATTTTTTTTTATTTTATAAAAAGTAAAAGCAAAAATCGTTTTTACCAAACACGCTTTTGTTTTGTTGCTTTTACTTAAAAGCAAAAAGCAAAAAAGTAAAAAAAATCTTTTTCTACTTATAAAAAGATCTTAAAATAATCCCAACCAAACGGTGCCTAAGTTATAGTCTGTCCCACACAGTTGATGAGGTCCATGACACAACCAATTCTCAGCTTTTACAGTTCAAATTCACCAATTTAATTGGTGAGAGTAAGATACTGAAGCAATTATAATATCCTTAGTATTAGAAAGGCTTCAATATTTAGACAAAACTTGTGGTCGCATTTTTCATAGCACACTACATGAGGAGTCCTAGCTTGAGTCTTGCCTATAAAAGCTCCTCGTACCACATTTCCTTGCTCATCTAATTCAGAGTACTAAAAGAGTGTCTACATAAGAGTAATTATGGGGTCATCTTTGTATCTCTACATGATCACACGCCTGCTATCCATACTCTCTTTTTTTCATCTTATAATGAGTGCTCTCTCTCCCTCTCCTGCTTCTATACGCCCACTATGTCATGATGATGAGAGCTCAGCCTTATCACAATTCAACCAAAGCTTTGTGACTCATTATCAGTATGCTTCTGGTGATCCTTCTGGTTATCCAAAAACTGCATCATGGAAGCTCGGAGATAATAGTAATTGCTGCTCATGGGATGGTGTCGAGTGCGATGATGACACTGGTCACGTCATCAGCCTTGACCTGAGTAGCAGCTTTCTCTATGGTTCTATCAACTCCTCCAGCAGCCTCTTCCGCTTGGTTCACCTTCAAAAGCTTAATCTTGCCTACAATCTCTTCAATTACTCTCAAATCCCCTCTAGAGTTGGCCACCTTTCAAGGCTAACATATCTCAACCTCTCCCAATCCCAATTTTCTGGCCAGATCCCTTCAAAAATCTCAGAGCTGTCCAAGTTGACTACTCTTGATCTGTCGGGAAATGTTGGTTTGAAACTCGAAAAGCCCGGTCTGAAGGGCTTACTTGGAAATCTAACCGACCTGAAAGAAGTTCATCTCAGCGGCGTGAATATTTCTTCTGCAGTACCAGCTGATATCTTGGCCAATTTTTCTTCTCTGTCATCTCTTATTCTTAGGCGTTGCAGATTGCGTGGTGAATTCCCTACCAGAATTTTCCAACTACCCAACCTGCAGGTTCTTGATGTGCGGTCCAATCCATACTTGACTGGTAACTTGCCTAAATTCAACAGAAGCAGTCTCCTCAAGATTTTGCTCCTTGCTAGAACAGGCTTCTCTGGTGAGCTGCCAGGTTCAATGGGCAACCTAAATTCCTTGAATGTGTTGGACGTCAATGGCTGCAACTTCTATGGGTCCATTCCATCTTCACTTGGTAACCTTACCCAACTCACCACTCTCATTCTCCAATCAAACAATTTTCATAATTTTAGTAGAGGGACCTTCGCTTTGCTTGGTAAGCAAGCAAAACTCACTCGCTTGAACCTGGCGAGGAACAATTTCATTGGTGAAATCCCCTCTCTTGGAAACCAGACGCTCCTTGCTGAGCTATGTCTTTACTCCAATCAATTCACGGGTCAAATTCCATCTTGGCTTGCCAACCTTACGCAGTTAACAGTGCTCTATCTTTCTGAAAATAAACTGCACGGTCAAATTCCACAATCAATTCTTCGTAGACTAGTAAATCTTGAATGTCTTGCTCTACATAGAAATAACCTGAGTGGCACTGTGGAATTTGACATTTTTCATAACCTCAAAAATCTCTTTTATCTCCGACTGGGGTGTAACAATTTTTCATTAACGCTCACTAATTCCACCACCACGAATGCCAATCTTCCAAAGTTCAAGTTTTTAGGATTGGCTGCATGCAACATAAGGGAGTTCCCGGATTTCCTTCGGCACCAAGATGAAATGGAGATTTTATATCTTCGAGGAAACAAAATTCAAGGCCAAATACCGAAATGGATGTGGAACATAGGAAAAGAAACACTGCTGGAAATAGACTTTTCTTACAATTTTCTAACAGGTTATGACCAGCCTCCAGTTGTTCTTTCATGGACTAGTCTACTCGTTTTAGACCTTAGGTCTAACATGATCCGAGGACCACTCCTGATTCCACCAGCAACCACCTTGGCTTTTGCAGTTTAAAAAAACTCACTGATGGGAGAAATTTCACCATTGATCTGCAATCTAACTTCTCTTTATATCCTCGATTTATCTAATAACAACTTCAGTGGCGTACTTCCACAATGTTTGGGCAACTTTAGCGAATCTCTCTCTGAGCTGAATCTATGAAACAACAGCTTTCATGGCACCATTCCTCAAACATACACGAATAGAAGCAAATTGAGGATGATTGATTTAAGTCAAAACCGATTACAAGGGAGTGTATCAAGATCACTGGCCAATTGTAAAATGCTAGAAATTCTTGATCTTGGAAACAATAAGATCAATGATACCTTCCCTTCTTGGTTGGGAACTTTACCAAAGTTGAGGGTCCTTATTATGCGATCTAATCAGTTTCACGGTGCAATATGGAGTCCTCAAACCAGGTTTGGATTCCCCAAGCTGCAAATCATTGACCTCTCTCATAATGGTTTTACAGGAAAGTTGCCATCTAAATACTTCAAAAATTGGAATGCCATGAAAAGTGTCAATGTAGACCCTTACTTAACATATCTGGGGGTACACAATGTCTTTGTTGACCCCTACTTGACATATCTAGGGGTACAAATTTTTGACAAACCAGGAGATTCATGGTTTGCGGAATATAATTACACAATGACAATAACAAACAAAGGCATTGAAACAATATATGCACAAATTCCCAAGTTCTTCACTGCCATGGATTTGTCAAGCAACAGATTTGAAGGGGCTATTCCAAATTCCATTGGGAATCTGAAGGGGCTTCAATTACTCAATCTTTCCAACAACATTCTCACTAGTTGCATCCCATCATGCTTAGGGAACCTGATGAATCTTGAATCATTGGACCTTTCTCAAAACAAGCTCTCAGGAGAGATCCCTCAACAACTGACAGGGTTAACGTTTCTTGCATTCTTAAATGTCTCTCATAACCATCTCACTGGTCTTATACCACGAGGGAAACAATTTGATACATTTGAAAACAATTCTTTTGAGGGAAATTCTGAATTGTGTGGAAACCCCCTATCAAAGAAATGTGAGAATTCTGAGGCATTATCACGACCCCCTTTAAGCTCAGAACAAGGCAAAGATTCTTGGTTCCCAAGTGGATATGATTGGATATTCATATTGATGGGATATGGAAGCGGGCTGGTAGTAGGGTCAGTTATTGGGCACACCATGACCACAAGGAACCACCACTGGTTCGTAGAAACTTTTGGGAGGAGGCCACACAAAAGCCAAAGGGAGAATAAGAGGGGACGTGGAATCAAAAATAGAAATTAATTAGATGTTAGTCAAAATGTCCTTCAAATGAAAGATGTGAATCAATGTATTATTTCACCATTATCATCCTTTTCTCTTTCTTTCCCCTTTTTATTTTTTCTTGCTGTGTTTGGAGATTTAGAGAGCTCATGGTCATGGGTAGTACTATGGTATTGGATGTACTAAGCTTTGGTAATTTAAATAAATGAAGCAATGCAACCACACACACACACACACAACTAATGGGAGCATTCTTTAAAGCTAGGCCACCTTGTGAAAACTTTAATTGGGATGCGGACATTTTTGAATTTCAAAACATAGACTTGGATGTTAAATGACTTCATCAGAATTTAAGGGACAAATCAAACCCTAGACTTTAGTATTGCTGATCCTCCGAAGAATTTCCTCCTTGTGGACCTTGTGGATAACAGATAGTAGAAGTCACGAGTCTCAAACTTGAGCCCTGCGAGGAGTCTTTAAACATGTTGCATGCTAGTAAAGATAGTCGATCATTGGTTAAAACCTACCAAAATAAGCCCAATGATCCTCCTTTCCCACTTCATGCGTTGAGCCTAGCTATGAGGAATCTCCAAATATGTTATAAGTATTGACTAGTAAACTCAGCCGATGGTTGAATCTTCTCCTGATTTATTTCCTCAATAAAACCCGTCAATAGCAACTTACTGGTTCACATCCTTGGCTTTGGCCACCTTCATAGCCACAGCAAAGTCTAGTACTGTTAAAAGTGGCCAATGGTTTTGTAGCCTAATCGCAAATACTTATCTAGGATTCTAGGGGAATAATAGGGGGTGGTGCAAAAAACCTGCTTCCTCTGCACTTCTTTTTTTTTGTTAAAATTGAAACACCCCGCGCTAGGAGGGTGGGGGTTAAGGCAAACCCCTACTAGGTTTATTAATCAAAATGATAAGCATTACTGCATTACATACGCAAATGACCCAACTAAACGTAAGTCAATAGGTTGCTTCAAGAAACATAAGGTTGCTTCAAGAAGTCCAAAGAGTAGCACAAATCACCACTAGTCGCACCCTTTGAAGCCAAAAAGTCAGTAGTAAGGTTTCTTTCCCTGTGAGTGTGCTGAACACTACATTCCAATGAAGACAAGATATAGTGAATTCAAGCACAAAGATACCACAAACACCAATGAGTAACACATAAGTCATTTATACAATCTACCATAAGCTTTGAATCAGACTCTATGATTAACTTATATGGATCTAAACCCGTATCTTTCTAAGTCGTTATTCCGTCAAGAAAAACTTTGCACTCCTCTACAATGTGGGTCGCACAGCCATAAAAATTTGATGTTGTGAAAAGAACTTCCCCCAAATCATTTTTAAGAATCGAACCTCCACCAGAAGAACTTCCTCTCGACTTCTTTCGCATATATATACTCATATTATTGATGGCCTCCATCTCAAAAAACTCGTACGACTTTCTACCCAAAAAAAGATAAAGATAAAAATGAAAGTTCCTCCCATTTCTTCAATTGAGAGTCACAAGTCACAACCGTAACACCATTTTACACATTTTGGACATCTAGGGATTGAGCGCCCATGGCATGGACCAGGATGGTGAGGGTGTTCAGGGATTAAATTTCCATTTTCTTTTCTTTTCTTTTTATAAAAGGTGCAAAAATGAAAAGAAAACAGAGGAAAACGGCAAAGCAACATTTCAATTCCAGCCTTTATCAAACCTAAAGAAAATTATTGATATTATTGTACAGGTTATACTGGAAAAGACAAATATACAGGATTTTTCATATTATTACAACTTCACTATTTGCCCCCAACCCATAACCCTGCGAATAGCACTAGCACAGCATTTACAGGCACAAGTAAATAAATACACAAGGGGAAAATAACAAAATAACCACTGAAACTTTCTGTGGTGTTATCAGACCCTTAATTGAGCATTAAAATTTTAATGCTATTCTGTGATCTGTTTTTTCTTCTTCCTTTAGCCGCAGCAACGGTTACGCCAAATAAATATTAAAATCTTAGTGCTCCTCTGTTTACTGATGACTAAATCTTGTTTTGTCCTACTTCATATTAATGGCCATCTATGGTATTAGGAACTGTCTTTTTAGACCCCCCCACAACAAGAAAACTTGTCTCCCTCGCACAACAAGATAAATATATCTCCACAACTCTTTTCATTTTTGTAGAGTATGATTTGATACTCTCTCTTTAATTCTGTCTCCTCAAAATAGGAATAGTAGCTATTGAAACACTGGGGGGATGGAGATATGGTCATGCAAGTCAATGGTTAATACTGAGTATAAGAGTAAAGGACTAGATTTGTTTACGTATGGCCTGTTTGGTTGTCTAATTCGAAATTAAATAATTCAAGAAATTTTACATAGAGTTGAAGGCATAAATCTATAACCTTGAATTAGAATATCTAAAATGTTGTAGTTATCACTATAGTTGATGTTGTAGAATCAATTTTAAGGAATTCATGAAATACTATTTTGAATTGCCCCTCTTATTTGTGATGATAACTATCATTTTCTTAAATTTGTTAATTCAAAATGATGGAGTGTGCCTTCAATACTAGGTAAAATTTTTTAAATTATTTAATTTTGAATTGGATAACCAAACAGGCCATTACTGTTCATGTGTATTGACAGACTATTGCTTATTTCCTTTAATTGGGGTATAGGTCGTTGGAAATAATGTGAGGAATTCTATGAATTTTAGTAATAAACAAATGATATGAAATAACAATAAACCAAGATAATTATGTAATCAAAAAAGAGTTTAGAATAGCTTGTGGATCAAGGCACGCGTGATGTGCTATCCTTAGAGAGAAGATGTCCCCGTCTGCACTAGGTTTGCTCGACATTTCAACAAATGGGTGTTAATGCTTCTTCATAAGCTTGAACTTAAGATTACCCACTTAACAAGTGAGGCAAGTGCCACTAAACTACCATACCATCGATTTATTATAGGGATTTTGGGTCTCTATTTGTCAACTCCAAGAATTGGATCAATTCAAGTCCACTTCACTCATTTGTCATTACTATATGTAGGTCAAAGACAAAACAACAAAAAGTTGGTTTCAAATTTAGCCACTCTTAAATGTCAGGGAGAGATATCTATATATATATGAAAAAGGTTCCATGGGGATAAGGGATATGGGTGAGGGCCTCATGCTCATGGTCATGTCCAGTGTCTCACGACCTCACCACCATTTTACATATAATGATCGAACAGAGATGCTCCCTCAGAGAGAGCTAGATAAATAGGAGAATAAAAGATGCACTTTTCCGATTACATAAGAGTTAAATTAATGCGTTGTGAATATCTAGTAATCTGAACTGAATTTGTGTTGATGATTGTGAGCTTTGATGTTGGATTGTAGTTAAGTTCCTTAATTTAGTGCTGTTTTTCGAATGGTGTACAATTCTCAAATGGGATAGGACTATCAAACCCATATGACGAGAAATGTCTATGTCTTTTATATCCATTGATTGATGCATAATTCTGTTCTATTTAATATCAACTTTCTATTTCTTCTTCATCTAATGGGGTTTATTTTGTTAGGTTGCAACACTTTGGGGCACAGTTTTTCTAGAGAGTTGTTCACAGTTTTGTGAATTAGTTCTTTCTTTCATTTAGTGAATAAGCTTCACGTTTATTTTAATTCTTTTTTATGCTCCCTCTCCCATTGCTAACTAGGATGTATACAAGCTATTGCTAAAAGTGTTTGATTTTTTGGAATCTCTTAACATGATATAATTTTAGTTAATTAATATGGTATGTAGTCTTCTCTTGGCATATTAAATGAAGGGTTTCATTTATCTAGCTTAGTGGGTGCATGGTTTTCAAATTTAAGTTGTTATGATCATTGTTCATAGAAACTCATATAATATTAGTGTTCTAAATTTTTAAACCTATGGACGCACGAGTACCATCACACTGACCTCGAAATGTTAGTCAAGTCCAGGTGAATGTTCTACTTGTATTAAGCAATTTCCTCTTGCTCATGTATTTAGGTGCATAGATGTGAACATGTTTGTAGCATAAGTAGCTCGTCAACATACTAAGCTGACTTGGTTTTATAAGAGTCCAGATTGATCTTCTATTTGCTTCTTAATGTATTTAACATACTAGAATTGAGTTATAAGATGATATTGTCTAATTAGTGCTGCTTTTTTAGGCATTGGATTTGATTTAAGGTTTTTGAAACCTTTACACTTTTAGATCGTAAACCCTATCCATCAGCACATTCGTCGCATAATGCGGACTGGGGATCTAATCCGTCTGGATATCCTACACTGGAGGACTGTGAATCAGGATCACATCAAGATTGTGTTCAACATGGTCGAGGTATGTTTTTAGTAGATCTATTAACCTTGTGGATTTGCAAAACTTTTAGTATTATAATTATTATTTGGTTAGATGTTTTTTTTGATAGGATCTTCCATCAATGTGCGTACATCCACTTATGCCTGTTATTGCCCTTATGTGGCAATTTTTGTGCAGACCCGATTCATGTTAACCCACCCTCTAACTAGGAATTGGATGAGGAAAAAATTGAATCTCCTTTGGAGGGGGCAAAGAGTAGACTGAAGGAAAAATTTCAAACAGCAAACCACTTGCATATCATTGAAATTAAGGATAGAATTTTTGCTGGGTATTTATCTTTCATGTTGGGTACGTGGGTTTCATTTTTTATTATTTATTTTGGATAAAGGGGTTTTAAAATATGATGTCTCCTATCACTTTTGGTATTACAATTGGTCAGATTTATAGGTTTAATTTTCATACATATCTAAATCTATGCTTGTTAACGTACATAATTTTGCATACTCTTGCTTCCACAGGAATTTTGTTTCGGCTCTTAATTTTAGTTTTAACTCAAATCCATGTTACCAAGAAAATGTTCCTCCATTTAGGTTTTAGGGTGAAATTTATTTTCTGAGTCCATTTGGGTTAATTTTCATCTGATCAATGTACATGCTGTTGAAAATTTGCTACCTCAAATGTAAATTATCGAGTTCGTATTAGGTTAATTGTCTCCAATCTTGCCATTGCTTTATCTAAGCAGACATTCGTCCTAAATATGCCATAGGAATCACTAAGTAGATTGACACCTTACTAGCAGCTGTCTGAGCACCCTTCCCCTGCCAGATCCTCCGGAAGGAGAATTGCTTTGGTAATACCCCAACAGGAACTACAACAGATAAATGAGCATTTGTCTCTTCAATGTTATAGTTGACAACTTCTGCAACCCACAAGGAGTGTTGCATCTTTCCTACAAAACAAAGTCACGTATGATGAATGTAGGCAGAAAATAATTAAAAATATTAGAGATAAAGTTGGGATTAAATACGAGGGAAGTAATATGAGATACCTTTATTAAATGATGCCATTAGAGGAATACAATCACTAGTCCAAATCGTTTTTTCATCAAATTCCTTCATTATGTTCAGTTTTCCCCTTTCTTCAATATAAGTTGACTGTAAAAGTCACATAACAAAAGTCTTCCCAATTAAACAAAACAGAAAACTGGAGAACCAAAGTAGACAACTACAAAAATGAGTGAGTGACAAAATTCAGAGTCCAAGAATATAGCACCTATATAGAGCATCCAAGAAGAAGCACGACAATGAATAGAAAAAGACACGAAATCTGAACAAACACAAACTATTACACATACTTGGGGCTCTTCTAGTGGATCCTTCAGAATCAGATGTGAGGACATTGAAGCTCCATCTCCCTTAATAATATTATCAAATGCATTCAATAAACTGAAATTCTGTTGTGGACTGTGCCCACTTTCCCTTTTTGAACCGGACATATCATGTGCACTTAATAAAGGACTAGAAGATGAAAAAGGAACATATGATGGAGAGTTTCCTTCAGTTGCCTGTTGGAGGAGCAAACCAAATGGAAGGGGCCATATTGATGTGATGTTACGGGGAGTGGAATAGATACCACTTCACCTGGAAAAAGAAAAAAGATTTTTTTAAGAAAAAAAAAAAATTGAATCTTAGTTTCATTTTGCACAAATAAATCAGGGTGTAACTTCAAAATGCAAAAGCTAAAATAAAATAAAATTTAAAAGAGAGAGAGAGAGAGAAAGAGGCATTCACAATATCAAGCATCCCAGTTCCCTAGTAACACAACAATGGTTGGGTTCCCAAGGTAAATAGGGCAATATGGCACGGAGGGAAGACTTCAGCTCCTCTCTAATATAATCTGTCCAGTAAGTTCAGGCATTGGCTACAAGCAAATCATGTCATCATCCCAAAAAAAAAAAAAAAGAAAGTTACAAATCCACCATCTAACATGTCCCAGTTACAAGATCGACACTCCAAAAAATGAGCCTAAATAAATAATTTTCTATAACTATCAGATTTTCATTTCCTATTCTTCAAAACAATCTGTAAGAAATTCAACAGTTTTTATTAAAATTGAAATCCTAAAATCATCCAATCTAGATTTTTTTTCTTTTTTTTATAACAAGGAAGCCCTATGGGCAAACCCCGGGTCCATATAAGACCCCACAACCCATATGGACCAGGTAAGTCCAAGGCCCATGAGAACCATGGAACCATGTGTGGGTGGCCCCAAGGGGTTTAGCAAAAGTCAAACCCAAGACCTCCGCTTCCTGAGGCAGGATCCCTTGCCATCTGAGCTACTCCTTGGGGTTATCTAGATTACTTTTTTGCTACACTCAAAGTACTAAGTGGGACCTATAACACCCCGCCACCACCACTGGCATGATATTGTTCGCTTTGGGTTGTCCCTCACGGCTTTAAAACGCATCATACCAAATGGAGAGCGAGGTCTATACATATAAACCACAACCACTCTCTCTAGCCAGACGATGTAGGATCCCAAAGAGTATCACATTCTTCCCCTATAGTACCACACATCCTCATGGGTTTAATGGTTCCAAATATGCTACTGCCACCACCCAAAGCCAACGTTCGTTGGGCTGGATCCGTTAAGGGTGCACAATCTACTCCAGGCATGATATTGTCCATGAGGATGGCCCACACGCCACGAGGTAGGTCGAGCTCTGATAAAATTTGTAATACACCACTCCCACCACTGGCATGACACTGTCCTTCTGCTCTCCCTTCACCTTTGGGCAGTCTTTGATCTTGTGGCCTAGCTTACCACACTTAAAAAGCTCCGTTCTCCAAGTAGCAAGGCCTATCTCATGTGATTTCCCAAACTTCTGACAATCCTTCCACTGGGTTTGCTCTTTGTTGTTCTACCCTCTTTATGACTCTTCAAAATTAGCTCTCTTCCTATTCTGTTCACTAGCCTTCCAAGATTCATTACTAACTCTCTCAACAATGAATGCTCTATCCACGATCTCACTATAATTCTCCAACTTCAGTACAGAAATCTTGTCTTTAATATGGGTCTTCAATCCCCTCATGAACTGAAAAGCTTTCTTCTTTTCATCCACAACCATTTGTGGGGCAAAACAAGACAAGGAAATGAACTTAGCCTCATACTATGTCACTGTAGCATCCTGCTTCAACTCTATATACTCTAGTTCCCTCTGGTCTCGCACTGTTTCAGGAAAATACTTCTCATAGAAGGTAGATACAAACTTCTCCCATAAAACTGGCTCATTATCTATAGCCAAAGTTGTCTAAGTCATCTTCCAACACTAGTCTCCATCTCCCTCTAACATGAATGTAGCAAATAAAACCTTATGTGCATCATCACATCCCATCACCTCAAACATCTTCTCTATCTTGGCCACCAAACCTTCTGCTTCTAAGGGATCAATGGCTACCTTACAAGCTGGATGGTGGAGCTTATGAAATTGCTCCCAAGCAACACCGTGTCGTGTTCCGATTCCGTGTTGCCACCAAAAAGAGCTAATGTGAGACCACAAGCAGCCCTTGAGGCTCTGCCAAATAAAGACTAGTGTAAATCACATGGAGATAGGCCTTGCTACCTGGAGACTAGTGTTTGCTTCAAGTGGGGCAAGCTAGGCCACAAGATTAGAGACTGCACAAAGATGATGGGAGAGCAGAAGGACAATATCATGCCAGTGGTGAGGGCTGGGACGTTACAGGACCCATCCAAAAGTGGGTCCCATTCTTTCAATAATGCTGATGTGGCAAGATTGTAGAGGTACTAATATCTACTAGAGAGGAGCCAAGCCCTAAGGAGGAAAGAAAAATCTACTGCTCTGCCATTGAATGTCAAATACAATTAATAAAAGGAAAAATACATAAAAAGAAGCATAAATAATAAATAATGCTCAAGAATACTCACCCGATATGTTATAGGTTGTCAAAGTATCAATTTGTAGGACAGAAAGAAGAGCTTCTGACATGTCCCCTAGACGACACCAGCATGCCTAGAAGTGAATTGAAATATTGTCAAAATAAATCAAGATCTGTAAGAGTAATAAAATTACCCAAAACAAAACAATAAATAAATAAAAAATAATTTGCTATAAGAAATGCATTGACAGAAATAACCAATTAACTTTAATATCAATATGAGAACAAGCAGAAGGTCAGATCAATTGAAGATCAATATGACTTAAAGAAGAAAATACAGCAGGGGGTATAAATGTATAATCATCCAGATTATCAAATAACATCTTGTTTCTGCAGGTAAAAAACAAACAGGTTCAGAGAATTTTCCCCCAAATTGCAAATACGTCAAAATAATTTTAAGAGACATAAATGCCAGAAAACTACAATATATCATAGGATTCGCCTTCATTTTCTTCTTGTCAAATGGATCAAGTGGGACAGGACAGGACCTCAACAGCATACACAGAGACATTCACATCAATGTTGGGTATAAAGATGAATCATAAGTCCAACCACGGTATATGAAAAAACTAACTAGGAGGATTAAATCATCCCTGCATTCACAAAATAAGAAAAAAAAATATATCCTCGATAATTCGACAAGTAAGAAATCATTCTTAAAAAGACTAATGCAGAAGCACGTTTATTCAATTCTCTCCAATTTGTGAATCGCGTTAAAATCTTGCCCACCAATATTTATTTTATAAATTATCTATGACAATTAATAAGATTCAAAATGATGCTTGTAAAAAAACATGTCAATTCATTAAAGGTATCGATTATCAACTTTTACTATACAAGGGAAACATAATCAAGGTGAATTTGCATAGTGGATACTACAAAAAATAAGTACCATGATGACTGAGGATGGTAAGCTGAATCTCTTATACACTCGTGAACCTGTAGTCCATATTATCCTGTTATAAAATGAGCAGAGAATAGTTGTAAGAAATTTAACCAAAATTATATTTTATTTAAAGGATAGAAAATTATAAAAATTCATAGAGGCCAAAATCTTCCCTATAAAATATATATACACATACATAAATACATACAGGAGAGATGATCGAGTGCGGACCGGCCGAGATGGTCCACACCAGATATTTTCAATACATATATATATACACACACATGAACAAAAACAAGGGATGCAATTTTTTACACAGATTTAAATAAATTTTTCTATGAATTATATTTTGCAAAACCCACCATTGGATTAGATACCTTCCCAAATATCACATTGATCAGGTGCCGATAGACATCCAAACCAAAAACCTCGTATTTATGGATGAAGCGGTTCTTAATCTTTGATCAGCTTGATTTTTGGCAAGGATGACATTCATCGAAGGAGCATCTAACCCAATGGTGGGTTTCACAAGATAAGTTACACGATAAGAATTGCGCTTAAGCTTGTGTCCCCTGATTTTCTAACCTTTTAATGTATTTGGATCAATAGTTAAGGTGTTCACCACCCAATGTTGAACAATTATGCTCCGTTTGGCTGCTTAGAAAATTCCTATGAAAAACAAGATTTTGACTATTTTAAACCTTAAAATAAACAAAAACCTTCACTCAATTAGTTCAGGTGGAACTCATTTATTGGAAAACCGCGTCAACATTTTTCTCTAAAAGCTTCAAAATTTTCTTTTCTTTTTCATTTCTGTCTCAATTTTCTCAGCAACCAAACGGATGGCGGAATGGGCTAGGGTTAACAGTGTCAACAAAATTTACCGATTCCCTCTGATGAATAGCTCGTGATCGCTTCGAAGCGGAGGCCGATGCAGCATCGTAGTCGTCGGACTCGCCTCTTTCTCTGGCGATTTCGGGATCGAGGAGGAAGTAATCGTACTTGTCCGTGACGTTATCGGAAGGTTTTCCGTCGTGAGCTTTGGCGATTAAACCAAACGGTTTGAACTCGCCGAGCACTGTGAGATGGCGAACTCCGACGGACATCTTGTGAGTTGAATCGGTCCGACGGCAAACTCTCCCCGCCCTTTTTCGAATGGGTCCGATGGAGAACTCTCCCGCCCTTTTTATTCTGTTTGAGTGAGAGAACGACGGTGAAAAACCTTAGTAGGGGTGATTTTGTGGTGCGTTCCGCATGAGTAAAGACCAATGTGATGTCTCGAAACAAATGAAAACTAAGTAAAATAAGATTGTGGGCCAAAAAATATTAGGATAAAATACATTTACACCTCTTGTGTTTATTGACTATTATACTGACACCTTTATACTTTCTGAAATTATACTACACTCTCATACTTTGGAAAATAATGTACACTTAACCCCATCTGTCAATCTGCCGTTGGGAGCCATTAACAATGGTCGCTAACGTTATGGAAATATTGGCTCAAAATACCAATTTTGACCTTAGTGAAGCCAAAACGCATCGTTTGGACTAGACCGGGGGCAGCCATGTATGCTATTGTTGCTGCTTCTCTTCTTCTTCTTCTTCTTCTTCGTGCATTTTTTTTTTTTTTTGTTTTTTCGTTTTTTGTTGCTTTGTTCAATCTGTTTGTTTGTTTTTTTTTTTTTTTTTTTTTCATCTCTTCATTCAGCCAAAAAACCCATTGTCATCCCACTACCACCTTTGACGGAATAAATGAGGGAATTGTTTTGGTTGGTTATGGTGAAACCCACCCAAACCACCTTTGTCGAGAAAAATTGGAGTTCGCCGGAGGTGAATGAGTTTACTTCAAGGCCGGAGAATTAACCGAGTGCAATTGAGCACCGGAATAAGGGCACTAACATAGAATTACTATGATCAATTCTTTTAAGTAGCAGACAAATTGGGTTTTTTTTTTTTTCTCTCCAAACCCTCGTGCCTCCCCCCATTGCCAGAAGCCCGCCACCACTGCTCCTTCTTCCTCTATACTCTTCCTTGTTGTTTCCTAATCCCATTCTCTCTCTCCTCACGCCCTCTCCAAATCACACAGGCGGATGCTCTTTTTTTTTTTTTTTTGGTTATGTTTTGGGTCCTTTGGAGATGAACGCTATCACCGACGAACCCATCAAACCCAAATCGGAAACGCCATTGTCGGAGGTGAGGGGAGGGTTTGGTTGGGCTTAAGGAAGAAGAAGATAGAAGAAGACTTAAGGAAGAAGAAGACTGTGCGCCGACGGTGAGGTTCGTGGAAAGGGAGTAGCCGTTTGCGATTTCAGATTTGAGGGAGACGAGAGGGTTTAGGTGCACGGTGAAATCTCAACGGCGGTGAGAGCAGCGGCGACGATTTGGTCCTCCCGCCCCGCCTTCGAGTTGCAACATCTCTCACTGTTCAAGACCCAACGCCGACAATCTGACCAATCAAGGCACGCCGGCGACCATCACCCATGAGAGATAATGTGTATTTTTATCGCTGATGAAGGCGGTGGATGACGATGTTAAATTATGCCGGATTTGAAGCTCAACGCTAGTGGACGACAAATTGCCCACGCCGAACTCACGGTGAGTGGTGATTTACATGGATCTGCCATGGATCTCTCTCTTTCTCTTTTATTTTTATTTTTTTATTTTTATCTCCAAACCTTCACACAGGGCCTCCCATCGCAGTGCTTCCCACTTACCGCTGGCGACTTGTCACCACTGGCGAACTCAGCCCTACTGTCTATCTTCTGCTTCATTTAACCCTCGTTTGACTCAAACACAAAAACACAAAAACACAAAAACGACGCAGTTTTAAAGGAAGGGTAACTCGGTCATTTCAAACTTCCATTAACTCCGTCAATTTAGTCGTTCTGACAGGGGACGTCAGTGTAATTTTAGAAAGTGTAAGGGGGGTCAGTGTATTAGTCAGTAAATACAGGGGGTGTAGATCTATTTTACCCAAAATATTATGATAATCTGATTTTGATTCACTATCATTGATTTGATATCACATCAGCATCAGTCTTATTGTAGTTACATGCAAATTATTCTTGTTCCTTAAATATGTACCATGGATTGGTGGCTAAAAGATTTAAGGCTATTGTCACTACATAAAATATTTTAAGTCCCTTATTAATTAAAATAATTTATTAAATTCTTTATATCCAAATGTATATTTATCATTAAAGACATGTCTACTAAAAGACTTAAAGGAAATTTTCTTATCCCCCCCCTCCCCCAACACTCCACTCCCAACTCCAAAAATATTATACTATTTGTAAACTTCATGCTCTCACAAACCCTAACATTCTTAACTCCAAATCAATATGTACATAAAAAATTAGTGTTTCTCATGTTATATTGAATAATGGATGAGAAAAGCATTGCTAGATATGGTATAAGCAACCAAAAGGTGAGTATTTATACATTTTTTGTCGAGTTTAACTTCAATTTTTCGTATGTTGAATTTCGCCTTGTTCAGATTCTCAACTCTGAACATGGTTAAAATGTTCATTTCTATAACACCGAATGCTTTCAACGAGTTCCAATTTATAAATCCGAACAACTTTCTTTTATTCCGTTTTACTACTCTGAATGCCTTAAAAGTATTAATCACGTCTTAGGATTATTCGGTTATGTAACTTTGAACATGAATTGGCTGATGTTCAACTCTAAGAATTCGAACAATCTTTTATTATTCCATTTCAAAACACCTAACAACTTAACTAAACAAATCCCATTTTAGAATTGTTTGTTTATGTAATTGTTAACGGATTATTAAGTGTTTGTGTTTATGAGTCTGAACAACTAAACGATGTTCGTTTTTAAAGGTTCGAATGTTGTTATGTTGTTCTTTCTTCTAAATTCGGACATATATACTTTGTTCTTATTTATGGGTCCAAACACATATACTTTGTGGATAGGGTGGAAAATGGTTTTCAGATTTTTTAATAAGAATATTTTAAGAAGATAGGGGGTGCTTACAGTAAAATTTGAGGGGATTTAATTAGTGGAGGGTTTAGAGTATTTTATGTGGTGGCAATAACCTGGCCCTTTGATAGGCTTATGTGGTTGTATTTGCATTTTACCTATTTTTTATTTGAGTGAGGCTATTGCCATCACATAAAGTACTCAATGTCCTATTAGTTTATACTTTTTGAGGTTTTATGAAAAATATAAAAGACTTTTACGAAAACTAATAGCATTGTTTACTAGAAAACATCATTCTGAACAACTTTGTAGAAATTTTTTTTATTTCCAAAATCTATCATTTAAGCAAACTTTTTGGCCATTTACAATCTCTATTTCATTTTTCATGAAAAATTACCAAAAAAGTCTACTTAAATGATAGATTTTGAAAAAACTCTCTTCTACAAAGTTGTCTAGATTGATGTTTTCTAGTAAACTATGTGATTAGTTTTCATAAATTTTTTTTCATATTTTTCATAAAACCTTAAAAATATAAATTAAATGAGGGCCTTGGAATATTTTATGTGGTGACAATAGTTTGGTCCTTTTTATTTTTCTTGTTTTTAATAAATGAGTGAAAATATATTAAGAAACAAAAGATAGGCCATTGCCAATCACTTCTTCCTCAAAAAGAACAAAAGGAGGTAAGTCAGAGAATGGGATTTGACCAAATCGATTACAGCCACTCAACAAGGCCAAGGTGGTTAAAGGAAACCAAACGAAGAGACCATCTATCTCGAGCACATCCAAAGCACCTCCAAACTTGTATTTCATCACCAAGTGCTTCAAGGACTCCAAAACTACCCTCCAAAGAGGACAGGATGTATCCTCGAGAGGGAATCTTTAGCTGATAACTCCTCGGACAAGTAAGATGTCCCAAAACAATTTCAAAAATAGAGTTTTAAACCTCTTAAATGCAAAGGAGGGTTCCCCTGAGAGAGGAGAATCTAGCTTGCTAATCTGTAAGGTAAGCAGACTTAAGCGTGTAGTCCCCTTTGGAATCGGGGATCCAAGCCCAACGGTCATTGGTTCCCAATTGGTTTCCAACTCAAGTCGTGATCGCTTGCATAACTTTACATGCTTTGCAAGAAAGAGTTTTGCGGCTAATTGATTGTTTGACTGTCGGTAAAGATGACCATCAAAGAGTTGTGGTCTGGTGATAAATGTGGAAAGGGCAAATGAGCAAGGGTGTGAGTCTGCAAGGATATGCTAGACTATGGTTCAATAGGTTTAAGGGAGCATTTGCAATTTTTCTACTTAGTGGGTCCGGCAAGTCCTCTTTTATCATTGGTCCTTAACAAGTAGAAGCTATACGATTGCCCCTCCCCATCCCTCTTTTCTGACCAAAAAGGCCAAAAAAAATATATATATATATATCTAAGAATTGATGGGATATAAGAATAATTCATAAAATCCATCATTCTCCCTTACATGCATCTCATCGGATTGTTTGTAATTGCCATTCGGAATAGAGAATAAATCATGGTAACATAATCCAATGAAAACAGTTTTTCCGTGCGTGGTGCGCCCTCTCCTCATATTCTCTTTCAAGTGCTAAACACATGACAAGTACGTACCCGACAATTGGAATAATTTTTGCCACTTAGTTTTTGATACGTTACCATTTGGGATTAGGTCAAGGGTGAGCTGAATTTGTTAATTTAGTTGAGGGTTAGTTACTAAGAAAGGGATTGTGAGTTGGTTAGGGATTGTTAGTTAGGATTAGTTGAGGATTGTGAGTTGGTTAGGGATTATTAGTTAGGATTAGTTAGGATTGGGGGTATAAATAGGGGGAATTGGGTCTGTAATGGGTGTTGATTGATTCTTAATAAAATTCCAGTCTGTTTCTTTCTATTGTGTGTTGTGTCATGTTCTTCTACAGCCATAGTCGTATCAGTCTTCTCTTGAACTTTCTGTGGGTGATAAAAATCCCCATGTAGCCATGTGGCGAAAGAATAAGGGCATTTCCAGAAAAAATGGTTCTTTAGGGCTTACTCACCAATCCAAGCATTTATTGGAGTAATAAATACAGTTGTTAGACAAATTGATGTAAGGCTATAAATGTGAGTCATTTGAGAGAATGGAGCGGCGCCGTGCAGTAACTCGAACATTAATGAGGAAACGCCAAAGCTTGATTCTGATGACCAAGATAGAACAGATAACATTTGAGTTGGAAAAGAATAAGCACGGAATAACAAGGAGTTGTTCAGCTCGGCCTTGAAGACTCATGAGAGAATCAACTCAACGAAGAACACAAATCTTAAGTTGGTTGACCACTTGAGGTAGCAGAGGAAGGCTCGCAAGTACGACAAAAGCATGGCATTCAGTGATAAGCACTCCTAGAGTCTGCACGGAACGTATGTCACCACCGGATAAGCCGTGCAATCTCCTATTGTTCAAGCTTGAGAGAATAGTCCAAAACAACAAACTCTAAGCAACCCACATGAAGCTGAACATCGAAAACCATGACAGTTACAAGCGACATGATAGAACGTCCTACTATCACCTGTAACCACATCAGATACGGAATGTAAGGGGTCCGAAAAAGTTTCCACGTGTCTGAAGCACTGTCATCATGAAAAAACAAGATTACCCAATTAAAAGGGGAAAAAAGGGATCTTAGGGGAGCAACATCTGGCCCACCCCTGGATACTCCTAGAATCCAAATGATGAGATGTAAATAGGATCATCAGTGATCCGCAAACGTATGCACATCCAATCCAAGAAATTTTTCTTATCTTTTTGGGCTTGTCTTAACTTGGGCGTTGAAAAACTTTTTGCAAGTCCAACCACACCCTCGCTTGAAGGAAACTTGGAGAAGAAGGAGAAGATCGTGATCTCCAACTTGGCTCATCAACAAACTTGAAGAAGGAAAATTCCATGAAAATTTTATCATTGAAAATTTTCCCCTCACTTTTCATGTTCATTCTTCGATTAGGTAATTATTTTTTTAAAAAAAAGATATATATGTGTCTTCATCAATTTATCTTTTATCATCAAAACAACCCTTCCAAATCCAAACTGAAATAAATTGTTCTACTTTTAAAATGTGACTTCCATTGATCCATCGTTTTATCAACGTTATTATTAGTATTTTTTTTTTTTGTTTTTTGTTTTTGTTTTTATAATGTGGAAGATTGTGATTGTTACATTATCTTTTAAAGAAATAAAAAGAATGCCTTAAAATGTTTTAAAAAATGGCTACCTAAAGCAAAATTTCGATCCACATTGGACCGAAGCTGTCACTCAGTTGTTGGATCGGCCGGAGCATTACCTAGAATTTGGGGTAGGCAATAAGGAAAATGTCGACAATAATAACAAATAAAAATGTGAATAGAAATTTCAAATATATAGTAGTATTCCATGAATTTATAAAAATCGACCCTATAGCTCAATTATAATGATGATTTTAACTTTTTTATGTCTTTATTTCTATGTAAAATACACTAAAATTGTTAAATTTCCATTTGAATGCCCAAATGAGTCCTTAGTTTTTTTTATTTAAAAAAAAAAAATTATATACAACTTTGTGGAAAAGCTCATGCATTTCTCCATCAGAGTGTTGCATGTGAGAAGTTTTTCATGACACGTTGCTCAAATATTAGATTTGATATGATTTCATATACCTGCTTGGGTTATCCACCCAATAGTTTAAGCTTTTAAGTTTCTTGTGATCAATGTGTTGGGTTTGCCTGTGAATGACGTCATTGTCTATGATATATTAAAAACTTTTCAAGTGAGTATGTGCTAATTTTTTTGAATAAAAAAAAGTGTTTGACTCAGCAACCTTTAGGTGAGGTGTTTGATCGAGGAGAGAATTTCATCAAAGACATGGCTTTACATTAATTGGAATGCTAGAACAGTATTAGTGTTGACTCGGTATTATTGGGGTACAAATGGAATTGAGTGTAAACTATCATCGAGCATTCTCGAATTCTAGAAGGACTAATCATGGTTGCAGAAATTAATGAACTACATTTTTCCTGTATGTAAATAAAATTATCACAGAAGACTATTATTTCATTTACTTTCGCTAGTCTAATAGGTTTGTGTCGCTTTAAAATGTAATGAAGATTGTTAAGCTACTGTTTTCTGTGTGAATAACATTGTAAGGCTGTTTCTGAAGAGTTTTTGGATGTACATAAATGCTAACAGGCAAAAGAAGTGGCGGAAAAGAAAGCAAAAGAACTCACGACAAACATGGAATCATTATCTGTGGAATTACGGAATGAGAAGCAGCTCAGCAGCTCAGCCCTGAATTTGGCCAAGAGGGCTACCAAGGAAAGTGCAGCCATTAAGCGAGCAATACAGTCACTGGCATGGGTTGTAAGGTTCACTTCTCAAGCAGCGGTGATTTCACTGTTGACATTGAAAGCCATCCAGCAGAAACTCCACAAAAATTCATGTATTCTCCTTCAAAAAGAGAAGCAGACGGTACTGTGCAGCACGATGAGAAATCAGATCTCTCTGTTTCTATAACAGTTACGGCAGAAGATCTTGTATCTACCAATCCAATTAGTCGGGTGTGTGAAAGTCTGTGTCCATTACGCACCCGAGATGGAGGGTGCAGGTGGCCTGATGCTGGTTGTGCCCAGATTGGAAGCCAATTTGTCGGACTGAAGGCGAACTATGATGCCTTTGATCGTCTTTCAATTTATGATAGTTATTTCGAATCTGAGTAAACAGTATCCGAATTTTGAGAGGTTTTAGCACTAATTTTTGGCGAGGATATCCAGTTGAGGATCTTTCCAAAATGAAGGACCAAATGGAGTTTTAGGGTAGAAATTTGTTGGAATAGAAATTCAAGGTATTATAATCCCCTCAATAGAATGAAACATTGAAAGGATGCATAAAGATGAACCCTTGCATTTTATGGGTCCCGAGACTGTTTGTACAGAGGGAATATAGAGTTAGCTGTGGACTCTCTCAGATTAGATCAGACATTGCTGAGGAAGAAAACAAGAAAGCTTGAAATGATCATGCTAGAGCTGGTGCATGTGGTGGTCCAAGTTTATATAGTTTTAGTTTTATCAGATGTTCAGGGATAGCTTATTACATTGCCATTCATTTTTTCTTAAAACTCTTTATTTTGAGGTCAAATAATTGCCGTTCATTTTTAAATAAGATTGGCATGTGTACAGAATGTAGGCAAGCAAGTTGAATTTGTTACATTATTGAGCAGCATTTTGTAAACAAGGTCTTTAATTTAGTGAAAGTGGCTCTTTTATGGTCTTTTATTTATTTTGAGTCTGGTTTTTTAGGGGGAGGGGTTGGGCCGGTTGGGGGGGACTGAAAATATGCTCTTTGGTGGGGATGAATTTTTTGTGGGATGTTCTTTGATAGTTAATTAATTAATTGGTAAAGGGTTCTTTCATAGTTTGGTTTTTTTTTTTTTTTTTTTTTTTTTTTTCGGGGGAAAGGAGTACAAGCATCATAGATATCGAAAAATCCCAACTGGGTTGGCACACCCTATAACTCCACATCATGGGTTCTTCTTTTTCTTTCTTCTTCCTTTTTTTTTTTTTTTTTTTTTTTTTTTTTTTTTTTTTTTTCCGGTATAATACTTTTCACCTTTTATTTTTGTCGTGTCAAACGATTGGAGAACACACGTACCCAAGCGGAGTCAAAACCAAGACTTCCACAAACCTTCCACCCCAATTGGGATGAGACATTATGTATACAGCTTGTATCATACAAGTAAAAGGTCTGAAAAACTATTAAATTTCCTGGAAAATCTGTAAAACGTGCAAGTAATCCAGCTGATTCCATCACGGACACATTGTGCTGAGGCAAGATTTGGTGGTAGAAGGAAAATACTTTGCTTATGAAATTTTTTTTTTCTTTTTGATCTTATAGAGGAGTTATACACTTGTACAGCAGGATGAGGAGTTGATCTCCGATTCTCTGTTCCTTTCTTTTTGGATAAATGAACTGCCTTGCTTTAGGAGACGTCCTTAGGTTGTGTTTGTTAGGAGGGAATGAAAGAATGAATGAAATGACGTCCTAGGGTTAGCTTAGTGGTGAGGAAGGGTGGGAAAAAAGGTAGGAGTAGGATAGGTTAGGGTTTGAACCCCTCCCAATGTACCAATAAGAAAAAAAAAAAAAAAAAAAAAAAAAGAAAGAAAGAAAAAGAAAGAAAGAAAGAATGAATGAATGGAATGGTGATTTCATTAGCCCAAAAAGAGTAATTGTTTGGTAGCCCAAAGAATGTAATGGTAATTCTTTTGTGGGAATCTATTTCCTCTAAAGGTTGAATAGCCATTCTTTCTCAAATCAAGAGAAATGACAATTTCCATTTTTTAAAGAATGAAATCATTAAAAGTGGGAATTCCATTCCTACTCCCTACTAAACATTGGAATGAAATAACTATTCCTATTCTATTCTCATTCTCATTCCATTCCCCCTCCATTCTATTCACTTAAACTAAACAGAGCCTTAAATCTTTCAATTGAAGATGGGAAGACAAATTATTATGGCACTGGCAAGCAATAGGAGTAAGAAAACGAAAGCACTATCCCACGCGTTTAGCGTTCCACATTGTTGTCCACAACATGCATGAGTCGTTGAGACCAGCGATTACATGTTGTATCACGTTTAGCCTCTTCTTATTTTCAAAAGCAAGTCATTATATTGCCCTAAGTGGGAAAAGACACCACGAGCACTCACAATGAAGTTCCGTCTTTCCACTAAGAAATGGGTCATTATTTCACATTATTATTTCACACTTGCCCAGAAGCCCTTTTTATTCTGTTAGACAGGAATCAAAAGCCCTTTTTAATGGAGGTGGCTAGCAATTTCCTTGTTTAAAAGGGTTGGATTTGACATATTCTACCTAAGGCGATGGATTTTCTGAACAGAGTTAAACAGAGTTAATTGAAGTTTTGATTACAATTTTAAAATTTCTGACATGGAATTTGAGTCTAGAAACTTAGGGTAAATTGTACTTTAGGATTTAAAGTTTTGGTCAAGCTTTACTTTAGGATCCAAAATTTATATTGCGTCAATTTAGTACTTGAATTATTAGCTAAGTTGCAATTTGAGGCTTGCTATCAGAATTTTTAGTATTATCTTTACTTTGCCCCTATTATGGGTTCGAAAACCCTATTTTACCCCTATCAATATCCAATAAATATTTATATTTTGACCAGATCTGAATCATTTTAGTCTTCTCTTTCTCTCTGTTAGCCCTATCAACATTTAATAAACCTTTATATTTTTCATTTACAAAACTAGAATAGGGTTTTCAAACTCATAAAAAGGGAAAAATAAGATAATACAAAGAATTCTAATAGCAGGCCCCAAATTGTAACTTAACTATTAATTCGGGTATTGAATTGACGTAATTTAAACTTGGAGACCTCTATTGGTACCCAAAGACTTGCTTTTCATCCCCCACTTACTTTACACTTTAAGATTTTATGACAAATATATAAGTTTTTCATAAAAACTTATCGCGCTATTTATTCTAAAACATCATTTGAACAATTTTTTAGAGGAAAGTTTTTCTAAAATCTCTTGTTTAAGTGGACTTTTTAATCATTTATGACGTGAAGACTATAAATGGCAAAAAAGATTATTTAAACGATAGATTTTGCAAAAACTTTCTTATGAAAAGTTGTTCAAAATAATGTTTTTTAATTGAATACACGATCAGTTTTTATGAAAATCTTCTATATTTTTTATAAAACATTAAAATGTAAAATAAATGGGGAATGAAAAGCAAGTTTTGGGGTGCCAATAGAGGCCTCCTTTAAACTTTGGATTCTAAAGTGAAACTTGATCCAAACTTTGGATCCTAAAATACAATTTATCCAAAAACTTAAGAAATTTCGCTTTAAAAGGCAAATTACACCTAGAAATTTTTTAGGGTAAATTGAAGAAAACTACCCCCTCCTTTGGAGTGCGTTTCACTTTGGTACCCTTAAGTTTAAAAAGCGTCAATTTGATACCCAAGGTTTTAGTTATGTTTTAATTAGAGTCCTGTCATGATAAACCGTCTGTTGACCAAACAGTAAATTGGTCAGACGATGTGCATGTACCTTATTTGCTTATTTTATGCCTTCTTTTGCCCTTTTATGTTTGGAACGCCTATTCTACCCTACTCCCATCAGATCTGTCTTAATTTACCCCTCAACTCCGGCCAACTCCATTTTTTCTGGCCAACTGTTGTCTTCTTCCTTTTTTTATTTTTATTTTTATTTTTTTAACGGAAAGGAGGGAGAGAGTGAGATGGGAGGGTAGGAGAGGGAAGGACCTCAACGAAAGCCAAAAAAGCTTCTCTGCAACCTCACCGTCTCACCTTCGCCTGACCCAAATCCAGTCTAAACTCGCCGGAAAATCCAACCCCAAAGGCTACATCCAAGCCCTCGCTGATCGGTTCATGAAGGAAGGCGTCGAAGACCTCTGGAATGAAGACGACGGCCCACTTAAATCTCCACCCCCCCCATTCACCGTCGAGAAATCAGTGGACGGTGAACTTCCTCGTCGGCGAACTTCCTCATCTCTTTCCTCTTATCTCCTCTCTCTCTCTCTCTCCTTTTCATTATTTTTCTCTGTTGACTCTCTCTCTCTCTCCCTCCCTCCCTCCCTCTCTGATCTCTCTTCTCTCTTTCTTCTCTTATTCTTTTTCTTTTTTATTTTCTCTTGAGGATTGGCTGCAGGAACTTTTAAAAAACAAAAGAAAAAAAAAGAAAAAGAAAAGGAGGACGGCCATAGTTGAGGATGAGGACGGCTAACTGGATGAGGATGAGGACGCCACTACCATTGGAGACAAAAAGCGGGCCGTTAATGAACCCATATAGGAATCTGCCCAATACTGGATCAGGCTTGACACCTCTCATTTCCAAGGGGAGGCTTTAAGGTTCACCGGGATGGTTTTCAAGCCCAAGAAGACGATTTTCTGGCTCCCCAACTACATAGTCTGGTGTTGTGGCATCACCAAAGCACAAGTATAGAAGCAGCTTTGATTTGAACTTAACAGAGGTGTCTAGGGAGCTCCATCGTCGTCGTTCTCCACCGGCGGGATTGTGTGGGTTCACTTAAAAAAACAAAAGGTAAAGCAGAATGAGGTTCTGAGGAGATTCTTGAACAATCGAGTGAAATGGGTTGTGTTTCAAAAAGGCGTTCGGATTCAGTGCTGAGGCAATGTTTCCTCAGCACCGTGCCAAGGTGCCTGCTATTGCGCCGCGTGGCTAATTACAACCTCAACTTCTAAGGACGATAATTATCCTTGAAAAGAATAATCATCCATACACTTATGAAGATGAGGCTTACACAGCAAGTGTCCTTACAAAAGATGCTTAAAATCATGTATATAATTGAACCATGAAAAGAAAATGGCCTAAACACATCAACTAATTTTCTGTACAAAACACACCTCTATCCTTAAGAGAAAAACTATCCAAACAGCAAGCAATTCGCAATCCTATTCCACTAGCATGCTTTCTCATCATATTTGAATCATATACACTCTAAAATATAGAGTATATATGATTCCCAATTCAATACTAAGCCATAACTATGTAGAGAATGGATTAGAAGAAGAAGGAATCGTAAAAGGATGCAAAGGAGACTTACAACAAAGCAAAGGTCTTCGCTGTGTTCTTCCTTCTTGTTGGACTTGATTGCCTTCTAGTTCTTCTTCAAAATTACAGTAGAAAGCCTTCTCCAAGTGATATGGGTATGTAAAAACTCGTTCTCCCTATCTCTCTAATGAATATGAAGTATTAAAGAGTCCAAAAGTCCAACCAAAAGTCCAACCAAAAGTCCCTTATGTTGATGAATGAGCCTCTATTTATAACCAACCAACCATATGAACCAATGGTTGAGATTAATTCACCATAAAACCAATCTAGGGCTGTAATTAAATCCCATGAATGTCAAACAACTCAAAACCACCTCCCAATAGGCTTAGAAGTCCTTTAGAAGGCTGAAATTTGGAATGGTAGAGTCCCATTCCGTCAAAAATTCAAAGAGAGACAAATCAGGACAGAGGGCTCGGGTGACCGGTTGGGGTGAACCGGTTGGTTGGCCAACCGGTTGGACCGGTTGGGGTGAACCGGTCACCCGAGAGTGAAGTCAGGTTTCCTCGGTTTTGAGGATTCTTGACCCGGTTTGGACTCCTAACTTCAAACGGACTTAAATTCTTCATTCTAACTCTGATTTGAGTGATTCAAAAGCCAAAATTTCAAGGATTCAATGTAGAATAAGCCTAGAATATTCTTGAACGAAGAATCCCTGACCATGGTTAGGTGGCTGGGTTTTCATGAGGCGATTACCCGAAAATAGGTCAATTAACCATAGGGTAATATGGTGAACCAATCCAAAACCTATCAATAAATTAAATTGGCACTTAAACTAGACTCATTTCATCATTCTAAGATCAATGGAACACTTTGGAACAAATTTGGGGGTCAATTGGAAAATATACGAAGTAAAAGACGTAATTGCCTTTCAAGTCGCAAAAGTTCTAATTAACTATCCAAACCTATCTGGAATTGAACCAAATTTGGCACATATATCCAAAATGATCCTAGAAACTAAATGCAAGTGATGGGACTCAACAGAGAGACAAAAACATGCATGCAATGATGACCTATTCTCCTAAGGCCTAAAAGGGCAAAAGTGTCCTTTAAGGCTTAGGGACTCCTAAATGTTTCTAAACCTAAACAAATGATATCATGAACTTATGGGTGTGAAAATGGGGTGTCTACAGATGCCCCTCATTGGTGGAGTTTGCTTCGCAAACGACACCAATGTTAGAAAAGACAACCCATTTTCACAAAAAAAGGGTAAGGAACTAAAGCTTGAACTTCAATAGTGACTACTGGGGATGTTCATGACTGCTATAATGTACATTTGTACAAAATAGGAGGTTTGTGTGTGACTTGTGAAAGTCATTTAAACACACGATACTCATATATGCCTATTCTTTTTAATAGGGGAACATATGCTTCTATAATGTATGCTCATTCTTTATACTGAGTACACGCACAAGATAGGGGGCGTGTGTGATCACAAGGATCTTTTAAACAAAATATACTCTCATATGCCTATTCTTTTTAATAGGGAAACATATGCTTCTATAATGTACGCTCATTCTTTCTAATGAGGACACGCACAAGATAGGGGGTTGTGTGTGACTACAAGAGTCATTTAAACACACCATGCTTACTAAACAAAATCATAAAACTTTAATTTTAACAACTTTGTTAGAATTAAGTGAGGGCAACCAATTCATTGTGCTATAATTTCCTCAAGAAATGAATAGCAATGCAAAGCAATTCATGTATGTGACTCAAAGAGTCATTTAAAACATACTATCACAACCACTTCTATCCAAATAGTCATAGGCTTTATTTTAACAATCTTTGTTAAAATTAAGCAAAACAAATATTCCAATTGTGCTATAATTCCCTCAAGAATTTAATAGCAATTCAAAGCAATCCATGTATGTGACTCAAAGAGTCGTTTAAACATACTTTCAAAACATATTCCAATCGAGCAATCATAGGCTTTATTTTAACAATCTTTGTTAAAATTAAGCAAAGCGCACATTCCAATTATGTTATAATCTCCTCAAGAAATTAATAGCAATGTCAATTCATCACAAAGAATCAAGAAATAACAATTTCATGATCCTTACAAAGCATCCCAAGCATTCAATCAACTCATCATCCAATCAACAAAGCTTTATTTTAATCCGAGGATTAAAAATAAGCAAGAACACTTAATCAATTCCAACGTGTTATAATTTCCTCAAGAAATAAATAGCAATAGCAATCCATCATGAGAAATCAAGGAATATAAAATTCCATGGTTCCAAACAAATATCATAAGCATCATCCTTCCATCATCCAAAGATAAAGCCTTTTAACAAAGCAAATGTTAAAGTAAGCTTGCAATTACCACCATAAGTCAACTAATGATTCAATTAGTGACTAATCACTCATCATTTCATGTATTTCAAATCATTCACATCAGGTTCTAGGCTTTTTAAGATGAATTTCATCAAAAAAAGCAAGCAAAAAGGGGCCTAGTTAAGCAAAATTGTGCAAAAATTGCATAAAACGAGAAATGGGCTAGGGGGACCGGTTGGTGAACCGGTTGGACCGGTTGGGGCCATCCGGTCACCCGAGAATGACTTTTCTGCTGCATTTTTGTGGTGTTTTGGCTATAAAGCCTTGCACCTTCCTAATTTGTTCATCCTCCTTTTGCTTGTTTTTGAGAGCTTCTCTCTCTAGAAACCCAAAAACCAACCTTCCCAACATTCAAAACACCAAACTCTTGGCATTAAACTTGAATCATTGTGGTGATTTAACACCAACAACATCACTTTCAAGGAATCAAAACGACCTTTGATTCATCAAATCAACCTTCCCAACTTACTTTTTTCAAATCAAACCCATTTTTTCAAGAACACCTAACATGAGTAATTCTTCAACAAATAAATATTCAAATGCCAAGTACCCACATCATTTTCTCAAGAAGACATACAAAGCTCCTCACTATGAAGAACAACCGGATAGCTTGCTCTTGGAACCCAACAATCATCTTTCCTACATCCATTCCATGAATGAGGTAAGATAATTCCCAACTCCTTCAAGTTCATCCTTATTCTTTCATTTCATTATTTCATTTCAAATATTTTCTATTCTTATGAATGGAATGCATTGAGTTCTTGCTATTTTGACAATTTTTGGGAGTTTTCCATGTACAAAAACCTTATTTTCCAATATAGGCATAACTATGCTCACCAAGTGTTTGATAAAATTCCCAAGAGAATAAAATCTTTCTTTTTGCTTTCAAATAGTCAAGATAATCAAAAGTGAACTCAAGAGCATTCGCTAGGATGCTAACCCATGAATTTTGAAATTCTTTTCTTTACAAAAACCTTGTAGGCATAACTATGCCTACCAAGTGTTTGATAAAATTCCCAAGATAATAAAATCATTCTTTTTGCTTTCAAATAGTCAAAAGTTCTTGAACAAACTATCAAAGGTATTCTCCAAGAGGTTTACCTATGAGTTTAAAAACACTTTTCTTTACAAAAATCATGTAGGCATAACCATGCCCATCAAGTGTTTGATAAAATTCTCAAGAGAATAAAATCATTCTTTTTGCTTTTAAATGCTCAAAGTCCTCAAACAAAACATCAAAGGTATTCTCCAAGAGGTTTACCTATGACTTTTAAAATACTTTTCTTTACAAAAATCATGTAGGCACAACCATGCCCACCAAGTGTTTGGTAAAATTCCTAATGGAATAAAAACCATTCTTTTGTCTTTTCAAATGCTCAAAGTTCTTAAACAAAACACCAAAGGTATTCTCTAAGAGGCTTACCCATGAGTTTAAAAACATTTTTCTTTACGAAAACCATGTGGGCATAACCATGCCCACCAAGTGTTTAGTAAAATTCCTAAAGGAATAAAAACCATTCTTTTGCTTTCAAATACTTTAGAAAATCAAAGAGAAACTCATAGGCTTTCTCTTAGAATGTTAAACCATGATTCTTGGAGCACTTTTCTTTATAAAACTTTGTAAACATAACAATGTCTACCAAATAAAACCATTTTTTGCTTTCAAATACTTTTGAAAATCAAAGGAAAACTTAAGGGCATTCCCTAGAATGTTAACCTATGATTTTTGAAATACTTTCCTTTATAAAACTTTGTAGTCATAACAATGCCTACCAAATGCTTGATAAAATTCTCGAGAGAATAAAATCTTTTTTTTTTCTTTCAAATGCTTTAATTAATCAAAGGAAAACTCATGGGTATTTTCTTGAATGTTAACTTTTGATTTTTGAAATACTTTTCTTTTGCAAAGAACTTTCTTTTCACATGTGTAAACTTTTGAAAACTTGAAAAACCATGAATTTAAGCATTCTTGAGTTATTCATTAAGCATAGCAAATACTTAAAATAACAATTTCCATGATTTCCTTCATTCTTTGTAGCCAAATTTTGAGGACAGAATGAGGCACGCTCTTGGAGGAGTTATAGAATGGTGGCGCAAGATGGCCACACAGCAACCCGAAGCCCAAAAGATCATAATTAATGCGGGTTTTGGAGACTTTCTGAATGCTTTGTGGGTGGAACAAAGGGACAGACAAGCACTGCTGGCCCTTACTGAGTTGTGGTGGGACACAACTAACACTTTTCACTTTAGCTTTGGGGAAATGACTCTTACCCCAACAGATTTCACCGTTATTACAGGACTTCGCCTGGGTGGGCGGAGATTATCTTGTTATGAGAATGCCCACGGGGATCCCCATTATTTCTTAGAACAACTTGAGACCATAGTACCAGTTCAAAGGGGTAGGGTGCGCAGAACTTGGTTGAAAAATAATTTCGGTGATCAAAGAGAAGAGGATGATGCAAACCCACCATGTCTTGCTCGAGCTTTCATGCTATACATGTTGTCTAGCATATTCTTTGCTAGCTCTGGTGATTTTGCTCCCCTTAGGCACCTCGCTTGTATAGAAGATGTCTGGGAGATTGGTGAATACAACTGGGGCAATGCTGCGCTTGCTGTGCTATACAGGTCCATGAGTGACAGATCACGTGGAGTAAGTACAAACCACTGCAGGATGTCCTTCATCTGGGAGGTAAATCAACCTACAAGCTTCCTTTTAAAAACACTTGCAATGAATACACATCATCATTTTTGAAATTCATTTTCTTGAAAACAGATTTGGTACTACAAATACTTGGGTTTTGAACGTCCCACTCTCATTGACAATGATCCCTCATGGCCCGTTATGTCCAATTATCACATCGATAATAGGTATGATTCGGTGGACAATAAACATGACTATACCCATGCTAGGGCATTCCTGGCTTGTATTACTGCTGACAAGGTAATCTCTAAAACTTTTATCTTTTGAATTCCATCTTTTGAATTCTTTCACTTAACACCAACTCATGAATTAGGTGGACTGGGATCTATGGGCACAATGGAAATATATCCTTGAGGAGCAATGCCACAGGTGTGTCGACATGACTGAGAAGAGGATCCTCCTAGAAGGTCCTATGGGTCGCTACTGGTACCTCGGGGAAAGAGTTTGGCGCCAAGTAAAAGGCACCATTAGTGCAGCTGTGGTTCCTATGGCACCACCTGAGGGCATGAGACATGCCAACTCCTTGCAGGAGTGCGAGTTGATCAAAGCTATAAGAAGCAAGGAGGCAAGTGACTTTATAGTTCCGAATGGAGATTATGAGAGTTTCTGTAGGAGGTATCTGATGCCTCCTAGGATCGTAGGAGTTCTACCTGTAGGGGTAAGTACATACTTAACCTTGGTCATGCTTTACAAGTATTTCCTAGCTGACCATGTGTAATTTTTTTCAGGGACGGCGAGCTCGTGGTCACTATTCCACAGTGGGTTCAAGCTCGAGCATGTCAGGGGTACATATGGATAGTGATGAGGAAGGCACGGATAGGGATACACTTCCCCCTCTACCCTGGCCTAGGTGGTCCATTGATTTGTGCCAAGGAGGCAACATAGTGTCTACGAACATAGCACCTCCTGTGATGGATGAGGTTCCACAGATAGATTCCCGATATGTGACTGTAAGTTTCAAAGTTGACTTGATTCTCTTTATTCCTAAATATTCATTAGACACTTATTACCCAATTTCTCTTCACAGACACCCACTGGGTATACACAAGAATGGATCAATCTCAATACTAGCTTGAGAAGGGATATGATGAGGATGAGCCTAAGCCTATCAAGGCAAGAGGCGTATAGAGCGGGCGAACACTCACACCTAGTAAGAATAGCTCAAATCAAAACTTTTGAAAATTCTTGGTTTTTTTCTCCTTAAAAAATAGTACTCAAATCATTTATTTTCTTAGAAACTTGCAGATTGATTCCTTCCCTCAGTACAACCCAGCTGCAGCTCCACCACCTCCTCCATCAACAGAAAAAGCGGGCCCAAGCAAGAGAAGGATACTACCAAGGAAGCGTTGAAGAAACTTATTTTAAGTTTTGGAAACTCAATTTAAGCATCTAGAAACTCTTAACTTATGAAAACCTTGTATTAAGCCTATATGGGCACTTATGTCAACTTTCAAATTCTTGCTTTCAAAACCAAGTTCATGCATTTTCCATCTTTGAATTATGATATCTATCTCTTGTTGTTTGAATTTCATGACTTTTGACATAAATTTGAGTCAATTTGAGCTCAAAATGGTCAAAATTGGCCTTCCAGAACATACGGGGGTCAATAGTGGTCAAAACCAGGAAATGAGGCGAACCGGCTCGGGTGACCGGTTGGGCCCAACCGGTTGGACCGATTGGTGAACCGGTTAGACCGGTTGGGGCCAACCGATCTCCCGAGCAGTTTCGCTGTTACGCGTTTTTGCGACTTTTCCGACCTTTTTTCGAATTCTAAACACTCTAGGACTCGAATTTGAGCCTGAAAGCCTATAAAAACCCTCCCCACATGTTCATAAACCATTATTATTCATTCAACATCAAATCATGGAGACTTTTGATAGTTTTTTGACACTTTGCTTCAGCAACATGAGTAAAGAAGACAAAAGGGTTTTCAAGAGTTATGGCTTGGACGCGCTTTATTCTTTTACCAAAGTCAAGGTAAATTGGACCATGCTCTATGCTTCTACATACTTTTGGGATCCTGAACTCCATGTTTTCCATTTTCATCGCAATGAAATTTGCCCCACTCATGAAGAATTCTGCGCGCTATTCGGAGTACGACCATCAGGACCCTTCATCCTTCCGTACCTTCGACAAGGTTATGTTTCTTCCTTTGCTTCTCTTCTGGAAATCTCTACCCATGATGCTATGATCTTTATAAAAGATAACATGGTAGATTTAAACAAGCTAGCAACATCTTTTCTGCCCCTTGGGAGGTTATGTGGGCTACCCTTGTTGCAACCACGTTAACATGCCTTAGCTTTTTGCTTGATTGGGAGGTTCCTCATCACCAATGGTACGTTATTTGTCCCAATTGAAATTTGTGAGCTTGTGATTCCTCTTTCCAAGTCCCTAAACATAATTCCAATGGTTCTAGCGGAAACTCTCAATGGGCTAGACGAGGTACAGGATCGGTTTGAAGCAAACTTTGAGGGCAGCCCCCTCATTCTTCATATGTGGTTGCTAGAGAGATTAAACCTCTTGCCACATCCCAGTGTTGTGAATTATGGGCCTCAGCACTTCCGTCTAAGTGTACCTGAATTCCTTCTCGATGCTTCTCTTGACGAATGGCTTAACATACTGTACCACACCTCGTGGCGATCTATTCGCTGGCACGTGCCTCATTGGAAATGTGATGAAAAGGTGCTCTTGCGAACTGTAGGCTGTACACTTGTCAAGTTAATGGGCTTAAAGGCAACTTCTTTTTACTGGCCGTCTCGAATTCTTCGACAATTTGGTGCAATTCAAACAATTCCAAACCATCAAGCGAGTACCACTCAGACAAATTCAAATCAAGTTCACCCCGTTCAACCTGTTTCTCAGTCTCTGGTTAAATGGATGGAGGATAGATGGAATGGTTGGAACTCTGCTTCCCTAGTTCCAGACACTGGTGGACCTTATGAGCTTAGCAATGAATACAAGAAGTGGTTATCTGAAGACATTGGTCACAAAGAAACAACAATGAGGGCTCAAGTAGCTGAGTTGATTGGGATTCCTTCACTAGGGGGTAAAAAGAGGTCAAAGAAGGACGACACCAAAGCAAACAAAACTTCTAAAACAAAGAAGGCTTCTCAGAGAGCAAGGAATTAGCGACCTTATTGAATTTTAAGCATGTTAAGCACAATAATAGTCCTTTGAGACTTATAAAGCTATTATCAATTTCTCTAGTTTTGAATGAATTGCCATCAAACAATTATCTTTCATTTATGAATTGCTTTATACATTGCCATACCCCTTGTTTCTTTTCTTTTTTCTTTTTCAATTGGACCGCACCTAAGATAACTTTATGGGTTGCCTACGTATCTCCATCATATTATAAACATTTTCTTCTTTTCTTTTCTTTTTTTTTTTTTGGAATAATGGAGAATCAGGCCCTTGTAGTTCATGCTTTTCTTTTGCCTAGGCCGCCCTTACGGGTTTTCAACCTAACAAGTTTTACACATGGTATTTCTTGAGTTGATCTAAATTGGTTGGTTGAGAGAACTCCATTCCATCCAAATCCATCAATCGAACTGCTCCTTCTGGCAATATCTCCTTTATGATGTAGGGACCACCCCAATTAGGTCTAAACTTGCCCCTTGGATCAAAAATAGGTGCACGGATTTCCTTCAGCACTATGTCTCCATCTTTTAAGCCACGATCCTTGACGCGTTTGTTGAAAGCTCCAGCTATTCTATGCTGATAACCTTGAATATGGTATATGGCATTTAAACGCCTTTCATCAAGCAGAACTAGCTCATCATACCTGTTTCTTACCCAATCCACTTCAGATATTGGTCTTCCATTACTACCCTGAGAGAAGGAATCTCTAACTCGATTGGGAGTACTGCTTCCATGCCATAAACTAACGAGTACGGTGTAGCACCTGTGGAAGATCTGATTGAAGTGCGGTAACCCCATAGGACGAGTAGCAACCTCTCTGACCAATCATTATACTTCTTAGCCGACTTCTGTAGCATGTTCTTCACATTCTTGTTAGCTACTTCAACTGTTCCATTCGTCTGCAGCCTATAAGGGGAAGACTTGTGAACTTGGATGCCGTACTTCTGCAAGATTTCTTCTACCTCACCTCGGAAGTGTTGTCCGTTATCTGATATAATCTCATGTGGGACCCCATATCAACAAATGATGTGGGTTTTGATGAAATAGGCCACTTGCTTTGACCCCAAGGTTTTGTAAGATTTTGCTTCTACCTACTTAGTGAAGTAATCTATTGCCACCAAGATAAACTCATGACCTTCATTTGACGTAGGATGGATCTTTCCAATGGACGAACATAAATGGACGAACATTTCCGCCTTTTAGAATTTCCACCATGGACGTAAGTGTAGCAAGAGCGTCAGCAAAATGGTTCTTTACCCTTGACAAGTAGTGGAACTCTATTTTGTCGAATTCTTTGGTAAGTGCTTCTAGATAAGCATGATAGGGTAACAACTTCTCGTCTCGAGTCTTCCATTCTCCTCTGATTTGGCAGATAATCAAGGCCGAGTCTCTATACACATCTAATTCCTCAACCCCCAACTTTAAAGCTGCTTCCAATCCCAGAATGCAAACTTTATATTCAGTGATGTTGTTTGTGGCCTCGAACCCTAACTTCATCGCCAGAGGGGTGTGGGCATCATCAGGAGAAATCAACAAGACTCCTATGCCGAAGCTCCTTTTATTTGCAGTGCCGTCGAAGTAGACTTTCCATGGTTTCTTTTCTATCTCCAATATGTCCTTGTCGGGGAACCCTTGTTCAATGCTATCTCCTTCTGAAACTGGATTCTCTGCTAAGTGTTTTGAAATGACTCTCCCTTTTATCGAGCTTTGTACCACATACTTGATATCGAATTCGGATAACAACATTAACCATCGCGCAGTACGATAGGTCAACATTAGCTTTTTAAGCAAATATTTGAGTGGATCCACGCGACTAACAAGGAACACCTGGAAAGATAGCATGTAATGGCAGAGTTTTTGAGAGGCCCACACCAGTGCCATGCAAGTCTTTTCCACAGTGTTGTAGTTCACCTCATAGTCTGTCATTTTCTTACTCAGATAGTAGATGGCATTCTCTTTCCTCGACTCTTCTAAGTATTGTGCAAGCATTGCCCCCATAGCAGTTTCTGTGACGGTTAAGTACAACAACAGCGGCTCTCCTTCTCTAGGTGGAACCAGTATCGGTGGATTACTTAAGTAACGTTTAATGGCTTCAAAAGCTTTCTGGCATTCCTCATTCCATTCTTTCGGTTCTCCTTTCTTTAGTAGCTTGAAAATAGGCTCACAAATGGTAGTGAGTTGAGCTATGAACCGGCTTATGTATTGTAATCTTCCCAAGAAACCTCAAATTTCCTTCTCATTCTTAGGCAGTGGCATCTCCAGAATGGCCTTGATCTTGCTTGGATCCACTTCAATTCCTCTCTGTGTTATCATGAAACCTAGCAGTTTTCCTGCAGTGACTCTAAAGGCACATTTCTGAGGGTTGAGGCGAAGCTTGTACTTTATGATTCAATCCTTTCTGAGCACAGCCACATGTCCTTCCCTATCTTTTGACTTGATAATCATATCGTCGACGTAAACCTCGACTTCTTTGTGTATCATGTAATGCAACAAGGTGGTAGCAGCTCTCTGATAAGTTGCCCCTATATTCTTTAACCCGAATGGCATTACTTTGTAACAATAAGTCCCCCACTGAGTGATGAAAGACGTTTTCTCCATATCTTCTGGTGCCATCTTGATCTGATTATAACTCGAGAAACCGTCCATGAAAGAAAGAAGAGCGTGCCCCGCGGTACTGTCAACTAACATGTCAATGTGTGGTAGTGGAAAGTCATCCTTAGGGCATGCCTTATTCAAATCACAAAAGTCTACACACATACATATTCTGCCATCCTTTTTTGGAACCGGTACTATATTTGCAAGCCATTCAGGGTACTTCACAACCTTCAGGAACTTAGCTTCTATCTACTTGATCACTTCTTCTTTTATCTTCAACGCCCACTCAAGCTTCATTCTCCTCAACTTCTGCTTAACAGTCTTCATGTTAGGATTGGTCGGAATGTGATGCTGCACTATATCCGTATCTACTCCAGGCATATCTTCATAGGACCAGGCGAATGCTTATAGATTTTCTCTCAATAACTCAACCAATTGTTCTTTTTCCGAAGGGGAAAGTGTTGTACCAATTTTAATTATTTTTGGCAATTCATTCGTCCCTAGATTAATTGATTCTAGTTCTTCTGTAATTGGTTGTGCTATCCCTTTGTTCCTTTGCTCAACAAGCTCGGGAAGGATATCAGCATCTCTAGGGTCTATTTCCATGCACACACGTTAAGAGACAAAAAGGCGCGAAGACAATGGACATAATCTCTGCGAGAAAATAAAGAAAGTGCCAATTACTAATTGAAGACTCCGAAATAACAAAACAACACTTAAGACAACTCTAAATGACCCAAAAAATGAAACACTTAAACAAAGATAGATTGTTTGCTGACTCAAGACTCAAAAGAAAACCTACATATCCTCTATTAGCTTAGACTCTTCTTTACTTGGAACAAGAACGGGGGATCCTTTGGTGTACTGATTCTAAAGAGGTTCATTGACTGTCTGGAATGCTGGAACTCGAATCTCTTTATAATCCTTGATGGCTAGCACGTGTTCTGAAAACAATCGACCCATAACCTTTGAATCCATGCTGTCTGCCCAATCCTCTTCTTCTCTGTCGCTATCTATTGCAGAATCCTCAACCATGGTTGCTGTGATTGGATACCACTCAGTCTCAAATAAAATCTCAAACCCTGGGACTCTAGCTCTGATGGATTCCACATAAGTAGGTTTTGGAAAACCACAATACGGGAAATCTTCTCATTCTTTTATAAAGCACCCATTCAAGGTTGGCTTGTAAGGCTTAAGCGGGTGAATAACATTGTGCCCACGTGATTTAGCAATTTCTTTTTCTCTTCTCACCCACGCTTGTTCTTTGTAATCTACTTGTGTTGGCTTATATCCTAAGCCAAAGGTATGCAAGGTTGATCGGTGCTTAATTGGCTCTGAAATTCCTCGATGCCTTAGTCCCATTCCTATGCCAGGAAAGAAACCCATGATCTTCATGATCTCGGCGACACGCAAGTTCCCATTTGGTGAAAAGTCTAATGGGATAAGCTCTCTACCTGCGGGTGTTGAGTTGATAACCTGCACATATTCAAACCCTAACAACGGCATATCTGAAGGATTGTGCTTGATCTTACAAATGGGGATTCTTGACATTTGACTGGCAGCTAGTTCATAGTCTCCTTGTAGGGTCACAATAGATCCTTTGTATGGGAACTTAACTTTTTAGTGCAAAGACAATGGGATGGCCCCAGTCGGATGGATCTATAGTCAGCCTAGCAAGAGATTAAAACAGGCAGGAACATTAAGAACTTGGAATTCAACTTCAAATTCTGCTGGTCCTATGATTAACGGTAAGGTCACCATACCAATCACCTCCCTTCTTGTGTTGTCATATGCTCTCATTGATTGCCCAGATGGCATGAAATCTGTAGGTCCCAACCCGAGAGATGTAGCAGTACGAAGTGGGCACATATTCAAAGCGAAGCCATTGTCAATAAGGACGGTGGGAACCCGTTTCCCTAGGGTATCAACAGTTATGTTCAAAGCTTGCATGTGATCTCTCCTTCCCTTTGGCAAATTAGCTTCTGTGAAGATTATAGTAGCTGCTTTCTCAACAGGGGTTATAAGACTCACCAATCCCTCTGGTGAAGTATCGATGGGTACTTGGACATAGTTCAAGAGCTTAAGCATAATCTGACGGTGCTTGAGAGAAGCCATAAGCAATCCCCATATGGTAATGTTGGTTTGAGTCTTTTTCAATTGCTTTAGGACTTCATCTTCTTCATCGTAGATTTCAGGTCTTTGCCCCTTCTCTAGTGCTTCCACCGGATTTTTATTCTCAAGGTAGGATGGTTTGAAGTAACGACCACCCCTAGTCAAGTGATCAACTTCAGAGTCTGCCCATAGATCATTTACTTCATCGCTATAAGATTCTCCCATGATATCTCCCCATTCAAGCATATCTACCTCTTGCACTACAGACTTTTTGGCCGACTGTTCATCTTTCAATGATTTTCCCCATCCAGTTGTATAGACTGGGATTTCTCTGTTGGTTGCTTATCTTCCCATGGATTTCCCCATCCGGTTGCATGAACAAGAATGGTTATCAGAGGCGGTGCAGTGTAAAGAACATAGAAGTCAAATTTCCCAGACGGTTCCTCCAATAAATCCACTTCAGGATCTCCGGTATCATACCTTTCCTTCAACTGTTGCTGAAATGACTTCCGAGGCTTACTCTGTTTCTTTAGCATTTCCCTCTCAACAACCTTTTCTTTCCCCATAGGCTTCTCCTCGGGATTTTCCCATTCTAGCATATCAATTTCTTGCATGTTTTCTTCATGTAGGGTAGGTAACAATGTAGGCACTTCACATGGATTTGACTATGGAACTATCAGAACTCCCTCATCAATTAGGTCTTGGACTATTTTCTTTAGCAAGGAGAAATCCTCGGTATTATGGCCAGATTTTCTATGGTATAGGCAAAATGATGGGTTGGGGATGAGTGAAGGCTTGGGTGGAAAAGGAGTGATAAGGCCTCTTTTCTGGTAATGGTGAAATACTTTGGTGAGACTCATAGGCAAAGTGGTGTAATGGCGAATGGGTCGAGGTGAGTGAGGTGAATCTTCTATTGCATTGACATTAGAAGTAGGGGATGGGTTATGGGATGGCAAAGGATTTTAAGTGCCATTAGGACGATTAGGGGGAGTAGGTGGGCCTATGATCTTCCTATCAATAGGTCTTGTATTTCATGTCTGAGATGGACACAACAGTCTGTTCTATGGCCTTTGGATTGATGGAAATGGTAGTACTCATTTTCGTTGTACCACCTAGGCAATGGATTTGGAGGAGGTGTTGGGTTTAGAGGTTTGAGGATGCCCCTTGCTTTCAATCTTTCATAAACTTTGTCCAATGGTGCATACAAATCAGAGAATTGACGAGGAGTAGAATTGTTACCGATGTTCCATGGCTGTTATGGAGCGATTGCATTCACTTCAGCAGGTGCCTTTCCATTGTTCCCTACCCGACGAAACCTTGAGGGATCTTCAATCTTAATGGTGCCATCGGTTATTGCATCTTCAACTTGTGTCCTAGAGCTAACCAGAGCTTTGAAAGTAGGAAAGTGATGAGCGAACACGTGCTTATAATATATAGGCAATAGGTTCTTGACCACTATTCGTATCTGTTCTCCTTTATTAGGCCTATCGAACATTTTAGAAGCTTTCTTTCTCCACCTAGTGATGTAGGAAGAGAAAGATTCATTTGCTGCATGTTTGGTAGTCTCCAAGTCTCTCCTTGTCACATCAACCTCTGTATTGTACTTGTAGTGATCGGTGAATTCCCTACATACGTCTTCCCATATTCTAGTCTTCGACTCATCCAAACTTAGAAACTAATGCAAAGAAGAAGCACTAAGTGATTCATGGAATAATTAAGCTATCAACTCCTCGGAAGCACCACGAGGTTGCATTGCTCGGACATACATTTTCAAGTGGGTCTTAGGGCAACCCGTTCCATCAAACTTCTGTAACTCTGGCATTTTGAATGAAGTCGGCAATCTCGCTTGAGGGAAGAGAGAAAGAGTGTGTATATCCACAAAATCATCTGCACGACGAATACCTTTCAAAGTCTTCTCTAAAGCCAACATCCTTGCAGCCATCGTCTTTTGGTCATCACTCACAGGAGGGTTTTCAGTGGTGGGGACGAAGGTGGATGATTAGGTGTAAATGGGGATGTTTTGTAGTGGAGGTGGAGGTGGTGGATTTTGAGGCGATGATTGAGTATGTGGAAGTGGTGGATTTTGGGCTTGGCCTCCAGCTTGGGCAGATGGATTGAATTGATTTCGGGCGATGGGGACTTGAGTGTCGGGCATAGCCTGATCTGTAGGAATGTTGTGGATAAGGACCGGGGTTCGGTTGTTGATCTCTTGTGCCATTCTTATTGCAGTTTCAGACATCACTAATACCTCTTCCAACTTCCCAAGTATATCATTCAATAGCCTTTCAATCCTTCATGGATCTGCTGGAGTCCCAGAAACAGATGTTCCCTCGGGTGTAGCAAGGTTGTTCAATGCAAAAGTCTCATCCATGGCGAGGTCTTGTTCGGTACTTCCTCTGATCAAACAACCTAAAGAGTCACGAGTCCAAGCCAGCACTCTATTACAACTAAATGACCCATACTTAGTTACAAAGTGACATAAAGCGCCTTTAGTCTCCATAATTGATTTAAATGGGTGGGTAATGGTCCAATAACATTCCTTTAGTTGGGCCTCTCACCCTTAAGAGCCCAATAGGCTTTAGGTAAGAAGGTCATACTAGAGGGATGTAGGTCAATTGATTTTAAAGTCATGTTACCCCCTAAAATTAACCACCCCCATAGCATTCATTTATATCTCCAACCGCATTCAAGAGCAAGAAACCGGATCACTGTATCGAGGGCTTTGTATCATCTTCTCAAAGAACCATGACATGAATTGCATTGCCATTCATTCCATTCACATTCATTCCCACAACACACATTCATGCCACACATACATTCATTCCATACACACATACATTCAAACACACATCCACTCTGTACCTACATTCATTCCACAAGCATGGTGACTTTAAACTAGGCGAGTCCATGTGTCCTATACAGTCTATTATATGCACTAAAAGGGTAGGATAGTGTCCTCTACTTGCTTGAATCAATTATATACCTATCACATGTAACATGAGGGATGCCGCGTGAGTCAAGTGGTACGTGTTGATCCATTTAATATACACAAAGGTAAAACCCAAGGATACATGGCAAGAGGAGTTGATAGCTTCGCAAACATGACACCCGAGAACGAAGGGTACTGGGGTCAAGGCTAAGCCAATCAGAAAAGGCAAGGATACATCGACCTATCATTCAAATGCAATTGCGCACACAATGCAATAAAGTAAGCACACATTCAAGCATATGCAAGTGATTGATTTTAATTTAAGTAATTAAATTAGCCCATATAAATTACTTGAGTCTAGTCCACTATTCCCCAGTGGAGTCGCCAGACTATGAACCATGGGTTTCGATTCGGGGGGAAGGAAAACCCTTCTTTTAAAAAAGACTTGTAGATATTTAAATTAATAAAAATCTGGTTTTTAAAAGGTTCACAAAAACAAACAAACAAGGAGTCGCCACCTCATTTTTTAAGGAAAAAAGGAAAACCATGAAAATAGTTTTAAAAAAGAAACCTCTAAAAAAACCAAACACATGACTCCGATCAAGGAAAAGCAGGTCTTAACAAAACAAGAGAGGATTCAGAGACTAAGTTACGATGTGGGAAGGTTCTAGGAAACATTCTATAAGCACCCACATCGCCCCAAAATGGGTCTCTGAATTTATATGGGCTATTTCAATCACTTCCTAATTAGTCACCATGCATATGTAAAGAATCATCCATAATCATCCATTCATCCATGAACATCCATAAAGCGATAAACATCCACAAAACATGTAAACATCCATGAACAAATAAGAGAGGTATGGAAAACAGTAGAGAGGGAGAGAGTAAGCAAACAAATCCACCCTATCCACTAGCAAATATGTGATGGATAAATGAATAAGTAAACAAATCCATCCTATCCACTAACAAATATGTGATGAATAAATGAATAAGCAAACAAATCCATCCTATCCACCAACAAATATGTGATGGACAAATGAATAAAAGAAAAAAAAAAGAAGAAAAGAAAACCTAGGATACTTAGTATCCTAGGGCGAACTTGAACATCAAATGAGTGCCTACGTACCTTACATACAAAGATGCAAGGATCAAAGTCCACGTAGTTCGATTGAGAAGGGGTTACTCCCTTTACAATGAACTATAAACCCTAAGTTTCCATTAAAAGAAAAGAAGAGTTTTAAAACTTAGGAGTTTCCAAAAATAGTTTGAGAAAAAGTAGGTATTTGAGAAAGAATAGCATTCTAACTCAAATAGACTTCTAAAGTGATTTGAATTCAAAAGAGAATAGAACTCCAAGTAAAACAGAATTTTATGTAAGTTGGAAACTTAGGACTTCTAATCCAAAATAAAGACAATAACCCTAGGGGAGAGAAGAGAACAATTCACACAAGACTTACCATGAACCACTTACCATATGCAAATTATCTTGAAGCATCGAGAAATCACCAATTAATTACCCCATGTATGCTATAGGGCAATCATCAAGCTCAAACCGTTCATATTTATGCTCAAATCATCATTAGAAGACCTAATTCAAATCTGGACAGAATACTAAACATGCATATAATAACCTAATGCTCATGCAAATAACAAAAATCAAAAGAGAAACAAAATCCTAATATGATCCTATATGCTCTAAACACCCTAATATGCACAAAACTATCAAAAACATGCCAAATATGCATTATCATGATGAAAATATCATATGACAATCCAAAACATGAAAGAAAATCTAACATAATGCCTTAGGTAAGTACTTTATGTAAGAATGTGAAATAATCATCTTTACGGCGAGCTTTCTTAAGTAAAACTATCCGGAGATAATTTTACATAGAAATCATTCTGCATGAATGGTTTCTTCACATATCCTACGTAAAATATATACCTAAGAATGCAAAGAAACTCACAGCACACTTAAACACACTCCAAAAAGCGCCTATGCACAACCTCAACTTCTAAAGACGATAATTATCCTCGAAAAGAATAATCATCCATACACCTATGAAGATGAGACTTACACAGCAAGTGTCCTATACAAAAGATGCTTAAAATCATGCATATAATTGAACCATGAAGAGAAAACGGCCTAAACACATCAACTAATTTTCTGTACAAAACGCACCTCTATCCTTAAGAGAAAAACTATCCTAATAGCAAGCAATTCGCAATCCTATTCCACTAGCATGCTTTCTCATCATATTTGAATCATATACACTCTAAAATATAGAGTATATATGATTCCTAATTCAATACTAAGCCATAACTATGTAGAGAATGGAGTAGAAGAAGAAGGAATTGTAAAAGGATGCAAAGGAGACTTACAACAAAGCAAAGGTCTTCGCTATGTTCTTCCTTCTTGTTGGACTTGATTGCCTTCTAATTCCTCTTCAAAATTGTAGTAGAAAGCCTTCTCCAAGTGATATGGGTGTGTGCAAACTCGTTCTCCCTAGCTCTCTAATGAATATGAAGTGTAAAAGAGTCCAAAAGTCCAACCAAAAGTCCCTTATGCTGATGAATGAGCCTCTATTTATAACCAACCAACCATATGAACCAATGGTTGAGATTAATTCACCATAAAACCAATCTAGGGCTGTAATTAAATCCCATGAATGTTAAACAACTCAAAACCACCTCCCAATAGGCATAGAAGTCCTTTAGAAGGCTGAAATTCGGAGTGGTAGAGTCCCATTCCGTCAAAAATTCAAAGAGAGACAAATCAGGACGGAGGGCTCGGGTGACCTGTTGGGGTGAATCGGTTGGACCGGTTGGGGTGAACCGGTCACCCGAGAGCGAAGTCAGGTTTCCTCGGTTTTGAGGATTCTTGACCCAGTTTGGACTCCTAACTTCAAACGGATTTAAATTCTTCATTCTAACTCTGATTTGAGTGATTCAAAAGCCAAAATTTCAAGGATTCAATGTAGAATAAGCCTAGAATATTCTTGAACCAAGAATCCTTGACCACGGTAAGGTGGCTGGGTTTTCATGAGGCGATTACCCAAAAATAGGTTAATTAACCATAGGGTAATGTGGTGAACCAATCCAAAACCTATCAATAAATTAAATTGGCACTTAAACTAGACTCATTTCATCATTCTAAGATCAATGGAACACTCCGGAATAAATTTGGGGGTCAATTGGAAAATATATGAAATAAAAGATGTAATTGCCCTTCAAGTCGTAAAAGTTCTAATTAACTATCCAAACCTATCTGGAATTGAACCAAATTTGGCACACATATCCAAAATGATCCTAGAAACTAAATGCAAGTGATGGGACTCAATAAAGAGGCAAAAACATGCATGCAATAATGACCTATTCTCTAAAGGCCTAAAAGGGCAAAAGTGTCCTTTAAGGCTTAGGGACTCCTAAATGCTTCTAAACCTAAACAAATGCTATCATGAACTTATGGGTGTGAAAATGGGGTGTCTACAGATTCATAGGAAGAAAGGGAGGAGAAACTCCAAGACCAGAAGAGATGAGCTCTCAATATCGTCGTCTTTCAAGGATGATTCTTCCATTTCTGATGAACTTATCACCTATAGAAATTGATTGTTATTAGAGCAAGCATGAGACACTTGGAATCTGGTTAATCGGCTTGGAGTTAAGAGTCTTGGCAATGATCAAGAGGTTGTCGAAAACTTGGCTAAGATAATAAAGGAGGGGGGTGCTGATGAGAATTAGGGCAGGCTATGGACATTAAAGTTTGAGGGGCCATCATGCTTAGAATTCTTTCTTGGAATGTTAGGGGTTTAGGGTCTTCTATCAAAAGAAGAGCTGTGAGACGTATAATTGCAGAAAAAAAGGTTGTCATTGTCTACATTCAAGAAACAAAGTTAGAGGTGTTTGACCAAAGGACTATTATATCTCTTTGGGGCTGTGCAAATGCTGATTTTCTTTGGGTCAAGGCTGAAGGCTCGATAAGAGGATTGTGTATTTGTATGGATTCTAATGTATTTAAATAAATTGATGTGGTTGTTGAAGCTAGATTCATCTTGCTCAAAGGTCAGTTTATTAGTGATTTATTTTCGTTTATTTTAGGTAATGTCTATGCTCCCAATGATGATTCAGATAGGTTGTCTGTTTGGAATCTGTTGAGAAATTATAAAGCCTCTATGTCTGAACCATAGTGCTTATGCTGTGATTTTAATGAAGTCCGATATTGTGAAGAAAGAAAAGGTTGTACTACAAGTTCCAGAAGCATGGAAAATTTTAATGCTTTTATTGATGACTTGGAGCTAGTAGATTTGCCTTTAATAGGCAGAAAGTTTACCTGGTATAATAATCAAGCTGTGGCAAGTTTTAGTAGGCTTGATAGATTCCTGCTCAATCAGTTTTGGATTGATGCGTATCCACTTGTTTAGCAATGGGGCCTTCCCAGAGGGGTATCAGATCATTGTCCTATTAATTTTGTTCTCATATGAGGATGTCAACTGGGTCCTAAGCCATTTAGATCCCTGGATTGTTGGTTTTCACATCCTAACTTTCTTCATTTTTCTCAATTTGTTTGGTGCTCTGCTGTAGTGGAAGATTGGGTTGGGTTTCGAATTGTTAAGAAGTTCAGACTTCTTAGAAGCGCGTTGTCTCAATGGAATAAAAATTTATTTGGTCATATTGAGTAGAGAATCAAACTTTTATCTCAAAAACTAGATGATCTGGACAAAGCTCAAGAATAAGGAGATCTCTCTGCTGTAGAGATGGAGGAGAAGTCGAAACTTGTACATGAATTTTGGGCTAATAATAATAACCTTGAATTTGTATCGAGGCAAAAGTCTCGCATTCAGTGGTTGAAGAAAGGGGACAGAAACACTAAGTTCTTTCATGCAATTGCAAGAGGCAGAAAGAAGCAGAATTTTATTGGGAGTCTAAGGATCAATGGAATTTTGTCCAATGACTTGGTGTCTATCAAGAATGAGGTGGTGTTGTCTTATAAGTCTCTTTTTTCTTCAAATCAATAGTTTAGGCCTATTATGGAAGATGTGTATTTTAAGTCACTAAATGAAGAGGATATAGTGTGGATTGTTAGGCCTTTCTTGGAAACCGAAGTTACTCATATCCTATTTGAATTAGAGGGTAGTAAAGCGTCAGGGCTTGATGGTTTCAACTTTAATTTTATTAAAAAAGCCTAGTTCTTCCTGAAGTCAGATATTCTGGAATTTTTTGCTGAATTTCACAGAAATGGAAGGTTGGTGAAGGGTTTAAATGCCTCTTTTCTAGTTCTTATGCCTAAGTGTAATTCCCCTATTGATGTTAAAGATTTCAGACCCATTAGTCTCGTCATTTCTGTATATAAGATTCTTGCTAAAGTTTTTGCTAGCAGATTAAAGTCTATTATTGCTAAGGTGATTAGTGACACCCAAAGTGCTTTTATCAGTGGTAGGCAAATCTTAGATGGGGTTTTGATTGCTAATGGAGTAATTGATTTTGTGAGAAAGGATAAAAAAAGCTACTGCATTTTCAAGGTGGATTTTGAAAAAGCATTTGATTGTATTGAGTGGTCTTTCTTGTCCAATGCGCTGTTGAAGATGGGTTTTGGTAATTTATGGACTAGTTGGATATTAGAGTATCTTTCTTCTGCTTCTATCTCCATTCTTGTTAGTAGATCCCCTTTTGTTGAGTTTAAGCCTGGTAGGGGGCTTGGACAAGGTGACCCACTTTCTCTTTTTCTTTTTATCATTGCGGCTGAGGGTCTTCATTGCTTGCTGTCTAAAGCAAAGGAAATGGGCTTTATAAGTGGTGTTTAGGTGGGAGGAAATGGCAATTATGTTACTCATCTCCAATTTGCTGATGACTTGTTGGTATTCTGTAAGGCAGAGATCGCTAAATTAATCGCTGTGAAGAAGATATTATGGGGATTTCAGCTAGTTTCTAGGTTAAAAGTTAATTTCTCTAAGAGTCGTATAGTTGGTGTGAATGTGCAAGAAAGAACCCTTTAGTCATTCTCTCGAGTCTTGAAGTGCAAGTCTGATTACCTTCCCATTAAATACTTAGGCCTTCCCTTGGGAGCAAATCCGAGAAAGGTTAACATATGGAAGCCAGTTGTGGAAAATTTCAAAAAGAAAATTATGGGTTAGCAGAAAAAATACCTCTCCCTCGGATGAAGGATAACTCTTATCAAGGCGGCTGTCACACCCCATTTTTGCACCACCGTACTAGGGCTCATCATTTCATGCATGTTTTTGTTTTGTTTTTGAGTTTAGTCACTTGCATTAGTTTTCTAGAATCACAAGGACAATGGATGTGAATTTTGGTTCAATTCGGAGTTGATCTTGAGGGATAATAAGAGCTTTTGTGACTTGAGGGGCATAATCATCTTTTAAGTCCCAAACTTTTCATTTGACCTTGAAATGATCTCCAAATTGTCAATTGGAGTTCATATGGATGCATAAGAGGTATTTCTAGGTTCAATTTGATGAATCAACGGCTCGGGATTAAAATGGTTCGATGTAGTTCAAGTTGGTTAATTGACCCTCCTTTGGGTTAGCCCTAATTGACTCATAATTACCAATCAAATCCTTTCAAATTGACTTTCATTAGTCATCATTTTATCCCCAAAAGTGTTTTATGAAGTTCAATTTTGATATGGAAAGCATTTGGTTTGATCCTATGTGCACACCTATGCTTAGCGAAGGTAGAGCATAGCGGTTAACCGCCTTTGTCAAACCTAACCATGCCCCCATGGTTAGTGGTTTTCACCCTAAAATGTTCAAAAATGTATTCCTCATCGAAACACGGTCGTTTTGGCTTTTGTTTCATCAAAATCGGAGTTAATTTGCCCCCTAAAACACTCCTAGAAGGTAAGGGAGTCCAAAAAAAACAAAAAGCTGATGTGGGCTCGGGTGACCACCCAAGCCTGGGCGGCTAGCCGCCTGGGCCCAGGTGGCTAGCCACCCAGCCTTGGGTGGTCACCCAAGGCCACTTTCCTATTTTCCCTATGATTCCTTGCTGAAGCGGATTTCTTCTTATTTTGACGAACAAGGACTCTTTTGGACAAGTTTCCTTCTAATTTTTGGTAACTTCTGAGTTACTTAAGCCCCAAGGGGGTCTCTAATAGCCCTTGGATTAATTTTTAGGGTTTTAATCCTAACCATTGGTTAATCCTAATTGAAGTCTATAAATAACCCCTATGCTTCAGCACATAGGGAGCCACTTTATGCATTAATATTTGAGTGTTTAAGAGAGAATAAGAGAGAGAGACTTGAAGGAGAGCTAGAGGACCTACTGTAGCCTTGGAGAACATTGATTGAAGTCATCCACAAGAGCAAGAGGGAGTCCATACAGCAGCAAGGAAGGCTTCCCTAAGGTACTCTTCTTCTCTGTTCAAGCTTAAACTAGGGTATCATGTAGGATAGCTTTATTGCATGCAATGCTTATGATTTCTACCATGGATTGAGGTTTCTATTAGTTAATACATGTGATAATGATGATGTTCATGATGAGTTTTGCATGCTTTAGAGTTAGTTCATAGGTTTCAATGCATAGTTATGATTCTTATGCCTCTGTTGTCCTTGTGCTAGGATAGTGTTATTGCATGTTAGAGTTAGGATTTTTGTCATGTTCTATTGTTTTAGTTAGATAATATGCATGATTTAGGTTTTGTTTATTTTTATTTTAGAATGTTTAGAGTTGGTTTTGTGTGTTTTCAAGCATATTTGAGTTTAGGTTTTTTAGTGTCCTTGTTTTAGGTTAGTTTCATACAGCATGTTAGTTTAGGCTTTTATTGGTTTTTCTTCATAGTTGCTGTATATGTTTTACATATGGAGTAAATATGATATTTTTTTGCATGCATGTTAGTTGATTTCTAGGGTTTTTATGCATAATAAGGTTCTAGGATTGTGTTAGGGCTTATGAAAGTTTGCTGTTTTTGCTGTTACCATGTTTGGTGGATGATTTTAGGCCTTAGTACTATCCTGTCCAGATTTTCATGTTAGTGTTTTTGCATGGTTTTGAGCACGTGTAAGGGTGCAAATAGGTGTGGTAATTGTCCTATGGCAAATAGGGCTGCCAATGCTTGAAATGGCTAATGCTTGGAGCAATTGCGCTCAGGTAAGTGGGTGTGAAGGTGCCCCAATTCACCTCTCTTCCTAACTTTTTCTCTTCTCCCCCCCTAGGGTTAATTTTTAATATGAATCAATGGTTTTAATCAAAGGTTTCCTTCAATAATAAATTCTGTTTTTTTTTTTTATCAAGGTTTCCATTTTATGGAATTTTCCTAAAATCAAACTTGGTTTATTCAATTCTTTTTCAAATAAGGAAACCTAGGATTTTTACCATAGGTTTATATTAGGGTTTAACCCTATTTCTAATCGAACTACGTGGACTTCGATCCATGTATTTCATTGCATGGTACGTAGGCGCTCTTCGTAAGGCTCAAGTCCGTTCTAGGATCCAAGTATCTTAGGTTTCTTTCTGTTTTCTTTTCTTTTTCTTTATTTTCTGTTTTTATTTGCTTGTTATGCATGGATAGATGAATGGAATATATGATATGCATGCAATTCTTGTGATGATATACTTGCTAATTTTTGTATGGAAAGATCTTAATTTAGCCCAAATGAACTGAGAGACCGAAAGGGTGACATGGGTGCCTATAGGCTTTGCCTAGAATCTTCCCATGTCATAACTTAGCCTTCGAATCCCTGATTTCTTTGGTTTCCAAAAGACTTGTTTTTGCCTTTCCTTTTTTAAAACATGGAGTCATTCAAATTGTTTTCTTAAAACAAACTATTTTTAGGGTTTTCCTTGTTTCCTTTAAAAAATAAGGTGGCGACTCCTTTTCTTTTTTTCAAAACCAATTTTATTTTCTTTTCAATCTTGTGGGCCCAATTTCCGGGGTTCACAGCGGCATTATGTAATCTTCCCATTTACTATATATCCCTATTCAAGATGCCTAAAGGGGTTGTTGCTGAGCTAGAGAAATTGATGAGAGCTTTCTTATGGGGGGGAAATTGTGGAAAAAGAAAGCTCCACTAGGTCAATTGGGAATCTTTTTTAGCTAGTAAAAGAAAAGGGGGTATTGGTCTTTGTTCTTTGAGGAATAAAAATGAAGCTTTATTATTCAAATGGTGGTGGAGATATGTTTCTAAAGATGCAGCTTTGTGGAAATCAATAGTCAGAGTGAAGTATGGTTCCATTGATGGTATAAGATTCCAGGTAGTGCCAGTGCTATTTTTGGCAAAATCTTATCGGTTTGGAATGACATCTTGAAAGTTTGGTCAACAGAATCTCTCCTTGGAGTTCATCTGAGAGATGGTGTCTGTTCCCTCTTGGGGGATGGTGGTAAAATCTCCTTTTGGTTTGATATTTGGCCTACTAATATCATTCTTAAGGATGCTTTCCCTAGGCTTTTCCTACTTACCTCAAACAAAAAAGCTAAAGTCAAAGATATGGGGTTTTGGGATAGTTGTATTTGGGTATGGTCCCTTTCTTTCAGAAGGCTTTTGTTTGCTTGGGAGGAGGAAAGCTTTTCTTGCTCAATCTGGTTACTGAAGTGAGATTCCGTAAAGAAGCAAAGGACAAATTCATTTGGAAGTTCTCTCCCTTAGGGCTTTACTCAGTAAGTCTTGCTGCTATGTTTTGGAAGACAAATCAATCCAGTTTGTCGATGATCTATCTAGCAAAGTATAGAAGGGGTTAGTGCTTCTGAAAGTGGAATTTTTTTGTTGGCTTGCTTTAAAGGGCAAAATCCTTATTAGGAAACAGCTCTTGATGAGGAAAGTTCTCCCTCCCAATGCTGATATCTTATGTCCCTTCTATGGCAATTTTGATGAAGATGTTGATTATTTCTTTGTAAAATGTTTTTCATCTTGGAGAGTTTGGTCCAGCTATTTGCGTTGGTGGGGATGAAATTGGTGTTGTCCTAGTTCTTTTAGAGATCTCTTTGAAAGCTGGGTAATTCCGAAGGCTGGGGGGTTATTTAAAACTATTTGGGATTCCTTGTTTTTCTTTGTGGTTTAGTCTATTTGGCTGGCAAGGAATGATTTGATCTTTAACAATAAGAGCTCTTCTAAAGTAGAGATTGTGCAGATGATCATTGTTCGTGTGGCTGTGTGGGTTAAGTCATTAAAATCAGAGCTCGGTTTCTTTGTTGATGATTTTATTCAATCTATTGATGGGGTCAGGTCCTTCCAAATTAGAAAGAAGAGAGCTAGGCATCCTATGATATGGCAACCCCCTTCCTTTGGTTCTCTAAAGTTCAATGTTAATAGCTCTGCTAGACGTAAGCTAGGTTTAGGTAGCATTAGAGGTGTTCTGAGGAATGACTTTGGTGTTATTATATGCCTTTTCTCTTGTCCGGTTGGCATTGTAGATTCAAATTTAGCTGAGTTACTAGCAGTAAGGGAGGCATTGAGAATTTTCAGTCAATTTGCTTGGGTGAATGCGAAGGACCTTATTATTGAATCGAACTCTTCAGTAGTTGTTTCTTGAATCAACAACTCCTCTAAGGTATGGAAATACAAGTTCATTCTCAATGAAATTTTTTCTTTGTTGGAGTTTCCCAAGGCTGTTGTGTTACATCATCAAACTAGGGAAGTAAATTGTATAGCAGATTGGTTAGCCAAGAGTAGAGTTGAAAGTTTAGTGCCTTTTATTCCCAGTATGTAATTCTCATTATGCCTTACTCAGCCCTCATGCTACTATCTTTTGGATGTGCTATGTATCTTTGTGTGCAGCTCTTTGTATCTTAGTGCTAGGGATTCTTTATTGTGGTTTTTGTTTTGTTTGAATTGGGGTTTTTTTTGAGGTCTTGTTTGTTTTTTTTGGGCTTTTAGTTTGGAGACTTAGTGGCTGTACTTGGGGTTATGATATTCTTGTTTCTTTTCATTTAATAAAACTTCTTTGTCCATCAAAAAAAAAAAAAAAAATGGAGAAAAAGTAGGAGTGGATTGAAAATTGGGTGGAGGGATTGTAGGGGATGCACGGATGGTAAGGAAAGAGTTGGGGGCCAAGTTTGTAGGAGTTGTTGAGAAATGGGGTGGATGGAACGTGGAAGGTAGATTTGGGGGTGGGCTAAGAATGGGAGAAAGTGGATTGAAGAGGACAGAAATCCAAGGATGGGAGTTGACTATATGGGAAGTATGCATGGAAGGTGAATGGGTAGGCGAGACTATAGGAGCAGGGCCAAGAAGTGATGAACGAGAAAAAGGAAATTAAGTCTCATCAAATCTAAGATGCCGGGCAATATAGATTCGACCAGATGGTTCATGAAGGCAACGATAGCCAAGGTGACGTAGACTGTAGCCTAAAAAGACACATTACACATAGTTGGGAGCAAAAATCAATTTTGTGCCAATTATAGGGGTGCAGATAAGGAAAGCAGAAGCAACCAAAGGCCTTAAGAAAGAAATAATTTGGTGGGGTATGAAAGACCTGTTGAAATGGAGACACAAAGTTAGAGACGAAACTAGGCATACGGTTAATTAAATAAATGGTAGTTTGAAAGGCGAATTGCCAAAACCAACGAGGGACTTGTGCATGAGCCAACAGAGTTAAGCCAGTTTCAACAATGTGCCTAGTGCGGCTCTCAATGGAACCATTTTGCTCATGAGTATGAGGACATGGTAAACGATGAATAATACCACATTGGGTAAAAAATTTGGAGATGGTTTGATATTCACCGCCCTAATCAGATTGAACAATTTTAATTTTAGAATTAAATTGACACTCAACCATGGATTGGAAAGTAAGAAAAATTGAATAAACGTAAGATTTTTGAACCATGGGAAAATACCATAAATATTTTGAATAATCATCTAGGAAAATTACAATGCAATGATGACCATCGCTAGATAAAATAGGGGATGGTCCCCATACATCAGTAAAGACAACATCTAAGGGAGAAGAACTAATGGTCCGTGTAACAGGTAAAGACAACCTAGAACTTTTGCCAAGTTGAAAGGCATTACATAAGTTACTTAATTTATTGGTAGAACACATCAATTTATTAAACTAGATGATTTGACGAAGAACACGAAAATGAGGGTGACCTAAGCGGTGATGCTAGCAGTCGAAAGATACATGGTCAGCTGCAAAAATAGAGAGAAGGGGTGACGGTGGAGACGGAGAAGCTTGGAATTTGTAAAGCCCAGCTTTAGTCGACCCACTAAGCAGTGTTTTCTGGGTGACCTGATCATTGACAAGAAAGTGAAAGGGATGAAATTCAAAAAAGTAATTATTATCTTTAGTGAACTGATGAACAGAGAGTAAAGGTTTAGTAATTTTAGGAACATGGAGAATATTGGAAAGAAGAAAAAAAGAAGATGGGGTTTTAAGAGTGGTGGAACCAATGTGAGAAATAGCCAAGCTCTTACCATTTCCAATGTGGACATGATCATTACCTCGGTACTTATCATGATGGGATAAGGCAGCGAGGTCAGGGGTAACATGATGGATAGCACCGGTATCAAGAAACCACTCGTGCGACATGTACTGGATCATGTGTGCAAATGGATTAATGGTATAAGTGAAATAATAATAGCAATTGGAAGTAGGGTGATTGGTTTCATTACAAATCTGGCACCGTAGACGTTGATCACCATAGAAATTAAAATCACCATGAAGAAACCTAGAGAAGCGGTTATTGTAGCGACCACTATGGCTACGACCACGAGAACGGTTTGATCTACCATTACCATGACTACGATAGGAGTGGTTTGGGGAAGGAGAACTATGTTGGGCAACGTTGGCAATCGGAATCGACTCAGGGAGAGGAACCGCCAATTTGGCAAAAGAGTCAGCATTGATAAATTCATAACTGAGAAGAAGGCTATGAAGCTCAGCAAAGGAGGTGGGATCGGGTTTGGCAGTGATGGTGGTAGCAAGATCCTTGAAATCATATCGAAGGCCCAGAAGAATATAGATATTGAGGTTCGCGAGAGAAAATCGACGGCCAGCAACAATGAGTTCATCAACATATGATTTGGCTTCATGAAGGTAAACGAAGACGGATTTGTCATCAGACTCATGTGAAGTTCTATAATACGAGTATTAGAAGCAGAGGCAAGAGAGGTTTCAAGAGTGGTATAAACTGCTTGGGAGGTCACAAGATTGATAATAGGAGGGATAACTTCCTTGGATAAGGAGGCAATAAGAAGACTCACGAGGAGTTGATCTTGGCAACCCAATCAGTATGAGCAGGATTGGCAACTAATTGATCATTGAAAAGGATGGTAGAAGAAGGACAGGGTTTGGAACCATCAATAAAGCCAATAAGGTCTTGACCATAGAGATAAAGTAGGAGTTGAGTTTTCCAATACCAAAAAAAAAAAAAAAATTTCGAACAGAGTTTGAGAGAGATATAGTGATATGCGTTGTGAAAAGAAGAGGGTTTTTTTTTTTTTTTTGATCCACAAAATTAATTTTATTAAGATGGAAACACTGCCTATACTCCAAGAAAAACCTCAAAATACACTAAAGAAATAAAGAAACCCCTCTTAAGGATGCACCTCTCACACCCAACACAAACTTACAAAAGAAAACACCCGAAACAAAGACTATTAAAACAAACAAAAAACACTAAGAAAGCACACAGAAAAAGCGCTCCACGGGTGAAACCATCAACCTCAATAGAAGATGCAACCCCCAACAATCTATGGCACGCCAAACTCTAATTGCTAAATTTGCAATAACAAATGACCACTGGAACAGAGCCCTTAAGACAAGAGAGACCTCGAGCTGATCACCAAAAACTCCAGAAGTTCAGAAAACCCAGAATTTAATCACCACCCGCACCAGAGTTCACTATATTTTCACTTCCACACAATCTAATCTAATAATCCTCTGCCTCTGAAATGACTACCGACCCCAGACAGAATAAAAGCACCAAAACAACGGCGAGAAGCAGTAAACACTAATCTGCAATAACATTTTCCAGCTTTGTTTCTCAGATACATAAAACACTAATCTTTTTCTCAATTATCAAACCACGAATTGCTTTTTGTTTAACTCTTAAACCAAGACCCCTAACGATCCAAGAGAATCCTCAGCATAATGACACTGAACGTTCACACTAAAAAAGAACTAATCCACCAGATTGTTCATTTACCCCCCAAAAACAAAGACCCTATCACTTTCCTCCAAAAACTTCCCAATCTCGGACCTCTAATTCTGAAATTTTTTGAAGAATTTCCTCATCATTACCAAGACTTCGAAATCCTACCCGTTAAATGACTTTCCAAGTATCTTGAGCTTCTTGAAGAATTAATTGATTCCAATTTGCAATCCCACCATCAGAGACAGAGGAACTTACTCAGTGAGTTGATGAATCAGTAGTTGGTTCTTTTACCAATTTCCAATTCCTCCTCCTTGAAGCTTTTTTTAGTTCTCAAACACTTCTTTTTACAGCCTAAAATTTCTCCTACCAACTTCTTTTTCTTCTTTGCCGATTTAGCAAGAGCCTTCAATTTACAAGAGTCTTTGCAAGATCCACACGTCGCACCAACCGCAAAAGATGCCGACCTACTCTTGAAGCCTTATACTTCCCCTGAAGACGCTGCTGCTATATCAGACTCAGTGTTTTTTGAAGCCCTAGGAAATTTTTTAGAAGAGAAAGAAGGCTGAGAACACAATCTCTTTTTACGGGATGGGCTACCTGGTGAGGAGAAGTTATGGCCAACACTTCTCAAAGGAGCATTGCTGGGACATTAGCCAATTGAAAGCCCAATCCTTATAAACCCATTAAGACTTCCCAAACTATGAGCTCTTCTCAACCCAAGGGGATTCGTTAGCCCATTAGATTCATGGTTCAGAGCAAATTTAAATTCAAGACCAAAGCTACATGATTTCAACTTCCCAGAGCTGCAATGATTGCTTCTTCCCATCCATTTGCCACTCACCCGCCTCTCAAGAGAAGGCATTATAATCCTATCAATTGCATCCACTCTCCCAAGGTGACTATCACACTTCCTAGCAAAAGAGAAATTTGAATTTTGTACATAAGCATTAGATTGATGACTGGGATGAGTGCTACAAGCCATGTCACCCAAAAGAGAATGTCCAACTAGTAGTGTATCAGGCACATTTTCGATCTGCCACATTATCATCTTCCTCATTTCCTTCCACTCTCACAATTTTATCATCATCATCACTACTTTCTACAGCTTCTGATGCAGCATCACCTAGATTGTCACTAAACAAGTATTTTTACCAGGTAAAGCATCTTCAGCAGCTTGGACTTTCACCTTAAAATCTATAGGAATTGATGCATGCATCTTAAAATTGAAAGATTTTCCATTGACTCTTCCCTAACAGTGACAAGGAAATTTTCATTGCATACTTCAAGAATGAATTCTTTAGAAATAGGCTCTAGTAACTTCGTAGCCATCAGCACCCTCCCACTGCCCACTTTCTTCCTATTTTTAGTATTACCATCCACTTCATTGACCACCCCAAATCTTTCTCCAATCATTTTGAAATTATCCTCCATCCAAGCATGTAGGGGCACACCAACTATTGAAAGCCAAACTGATCTCTCATGAAGAAACATATTGGGATGCCATAGTCTAATGTCTTTAACCCATTGAGCGAGCCAAGTTGTGTCTTCCAGATGCAATTTGATAACTTCTTCTGAGTGAAATTCAAGCAATACCAAAAAACCTCCCATATACCGAACAGTGATATCAAAAACTCCTTCCCTCACAAAAGATACTTGTAAGCCTTGTAAATTATTGAAATGAATTATTGAACCAACCAAGCATCTTTTCACCCAACTATTATCTACCTTCTCAATAAAAGAATAACACGGTTTTCTTGTAGGACAAGAACTATAATTGTAAAAACAAAATTCTAAAATTTTATTAATAACAATTAATCTGCATTACATAGAGTCCTAAGCGACATACACAGACCGTAGAGCCCTAATTTTAGTCAAAGACTCAATTATAATTTTTTAAAACAAAAATAGCATAAAATAATAAAATATACTAAAAATGAAAAAATTGACTTAAGCATGGAAATAAATAATACCCCCAAAAGAAAGGCAAAATTGATTTGAAAAAACTTTCCTAAAATGGTAAAATTACACTTTTCAAGGCCTAAATGGTTGAATTTGGCACCCAAAACACACACACACACACACACACACACAAGGTACTTCACAACATTGGCAATGTATGACATTTCCAATCAACTCACCAAATTTTGTGCAATTCCAATGACACCTACCAAATTGCCCCAATGGTCACTAAATCATGTTTCTTTTCGTCTTTTGGTGATCGTTACTACAATGTGACAGGTCAAATACTGTCTTGGACTAGTCAAATACTGACTTGTCAAAAAGTTTTTTTGCCAATCACTCAACTATAGTGCTATAATTCCACAGCATTCGAGTCTTTTGTATTTGTATGCATATTTTAGGAAAATAGAGCAGCCACTTTGTAGAGAGATAGGAATTAAAGTGATGCATGCTAAGAAAATTAGAAAAATATGTTCTCTGCTGGGGGCTCCTTCGCCCCAAATTAAGCAAGATTATTGAATTCCACTTTCAAGAGAATCATTACTTTAGATGGGTTTTTTTCCTTCTAATTATTATTATTATTTTTTTGGGAATTTTGGCGAAAACCCTTATGTATAAGAGTTCTAAGTTAATAGAACCTACTAAAACAAATGTTTGGTAAAAACCCCATTTCACCTTAAAAAGACTGATAGACCCTTGTTTTTAAAACTTCCCTAAATTTACGAACGTGCCATGATACACCCCCGGGTGGAAAAAGAGGATTCTGTGCTCCACACGTTCCATTGTTTCCAGCAGAAATATAGAAACGTACGGAATATGAAAAGGTTTCCAAAAAAAATAAGTTTCCATCATTATACACAGCACCATCTCTCATTCTAGGGTTTTCTGTCACAAACGATCGTCCCCCCAAGCAGTGAAACGGTACATGCTAAAACCCCAACAGACCCAAAGGAATTGGAGACGTCCCAGTGCCAAAACGATTGCAAACCTACGGCTTTCGACTAAAGAACTTCAATGGTGAAAAGAAGTGAGTAACCGTTCGTTACTTTTTTCCGTTTTTCATCCTAAATATAAACAGTAAAATTGTGTGTGTTTACATTAAAATCATGTAATTTATGTTTTTTAGATGATTTTTCTTGTTCAAATGTAATATTATTGACAATATTACAAATTGTACAAACCCAATAGTGAACTATACCATTCCATAACTCCATCTGGTATATTTGTCATCCATATATTAGGATTTGTGTTCTAATGTAGAACGACGACACTAGTTGTAGGGCTCGTAAGTAATGCTTTTGCGCGCGAAAACCCCATTTGGTCTTGTTACTGTGTCGATTTTGAAAAAATAGCGACTCAACAGGGTATTGGTGTTGTTGGTGTCCACAAATCGACCCAACATTTAACTAAATTGTAGCAATCAGAATTTTCACTTCCAACAGTACCATCTTACTGCGCAACCTGAATATTTCCTCTTAATGAATTTGATTACGTTTTGTCATGCCCCAAACCCAAAAGATTGGATTTGGCGACATGATTGTCATAACCCACATAGGACTATGTCCCACATAGGTTAGACCACTTAACAATATCAACCTGTAATAAATCTGTCTACAATAATCCATCCACAATAAAATTCAAGACATAGCATAACTAAAATCTCAACAATTAATTGAAATAATTAGATAAATTCATATCCATCAAGGTAAATTGTCACCTCCAATAACCTACTACAACGTCCATTGAAATAATAAACTAATTCTTCTAACTACTAAAATATAAGTTCTAATCAAACTAGCAGATCAAGCCATCGATGCCCTAGCTCTTCGTACGCGGAAGCTACTCACATCAAGCTAATCATCTGTGGGGAAAAATATAAGGGGTGAGCATAACGCTCAGCAAGAAAACATTACACAATATATACAGGAAGAAGTCAAGCATATTCGCATGATTAATTTAAAAACATGAGTAACAAAACGATAGGGTTTCACAATAAATCATTTCTTTCAATTCGGTAGGCATATAAACTTTTAGAAATAATTCTCTTGCTTTCAATTCAATAAACAATAACACTGAAACACTTTTGATAACAATTCATTCGATAAATCACTTTAAAATCACTGATCGATATAATACAAATCAATAAACATTAGTTCATACAAGTACTTCCTCTGGCTAGACTCACATTTAATAGGCGCCCATCATCGTGGGACTTTACACTACATCAGTATTGATGACTAACAGTATTAGAATCCCCTGCTGGCACGGACCAATTTTCCAACAGTATTAGAATCCCCTGCTGGGACGGACCAATAATCTAACCAGAGTTCACACTTATACAATAAACATTTGACAAACATTTTTCACAAATAAAACAAATTCAAAACACGTATGTAAACAATTTCGATAAAATATTATTTTGCTTGACCCATAGTACATAAGAAATAACCACTTTCATAGTGAAACAATTTTGAAAACAATTGTCCATAAATCATTGGCTCACAAAAGAGGAATAAAAATCAGATTTATTTTTATTTAATCAAAGAGGGCGATACATTGTGCAAGTTCCCTTACCTCAAGTCAAACCTTCAACAATCCAAACAATCAAATTCCTAACAATCCCAACGCTACTTAGAACCTAAATTAAAATCAATAATATTCTTTATCAATAAATCATACTTAAACTAAAAAGTCTCTCCAGCTAAGTGGTGCGTTAAGGGTTCAACGTCTAATTCTCATGGCCTTATAATGCTTACTATATTTAATATAATTAATATATACACTAACGTGGCATCAAAATAGACTCATGTTAAATTATAAATTAATAGGTTTGAATTACTTTTTAACACAGAAAAGTTAACAGTCAATCCGAGAGAAGTTGACTGTCAACAGATGTGAAGTTGACAGTCAGAATGTAGTAGCACAACAGCATATTTTTGTATTAACTTTCTATGCTACCCAAGGCAAAAGCAGAAGTTCACCCACTGATTTTCCCTCAAAATCAGTCCCTAAATCTGTGGAAGAGATGTTTGTGGAAGGGTGTACGGTAGAGTTTGAGAAAATTTGTGGTGGTGGACATGGGAAGTGGCGGTGGAAGTGGTGGAAACCACCATTTTTGGCTTTCCTTGTCACCCAAACCCAAAGAAAGAGATTTTTGGTGGTTGGATGATCTTGTGCAGTAGCTATGGAGGGGTTTTTGAGTGGTGGTGATGATGGTTTAGTGGTTGTAGAAGTGATAGACATGGAGGATTGTATTAGAGAAGAAAATCTTGGTAACACAGTAAGGTTACCAGTCAACAGATGGTAAGTTTCTTGTAAATAGACACGAAGTTGGCAGTCAATTCGTACAAAACAGCATCAGCTCCTTTCTTTTTCCTTCTCTCTTGCTTTCTTTTCTTTTTTTCTCTCTTTATTTGTTTTCAGTCAAAAGATTACAAATCCCCCCTAAAGGTTTCTTATATAGGGTGCAAGTTAATCCTAACCTAATTAGGATTACCTTCAAAGTTAGTGTTTGATTAGGATACGAAAACTATCACTCATTGATTAGAAAACAATCACCTTGTTTGGCTACAAAGTTGAACGTGTTCAAGGTTAATCCTAAATTAATTCATACATTTAAATCTAACTAAAGGCAATCAATCTTATAGTTAATTAATTAAGCCTAAGAAAAATTCGGGGTTTTACACGTTTAGTTAAGGAAATATTGTTCCAACACAATCTTGGTACTGTTCCTCCGTAATTTATTATTACCTGTCACAATTGTACCCTGATCTATAAGATTCAATAGCACCACCTTACTGTTTCATTTTTATTATTTCATCGCTCATCATTGTAGTATTGTATATCTGGAAAATATTGGTAATACAGTAAATTGGTGCTGTTGCTTGATATAATTTGTATTGTTTTCCTCGAAAATACATAATTACACCTTCAAACAGTGTCACCTTACTGTTGTGGAACTTTTAATGATTCAACAGCACCACCTTCCTATTTCACTTTTATTATTTCATCCCTCATCATTGTAGTATTGTGGATCTAGAAACATATAGTTCATATAGTAAATTGGTGCTGTTGCTTTATATATTGTGTATTGTTTTCCTCAAAACTACATAATTACACCTTTAACCATTATCACCTTATTGTTGTGGACCTTTTATTGAATGTTAAATGTTGTATTGGTTTTTTTATACCAACAGTAAACTGGTGCTGTGGATATACATCCAATAGTAAACTAGTGCTGTCTCATGCGCTAAAATCATACACAACTATCGCTAAACTGATACTTTTTGACTTGTGTCATTGATAATAAAAAACGAGTTCCGATGTTGGCAGCACAAGCAAGGAAAAGAAGCCGCATACCTCAACAGCCAACCAAATGCATTGCAACCTATTGGCCATCGAAAGGATCTTTAAGGAAAATAAATTGGAGGAGAGGCATATAGTTGAGCTCAAACGAACCCCTTTTTGGGGTTTCTTCAAACCTTTTGTAGATGGAAAATTGAAAACAAATTGCATCAAGAAACATGACAAGGATGTCATCAACATCATTACACGTAGCCAATTAGTTTTCCATATAGGCAAAAAGGTTTTAAAATTGAGGAATAGCGACTTCTCCTTGATTTTCGACATTCATGAAGGCACAGAGCCAATTAGTTTGGGGCGCGTCCTAAAACCCAACCAATCATTAGTGATTCGCATGTGTGGGGGTGTTCCTAGATTAACTCCAACAACCATTGAGAAGCTAATTAAAGAAGCTATGAATAGGCAAAGTAAGGGAGACAATGAAGATGTTGCCAGGCTATTATGTTTGTATGCCTTTGTTTCTGTCTTCTTCACCACATCCGGCACAAATCTCAGCTGGTCATACGTGAAATATGTGGAGGACTTGGATGCCATGAGGAATTATGACTGGCCAGGTGCAATTAAAAACTTCTTGGAAGCGTCCATTCAAAAATCACACAACATCCCTAAAAATGTGATCGGATGCGTTATTGCACTTCTGGTAAGCAATTAAATCCAAATATTTACATTAACTTTCTATGATTCCACATTAAATATGACAATCAAATAATATATGTTACTTTATGTATTGCAACAGTATTGGCTATGCGAGCACAGCACCATAATGAAGCCAATGAACAAAAATTCAATTCCAAGGTTCGTGAAATGGAACCTAGGAAAGCTAACAAAGCTCATGGAAAATATTACACTTGTAAGCCTACCAAGTGATGAGGTAAGTATTATATCGTGTTAAACAGTGTTTTTTGTACTATAAACAGTATCACTACACTGTTACTTATGCCTACGTTTTAAATACTAACAACAGTAAACTGGTACTGTTGCATGTTATATGGCTTAGAAAACATTACTACTAACAGTAAACTGGTACTGTTATGCCAATAAACATCTAATAGTACCAAAATCATGCAACAGTGTTGTTTGTGAAAATATCAAACAAGCAATTTAAATAAGTTTATTCCATGTGCAGATCTATAGTGGTGAAATCAAGTTCAGCAAAAAGGAAGGGCGTCTTTTCAATGTTAGGTACCAAACACTTGACATTGGGCATGATCGCCAACACAGTGATGCCACTGATGAAAAAGATAAAGAAGAAGAAAATGTTGATGAGGAGGAAGGTCAAAACAACCCAAGTGACGAAGAACCAGGACGTGAATATGAAAGTGATGCTGCTGTTGATGAAAAAAAGGAAGAAGTTGGGGATGAAGAGCTTGAAAAAGAGGAAGACCCAACAAAGACAGGGGATGTTCATACAGATGAGTTGCTTGCACAACTCAAAAAAAAAGTGAATGAATTGCAAAATAAAGGGGTTGCAAAAGATAAACAAATAGAGAACCTACAAATGCTGAATTCAAAGTTAGAAACATAGCTGGAAGAGATCCAAAAGAAATATGAAACAGCTTTAGAGGAGTTGCAAAGCAAAAAGGCATAAAAATTTCACTTTAAATGTTGCTATTGGTTAAATTAGTTGTTGATACTGTTGATTGTTTTTTTTTTTTTTTTTTTTCTTGGTGATGTAACAGCACCATTGTACTATTGCTATAATGTTTTTGCTATCACATCACCACTTTACTTTTGATATAATACTCTTGCTATAACATTATCATTTTGATGTTTTGAAGGATGATTTAGGAGAAGACACCATGGAGTTCAATGTACACAACATCACCTAAGCATTTGGAAAGGCAGCCCAAAATCCAAAGGCGGTGAAAAAAACATCTTGTGCGCCCAAAATACATCCAACTCCATCATCTCTTGCTAAGCGTGTGAAATCCAAACAAGGGATGCGAAAAGATAGTAAGAAACCTGAGTACACGTATGAGACAAGCAAAAAAGAGAAGGGGGTTAAAAAAGCAACCGCTAAAGAAGACAAAAAAGTGGGAAAAGAGCTTGGCGATGAAGAAACAATTGATGTGGATGACTTTGTTGACAAAGTACCATCCCATGCAGATGGTATACAAATCACATTCCCCACTCAAAAACCTGTATCAAAGTTGCTGACTAATGAAGAAAGGCAACAAGTTAAACAAATGTTTCAAAAAGAATTCTCCAAGTAATATTTTACTCATTATCTTTTAACAAAAGTTATATACTCTACTCAAAACAATATGATATTACTAATTTTTTTTCATACATACAATGCAATAATTTGGCGTTTGTCAAATGGTTCTAACATTGTCCAACTAAAGGACATCAGGCAACTACTCATTGAAGGTGACACAAGCGGCAATGTAAGCGTAACAATTAGCTTCTGTGTGTCTACTTTAAAATCACCACTGTACTGTGCTTACCGTATTTTGCTGCTAACAGCACCACTCTACTGTTGCTAACATATTGAATTATAACATCACCACTTTATTATATTATGTGCATTTTAGCAGCACCATTTTACTATTACGAAACAGCACCACTTCACTGCTGACAGTTACTTTATTCAGTAGGAAACATTGCTAATGTCCACATTGAATAAAATGCTTAATTTCACTTACTAATTTGCAAGTGATCAATGCATTTGCAGACATTGTCACATCTGACACAAAAGATAAAAAGCTCACATGCTACATCCCAACCACAAGCATGGTAATCATGACGCAACAACGTACTTGCAAACAACATATTATACTTAAATCTGTGTGTACTGAGTATGTGTTTATACATTACAAATCTATTTTAATAGCCCAGATGCTGAATTGAAATCTAAGTGGTTGGATGATAAATTATTGAAGTAGCCATCTCCGGTAGCAGATATCACCTCTATCCCCTCATTACAACTATTAGACCTGGTGGAACTGAAAACCACTGGACTTTGCTTGTGCACGACATGCAAAGCGGAACATGGAGACATCACAATTCCATGCGCCCATGAGAAGTAATTGAAGACAACCACTACAACAAAGCAAAACAAGTGGTAATAACATTCACATACCCAACAAAGTTACTTTAAAAAATAATATTATTAACTACCATAGTAATATGATCCAACTATTGTGAGGTGGAGTACGTGCACCAAATGGGGCTACAAGACAATCAAAGTCAGCAAATTGAGGTTGAATCAGTAGAAAATACACCCTAACAAAGCGAATACTCGTGAGTATTTTAGTACAATTTCCACATTTTCTTTTCATTTTTCATATCATACAATAGTATTATGACATTGTCAAAAACTTTACAAACAAATATGCATCAACGCTTCTCAATGTATCATTGTATCATTGTTTTTTGTAGACTCGACTGTGGAATCATTGTATGCAACCTCATTCTTGATTACTCCTACAGGATGAATATTACAGAGACCATAACTCTAAAAGAAGTTCAAAGCTTTAGAAGGGACATCATCCAAGAAATCATTTTCGATTGTGACCGGTCATGGAATCCAAATTGGGAAAGGCAAACAACTACTCCAAAAGATAGCGATGCAATCACCGTCAAGCCACTCTCCATCGCATATCCAAAAACAAAAGGGGCCAAGAGAAAATAAACTTGAGATCTCTAGGAGTACATTGTTTGGCTGAAATTTATGAACAATCTACTTACAATTCATTTGTGAACATAGATGTACATATTGTTCACTAATATCAAATATCTTTTTTTATGTTCTTTAATAGTAACAATCCAAATTTGCCGTTATATGGTTTCAATAGTGCCAAACTTGCCAACATATATGATTGCTGATCTCATAGTGTTTCCAACAAGTTAATTCATCACAATACTTCTCGTGTGGTAATTTTCTAACTAATAATCCATCAACAGTTCCACTTTACTGTTGGAGGTTAAAAATAACATTGGTCTTGTTTGTTATTTTATGTTACGGACAGTATCACTATCCTGTTACGTAACAAATTGACATTGGTCTTGTTTATTATTTTATGTTACGGACAGTATCACTATCCTGTTGTAAGTTTAAATTAACATTTCAGATGTACTCATTTGCAACATATACATATCATAAAATCATTTATTCCAACGTGTAACATTATGCCTTAAAAATGTCACTCTATGCCCTAAAAATTGGATATCGTAAAACACACTATAACTAACTAAAAACATTTAAAACTACCAACAACTTAAAAAAAAATAGCTACAACCAAATGCTATATTGGTTTTTGACATGTCTTCTTAGTATGAGTTCCAAGCCTTTCACATCTACCACATTTGATTTGCCTTATCTTCTCTCCCCTAGACGGTATCCTCCTATTCTTCAGCCTCCCCGTAGGCTGTCTCATGTTAGGTGGAAGTACAAATTCACAATTTTCTTCCCTAACTCCCACTTTTAGAGCTGTAGAAATGGGATGAATAGGTTGAGAGTATGCTTCACAAAATGAAGATGTGTAAAAGTAATCCTTCACATAATCATTAATGTCACTGGTTTGAATTGCTACAACAGCATGCGCGCATGGAAAACCATTGATCTGCCACTGATAACAAGTACACGTGCAATTTAAAATGTCAACAGTAACAGACGGGTATGAATGAACCTCGAACACACTATCACTAGACATGCTAACCCTCTACGTCCTACCCTTATCCAACTCATCACCCAACCTCTCGTCCATCTTCGGGCATAATACAGTATTCCAAGAATCTGCTTCCAACCTCCTATTGCACATTTACGCCATAATTTGAGATCTAATCAAATCAACCATGTTTGTAATTGGGAGGAAACGAGCTTCCTTAATCCAAGCATTAAACGATTCAGCAACATTAGAGCATATCTCACCATACCGCTGCCCTTGGAAGTACGCATTCGCCCAGCATTGGAAAGGACAATCATTAAGGAAAAATTACATTTGTTCCTTCCCTTCAGCCAACAACTCAGACAACTTTTCTTCAAACTTATGCTCACTTGGAGCATATGCACATACGCGATTGCCGTCGCAGCTAACAATTGCCCTTTGTACCTACTTTTAAAAAAGGTACCATCCACAAACAACATTGGTCGACAATATGCGAAGCCATGAATGCATGCATAGAAAGGAGCAAAAAACCTCTTAAACCGATTACTACATTCATCCATATCCAAAACAAGTTTGCTGCCCGGATTTGTCCTCAAGGACTCCTCAATGAACCAACGAAGTTGGTCAAATGACTTAGAGTTATCACCGTACAAATGATTCTGCGTCTTCTCAATACCCATCCACGCATTGGTGTAAGAAACATCCAACCCATACTTCCTTTTAAAATATCGCCGAACTTCAACAGCACTTAAAAGCGGCTTGTCGTGCATAACCTCTACCATTTCGGACGACACAATGTCAGACCCCATCCTATTATGCTTGGTCGTTCAAACAGATGCCCCACATGTGTGAACATTGTTCAATTGACGTATGTAGAACCACCCATTTGCATGCTCCATGAGTGCATGCACTCGCCACTCGCAGCCCCTTCGCTCCTTCATCCTACATACAGCTGTTACTCTGTCTGATTCATTCCTCAAAAAATCATAATTAAATCCAATTTCAACTAGATATTTGTGCAACGCAACTCTAAATCCTTTAACGCCATCTTTAAAACACTGACCCACATTCTTTATCAAGTGCACCCAACTAGCACTAAGTAAAGTCCGCTCCTCATGCGAACAAAAAGACGGCAACAAATCAGTTTCCATATCATTATACTCTCCCCCGAAACTTCACCCATTACAAATATTCAACACACCGCCTCCACCTACCATGCCACCATTATCTACCACCTCAATGTCAAATTCAAACATGTGCATACGCCTCCCAATGGATAACATGGTTCTTACGTCAACATCATTGTCTATCATAATTTTCGTATTACTAGGAAGCAAATAAAACAGCCCAACCATCCCCAACCTCAAACTCCTCCATTTCGATATACAAACCCTTGAATATCATCAAAAGATGTATGTGCATCTGCAGGCATAGCAGCCATCCTTCCACCAAAAGTACACATTAAACATAAGTTCTCATCCATTGCATTTCAAAATGAATATATTAACTTGTATAAATACACAAACAATATTAATTTATTATGTAAATAAAAACAACACAACACATAAGTCAAAACCATAAACAGCGTGTCTTGCATTCTCTCAACAGTACCACTTTACTACTCATCAGGTGTAACCACATAATAACCCATAAATAGAATCATGGCTATTTATATCCTCAATAATCGAATAACTAACGCATACACAAGTAAGGACATATCAATTTATTGTGAAATTTCAACATATGTACATAAAACATAACAGCATGTATCACGTTCTACCAACAGTACCACTTTACTACCTATAGATACATAAACATATAAAAAACAGTAGACATTATCATGATACTATTTGCATGGTAAACCTAAATTTGACCTACACTTCCTTCTCTCTAAAACAGAACAAAACAATACTAGTGAATTAACCACACCAGACAAATCCATTCGACTCGACAATCTCCAACCTACACGTCCACTTATATGACACACATCCGAAAAATACCCACCCACACATACGAAGCCCACTCAAAATCAATGACAAATGCAATAAACATGTAAAAAAGCTCATAACTAACAAACATATATGTACTCACCTTACATATACAACAGCTGAATCCCGTATTATGAAATCCACACAAAACCCCAGTAATATTCAACGACCAACACTCGTAACAATACTTTGTACTTTCTAAAATCAACCATATGAACACTTTCACCACTGATTTCCCATCTAAAACCCAGACAACCATCGAAAATCTGTGAAACAGATCAACAAAGAAGAAAGTACGAACACCTTCAAACCCAAACGAAATCTCTTGGAGCCGCTTGAAGTGAGCGAAACATTGGGAATTCAAATTTGAATTTCCCCCATTTGCGTTGGTTTGAAGTGAGAGAAACATGATTTAACCGAAATATCTCTCCCACGAAATCAAATCCCCCAAAAAACGGTTACAGTTTTTTACTCTTCATATAGAAAACTGGTTTTTCCATATCTGCTGTACAAATAATGCCGAAATATCAATTAAAGGGTATATCTGGTATAAAAAAACACGGTTTTACCTTACCACAAATAACAATTTAAAAAAAGGAGTTATTAAATTACTAAATCTTAAGTAGGGTTTTTTACTAAAGTCATATCCCTAATAGGGGTTATTGCTAATTTTCCCTTTTTTTTTTTTACTTCCCCTTTCCAGTGAGAAGTTTCAGCAAAATCCTAAAGCTTGCATACTTTTCAATGCTACCACCACTTCTTGTGTCCTCACGGCTCTTTATTTAAAAGCGACACACATCAACTTCTCCAATGACTTGAAGTCTAGCTATCTTCTAAACAGATCCTAGTCGATTACTCAGCCATATACATGAAATGTACCCAACTAAAACAAATTACTTTCATCCAAAAACACACAAACATGCTTTCTTGGTACCTTTGCAATGAAAAACTGGTCTCTTGTATTGAAAATTTGTTCTATAAATTTTTTGACACTAAGATATTTTCCAACGAAGTTGTAAAGTATAAATAGTAGTAAATATAGGGAGGGATTCGTTAACACCTGGTGTAAGACCTTTTACTCTTACACCTCTCAATATCTTTTTGTGCAAATAATATATCATTAATCCAACTGTTAGATTATATACTCTACTTATACGCGTCATGCATGCCAAATTTTAAGTTAGTCAGAGATTAGGGACGTACTATATCATCCATAAAATGCCTCAAATTATAGTTTTATTTGTAAAAGAAATATAAGTTTATAAAGTAAATTGTTCTTGATGTATATCTGATTAACTTGAAATTAGGCATGGATGACGTGCATAATCGAGTAGAATATCTGATTCAACGATTGGTTTAGCCAAATATTATTCCTATAAAAAGATATTGAGAAGCATAAAAATAAAAAAGTTTTACATGCACCAGGTGTACGTAAAACTTTTTACTCTAATTCAAGGTTATTAATTTGTGCTTTCAATACTATGTAAAGTTTCTTGAATTGTTTAATTGTGAATTGGACACCTAAACCGGCCCTTAATAATTCAATTTCGATCAATCAAATTGTTTAAGTGGTGACTAGGCTCGGCAATGTTTTTGGAATAAAGAGAATTGAATCAGAAAGTTAATAGCATATATTCAACTGAGTAGTAGCCCATTTTTATTTTATTTTATTTTATTTTTGATAAGCAGCATTAATTTTATTAATATTAAGATAAGAAAATACACCAAACAGCACACCTCAACACCCAAAAAACAACCAGAACTCCCAACAAAGCACCACAAAGAGAAACCCCAAAAAAACAATTACACACTAGCACCTGGGGAGAACAAAGAAAGCTAACTAAGAAACCCAACAGAGAACACCCGGACAGCCATAAGACGAGGTCAGCAACAGCTGACCAAATTGAAAAACCCCTAGAACAACTCCTCCCAACTGAGAAGAAGACAACAGCAGCTGCACACCCAAATATCAGCAGAGCACACCCAGAAACCTGAGACCAGCCAGCCCCGCAACGAACACAGCCAACCTAAAGAATCTAAAGCCCAAGCAACTGAACAAACCTGAGTCAGATAGCAACAAACTGCGACTAGAGCAAACACTAGCAGACCACAAAGACACCAATAACACACCCTGATAAGCGCCTAGCTTAGCAAACCCCAATAACAAAGATAGCCCGCTTAAACCTGCTCTTGCTTCTCGAATTGGACCCAATCCCTCGATTCCAATTTAGCAATCCTATTCAAAACATCATCTTCATTACCCAAACATCTAAGCCCTACCAAATTGGCCATTTGAGTAGTAGCCCATTTGAGGGTTAAATTAAATGCACATAGTGGGCACAACATATTGGTTGGTCCTCAATGAGGTTTTGCGATGCTGTAAGTAGCCCTATTAGTAGAGCTGGCTGTCCGTTGAAACCCCCTAGCTGGTTGCAGCTTTGCTGGTTCAAAGAATTTTCTGTAGTTTACTCTTTCTCTCTCTCTCTCTCTCTCTCTCTCTCTCTCTCTCTCTTCTTAATGTCGGAGAAGTGGCCACAGATTTCCTGATACAATTGGATCATCACAATTCTAATAGGTACTAGTTGGACCTATCCGCTTCGGATTCAAAAATAGCACAAAATTCACATGAGTGAGTTGAAACGCGGAGATCGATCGTTAGATTTTGGCTATCAAAAGTGCAATCTTTTCTTTTTAAAATCTTTATGTTTTAGTAATAATTTATTTTTGCAGAGTTAAAATCCCTCCTCATTGATTCCACCTTTATTCTTGGCTTCCTTATTACTAATTAGTTTTCTTAAATAGTTTTATTTATTTATTTATTTTATTTTATTTTTTGGCCATAGCTTGATAATTTTATAAAATAAATTAAATTATTATGGATTAAAATTTGTGTTTCGTTCTCTCTTCAAAGTTCTATAAACCATCAACCAAACCTAGTGGATCCGAGACCCTTGATTATTGAGGCCTTGAGGGTATGGTGGTCATAACCTTTTAATGTTCTCGGCCGGGTCATTTTCCATTTTATCCTTATTTCTGAGAGATATCATGAACAGGGGCATTGAGCCAGCAAGTGAACCAGGACCAAGTCCCTTTCCTCTATTAGATCTACAATCCAAGTTTGTGGGACCTATAAGTTTTGCTGTTTAGTACAAGTCTTTTGCGGGTCTCTCACACTTAGCAATTAGCTTGGGACTGAGAGTTAGATAGCTTGGCCCAAGTGAAGAGAGGTTCTATTTGGAGTGTGAAAACACCCCACCCCACCACATGCACCACAAGTTTGGGAGGTGCTCAACTCCATCCAATCCTTACAATTGTCTCATCTTGAATAATAGTTTACATCTTGGAACACATATATTTCAAGGGTAACCAATCGGACAGTGAGCACTAAAAGATCTAGCATTCCACAATGAAACTGGCCGGTTATCATTTCACATCTTGCTTCAACTCCCTTGGTTTTACGGAGATGACTTGACTTGAAGTGGCACCAGGATAGTCCAATATGAAGAGTACATCCACGGCTCTTGCCTATAAAAGCTCCTCATACCCCATTTCCTTGCTTATCTAATTAAGAGTACTAAAAGAGTGTGTTTACATAAGAGTAATTATGGGGTCATCTTTGTATCTCTCCATGATCACATGCCTGCTATCCTTACTCTCTTGTTTTCATCTTATAACGAGTACTGGCTCTCCCTCTCCTGCTTCTATACGCCCACTTTGTCATGATGATGAGAGCTCAGCCTTGTCACAATTCAACCAAAGCTTTGTGACTCGTTATCAGTATGCTTCTGGTGATCCTTCTTATCCAAAAACTGCATCATGGAAGCTCGGCGATAATAGTAATTGCTGCTCATGGGATGGTGTCGAGTGCGATGATGACACTGGTCATGTCATCGGCCTTGACCTTAGTAGCAGCTTTCTCTATGGTTCTATCAACTCCACCAGCAGCCTCTTCCGCCTGGTTCACCTTCAAAAGCTTAATCTTGCCTACAATCTCTTCAATTACTCTCAAATCCCCTTCAGAATTAGCCACCTTTCGAGGCTAACATATCTCAACCTCTCCCAATCCCAATTTTCTGGCCAAATCCCTTCAAAAATCTCAGAGCTGTCCAAGTTGACTACTCTTGATCTGTCCGGAAATGTTGGTTTGAAACTCGAAAAGCCCGGTCTGAAGGGCTTACTTGGAAATCTAACCGACCTGAAAGAAGTTCATCTCAGCGGCGTGAACATTTCTTCTGCAGTACCAGCTGATATCTTGGCCAATTTTTCTTCTCTGTCATCTCTTCTTCTAAGGCATTGCAGATTGCGTGGTGAATTCCATACCAGAATTTTCCAACTACCCAACCTGCAGGTTCTTGATGTGCGGTCCAATCCATACTTGACTGGTAACTTGCCTAAATTCAACAAAAGCAGTCTCCTCAAGATTTTGCGCCTCGCTGGAACAGGTTTCTCTGGTGAGCTGCCAGGTTCAATGGGCAACCTTAATTCCTTGAAGGTGTTGGACGTCAATGGCTGCGACTTCTATGGGTCCATTCCATCTTCACTTGGTAACCTTACCCAACTCACCACTCTCATTCTCCAATCTAACAATTTTCATAATTTTAGTAGAGGGACCTTCGCTTTGCTTGGTAAGCAAGCAAAACTCACTCACTTGAACCTGGCGGGGAACAATTTCACTGGTGAAATCCCTTCTCTTGGAAACCAGACGCTCCTTGCTGAGCTATATCTTCACTCCAATCATTTCACCGGTCAAATTCCATCTTGGCTTGCCAACCTTACGCAGTTAACAGAGCTCTTTCTTTCTGTAAATAGACTGCACGGTCAAATTCCACAATCAATTCTTCATAGACTCGTTAATCTTGAACGTCTTTCTCTACATAGAAATAACCTGAGTGGCACTCTGGAATTTGACATGTTTCATAACCTCAAAAGTCTCTTTTATCTCCGACTGGGGTATAACAATCTGTCATTAATGCCCACTAATTCCACCACTACGAATGCCAATCTTCCAAAGTTCAAGCTTTTAGGATTGGCTGCATGCAACTTAAGTGAGTTCCCGGATTTCCTTCGGCACCAAGATGAAATGGAAATTTTATTACTCCAAAGTAACAAAATTCAAGGCCAAATACCGAAATGGATGTGGAACATAGGAAAAGAAACACTGCTGGACATAAGGCTTTCTGACAATTTTCTTACAGGTTATGATCAGCCTCCAGTTGTTCTTTCATGGACTAGTCTACGCATTTTAGACCTTAGGTCTAACATGATCCAAGGACCACTCCTGATTCCACCAGCAACCACCTTGGTTTTTGCAGTTTCGAAAAACTCACTGATGGGAGAAATTTCACCATTGATCTGCAATCTAACTTCTCTTTATATCCTTGATTTGTCTAATAACAATTTCAGTGGCATACTTCCACAATGTTTGGGCAACTTTAGCGAATCTCTCTCTCAGCTGAATCTACGAAACAACAACATTCATGGCACTATTCCTCAAACATACATGAATAGATGCAAATTGAGGATGATTGATTTAAGTCAAAACCAATTACAAGGGAGTGTACCAACATCACTGGCAAATTGTAAAATGCTAGAAATTCTTGATCTTGGAAAGAATCAAATCAATGATACCTTCCCATTTTGGTTGGGAACTTTACCAAAGTTGAGGGTCCTTATTATGCGATCTAATGAGTTCTATGGTGCAATATGGAGTCCTCAAACCAGGTTTGAATTTCACAACCTACAAATCATTGACCTCTCTTATAATGGTTTTACAGGAAAGTTGCCATCTAAATACTTCAAAAATTGGAATGCCATGAAAAATGTCAATGTAGACCCCTACTTAACATATCTGGGGCTACACGTGGGTTTAGATATGCCAGGACATTCATGGATTGAGGATTATAATTACACAATGACAATAACAAACAAAGGCATTGAAACAATATATGCACAGATTCCCAAGGTCTTCACTGCCATGGATTTGTCAAGTAACAGATTTGAAGGAGATATTCCAAATTCCATTGGGAATCTGAAGGGGCTTCAATTACTCAATCTTTCTAACAACATTCTCACTGGTTGCATCCCATCATGCTTAGGGAACCTGACAAATCTCGAATCATTGGACCTTTCTCAAAACAAGCTCTCAGGAGAGATCCCTCAACAACTGATAGAGCTAACATTTCTTGCTTTCTTAAATGTCTCTCATAACCATCTCACCGGTCTTATACCACGAGGGAAACAATTTGATACATTTCAAAACAGTTCTTTTGAAGGAAATTCTGAATTGTGTGGAAATCCCCTATCAAAGAAATGTGAGAATTCTGAGGCATTATCACCACCACCTTTAAGCTTTGAACAAGGCAAAGATTCCGGGTTCCCGAGTGGATATGATTGGATATTCATATTGATGGGATATGGAAGTGGGTTGGTAGTAGGGTCAGTTATTGGGCACACCATAACCACAAGGAACCACCAATGGTTCGCAAAAACTTTTGGGAGGAGGCAACAAAAAAGGGCAAGGGAGAATAAGAGGGGACGTGGAAGCAGAAATAGAAATTGATTAGATTTTAGTCAAAATGTTCTTCAAAGATATGAATCAATGTATGTTTTAACCATTATCATCTTTCTTTCTTTCTTTCTTTCTTTCGTTCTTTTTTTTTTTTTTTTTTTTTTTCTTCTTGTCTATGTTTAGAGATTTAGAGAGCTCATGGGTAGGATTATGGCATCGGATGTACCAAGCTTTAGTAATTTAAATTAATGAAGCAATGCAACTAGCTCTTGTATTTGTTAATACATATTATCTTCATTTTGTGATGACCCCCCAAAAAAAATTGCCACACACAGAGACAACTAATGGGAGCATTCTTTAAAGCTAGGCCACACCTTGTGGAAACTTAATGTTGACAATTCTAGTTTGCCGTATTGTCGAGGTAGGATGATGACTAGGTGAATACGTACTGATATAACTTATATCAACACCTGTATTGGGGGTTGTACCCCATTCATTAGTGGGTTAAAGAGTACATTGGGCCAATACATAGGTACGACCTCCAATGCGTGGTGCTAATATAACTTATATCCATACATGCTGAGCTGATCGAGACTGTGTTGAGGTATATACTGGAGCAATTAAGCAATAGGTATCATTAGAATATATAAAAACCCATATGACATTCACTATTATATATATCCAATTGAAAGAACATTTAATAAAGTATAATAATAATTATTGGGTGCTACCTCCTTAACATTTGATTAGGATGTGGAAATTTTTTAAATTCAAAACACAGACTTGGATGTTAAATGACTTCATTAGAATTTAAGGGACAAATCAAGCCCTAGACTTTTGTGTTACTGATCGTCCGAAGAATTTCCTCCTTGTGGATAACTGCTACTAGAATTCATGATCTCCTCCTTGTGGAAAACTGCTACAAGAAGTCATGATCGAGTCTTTAAACATGTCATGTGCTAGCAATGGCGCCGTTTGGTTGCACTTATTTTAATATCTTTTTTGATTTTGAAAGCAAAAAGTTGTACAAGCAAAAAAAACTATTTAGTAAGAGGAAATAAAAAGGACTTCTAGAAAGCAAAAGGCAAAATATTTGATTTTAAGCAAAAGCAATGAAGATTTTCTTTTAAGAGTCATTTTTCTCTTTTGGACGAGTTTGACATTAACTCAAAAAATTTGCAATCGAGAGAGGTTGTGCCTATCATAGGCTTCCGTTTGGGCAACGATGATTTGGTAAAGTTTCCCATTACATCTAAAAGATCACCGGCAAAATCAATTTTACCAAACTTGCTTTTGCGTTTGTTGCTTCTACTTAAAAGAAAAAAGCAAGAAAGTAAAAAAATGACTTTTCCTACTTAAAAAAGATCTTTTAAAAAGTGCAACCAAACAGTGCCTGTAATACCCCGAATATTAATTGATTTACTTTAAGTCTACATTTGGTGGAATTGTACAAAGGATGATAATTTAAATATTTTATAAAGAAAATGAAGATGAGGTCAGTTGGATGTTGGATGTTGGGAAACATTGCATTAAATTGCTTTGGGTAGAGAAGATGATTAGATTGTGATATATATATATATATAGGTGGAGGAAAGAAAAGTCAAAAGAAGAAAAGGAGGAGGAAAGAAGAAGCAGGGATTCGGTGTAGAAAAAAAAGGTAAGAAAAGAAAGGAGATAGCTACGGGAGGATGAAGAAAGAAGAAAAGATAAGGAAGAGAGAGAAAGGGATATAGAAACATGAGAAAGAAGGGAGAAAGAGAGAAGGAGAGAAAGAAAGAAAGGAGCAAGGAGGAATCTGAGAGAGGCAAAGGGCCGACGGTCTATCACTGGAGCATGAAAGCTCCAATCTGACACTTGTGACTATGGAATTTGTAATTCTTGAGTTGATTTATAGTGCTATTGTTGTGGTTTTTTATTTTATTCACTCATTTTTTAGGTAGGGGGTTTAATTTTTGTACAGTAAATAATGAGTATTTTGATTTGTATATTTGACGGTGATATTATTTGATGTCATAGATTATGGTGGTTGATTTTTTTGACAGGTGGATTATATTTGAGGTTTATGATTTGGAATTCGTATTATTTGGCCTATATATTATTTTGAATGTAAATGCATTATGCATGTACAGTGTGTGAGAATATTTGAAACATTATTTATGGTATAGGAATTGGATTTCCTACTGGGCTATTGTTTGCTCACCCCAATATATTTTCAGGTGAACATTGTTGGAGGCACGTAGTAGAATTGGGGACGAACTTTGGAGAAGTTTTCGCGTACATTTATTTTTATTTAAAGCTTATGTAAATTTTATTTATTTGGTTGGCAAATGTATATGGATGAATTTTGGGTTAACCATCGCCAGCCGCAGTTGCACAATACTTTGTATTTTCAAAGGAAATTTATTTTTAAAAAGGTTTTATGTGTATGGACCTCATAAAAATTATATGTGTTATGTGTATATAAATTTTGGGGTGTTACAATTTGGTATCAAAGTTAAGGACGACTTTGACTTTTGGAAGGGAGATGATGTGGCAATACTCCCAATAGGACCAACAGTCCCAATAGGGTCAAGATGGGTGTGGGTGAGGGTGAGGGTGAGGTAGAGAGAACCAACAGTCCCAATAGGCTCAAGGGTGAGGCTGAGGCTGAGGGATGAGTCATATATTTCACATCAGAAGCGGACAAGTCCAAGATATGGGAAAAGTGAAGGTATTGTTTTTATATGAGATGGTATAGTTGATTTAGTACCGCGTGCGGTATTATGATTTATTTGAAATTCTTGATGAGAAAATACAATAACTATTTTAGAAAAATTGTTTTCTTGGGAATGAAAATTTTTTGTTTTATTCATAAGCTCATTTAAATCAGAGTTTTGCAGCAGAAGTGTAGTGTTATACTGTATAAGGTACTTAATTTCAGGCTATTCAAATTTCGAGGACGAAATTTATTTTAAGGGTGGTGGAATGTAATACCCCGAATATTTCTTGATTTATTTTACGTGTATATTCGGTGGAATTATACATAGGATGATAATTTAAATATTTTATATAGAAAATGAAGATGAGGTCAGTTGGATGCTGGGAGACATTACATTAAATTGCTTTGGGTGGAGAAGATGATTAGATTGTGATATATATAGATATAGGTGGAGGAAAGAAAAGTCAAAAAAAAGACAAGGAGGAGGAAAGAAGAAGCAAGGATTAGGTGTAGAAAAAAAAAGGAAAGAAAAGAAAGGAGATAGGAACGGGAGGACGAAGAAACAAGAAAAGATAAGGAAGAGAGAGAAAGGGAGATAGGGACATGAGAAAGAAGGGAGAAAGAGAGAAGGAGAGAAAGAAAGAAAGGAGTAAGGAGGAAGCCGAGAGAGGCCGAGGGCCGACGGCCTATCGTCGGAGAATGAGACCTCAAATCTGACACCTGTGACTATAGATTTTGTAATTCTTGAGCTGATCTATGGACCTATTGTTGTGGTTTTCCTTTTATTCACTCATATTTGAGGTAGGAGGTTTAATTTTTGTACAGTGAATAATGAGTATTTTGATTTGTATAATTGATGGTGATATTATTTAATGTCATGGATTATGATGGTTGATTTTATTGACAGGTGGATTATATTTGAGGTTTATGATTTGCAGTTCGTATTATTTGACCAATATAATATTTTGAAAATAAATTCATTATGCATGTACTATGTCTAAGAATATTTGAAATATTATTTATTGTATAGGAATTGGATTTCCTACTGGGCTGTTGTTTGCTCACCCCAATATATTTTCTTGTGAATATTGTTGAAGGCACATAGTACAATTGGGGACGAGATTTGGAGAAGTTTTTGCGTACATTTATTTTTATTTAAAGCTGATGTAAAGTTTATTTATTTGGTTGGCCAATGTATATTGATGAATTTTAGGTTAACCATTGCCAGCCGCAACTATGCAATACTCTATATTTTCAAAGAGAATTTATTTTTGAAAGGGTTTTACTTGTACGGAGCTCATAAAAATTGTACGTGTTATGTGTATATAAATTTTGGGGTGTTACAATTTGGTACCAAAGTTAAGGACGACTCTGACTTTTGGATAAGAGATGATGTGGCAATAGTCCCAATCAGACCAACAGTCCCAATAGGCCCAAGATGGGTGTGGATGAGGGTGAGGTTAAGACAACCAAAAGTTCCAACAGTCCTAATAGGCTAAAGGGATGAGGGTGAGGCTAAGGGATGAGTCACATATTTCACATCAAAAGCGAACAAGTCCATGATCTGGGAAAAGTGAAGGTATTGTTTTTATATGAGATGGTATGGTTGAGTTAGTACTGCATGTGGTATTATGATTTATTTGAAATTCTTGATGAGAAAATACGATACCTATTTTAGAAAAATTGTTTTCTTAGGAATTAAAATTTTTTGTTTTATTTATGAGCTCTTTTAAATCAGAGTTTTGCAGCGGAAGCGTAGTGTTATAACTGTATAAGGTATTTAATTTCAGGCTATTCAAATTTCGAGGACGAAATTTATTTTAAGGGTGGTGGAATGTAATACCCCAAATATTTATTGATTTATCATACGTGTATATTCGGTGGAATTGTACATAGAATGATAATTTAAATATTTTTTTTTATAGAAAATGAAGATGAGGTCAATTGGATGTTGGGAGACATTGCATTAAATTGCTTTAGGTGGAGAAGATGATTAGATTGTGATATATATATATATAGGTGGAGGAAGGAAAAGTCACAAGAAGAAAAGAAGGAGGAAAGAAGAAAGAAGATCGAAAAGATAGGAAGAGAGAGAAAGGGAGATAGGTACATGAGAAAGAAGGGAGAAAGAGAGAAGGAGAGAAAAAAAGGAAGGAGCAGGGAGGAAGCTGAGAGAAGCAAAGGGTCAACGGTCCGTCGCTAGGGTATGAGAGCTCCAATTTGACACCTATGACTATGGATTCTGTAATTCTTGAGCTAATCTATGGGCCTATTGTTGTGGTTTTTCATTTTATTCTCTCATTTTTGAGGTAGGGGGTTTAATTTTTGTACAATGAATAGTAAATATTTTGATTAGTATATTTGATGGTGATATTATTTAATGTTAAGGATTATGATAGTTGATTTCATTGACAGGTGGATTTCATTTGAGGTTTATGATTTGGAGTTCATATTATTTTGCATATATATTTTTTTTGAATATAAACGCATTATGCATGTACTGTGTGTGAGAATATTTGAAACATTATTTATTGTATGGGAATTGGATTTCCTATTGGGCGGTTGTTTGCTCACCCCAATATATTTTCAGGTGAACATTGTTGGAGGCATGTAGTAGAATTAGGGTCGAGAATTGGAGAAGTTTTTGTGTACATTAATTTTTATGTAAAGCTAATGGAAATTTTATTTATTTGGATGGCCAATGTATATTGATGAATTTTCGATTAAACATCGCTAGCCGCAGCTGCGCAATACTCTGTATTTTCAAAGGGAATGTATTTTTGAAAGGGTTTTATTGTTACAGAGCTCATAAAAATTGTACGTGTTATGTGTATATAAATTTTGGGGTGTTACAATTTGGTGTCAAAGATAAGGACGACTCTAGCTTTTGGATGGGAGATGATGTCACAATAGTCCCAATAGGACCAACAGTCCCAATAGGCCCAAGATGGGTGTGGATGAGGGTGAGGTTGAGAGAACCAACAGTCCCAACAATCCCATTTGGCACAAGGGTGAGGCTGAGGCTGAAGGATGAGTCACATGTTTCACATCAGAAGCGGGCAAGTCCAAGATCTGGGAAAAGTGAATGTATTGTTTTTATATGAGATGGTATGGTTGAGTTAGTACTGCGTGTGGTATTGTGATTTATTTGAAATTCTTAATGAGAAAATACAATACCTATTTTAGAAAAATTGTTTCCTTGGGAATGAAAAATTTTTGTTTTATTTATGAGCTCTTTTAAATCAGAGTTATGCAGTGGAAGCATAGTGGTATAACTGTATAAGGTATTTAATTTCTGGCAATTCAAATTTCGAGAATGAAATTTATTTTAAGGGTGGTGGAATGTAATACCTCGAATATTTATCGATTTATCTTACGTGTATATTTGATGGAATTGTACATAGGATGAAAATTGAAATATTTTTTATAGAAAATGAAGATGAGGTCAGTTGGATGTTGGGAGACATTGCATTAAATTGCTTTGGGTGGAGAAGATGATTAGATTGTGATATATATATAGGTGGAGGAAAGAAAAGTCAAAAGAAGAAAAGGAGGAAGAAAGAAGAAGCAGGGATTAGGTGTAGAAAAAAAAAGTAAGAAAAGAAAGGAGATAGGGACGGGAGGATAAAGAAAGAAGATCGAAAAGATAGGAAGAAAGAGAAAGGGAGATAGGGACATGAGAAAGAAGGGAGAAAGAGAGAAGGAGAGAAAGAAAGGAAGGAGCAGGGAGGAAGCCGAGAGAAGCTGAGGGCCCACGGTTCGTCACCGGGGCATGAGAGGTCTAATCTGACACCTATGACCATGGATTTTGTAATTCTTGGTCCGATCTATGGGCCTATTGTTGTTGTTTTTCGTTTTATTCTCTCATTTTTGAGGTAAGGGGTTTGATTTTTGTAGAATGAATAGTGAGTATTTTTATCAGTATATTTGATGGTGATATTATTTGATGTCATAAATTATGATGGTTAATTTTATTGACAGGTGGATTTCATTTGAGGTTTATGATTTGGAGTTCGTATTATTTGGCATATATATTTTTTTGAATACAAATGCATTATACATGTACTGTGTGTGAGAATATTTGAAACATTATTTACTGTATGGAAATTGGATTTCCTACTGGGCTATTCTCTGCTTACCCCAATATATTTTCAGGTGAACATTGTTGAAGGCACGTAGTAGAATTAGGGTCGAGAATTGGAAAAGTTTTCGCGTACATTTATTTTCATTTAAAGCTTATGTAAATTTTATTTATTTGGTTGGCCAATGTATATTGATGAATTTTGGGTTAACCATCGCTAGCCGCAACTGCTCAATACTCTGTATTTTTAAAAGGAATTTATTTTTTAAAGGGTTTTATTTGTACAGAGCTCATAAAAATTGTACGTGTTATGTGTATATAAATTTTGGGGTGTTACAATTTGGTGTCAAGATAAGGACAACCCTGACTTTTGGATGGGAGATGATGTTGCAATAGTCCTAATAGGACCAACAGTCCCAATAGGCCCAAGATGGGTGTAGGTGAAGGTGAGGTTGAGAGAACCAACAATCCCAACAGTCCCAATAGGCTTAAGGGTGAGGCTGAGGCTGAGGGATGAGTCACATATTTCACATCAGAAGCGGGCAAGTCCATGATTTGGGAAAAGTGAATGTATTGTTTTTATATAAGATGGTATGGTTGAGTTAGTACCGCATGCAGTATTATGATTTATTTGAAATTCTTGATGAGAAAACACAATACCTATTTTAGAAAAATTGTTTTCTTGGGAATGAAAAATTTTTGTTTTATTTATGAGCTCCTTTAAATTAAAGTTTTGCAGCGGATGCGTAGTGGTATAACTGTATAAGGTATTTAATTTCAGGCTTTTCAAATTTCGAGGACGAAATTTATTTTAAGGGTGGTGGAATGTAATACCCAAAATATTTATCAATTTATCTTACGTGTATATTCGGTGGAATTGTACATAGGATGATAATTTAAATATTTTTTATAAAAAATGAAGATTAGGTCAGTTGGATGTTAGGAGACATTGCATTAAATTGCTTTGGGTGGAGAAGATGATTAGATTGTGATATATATATAGGTGGAGGAAAGAAAAGTCAAAAGAAGAAAAGGAGGAAAGAAGAAGCAGGGATTAGGTGTAGAAAAAAAAAAGGTAAGAAAAGAAAGGAGATAGGGACGGGAGGATGAAGAAAGATGATCGAAAAGATAGGAAGAGAGAGAAAGGGAGATAGGGACATGAGAAAGAAAGGAGAAAGAGAGAAGGAGAGAAAGAAAGGAAGGAGCAAGGAGGAAGCCCAGAGAAGCAAAGGGCTGATGGTCCGTCGCCCGGGCATGAGAGGTCCAATCTGATACCTATGACTATGGATTCTATAATTCTTGAGCTGATCTATGGGCCCATTATTGTGGTTTTTCGTTTTATTCTTTCATTTTTGAGGTAGAGGGTTTAATTTTTGTACAATGAATAGTGAGTATTTTGATCAGTATATTTGATGGTGATATTATTTGATGTCATGGATTATGATGATTGATTTTATTGACAAGTGGATTTCATTTGAGGTTTATGATTTGGAGTTCGTATTATTTGGCCTATATATTTTTTTGAATATAAATGCATTATGCATGTATTGTGTGTGTGTGAGAATATTTGAAACATTATTTATTGTATGGGAATTGGATTTCCTACTGGGCTGTTGTTTGCTCACCCCAATATATTTTCAGGTAAACATTGTTAGAGGCACGTAGTAGAATTAGGGTTGAGAATTGGAGAAGTTTTCGCGTACATTTATTTTTATTTAATGCTGATGTAAATTTTATTTATTTGGTTGGCCAATGTATATTGATGAATTTTGGGTTAGCCATCGCTAATCGCAGCTGCGCAATACTCTGTATTTTCAAAGAAAATTTATTTTTGAAAGGGTTATATTTGTACAGAGCTCATAAAAATTTTACGTGTTATGTGTATATAAATTTTGGGGTGTTACAATTTGGTATCAAAGGTAAGGACAACTTGACTTTTGGATGGGAGATGATGTGGCAATAGTCCCAATAGGACCAACAGTCCCAATAAGCCCAAGATGGGTGTGGGTGAGGGTGAGGTTGAGAGAACCAACAATCCCAACAGTCCCAATTGGCTCAAGGGTGAGGTTAAGGCTGAGGGATGAGTCACATATTTCACATCAGAAGCAGGCAAGTCCATGATTTGGGAAAAGTGAATGTATTGTTTTTATATAAGATGGTATGGTTGAGTTAGTACCACGTGTGGTATTATGATTTATTTGAAATTCTTGATGAGAAAATACAATACCTATTTTAGAAAATTTGTTTTTTTGGGAATGAAAAATTTTTGTTTTATTTACGAGCTCTTTTAAATCAAAGTTTTGCAGCGGAAGCATAGTGGTATAACTATCTAAGGTATTTAATTTCAGGTTTTCAAATTTCGAGGATGAAATTTATTTTAGGGGTGGTGGAATGTAATACCTCGAATATTTATCAATTTATTTTACGTGTATATTTGGTGGAATTGTACATAGGATGATAATTTAAATATTTTTTATAAAAAATAAAGATTAGGTCAATTGGATGTTGGGAGATATTGTATTAAATTGCTTTGGGTGAAGAAGATGATTAGATTGTGATATATATATATATATATATATAGGTGGAGGTAAAGTCAAAAGAAGAAAAGGAGGAGGAAAGTAGGGATTAGGTGTAGAAAAAAAAAAGGAAAGAAAAGAAAGGAGATAGGGATGGGAGGATGAACAAAGAAGAAAAGGTAAAGAAGAGAGAGAAAGGGAGATAGGCAAATGAGAAAGAAGGGAGAAAGAGAGAAGGAGAGAAAAAAAACAAAAGAAGCATGGATTAGGTGTAGAAAAAAAAAATGAAAGGTAAGAAAAGAAAGGAGATAGGGACGGGAGGATGAAGAAAGAAGATCGAAAAGATAGGAAAAGAAAGAAAGGGAGATAGGGACATGAGAAAGAAGGGAGAAAGAGAAAAGGAGAGAAAGAAAGGAAGGAGCAGGGAGGAAGCCGAGAGAAGCAGAGGGCCGACAGTCTGTTGCTGGGGCATGAGAGCTCCAACACTTATGACTATGGATTCTGTAATTCTTTAGTTGATCTATAGGCCTATTGTTGTGGTTTTTCAAATTTTTTTTCTCTCATTTTTGAGGTAGGGGGTTTAATTTTTGTACAGTGAACAGTCAATATTTTGATTAGTATATTTGACGGTGATATTATTTGATGTCATGAATTATGATGGTTGATTTTATTGACAGGTGGATTTCATTTGAGATTTATGATTTGGAGTTCGTATTATTTGGCCTATATATTTTTTTGAAAATAAATGCATTATGCATATACTCTCTGTGAGAATATTTGAAACATTATTTGTTGTATGGGAATTGGATTTCCTACTGGATTGTTGTTTGCTCACCCCAATATATTTTCAGGTGAAGATTGTTGGAGGCACGTAGTAAAATTAAGGTCGAGAATTGGAGAAGTTTTCGCGTACATTTATTTTTATTTAAAACTGATGTAAATTTTATTTATTTGGTTGGCCAATGTATATTGATGAATTTTGGGTTAACCATCGTTAGCCGCAGTTGCGCAATACTCTGTATTTTCAAAAGGAATTTATTTTTTAAAGGGTTTAATTTGTACAGAGCTCATAAAAATTGTACGCGTTATGTGTATATAAATTTTGGGGTGTCACAATTTGGTATTAAAGCTAAGAACGATTCTGACTTTTAGATTGGAGATGATGTAGCAATAGTCCTAATAGGACCAACAATCCCAATAGGCCCAAGATGGGTGTGGGTGATGGTGAGGTTGAGAGAACCAATAATCCCAACAATCCCAATAGGCTCAAGGGTGAAGGTGAGGCTGAGGGATGAGTCACATATTTCACATCGAAAGCGGACAAGTCCAAGATCTAGTAAAAGTGAAGGTATTATTTTTATATGAGATGGTATGATTGAGTTAGTACCGCGTGTGGTATTATGATTTATTTGAAATTCTTGATGAGAAAATACAATACCTATTTTAGAAAAATTGTTATCTTAGGAATGAAAAATTTTTGTTTTATTTATGAGCTCTTTTAAATCAAAATTTTACAACAAAAGCATAGTGGTATAACTGTATAAGATATTTAATTTTAGGCTATTCAAATTTCGAGAACATAATTTATTTTAAAGGTGATGGAATGTAATACCCCAAATATTTATTAATTTATTTTGTGTATATTTGGTAGAATTGTACATAAGATGATAATTTAAATATTTTGTATAAAAAATGAAGATGGGGGTTTTTTGGATGTTGGGAGACATTACATTAAATTGCTTTGGGTGAAGAAGATGATTAAATTGCGATATATATATATATATATATATATAGGTGGAGGAAAGAAAAGTCAAAAGAAGAAAAGGAGGAGGAAAGTAGGGATTAGGTGTAGAAAAAAAAAAAGGAAAGAAAAGAAAGGAGATAGGGACGGGAGGATGAACAAAGAAGAAAAGATAAAGAAGAAAGAGAAAGGGAGATAGGTAAATGAGAAAGAAGGGAGAAAGAGAGAAGGAGAGAAAGAAAGAAAGGAGCAGGGAGGAAGCCGAAGAGGCGGAGCAGATTTCTGGTGCCAGCACCAATGCCACCAGATATGACAACTCTTACTTTCTCAAGATGTCGGATGGCCTGTTGCCTGCTATATGGTTTAGTAGCCTCAGGCATTGCAAATGCACTTTGCACACGAGACTCAACACCCAACTTCTCTAAAGCAGATTGAAGCAATATAGAATTCATAACTGTTGCCATCATACTGAAACCAATTCAACATTTACCCCATGGTCAGCACAAAAGTGATCACTTAAGTTCAAAACAAATTAAATAATCCATTTATAAGGAAATTTCACTCTTTAACATACGGAAACATAGGAGGAGATAATGAAACAAACCTTCACGGATCTCGTATAGATTAATACAGGTATGTTCTCATTATATATATATATATATTTTAAACAAATAAAATTCATTAAAAAGAAAAATGTTTACATTTAGGAATAACAAGACATCGATAATCTTTTAAGATTACATCCCATAACTTCTTAGGAAATCTATGTTCCCATATATTGACATCACTATTACAATTATAGCCCAAATTAGCTACACAATCAGCTACTCTATTTGCTTGCCTATATATCTGTCTAATAGCCACATGATCGAATTGAGCCAAGAGACACCTGATATCTTGAATGAGATTAACTAGACTCCAATGGAATTGATATATGCCACAAATCACGTTAATTACCAATTGAGAATCACCTTCAATTTGAATATTTCTAATTCCTTTTTCAAGGGCTATAGCAAGACCATTACGTGAGGCAGTGCATTTCACAATAAGGACCGACGCATTACCAAGCTTATAAGAAGTAGCAATAGACACTCTACCTCTGTCATCCCAAAGTATAAAACCTCATGTTGCTGACTTTAACTAATGCTTCCTCGAACCATCAAAATTAAGCTTCATCCAATTGGTAGGTGGATTCTCCCAAGCAAAAAACCTGCAAAAAGGAAGAAAACTATACTGGCTATTTTGGTTAGAATTAAGCTGCTCCAATAGATGATCCATATCTTCATCATTAATTTCCTTAAAATATTTCGCTGCAAATTCCTTAACATGAGCCGGATTTGATTTCTTTGATTCCAAAGAACCCAACGCATAATAGAAATTTTCTCCAAGAATTGGAGATATTTCCTAAAATACATACCATAATTATTATGAAGAAATTCAAGCCAATCAACAAAACACCCATGACAATTCCTTGGAATAAGACAATGCTGAGAAATATGATTCCAAATATCAACTACAAAAGGGCAAGAAAAAAACAAATGGTTAACATCTTCCTGATTACCACAAAATGGACAATCCAAACTAATCTCAATTCCACGCTTAGAAAGTAAACATTTGGTGGGAAGACATTCTCTTATGAGTAACCACATGAAAATTTGCATCCGAGGTAATATCTTGAAGTGCCACATCTTACTAAGCAATCTAGCTTTAGGATGATCCAAACAATTTTTATTATTGTGAAGCCAAATAGCTGATTTAATCATAAAATTTCCATCATTAGAATATCCCCAACAAAATTTATCCTTAGAATTAGTAATTGGGATGGGAATACTAACAATATCATTAATAATTTCATCAGGTAAAATTTCCTTTAGTTCATCAATTTTCTAGCATTTATGAATATTATCTATAAAATAAGAAACTTTTAAATTAAGATCTATATTAGACCTAATATCTATTGGTATCCGTTCATGAAGAGGCTAGGCATAGACCCAATTATCTAACCAAAACCAGACATTGTTTCCATTTCCTATAATCCATCTAATTCCTTTCCTAATGAGAAATCTATATCTAAGAATAGCTCGCCATATGATAGATGCATTAGTACTTGCTTTTGCCTCAAAGAAATTTGTATGTTTCAAGTACTTCTCTCTCATTAACTTAATCCAAATATTTTTTTTATCCGTGAGAATTTTCCATCCCAACTTAGCAATGGATGTAGCGTTGATATCTTCCATTTTCCTAAGGCCTAGACTACCTCCACTTTTTGGTCTACAAATTTTGTCCCATGAGACTAAAGGAAGCCCAAAATGTTCATTTGAAGAGTTATTATGCCAAAAGAAGTTTTTGTTCTTCCTATCAATTTCGTTCGTATTACTCTTTAACATTTTAAAACAACTCACAGTGTGCATTGGCATAGAAGCCACATTAGCCTGAATGAGAGTAGCCCTACTTGCACGGGATAACAAATTAGCTTTCCATTTTGCTAGCTGAGAATCCATTTTATTTATTACTTCCTCAAAAGTATTTTTCCTAACACGGTCGTGAATAATTGGACATCCCAAATATTTACCTAATTTATTAGTTGCCAATATTTGAAGATTTCCACTAATGAAATGTCTTAAACAATTATCTGTATTATGAGAAAAAAAGATGCAAGATTTATGATAATTAACAACCTGACCAGAAATAGAACAATATTTATTAAGCAATTCCTTAATATTCCTACTAGCTTTCTAAGTAGCTTTTGCAAAAATAATACAATCATCAGCAAACATAAGATTGGAAACAACCCAACTTCCCAAAGAGAATTTAATTCCTAAGTCTGATTTTTTATCATTTGATCGTTTACAAAGATTTCGGATAAGACATTTTGCGTCAATGATAAATAAATAAGGAGATAATGAGTCACCTTGTCTGAGACCTCTAGATGGAACAATATTTCCTTCAGGATTATCATTAATAATAATAGAGTAAGATACTATGCAAAGACAATTCCTAATTAATGAAATCCATTTAGCACAAAAACCTAATTTCCTCAAAATAGCCAGCAGAAAATTCCATTCCATTTTATCATATGCTTTTTCTATATCTAATTTAACTGCCATTAAACCTATCTTGCCAATTTTTTTCCTAATTTTTTGAATCAATTCATGAGCTATTAAAATATTAAAATTCATGAGCTCCTTGTAATAGCGATATAAATTTATCCAACAGAGGCCTAAGACGATTAACCAAGATTTTAGCTATTATTTATAGCAAACATTACATAAACTAATAGTCCGAAAATGACTACCCATCTCAGGATTTTCCTTCATGGGAATCAAAGTTATATAAGTTTTATTAATTTCCTTTAATAAGTGGCCAGTATGAAAAAAGCTTCTAATCATTCTAGTAACAGGCTCACCAACAATATGCCAATATTTTTTTGAAGAAAATAGCTTGAAGACCATCTGGACCTGGTGCCTTTTTATAGGTGCCATTTGATTTAGGGCCTCTAGAATTTCTCCTTGGGAAACCTCTTGAATTAGATCTGCATTTTCAGTGTTAGATATACATGGAGTGAAAACATCAAGTAGTATATCCCAAACATTAGAATTAAGTTGACCATTAATAGATTTAAACCTATCTAAAAATTCTTTAACAAATAAATTTGAAATAGTCGTATGATTATCATGCCAAAATCCATAATCATCCTTAAGTCTCCAAATTTGGTTTTGTCTTCTTTGAGTATAAACTATAGCTTGGAAATATCTTATGTTTTTATCCCCAAAATTAATCCATTTCTCTCTTGATTTTTGCGCCCAATGAATTTCTTCCAATTGAAGCAAATGATCATATTTAGCAGACAGCTCCTTTTCCTTTAAGAGAAGTTGAGTATTCATTGGATCTTGCATGAGAGTCACTTGAACATTACTAAGTTCTGAGTATGTATCCCTAATATTATGATTAATATTTCCAAAAGAGTTTTTCTTCCATGTTAAAGCCAATTGTTTAAACCTTGATATTTTCCGAGCCAATTTGAATGAGTTTGAACCTGAGGATCTAATGCCCAAGCGTTCTAAACGATATTTTCCATATCAAGAGAATCCATCCAAGTCGCATCAAATCTAAAAGGCTTTCGTTTATGAACTATCCCATAATCAGTGTTTAAAAAAATTGGGCCATGTTCTGAACCAAAAATGGGGAGATTTTCCACTTTAGCATTATTGAAACTAGCCATCCATTGAGTATTAACCAGAACTCTATCAAACCTCTCATATATGGCCTCTTCCCCATCCCTATGGCATCCCAGAAAAGCCCAAGTCTAATAAGTTACAATCATTGACAAAATCAACAAAATCATTGATACGAGAAGAATTTCCAGAGTTACCTCCAAATTTTTCATACGGAAACAAAATTTCATTGAAATTACCTGTAAGGGCCCAAGGCTTAGATATATGAGTAGCTAAGTCAAGGATTTGTTTTCACAAATCAGATTGCTTAGCGTGTTGTGGGTAACCATAAATACATGTGAGTTGCTAATAGGAGTTAATCCTATTATCAAACAATCTAATATGAATATATACCTATTAGAGTAAGTAGTAAGAGATATATTATGAGCATTCGTATTCCACATAATCCAAAGTCCACCACTTAGACCTTCAGATGGTACAACAAAAAACTTATCAAAAGAGAGTTTTTTGGCTAACTTTTCTATTTTATCAGCAGCAGCTATCTTAGTTTCCATTATAAACAGAAAATCCGGATTAAAGGTGCTAACCAAGACCCGAACCTGGGGTCGACCAACCCCTCTTGCATTCCATGCCAAGATCTTCATCCTGTGTCATAAGGTTTCCGCAGTCCACCCGCCTTCATAATTATAAGAGGTCCACCCTCCATATATCTTTTGATTTGCGGTCCACCTGCATGAGATTGATTGAGGGATTGATCCCATAATTCCTTCCCAGTATGCACTGAGTATACACTGTCCAACCACATCAATTTGTGCAATGTTTCCACAAAATAGATTGTCACTGTGGCTGTAAGCGTAAACGTCCCTGACATGCTTTCCTCTAATTCATATATATTCACTAAAGTCTTCCCTATTAACTCGAGTTCCGGAGTCTGCTTAACCAAAGAAGTCAAAAACTTTCTGTGTTCAAATTACCAGTGATCCAAATTTTGGATCTAGGTTTGGGACTTAAGGCCCAATCCATTTAAATTGAGTACCCAAAAAAGTCACAAGAGTAACATAACCTAAGTCCAGCTCTGGGTTCAAAGGCTCAGTCCAATACTTATTAGGGGTGTATTTAGTCACAAATATGACAAAGTCTAGGTCTAGGCCCAGCCTTATGAACCAGGATGTTGGGCTACCAATTCCATCCACAGAGGCCCATACATCTAAAATATCTCTCATTCTGGAAAGATCCACAGATCTGGAATAATCCAAAAAAGTCTTACCATTGACATCATCATCTCTGCTATTGCCAGAACGGACAGCTTGCCCATGTGCTGCCCCCAAAAAATTCATTTTCTGCTCAGCAGAACCCTTAACAAAATTCATCACTCGATCTGAACTCACCGAGTCATGCCGAGTTGACTCAGACCAATTTAGTTTTTGGTTATGCATATCTCTGTGAACACAATCCTTCCTGCAATAAAAATCAGAAAAACGTTTTGGAAAACCATATAACCAAGAAGTAATCACACCCCATAAAGAAACATCATTAGGATTTTCTAACACAACTATTTTTTCCAAAGATTATTTAGCTTCAGTTTTGTCCAGTTTGATCACCTCTCGTTCCATCGAGACCAGAACACAAGAATTATCCTGATTATTATCCACTACGCAAGTCTTGCTTACCTTTGTTTGGCATGTCAGATGAATTCCTTACCAAGAAACAGAGGTTTATTTTAGAAGTGGCACATCTGTTAACTGCTTGTGTAAAATCCATGTAGAAAGAAGCACAGTTCTCCAGCAGAGAGCACGAAGATACCTGCACAACAAAGGAAAACAAAAGAGAAAAGTGACCAAAATGTGAGATATACAAAGCAGTAATGAAATCTGAACAGTAAAAAGTTTCAAAATAGTGATTAGCCAAAAGAATTTGTCTCCGGGTCGGCGAGAATCCAAGAAAGAAATCCCATTTTAGCAGACTCCTCCTTTTCCTTTGATGCCACTTTTGTTCCTGTTTGCCAATTCATCCTAGCTTCGCTTAATCTGTTGTCGTTGCCGCCAAAAAAATCCATTAGTAGCCTTGAAAAACCATGTTTTCCCCTTTTTCTCCTACTAGTAGAGAATGCACGCGCAAGGCGCGTGTCCGGTATTTTTTTAAGGACGTGGTTTTGATGTTACTTGTAACAAAAGCACGTGCAAGACACGTGCCAGGTATTTCTTTTAGTGTATACTTTTTATTTGTTTTATTAGTTTTTAAGTGGAGTGAAGGTCTCTTTATGGTACTCTGCAGTCGATGATGGAGGTTATGAAGGATGGGAGGAATTACACAAAAACATTAACTTTATAGAGAGTTCTACACAACTAAATAGCTAGAAAAAATGCTTGCATTAGAAAACTTGACTTAAAAACTATCACACACATTAGATTAATGGAATAAACTATCAGACACATTAGATGAAAGGAATGAGCTTTCAAAGTAGATAAAAAAGTATTCTGAGAGCTATATCAGAGGGTTCCTATATGCTTTTATTCTACAAGTTCTCTAAAACTTAATGACAAATGCATTAGAGAATGCTTCCTCATTTAGCCTTCTTTGCAGAAGCCGCATCCAAGTAAAGAACCTAGAGTTCACCACAAGAGGTTTTATTATTTATTAAAAAAATTAAAGGGTAAAGAAACCTTGGAAACAAAAAGTAAGAATTTTTAAACATAAACATACCATGATCATGTTGGGGAAATTTCTGTGTAATTGATCTAAATAATTAATAGAAGTTGGAAAATTTCACAATATAAAATATCGAATCACACAAGTAATAACAATTAAAAATTATAAAGCATAATAACATGAGAGAAAATTAAAGAGATAAAGTTAGAATAGCTGCCTGTGGGAAGGCACGTGTGCTCACGCTGTCCTAAAGGAGTTATCGCCTCCATACATACAGGTTCTGGCGGACGACAACACCTCCAAGATACAACCCCAAAGGCTCGCAGCTAGCTCTTCTATGAATACGTTCACAGGAAGAGTAATTTGAACCGTCCTTGATCAATTGCCCCAAAATATGTGAAAAATAAAGAGAAAATATACTGTAGAGAGAAGAGAAGAGAAGAGAAGAACATATGTGTGTCTGATATATATAAAGTCTCCTGATGTATGCCTTTATATAGGCATCTAGGTTTGACCATTTTTGGGCTTTAATGCCCTAACGGCTAGTGTAATTAAAATTGTAACAGTCAAATCAATTGGGCTTGTAGCCCAACAGTCATAAGGGTTAATACCCACACTAAAGCCTCTTCAAATACAAGTTTTGAAGCTTTACCCTAATATTTCTAACAATCCCCCACAAGATTCAAAACTTCAAACATTTAAAATATATATATATATACACACACACACACAAATGTAATATAAATGGGCAACCATATACTATGCAATTGGTGTAGGAGTCTTCTGGACTTGAACCTACACTTAGTGTTGAGAGCTTTCATTTGAGGAATCATAGAGAACTAAGTCTTGAACTAGACCCCTTGAGCCAAACTTCAACATGTCACACACATAGTATTGATATGGGACTTGGTTCGATGCGGGTTAGCGCTATTTATGGCCATGCGCTAGTATCTTGATTGTAATGAGAATTTCTAGGGTCAGCCCAATCCCATAGCCGTGGCCTCACAGCGGTTCTCACTTAGGTAAGTCCTCCAAGGGTACTGTGACTGTACCCTGCAGGAGTGTTCCTGCCTTGGGCTTATTCAGAGTAAAACTCTTCCTTACTGTCACATCAATAGCACTCTCACCATAGGAATGGGGAGGAGACGCTCTCCTCATAAAAGGTGCTAATAATAAGTCACGCTCTGTGGATTGTTTCTACCCATTGAACCTCCTTTATGGGATCTCCAATCACAAAGGTTGAGTTACTTCCGTTAGTGACTCCTTGTGGGCTTAAGCCCCATCCCCCTTAATGAATCTAGGACTGCATTCCTAGAAAGACCTTTGGTCAACTGATCAGCAACATTTTTCTCAGATTTAATAAAGTCAAGAGATACAACATTTTTATTAAGCATGCTTTTCACAGATTTTAGGCGCACATGTATATGCCTGTTCATCTTCTTATTTGTATGAGATTGATTCACTAAATCAATAGAAGCTTTACTATCACAATGTATAGATATAGCAAGCACACTATCAGCAATTAAAGGAATTCCTAATAACAAATTTCTAATCCAATCAGCCTCAATACAGGTAGTATCTAGAGCTATTAACTCAGATTCCATAGTGCTCCTAGATATAATGGTTTGCTTCTTTGAACCCCATGAGATAGCAGTTCCTCCTAATAAGAATATATATCCTATAGTAGATTTTACATCTACACTATCAGTTATCCAGTTAGCGTCACTATATCCTTCCACTACTCCTGGAAATCCTTTATAACATAAGGAATAATCTAGAGTTCCTTTAAGATATTTAAATATTCTCTCCAAAGCAACCCAATGCTCTTTACTAGGATTGTGTGTATATCTACTTAATCTTCCAACCGCATATGCTATATCAGGTCTAGTCTTATTTGCAATATACAACAAAGATCCTATTGCTTGAGAATATTCTAACTGAGATATAGGTTCTCCAACATTTTTTGTCAAATAAATATTAGGATCATATGGTGTAGACACTGGTTTAACATCAGAATATTTAAACCTTTTAATCATCTTCTCAATAGCATTAGATTGATCTAAAAATATTCGTTCCGAATTTCTAACTAATCTCATTCCCAAAATTATATGTGCTTCTCTCATATCTTTCATATCAAAATTCTTGGATAAATAATCCTTAATATCCTTTACAACATCTAAACTCGTACCAAAGATCAGAATATCATCCACATATAAATAAAGTATAGCATGTTGACCTTTATCCATCTTATAATATACATATTTATCATATTCATTAATCTTAAATCCATAATTTAAAATAACACTATCAAACTTTTCATGCCACTGTTTAGGAGCTTGTTTTAGTCCATATAAAGATTTCACTAACTTACATACCTTATGTTCTTATCCCTTAACTATGAAACCCTTAGGTTGCTTCATATAAATTTCCTCTTCTAAATCTCCATTTAAAAAAGCAGTCTTTACATCCATCTGATGTACAACTAACTTATGGATAGATGTTTGGGCTACCAAAATTCTAATTGTTGTAATTCTAGATACTGGAGAGTAAGTATCAAAATAATCTATTCCTTTCTTTTGAGTAAATCCTTTAGCTACTAGTCTAGCCTTATACTTATCTATATTTCCATCAGGTTTTAACTTTTCCTTAAACACCCATTAACATCCTATTGCTTTACTTCCTAGAGGTAAAATGGTCAACTCCCAAGTATTATTTTGAATTATTGATTCAAACTCACTATTTATTGCTTCCTTCCAAAAAGGTGCATCTATCGATGACATAGCTTCTTTATATGTCGTAGGATCTCCTTCAATTAAGTAAGTATAAAAATCATCTCCAAAATTCTTTTCTATTCTTCCTCTTTTACTTCTTCTAACTTCTATTTGAGCATTAATCTCTTCATCTCTATGTATGCTAGTAGATGGTCTATCTCTATCATAGGGTCTATCAATAACTTGGGTGGAAATCCTAGTTTCAAATGGAAAAATATCTTCAAAGTATGTAACATCTCTCGCTTCTATTATGGTATTATTAGAAATATCGCTAATTCCAAAATTCACTACTAAAAATCTATTAGCACTACTATTGTGAGCGTATCCTAAAAATACTGCATCTATTGTTTTAGGACCCATCTTCTTTCTTTTAGGGTCAGGTATCGCCACCTTCGCAAGGCACCCCCACACTTTAAGAATATTTAACCTAGGTACTCTATTCTTCCATAACTCATATGGTGTTTTCTCAAGATCTCCAATTGTAACTCGGTTAAGTATAAAATAAGCACAGAGTATAGCTTCTCCCCATAAATTTTCAGATAACCCAGAACTTAGTAGCATTGCATTTACCATGTCTATTAACGTTCGGTTTTTCCTCTTAGTTACACCATTTGATTGTGGTGAACAAGGCGGTGTTACTTCATGTACAATCCCATGTTCTTGTCAATATAAATTCAACTCAGTTAAACTATATTCACCACCTCTATCAGACCTAAGCCTCTTTATTTTCTTTTCTAATTGATTCTCAACCTCGGGTTTGTATATCTTAAATTTCTCAAATACCTCGTCTTTAGTTTTAATTAAGTAGACATAACAATATTTAGAATAATCATCTATGAAAGTTAGGAAGTACTTATTTCCAGCTCTAGTAGGAGGTCTGTTTGAATCACATACATCGCTATGTATAAAGTTTAAAAGATTGGTGCTTCTCTGAACAGGTTTATGAGCTTTCCTAGGCTATTTAGCTTGTACAGATATCTCACATCTCTGTTTAAGATCCACTTTCGCTTTAGGGATTAAACCTAGATCCATCAGGTTCTTTAATTTCTTTAAATTCACATGCCCCAATCGTTCATGCCACACAATACTCAATTCAACATTGAAAATACCTGGAGGAATTTTATTAACATCATTGACAGACATTACATTCAACTTAAAAAGACCTTCACTTAAATAACCTTTACCAACAAAAATATTATTCTTGGTTATTACAACCTTATTGGACTCCATAACAACTTTATAACCTTGCTCAACTAAAGAAGACCCACTAACTAAATTCCTCCTCACTTCTGTAACATGCCGCACACCACTTAAAGTCAAGATTTTCCCAGATGTCATCTTCAAGTCCACTTGTCCAATCCCTAACACACATACGGTGGAATCATTCCCTAATGTCACACATCCTCCACTTGAGTTCTGATCATTTTTGAAAAATGATCGATCAAAACAAACATGTACATTAGCTCCAGAGTCTAACCACCAATCATTGCTTAAATATGTAATATGGATGGGTTAGGATTATACCTTATGGAGGGTTTACAAGAATTCTCTCGTTCCTCATCAACTAACATATTGACTTGGGCTTTTGGTCTCCCTTGTCCTCTCCTATTGTTGTAATTGGGCTTGAACTACTTAGTCTTTTTGAAGAAACAATCTTTAGCCAAGTGATTGGACCTCCCACATACGAAACACATCCTCTTTTCACCTTCCTTGCCCTTTTACTTTGCCATATCCTAAAGTTTTGACCATTAAATTTTCCAGGTTTTGCTGAATTATGCTCTTCAGACGCCATATATATTATTTTAAGGATGGGCAAATAAATCACACTACACAATTTAAATATTATGTTAATCAAAACAAATTTTCAGCAATTAAAATAATGAATCTATTTCATAAACCAATAAAAACTAGCAACTGTATTTATGCGAATTGGAACTTTATCAATATTGCTAATTATTGTTTTTTCAAATTTAAAACAATAAACAAAACTTTTCTTTAATTTATATAAAACAGCACAAAAAACTGTTCTAAATAGAAAACTATTTTTTTTTTAAAATAACTAAAACAGTAAACAAAAACTGTTTATTTATATATATATATATATCTATAAAAGAACAGTAAACTGATTTTGTTGTTGTTATAATAACAAAGCTGTTTTTTATAAAGCAGTACAAAATTGTACTAAAACAATAAACAAAACTGTTACGTTGCAGCAAAAGCAAAACTGTAAAACTTTTTTTTTTTTTTTTTTTTTAAATTTATATCAAAACAGTGATGGATACAATAAAGACAAAACAGTTACATTACAGCAAAAGCAAAACGGTAATACTGGTTTTTTTTTTTAAAAAAAAATATAAAAACAGTAAACAAAACTATTTTTTTAATTATATAAAATAGTCCAGAAAACTGTTTTTTTTTTTTTTTTTTAAAGTTTAAAAACAGTAAACAAAACTGTTTTCCTCTTTAATTATATAAAACAATACAGAAAACTGTATTATATAGAAAATAGATTTTTTTTTCTTCAAAACAAACAGTATATAATAAACTGATTTTATTGCTATTGGTGTAGCAAAACTGTTTCTGTAAACCAGTAAATATAAAACTGTTTTTCTATTTATTTATTTAAAACTGTTAAAACGAAACTGTTTTTTTAAAACAGTAAATACAAAACAGTAAAATCTATTAATACTAAACTGTTACAAAATTTTAAAAGATAACTGTTTTTCTTTTTTTATAATTATTATAAGTTAATATATTTGAATAGCAAACAATTGTCAATCAGTCAGTTTGTTTGTTTGTTTGTTTGTTTGTTTGTTTTTTTTTTTTTTTTTTTCCGTTAACTTGAATCACAAATAAAGCATAAATATTATTTTAACAAGAAAAGTTCTCGGTGAACAATAAACAACTAATGTAAAGTTCTTTATTTTGCTTTGAATAAATAAATATAAAACAATAATTTAATTCTTAAAAGATGTGTACCACAAAGTTTCTATCTCCCAACGTTTTTTTATTATAAACATGGAATTCATTCGATAACTCCTTTAGAGATCAATTCCTCAAACATGGAGATCAGAAAGCATTTTATCAAACATGTAGAGCATGAAAAGAATAAAACCAGAAAACGAAGAAAAAAACAAACAGAGATTCAAATATTCAATAATAAAAATAAAATCACCATCTGATCACTTTGAAGCGAAGGCTTTGAGTGTTTGTTTTTTCTTTCTTTCATTCTTTCTTTCTTTTCTTTTCTTTTCTTTTCTTTCTTTCTATCTTTCTTTCTTTTTTTCTGGCTTACATCTGCTTGGTTTTGTTTCAAAAAGATCTGGGTTTGTTCTTTTTTCTTGTCAATCATCATAACCAAAATTTTCATCATCCTTCATATACTTGTCTTTAACTACTGCAACTGTGGGTTGCTTTGTTAAGAAAAGCTAATCAAACTTGTTGTACTATGTAAGAATTTGAAATGAAAGGAAAAAAAAAATTTATTTAAAAAAAAAAAGGCATTAGTTCCATCTATATCCAGTGAATAAATTTTTTTTGCAATAATATGCTTATCACCTGTGTGTGTGGGGGGAAGGAGGGAGAAAAGAAAAAAAATATATATTTCTTTAGATCCTAGTATCCTACAAATAGATTCAGCCAAACAAAATAAATAAATAAAGGTCTAATGGTAAGATACATTTGCTCTTTGAAATTTATTGAAGCAAAATAATTCATCTCACTTCTTAAAAATTATGCAGACAGTAATAACACCTAATTGTGGCAAAAGTGAAGTTATATTTGTGACCTAAGGATCACACGACAATACACGACTTCTAGTAACAACCTTATCCATCCATGCACCTCTCCACTTTTTGGAAGGGCAGGAATTTGGATCAAAGTAGAAGTATGCAATTGGCCAGCCAAAGAGTCTTTGTCAATGGTGTTATTACTGTTTGCAAACGCGTGCCTGGTGGCTCATTGAGGTTGTTATAAAGAGAATTTTTATCTTAGACACCTGAATGTAAAAGATTTAATTTACATTTGAACATTGTTATAATTATAAAACAATTGTAGTAGAAAATTGTTTTGAAGATATCTTCAGTAATTGTGTGATCTTGATTATTTTGTGACATTGTTTTATCGTATTGCTTGTTTATAAGCTGGAGAGGTAGTGTTACTTCTTGTTCATAAGAAATTTTCAATCAAGTTTCCTTATTTTCATGTGCTAATAATAGCAAAATATACCCCAAAATAAAATTTAAAAAAAATATGGTCATTGTTTAGTAAGTAGTTCTCAAATTGACTGAGAAAATATGGTTATTGTTTAGTGAGTAGTTCTCAAATTGACTCTGAAAATATGGTCATTGTTTAGTGATTAGTTCTCAAATTGACTGGGAAAATATGGTCATTGTTTAGTGATTAGTTCTCAAATTGACCGGGAAAATACGGTCATTGTTTAGTGAGTGGTTCTCAAATTGACTGAGAAAATATGGTCATTGTTTACAAAGTAGTTCTCAAATTGAAAGTGCGACTTTGGGAATTAATCCTTCTCATAAAGTCAAACAGTGCAAAAAAGACATTGGCAGCTCTTCTACCAGCTTGGCTTCACACTTACACCACAATATGTACATATCAATTATGTTAAAAGGCACCATACATCAGAACAATTTAGGTCACCTAATCTTGAACCATACAGTTCACCTTATAATGTATTGATTTCTTTTTGCATAAAACAACTCGGCATACATGCATTTTTTTAACCACTTTGGATCTCTCAAGGTATGGAAAATCACCATATTCCTGCTCTCACCTCTACACACTATGCTTTACTGCTACTAAATTAGTGAGAGAAATGATATGAAAGAGGAAGTATAGTGTACCTGAAAAAATTCCAAATGCCTCGATGAAGGATCTCCAAGCAAGCAACTAATGCAGTTACGGCTGTTTTATACAGGAAAGGTACTTCTCTAAAAGCTAACACTGATTGCATCCAAGCAAGTCTAAGCCGCATATTCAACACCTGCAATTCACGTCACCCAAAGTCAATTAAAAAAGGGAAAAAAAGAAGAAGAAGGAATATGAATTAACAATTCATCTGGTCACCTACAGTATTGTGTATGGACAAAGTCAACTAAGCTTATAAACAATCCCCCAAAGATCAATATTAGAAAACAACAGGGAAATGAAGGTGGAAAAAAAGGGTCACATATCTTCTTTCCATGGCCACAAAATAGACACTTTTGTTTGATATAAGAAGCTTATCTCTCAGCCAAGGGTTTCTAGAGTTTCGTTGCAGAAGACCCCAATCTATGACTATATCCCAATATGTAGCAACAATTGTCGCAATACCTGAACTGGCTGCGGCCATGTTCTTCCAGGTAATCCCCCTTTTCATCTCATAACCCGTCCTCATGACAACTGCAATAGTTATTGATAAGTATTTCAGGCCATTAAGCCCATGCATTGAATCTTTCTCTTCAAACAAGCGTCGGAGGCACTACAATACCATATATCATCATGAGCACCACTGAGTTACTGAAATTTCTATAGAAAATAGTAACAGTTTACTATTGTTTGCTATAAAAAAACAGCATTTCTCGTGCTACTAAAATTTCTATAGAAAATAGTAATAGTTTACTATTTTGGCTAAAAAAAATAACATTTTTCATGCTACTAAAAATTCAATAGAAAATAGTAATAGTTTACTATTTATTGCTACTAAAAACAGCATTTACGGTTAGATAAACACAAACACAAGCAGCACCCTCCCTCCCAAAAAAAATTATCTTCACAACAAAAACACATTTGGTGGGGATAAGGAAAAAATAAAAACTAAAAAATAGAAGAAATGGAGAAGATAGCCATGGTTAAACTTCAACCATGGTAATAGATCTGGTGGGATAAAAGAAAAAAAATGAAAAGAGGAAGAAGAAGATGATCGATGAAGGAGAAACAAAGGACAGCGTGGCTGAACGCTATGTAACAGATTTGGTTTTCAGATTTGGTTAGGAGAGAAGAACAAGAGAGAAGAGAACCAGCGGTGGTAGAAGTGGAGGTGGTGGTGGCCCGTTGGAGAAGAGGCGTCGCTTGGCCGTTGTCTGAGAAGAGTTGTCGTCAGAGAAGAGTCGTAATGTAACAAATCTTTAGACTTGGTTAGGATAGAAGAACGATAGAGAAGAGACTCAACGGCAGTGGAAGTGGAGGTGATGGTGGCGCGTTGGAGAAGAAGCGCCGCTTGGCTGTCGTCAAAGAAGAATCACTGTCGGAGAAGGGCCATAGTCGTTGTCTACTTTTGGCCTTACGGTATACATAGAAAAGGTTAAAACACGAATTTCTAAAAAATGGATTTCCTTATGCTGAAAGAATCTCTAAAAAATGGGGCTATGGAGTTAAAAATTCTTATGGTGGGGTTATTGTTAAAAACAGTTCCTTATTAGGGGTAATTGCTAATTTCCCCATTATTTTAAGATAAAAAGATGTATAGATATGTACCCAAAAACTTAATTAGCAAAAAACCCAAGAAACCTAGACGAACAACCAGAACATTGACACAAGGAAGAATAAATTCTACAGAGAGAAATTGAGATTTGAGCTTGAGACGTATTTGAACAAGGTTTTTTTTTTTTTTTTTTTTGGTGTAATCTTATTTATTGAACCAACCAAACTCGAGTCAAGCTTTGGGTCGTCTTACAGCATTAGAATTGGTCATTATTTCACATCTTAATTGATTAAGATCAATTATACTTTAATAGACATGATTTTTTACTTGAAGTGGGATTTCCACTAGTTTATGCATCACTGGGAAGTGGTGATGTGTCTAATAGTCCTTTGCCTATAAAATGCTCGTCAACCACTAAGCTATGTAAGAAATTTTTAGATGGATTTGTCTTTGAGATGGAATTTGTAAAATTTTTATAAAGAATTTCCTTATAAAAATTTTACAAATTCCATCTCAAAGACAAATTCCACCTAAAAATTCCTTATCCAAACATAAGGAAATCATGGGATCATCTTTGTGAGGTTTTTGTTTCAATTCCAAGTGGTGCGTGTGTGGATGTGTGTAGACGCCATGGTTCGGGAGAAAAAGAAAAAAAAAAAAAAAAAAAAAAAAGACTCAAACGATAGGCAACATTTTTTAAGGGTAGGCCACCTAATGGAAACTCAATGTCAGTATTTTTAGTATGCCGTAGAAAATCACCAAATTTATTATGTCTTCCTGCTTTAATAAAGCTTGTAAAAATATTGTCTCATAAAGCTTGCAAAGATATTGTCTCCCTAGACCATTGTGCCTGGCAGCCTAAAGCTTTGCCCATGAGATTAAACTCTAATGTCATTAGGCTTATCCTTGGTGATGGTATTGATTATGTGTTCACGAGATTGTAGATAATAGTCGTTGGTAGGGGTGCAAAATGGTTCGAGTAGACCCGAGAATCAAATCATTCTGTGCAATTCGGTCCGGTCCAAGAAGTATCTGGTGCAGTTCTCGAGACAAATTTTTAAGAACTGATGAATTCAGTCTGATCCACGGTTTAAGGGGTTTCTGAACCGGCCCAGACCGAATTCCCGAATTACAAATATATATATATATAGATATAGATGTATGTTTATATTAATATATTATACTCCATATATAAGTATTATTGAATAAATAATAATACTTTCAATAAATTTATTACCTTTTACAAAAAACAAAAAAACAACAACAACAACAACAACAATCGAGAACTGGATTGTTTTTGTCGGTCCAATCCAGTCTAGCTTTGCAAATCGGTGCGGGCCAGTCCGTGCCAGAGGTGTTTCTGGCCTGGACCGAACTAATTCGGGACCTCAAAATTTGTCCTGGAACCAAACCGATTTAGGCCTTAGACCGAGACTGGGACCGGATCGAATTTTTCGATCCAGGCCAATCCGGTTCTCGATTTTTTTTTTTTTTTCATTTTTGTTTTTGTTTTGTTTTTGGTAAAAGGTAAGAAATTTATTGAATAAGTATTATTATTCATTGAATAATACTTATTTATGGAGTATAATGCATTAAGATTAACATATAATTATATATATAATCAGATATATATATAGTTATTTATTTTTTTATTTTTATTTTTTTGTTGGAATTCGGGAATTCGGTCTGGTACAATTCTAAAATCTCCTAAACCGTGGACTGGACCAAATTAATTCGGGACTTTAAAATTTGAACCAGAACCAGACCTGTTACTGTTTCGATCGGACCGGAACCAAACCGAATTGATCGGACTGGTCCGGTCCTCGAATCTGCCCGAACCATTTTGCAACCCTAGTCCGGTCCAGTCCAATACAATTTTCAATCCGGTTCCAATCTAATTTTTGTAGTCCCGAATTAATTCGGTCCAGTCCAATTATACCGCTGGTCCAGACTGATTAGCACCCCTAGTCGCTGGGGAAGTGGAAATCTGCACGACATTCTCTTCTCTAGCTAAAACATAGAGATATCACCATTCTTTTTTCTTTTTTTTTTTGGGATAAATTACAAGAAACTCTCTTTATGTTTGGTTGTTTTTCATGTAACCCCAAAAATAGTTGCAATGTCCACTTAGTCACCTTACAAATTCAACAATTAGTGTCACCGTTAATCGTTATTCATGAAATTAGATGAAAAAAATGTTATGTGACCATCGTTAATTTCACGAATGGCAATAAATGGACGCGCTAATTGTTAAATTTGTTAACTATTTGCAATTATTTTTTCTTAGGCGAATTACACGAAAAAGTGTCCAACATTTAAGGGTTTCTGGCTTACTCTCTTCCCAGTTCTCAAGTTCTCTCTCTATTATATTGTAGGAATACAACTTTCTTGCCCATTGAAATACCTCTCCCTCCTCTCTCTCTTTCCATATCCTTCTGCACAAGAGAAGAACTCTGTTATCTCCAATTTCGAATCGTGTCCCGCAAAGTCATCATATGAGTCGGTGAGAAAATCTAAAATCAACGGCTCATTTTCTCAAATAAAAGACAATGTCTGCTCGTCTTCTTCAAAGCTTCAAAAAACCCTTTTTACAGATTTAATACTTTCCCCCAGTTTCATCTTCTTCTTTTTTTTTATAATTTTTTTAATTCTTAAGATTATTTTCTAGGGTTTGTCCCCATAATTCTCTCTCTGTTTCTCTTTTCCCCAAGTTGAAGTCTCCCTCCCCCCTCCCCCCTTTTTTCCCCCTCTTATTAAGCTTGTTTTCCCCCAATTATCTCTTTGTCCCCAAGTATTTTAGCTTTTTTCTAAAAATAATTTCATAGATTCTATATGTTTACTTTTTCAGGTGCTCAGTGAATTGAATTTATGAGATTATTTTTTTTAATTTTTTAATTTTTGTTTTGGTGATAAGGAAACTCTTTGAACAAACCAAGACTTTACAATCTATGTGAACCAAATAAGACTAAGGTTTATGAGAATCATAGAAACCTTGTTAGGCTGGTTCCAAGAGAATAGCAAGAGTTGAATTAAGGACCCCGCTTCCTAACGCAGAATTCGTTGCCAACAAAGTTTCTCTTGGGGTTGAACTGAAGAAGATTAATCGAAGCTAAATTCAAGTACTCTTTTTAAATTAGTCTGATTAGTATTATTATTATTTGTTTTTGGGTTTCTGTGACTAGTTGGGCATTTTTAAGTGTGTTCTTATACTGGAGTCATATATGGGCTCTTGTGTCTTAGAGTTTCTTTGGTCTTTATATATATATCAATTGGCTTACCAACCCTATGTACGACACTGCATCAACCTAACATAGATCAGAAGACAAAAGGGAAGTGTGGGAGAGAGAGAAGAGAAAAATGCAAGCTTAAGTTTTGTCTAAATATTGAAGCCTTTCTTTCAAATTGATGAAATACTAATGATATTATAATTGCTTCAGTGTCTTACTCTCTGCTCTCAACAATTAAATTAGTGAATTTAAACTATAAAAGCTGAGAATTGGTTGTGTCATGGACCTCATCGACTGTGTGGGACAGACTATAACTTATCTTAAATTAATTACGTAGAAGTCTTTGGCCGGTATATTTAAAGAACCATAGTATATATAGTCATTCTCTCACATAAATAATACTTAACGACGACCAGACGTCAAGGAAAGGACTTAAACAAACTTAATTAATTTAATTATGGGACGGCAAGGATCTAAATAGGTAAGTCAATACTTATATTGCATGCTATGTTTGGTATGCTGGATAAAAAGATTAGATAGGATATGCTTGTTGAATGAACAAAAAGTCTTTAGTAGCTTTGTTTGAAGTGGGAAAGATAGTCTCTTGGATAATTTTCTATCCCATTGTTATTTTTAAATGAGATAATATCATTGGATAAAAATATACACCTTTCTTGATGGGTTTATAATATCCCATATATGGAGGATATAACTATCCTATGGACAGTTATATCCCTTATTTGAAAATAGCACAAAGTACATAAAAATAATATTTATCCAATCCGGCGTATCCAGTATACAAACAAAGCCTAATATTGATGTAGAATTCCTACCTACTCCCTTACCAGAATTGTGGTCTATTATAATTTCTAATGCGTAACCTTCTGCGTGCAAGAGGGCACCAATATTAGCAGAATTGCTAATCAAATATTGCACAAGACTTGAGAATGCATGCGTGTGCGACACACATCTTCCCAGCTTGTGGGTTTCTTAGTGCATGGAAAATGGAGATCATGAATAAGAATGAAGAAGAGAAAGTAGATAAAAGTGGCATAACTGTTTTTGTGATAGATTGAAAATATGGAAATGGAAGAGAGAGGGAGAAACGTGGGATGGTAGGAGTTTTGTATAACTATTTTAAGGTTATTGAATTTACTAATTAGTCCATAAGAAAGATTAAATTTTAAGGGTGTTTTGGTAAATCCAGATGCAATCCAACCACAAAGAGAATTCTCTTAATATGTAGTATAGATGGCTTGTGGAGTGTTGCCTCAAAATGAGTTTGACAATCGAAATTCAACATTTGATGGCTCCTAGCTCTGATGTCAACTATTCCTGATGATTGACACCAAATAAGGATGATTTTGGGTGCACTCATGCAACGAATTAGGTCATGAATTATTGATCTCTTTTAGAATTCAAGCTTATGCTTTCATCATCTATATCTATATTTATATCTTTATTGCTTATTAGGGTAAATTGCAGAAAACTGTCCTAAGGTTTGAATCAGAAAACTACCCTAAGATTTGGGTTAGGCTTTCAATTTGGGGTCTCAAGTTTAAATTTCGTCAATTGAGTCCCCAAACTAAAAATAAAAGAGAAAAAAAAGAAAGAAAAGACAAACAACGATGGATGTAATAGCATTGGAAAATGGAAAATTAGAAAACAATGCCGTAGCCCTCAAATCTGAGAACCTAAGGTCGTGTAACTTAAAATCACATCATTTAACAGCTCATGAGTTGGCCAAGGTTGAATCATTCTTTTTCTTGATCATGAAGCAATGATCTGTGCTGTCTAGATACTTGGACTTTATTTCAAGCCAATATATCTTTGATTCAAATAAACATGGGGTCCCACTTGGGATATTAAGGAATCATCAATTTGGAATTTTGAACATTTGATTACTCAAGTCGTACATTTGGAAGAGTAGAAAAATTTTTGGTAGAACTACTAGGAAAGTTCCGCAAATTAAAACTCTTGTTTGAAATGGCTTTGTACGTATCCGAGCCTTGGAGCTGGAGTCTTGAACCCAAGATATGAGCTCCCAACTTAATTGGGATATTAACAAGAAGTTGTCAATTTTTTATTTTTTATTTATTTCTTTCTTTTTTGGGTATAATCTTGAGTCAATTTTTTATTTTTTATTATTTATTTATTTATTTCTCTTTTGTGTATAATCTTGACAAAGATGTTACCATGGATGAGGTCCACAAGGCTACAATTATGGCGCAACAACAATAAATTATAGATTTAATTTTTATTTTCTTGGATCTGTAGGATCATAGCTAGATAAAATAGCAAGGGGCAATGCTATAAGTACATAGCATCATATAAACAACATGTGATGCGACAATGGACTTCTTGTGACAATACTGAATAACTTGGAGGATATTTTTTTCAACTAATTCATGTCATGTCAAGTATAGTAACCAGGAGCTGTTTATAGCATTTCCCAATGGGAAAATAGCCCCACGACCTTCAAGTGATTTAATTAATGATAGATACCACTTAAGTTTTAAGAGCTATATGCAGTATCAAGATACAACTTCACATGATAAAAAGAATTGGTGGTTGAACTTGTTAGATCTACTTGATTTTCTTGGAGACCAGCTGACGAAGCAGAGGTAATAAAAAAATAACACGGTTTTCTTGTAGAACAAGAACTATAATTGTAAAAACAAAATTCTAAAATTTTATTAATAACAATTCATCTGCATCACATAGAGTCCTAAGCGACATACACAGACTGTAGAGCCCTAATTTTAGTCAAAGACTGATCGAATTATAAATTCTTAAAACAAAAATAGCGTAAAATAATAAAATATACTAAAAATGAAAAAAAATTGAGTTAAGCATGGAAATAAATAATACCCCCAAAAGAAAGGCAAAATCAATTTGAAAAAACTTTCCTAAAATGGTAAAATTATGCTTTTCAAGGCCTAAATGGTTGAATTTGGCAAAATAATAATAATAATAATAATACAGAAGGTACTTCACATCATTGGCAATGCATGACATTTCCAATCAACTCACCAAACTTTGTGCAATTTCAATGACACCTACCAAATTACCAAATTGCCCCAATGGTCACTAAATCATGTTTTTTTTCATCTTTAGGTGATCGTTATTGCGACGTGACATGTCAAATACTGAATTGCCTATATTATCCATTGAAAATGATATGGTAGAAAAGCTTGATTATGCTAGCTTAATTAGTAATTTTGCAGTTAAAAATGCGATAAGAGCGATGGTTGACAAACTTTATGTTTGGTATTTTTTTCGGTATTACAATTTTAGATTTTGTTTGGTTTTTTTTTTTTTTTCTTTTTTTTATATTGGAAAAGTGGATTTTGCTCAATTATGAAGTATGCTCAATTATGAAGTAATTTTGCAGTTAAAAATGTGATAAGAGCGATGGTTGAAAAACTTTATTTTTTTTATTGGAAAAGTATGCATTATATTTTTTGTCAAGTTTTTGTAATGATCTCTTATCATCTCAATCTATAAAAGTAAATTTTAATAATTTTATATGCAAACAAACTTTATGTTGGTACTAGGAAAAAAAAAATTGGGTACCTCGATTTATTTATTCATTTTGAAATATGTATAGAGAGCCCCATTTTAGGAGTTTGCTTAGCCTCCAATTTGAACCAGTTTGGCTCTGATACCACATGTTAACAGTTGCTAAAATACAACTAGGATCTACTGATCAGATTTGAAGCATAACTAAAAGTAAATTAACATGCGAGGACATGAGAGTAAGAATAGGAGGCGTGCGATCATGGAGAGGTACAAAGATGACCCCATAATTTCTATGTAGCTACAGGGGAAACGGGTTGAGGAGCTTTTAAAGGCTAGGATTCTCAAGTCTTGTGCAATATTTGATTAGCAATTCTGCTAATGGTGCCCCCTCTTGCACGCAGAAGGTTATGCATTAGAAATTAGAATAGACCACAATTCTGGTAAGGGAGCAGGTAGGAATTGTACATCAATAAAGGGATTAACTTTAACCAGGATATGAAACAAGGGTCAATTTCATGGTAGACTGCAAAATCTTTAAGTCCTCGCCATGCGATAGAAGTATTGATTTACCTATTTAGATCCTTGCCGTCCCATAATTAAATTAATTTAGTTTGTTTAAGTCCTTTCCTTGATGTCTGGTCGTGGTTAAGTATTATTTATGTGAGATAATAACTACATATACTATGGTTATTGATCTTTAAATATACCGGCCAAAGACTTCTACGTAATTAATTTAATAAGTCATAGTTTGTCCCACACAGTCGATGAGGAGCTTTTAAAGGCTAGGATTCTCAAGTCTTGTGCAATTGATTAGCAATTCTGCTAATGGTGCCCCCTCTTGCACGCAGAAGGTTAGGCATTAGAAATTAGAATAGACCACAATTCTGGTAAGGGAGCAGGTAGGAATTCTACATCAATAAAGGGATTAACTTTAACCAGGATATGATCGAAACAAGGGCCAATTTCATGGTAGACTGCAAAATCTTTATGTCCTCGCCATGCGATAAAAGTATTGATTTACCTATTTAGATCCTTGCCGTCCCATAATTAAATTAATTAAGTTTGTTTAAGTCTTTCCTTGACATCTGGTCGTCGTTAAGTATTATTTATGTGAGATAATGACTATATATACTATAGTTATTGATCTTTAAATATGCCGGCCAAAGACTTCTACGTAATTAATTTAATAAGTTATAGTCTGTCCCACACAGTTGATGAGGTCCATGACACAACCAATTCTCAGCTTTTACAGTTCAAATTCACCAATTTAATTGGTGAGAGTAAGATACTGAAGCAATTATAATATCCTTAGTATTAGAAAGGCTTCAATATTTAGACAAAACTTATGGTCGCATTTTTCATAACACACTACATGAGGAGTCCTAGCTTGAGTCTTGCCTATAAAAGCTCCTCGTACCACATTTCCTTGCTCATCTAATTCAGAGTACTAAAAGAGTGTCTACATAAGAGTACTTATGGGTTCATCTTTGTATCTCTACATGATCACACGCCTGCTATCCATACTCTCTTTTTTTCATCTTATAATGAGTGCTGGCTCTCCCTCTCCTGCTTCTATACGCCCACTATGTCATGATGATGAGAGCTCAGCCTCATCACAATTCAACCAAAGCTTTGTGACTCATTATCAGTATGCTTCTGGTGATCCTTCTGCTTATCCAAAAACTGCATCATGGAAGCTCGGAGATAATAGTAATTGCTGCTCATGGGATGGTGTCGAGTGTGATTATGACACTGGTCATGTCATCGGCCTTGACCTGAGTAGCAGCTTTCTCTTTGGTTCTATCAACTCCACCAGCAGCCTCTTCCGCCTGGTTCACCTTCAAAAGCTTAATCTTGCCTACAATCTCTTCAATTACTCCCAAATCCCCTCTAGAGTTGGCCACCTTTCGAGGCTAACATATCTCAACCTCTCCCAATCCCAATTTTCTGGCCAAATCCCTTCAAAAATCTCAGAGCTGTCCAAGTTGACTACTCTTGATCTGTCGGGAAATTTTGGTTTGAAACTCGAAAAGCCCGGTCTGAAGGGCTTACTTGGAAATCTAACCGACCTGAAAGAAGTTCATCTCAGCGGCGTGAACATTTCTTCTGCAGTACCAGCTGATATCTTGGCCAATTTTTCTTCTCTGTCATCTCTTCTTCTAAGGCTTTGCGGATTGCGTGGTGAATTCCCTACCAGAATTTTCCAACTACCCAACCTGCAGGTTCTTGATGTGCGGTCCAATCCATACTTGACTGGTAACTTGCCTAAATTCAATAAAAGCAGTGTCCTCAAGATTTTGCTCCTCGCTGGAACAGGCTTCTCTGGTGAGCTGCCATATTCAATGGGCAACCTTAATTCCTTGAATGTGTTGGACGTCAATGGCTGCAACTTCTATGGGTGCATTCCGTCTTCACTTGGTAACCTTACCCAACTCACCACTCTCATTCTCCAGTCTAACAATTTTCATAGTTTTAGTAGAGGTACCTTCGCTTTGCTTGGTAAGCAAGCAAAACTCACTCACCTGAACCTGGCGGGAAACAATTTCATTGGTGAAATCCCCTCTCTTGGAAACCAGACGCTCCTTGTTGAGTTACATCTTCACTCCAATCAATTCACCGGTCAAATTCCATCTTGGCTTGCCAACCTTACGCAGTTAACAGAGCTCTTTCTTTCTATAAATAAACTGCACGGTCAAATTCCACTATCAATTCTTCATAGACTCGTAAATCTTGAACGTCTTTCTCTACATAGAAATAACCTGAGTGGCACTCTGGAATTTGACATGTTTCATAACCTCAAAAGTCTCTTTTATCTCCGACTGGGGTATAACAATTTATCACTAATGCTCACTAATTCCACCACTACGAATGCCAATCTTCCAAAGTACAAGCTTTTAGGATTGTCTGCATGCAACTTAAGTGAGTTCCCGGATTTCCTTCGGCACCAAGATGAAATGGAGATTTTAGCACTTCAGGAAAACAAAATTCAAGGCCAAATTCCGAAATGGATGTGGAACATGGGAAAAGAAACACTGCTGATCCTAGCGCTTTCTGACAATTTTCTAACAGGTTATGACCAGCCTCCAGTTGTTCTTTCATGGACTAGTCTACAAGTTTTAAACCTTGCGTCTAACATGATCCAAGGACCACTCCTGATTCCACCAGTGACCACCTTGCATTATTCAGTTTCAAAAAACTCACTTGCGGGAGAAATTTCACCACTGATCTGCAATCTAACTTCTCTTTATATCCTTGATTTGTCCAATAACAACCTCAGTGGCACACTTCCACAATGTTTGGGCAACTTTAGCAAATCTCTCTCTCAGTTGAATCTACGAAACAACTTTTTTCATGGCACCATTCCTCAAACATACACGAATAGAAGCAAATTGAGGATGATTGACTTAAGTCAAAACCAGTTACAAGGAAGTGTACCAAGATCACTGGCCAATTGTAAAATGCTAGAAATTCTTAATCTTGGAAACAATCAGATCAATGATATCTTCCCCTCTTGGTTGGGAACTTTACCAAAGTTGAGAATCCTTATCATACGATCTAATGAGTTCCATGGTGCAATATGGAGTCCTCAAACCAGGTTTGAATTTCCCATGCTGCACATCATTGACCTCTCTGATAATGGTTTTACAGGAAAGTTGCCATCTGAATACTTCAAAAATTGGAATGCCATGAAAAATGTCAGTGTAGACCCCTACTTAACATATCTAGGGGTAAGCATGAGTTTTGTAGACCCCTACTTTACATATTTGGGGGTAGATATTTTTCACATACCAGGACAGTCGTGGATTGCGGGTTATAATTACACAATGACAATAACAAACAAAGGCATCAAAACAATATATGCACAGATTCCCAAGTTCTTCACTGCCATGGATCTGTCAAGCAACAAATTTGAAGGGGATATTCCAAATTCCATTGGGAATTTGAAGGGGCTTCAATTACTCAATCTTTCTAACAACATTCTCACTGGTTTCATCCCATCATGCTTAGGGAACCTGACGAAGCTCGAATCATTGGACCTTTCTCAAAACAAGCTCTCAGGAGGGATCCCTCAACAACTGACAGAGCTAACGTTTCTAGCATTCTTAAATGTCTCTCATAACCATCTCACAGGTCTTATACCACGAGGGAAACAATTTGATACTTTTCAAAACAGTTCTTTTGAGGGAAATTCTGAATTGTGTGGAAGCCCCCTATCAAAGAAATGTGAGCATTCTGAGGCATTATCACCACCACCTTTAAGCTCGGAACAAGGCAGAGATTCTAGGTTCCCAAGTGGATATGATTGGATATTCATAGTGATGGGATATGGAAGTGGGCTGGTAGTAGGGTCAGTTATTGGGCACACCATCACCACAAGGAGTCACCAATGGTTCGTAGAAACTTTTGGGAGGAGGCCACAAAAAACGCAAAGGGAGAATAAGAGGGGACGTGGAATCAGAAATAGAAATTGATAATAAGTTGGTCAAAATGTCCTTCAAAGATGTGAGTCAATGTATGTTTTCACCATTATCATCGATCTTTTTCTTCCCCCCCCCCCTCTTTTTTTTTTTCCTCGTCTGTGTTTGGAGATTTAGAGAGCTCTCATGGGTAGTATTATGGTATTGGATGTAAGCTTTTGTAATTTAAATTATTAAATTAATGAAGCAATGCAACTAGCTCTTGTATTTGTTAATACATAGTATCTTCATTTTGTAAGAACCCCCCCCCCCCCCCCCAAAAAAAAAAAAAAAAAAAAAAACCACACACACACAACTAATGGGAGCATTCTTTAAAGCCTGGCCACCTTGTGGAAACTTAATGTTAAACAACTCTAGTTTGCCGTATTGTTTAGGTAGGATGATGCATTGTTGACTATGTGAAGACGTGCTAATATAATTTATATCGGTGCATGCATTGGGGGTTATATCTCATGCATTAGTAGGTTAAAGGGTACATTGGGCCAATGCACGGGATATGACCTCTAATGCATGGTGCTGATGTAACTTATATCCATATTGATTGACTTGATCGACATTGCATTGAGGTATATACTGGAGCAATTAAGCAACGGGTATCATTAGGATATATAAAAACCCATATATAAGACATTCACTATTATATATATCCAATTGAAAGAACATATAATAAAGTATAAGAATAATTATTGGGTGCTACCTCCTTAACATTTGATTGGGATGTGGACATTTTTTAATTTCAAAACATAGACTTCGGAGACTTGGATGTTAAATGACTTCATCAGAATCCAAGGGACAAATCAAGCCCCCTAGACTTTTGCATTGCTGATCCTCCGAAGAATTTCCTCCTTGTGGATAACTGCTACCAGAAGTCGTGAGTCTTAAGCTTGAGTCCTGTGAGGAGTCTTTAAACATGTCTCATGCTAGTAAAGCTAGACGATCATTGGTTAAAAAACCTACCAAAATCAGCCCAATAATCCTCCTTTCCCACTTCATGCATTGAATCTCCTCCTGATTTATTTCCTCAATAAAATCCATCAATTGCAACTTACTGGTTCACATCATTGGCTTCGAGCACCTTCATAGCCACAGCAAAGTCTAGTATTGTTAAAGGTGGCCAATGGTTTTGTAGCCTAATCGCATATCCTCTCTTGTAAAGGAGGGGAAGGGTTTCCGGTTCAAGTTGCTAGGATCCTTATCTAGGGGAATAATCGAGGGAGGGAGGGGGTTGCAAAAAACTTGCTTCCTCTGCACTTCTTACGCATGCTAGATATTGCACATTGCATATGAATTTTTATCTGACAAAAAATATGCTTATGTCTTTCAAAAAATAATTTCTTTTTAATATGATAATTTTGATCATGGTGGGAATTACCATGTGTTCATGACGTGTCTCTCGCTCCTACAAAGAGAAGAGTTGAGCGCCCATGGCATGGCTCAGCATGGTGAGGGTGTTCAGGGATAAAATTGCCACTAGTATCTTTTCTTTTTTATTATATTTTATTTTATTTTTATAAAAGGTGCAAAAATGAAAAGTAAACAGAGGAGGAAAACAGCAAAACCGCATTTCCCTATTCTCTCTCCTAATCTCATTCAACATTACTAGAGTAAATTATTAAATATTATTCATTACATTTCTGCCCCCAACCCATAACATTACGAATAGCAATAGCACACCATTTACAGGCAAAAAGTAAATAAATATACACAAGGGGTAAATAACAATATACACCACTGAAACATTCTGGTCTCTCTATCCTTTGTTGCGTTAACAGACCCTTCATTGAGCATTTATTGACTCTGTAGTAGCCAATTAATGAAGGACCCTGAACAAAAGAGAACTCACCTCCCATCTTCTAGTATATATTATTACAGAGCCGCAACTCTAAATTAGATGGCATTGGCTTGCTGAGAATTTTCGGGCTTTTAAGTTTTAAGCCCCCGCTAGGTCGTCTTGAGATCAAGGTTTTGAGAATGAGACTACTAGTGGTGTCAAGAAAGACCTTCAAATCAATGTGCATTAGCTTATCCTTCCTGTTTGATCGATCAAGGTACCAACTTGGTCTCCGCATAATGCTTTAGAGATGTTCCCAGGCTCAAGCAGGTTAAAAACCACCACTATAAAGAGAGAAATATTTACTATTAGGAAAGAGAGTTTAATATGCCAAATGTTAACTAAAAATAAGACGAATGGAATGTAACCAACCAGGAATTCCGTTTTCTTCACAGTATGTGATCGCCATCATGTCCATGGAGGTTACGCCTATGGAAGCCACCTCCCTAAAGGAAATGTGATCAAGTGTGACATTGTTGTTACCAGAATGGCAATCATAGACACCGTTTACATTTGTGCCTTTAAGGACTGCATTTGCGTTAACTGGCAAAAAATAAGCTCATTATGTCATTATCTCAGTTCTGAAGAACAACCCCCCCCCCCCCCCCCCCCCCCCCCCAAAAAAATAAATAAATAAATAAATTATTTTTAGCCAAAAACATGACAAAAAAAGTCATACTTTCAGAAGCTCTCAGAGCTGCTGCTGTATCTGTGGTGAAGAGTGGATTTCCGGTGCCAGCACCAATGCCACCAAATATGACAACTCTTCCTTTCTCAAGATGTCGGATGGCCCGTTGCCTGCTATATGGTTCAGCCTCAGGCATTGCAAATGCACTTTTCACACGAGACTGAACACCCAACTTCTCTAAAGCTGATTGAAGCAATATAGAATTCATAACTGTTGCCATCATACTGAAACCAATTCAACATTTACCCCATGGTCAGCACAAAAGTGATCACTGAAGTTCAAGACAAATTAAATAATCCATTTATAAGGAAATTTCACTCTAACATATGGAAATATAGGAGGGGATAATGAAACAAACCTTCACGAATCTCGTATGGATTAATACAGGTATGTTCTCGATATTAATATTTGAGATGTCATTTCAGTAAACAAAAAATGTTAACCAACAGTTCTTAAAGAAAAATTATTCACCCTATATCCAAAATCCATACATTCATACTGTGAACTTTGCTTTTTAAAAAAAAAAAATGTAATTCTTACAAGAGATTATATACGGGGCTAACCCTAAGAAACAAAAAGACTAAACTACCCTTATGTATTTACAAAATATACATCTAACACAAACATGCATAGATACATAGACACACATGCAGACTTTTTAATCTCAGCTATTTATTTTTTATCTAACGGTCCCAATTTTTGGATACGTGGCAACCAGCTTTTTAAGTCCCCTGCATTTTGGTCATCAGATTTTTAAAAAATAAATAAATAAATAAATAATGGGTAGAGTTAAATTCGCATGTATTTTATATCAGGGATTCAGGGATCCCTGATAAGATTGGACTGGACAAACATATATTCCCATTTAAAGTGTGACAACATGAAAATCCACCATTTGAACAAAGTGGGAAGAAAATTCTTGATTTTCTTTTTTCCTGAAGTATTTATTTGTGTGACAGAATGTGTTCATGTACGTGCATGAGAATGAGAGAGAGAGAGAGAGAGGCAAAACCTAAAACCAGCAACAAATAATCCTTCTCATCCTTTATTCCAAAAACACTCCTTTATCTTTCACCAACACTTCCAAGTTCACCTCTCAACTAATGGAAGTTGTATGGAAATTGTATCAACAAGTTATGCCTAAAATCACTAGAAATATTGAATATGAGAACTATAGCATTATTTATACAAGTTGCAGTCATGGAAAGAAAATGCAATTTCAACAAGCATCATGTGCCCCCCCCCCCCCCCTCCTCTCCTCTCCTCTCTTTTCTCATTCCATTACTTTTATGTTGGATGGTTATTTTCCCCATTTTGGTGGTTAGAGAAGTTTTAGGTTAAATAATACTAAAACAGAATGTATGGAATGTACATTAAGTCAAACTAGGATTTGAAATGAGGGAATAGTGAAAATGAGGGCGTAGTGTGGAGTGACGGCTACTATGTGGAGTCTTTGGAAGGAAAGGAACACTCAGATCTTCAATGACAAAGAGATAGTGTCAATGCTTTGTGGGTAACCATAGGGTATTTACTTCTTTGCAAGTCTCCAGTTCAAACGAGTTTAAGGGCATTCCTTTATCCCTCACTATAAGAAATGGAAAGGGGTGTGTATTTCGAGACCTAGCTGAGTTAGCAATAGTCAGACTTGGATCCCTTCTCTGCATTGCATGATCAAGCTTGACTTTGATGGTCGTTCGCTTGGTAATCCAGGTATAATTGATGTGGGAGGTATTCTTAAATATCATGATGGTGATGTTCTTCACATGTATTCCAAGCGTGGTGAGGGTTTCGCTATTAAACCTAATCATCTTAAAGACCTCTTGGTGGATGGTTATTCTTCCATAATCGTTTCTTAGGCTAAAGATGAGTAGAAGGCAGTTGGAGATATGGGCACTATTTGAAAAAGATTTTTGATTTAGAGGGTTGGGTTGAAGTTACCTTCTCTAGGGGGGTGCATAGACAGGCAAATGGGGAATCAGATTTTTTGGCTAAAAGAGGAGCTAGGACTTCAGAAACTTTCCTGGGAAACGATCATCCTCCTTTAAGCTCTGTTTCATTTTGTGGTTTGGGTGTTTTGGGCTTTTGGGTATCTTTTTTTCTTAAAGAATTCTTGTCCTTTTTGTATTCCTTATTATATTTGTTGTTTATCAGAAAAAAAAAAAAAGAACAAAAAAACACGACATTGCAATGTGTTATACTGATTATTGTCCATAGCACTTACAATGTTTGTATCTCTTTCCACTTCTCAATTATTATTTAAACATTATCAGCAGTGAAAAAAAACATGATACTGACAATACTAACAGTAAAATCTGTTAATTACAGCTGTGCTTTTCTACCATTGTATCAACATATAGGTATATAGCATAACAGTGCTCAGTCCTGTACCATTAATAAACCATCATAAAGGTACAAAACAGATGGTGTTAATAATATATATCTATATCTATACTACCTATAAAAGGCTGAATCTCAAAAAAACCTTCTTTTTTTTTTCTTTTTTTTTTTTGATAAGCAACAAAACCTGTATTATTAAAGCAGCAAGAAAAAGAAAGGATACAAAAAAAGGGGGGACAAGGAGTCCACCCGAAACTAACTAACAAGGAGATATTAATAAAAACAAGAAAAAGAAAAAGGAGGAATATCACCAAATTCCTCAATGAAGAGGCAAAACAAGAAAAAGAAAAAGGAGGAATATCACCAAATTCCTCAATGAAGAGGCAAAACAAGAAAAAACCTCCCAATCTAAGTACACACAGCTCTCCAATCAGATTTTAATAAAAAAAGAGGAATATCACCAAATTCCTTTGAAGATGATGCCCAAAAAGATCCCAAAAAATGCACCCTATCCCACAACTCCATGAAAGAAGATTCTCTATCTTGAAAAATCCTTGAATTCCTTTCAAGCCATACGACCCAAACAACTACCATAAAATCACAGCTCCAAAGAACTCTCGCTTTCTTGCCCTTATCCAAACCCCAAAAATCCATCTCAAAAAACCTCTTTACGCAACCAGGCAACACCCACTGCTCAGAACCAACAGAAAACAAATTCTGCCATAATTTGTAAGCAACAGAGCAAAACAAAAATAGATGGTCAATTGTTTCAACCGCTCCCCTGCACATAGTACACCACTGTGAACAAGCAAAAAGAGATGGTCTTCTCCTCTGAAACCTGTCATTAGTATTAATACTCTTGTGTATAACAGTCCAGGCAAATACTCTAACTTTAAGGGGCACACAGGATTTCCATAAGGAAGCAAAGGGAAAAGTAGAAGAATTACCAAAGTCCAAAATTAACTTATCAAAGAAAAATTTACAAGAAAACACACCAGAAGAATTAGGACTCCAAACCCTCCTATCTGGAATGGACACCCTTAGAGAAAAACCATCCAAAATAAACAAGGAGGAAGCAAACTCTGAACTTTCCCTCTCATTAAGATTTCAAAAGAATTAAAATCCCACCCAAAAGACAAAGAATCAGAAGAAACCATGGATGAAATAGAAACGTTGACCTATACAACCGAGGGAACAAAGAACAAAAAGGTACATCTCCTCTCCAAAGATCCTCCCAAAAACAAACCCTATCCCCTTTCCCAACTGACAAAGTCGTGAACTCCAAGAATCTGGATAACCCCTGAGAAATGAATTTCCAAGGACAACGAGCCATCACCCTAGAGCCTGAATGAGCATCCCAACCGTTAGCTTGCAAACCATACTTACTTTTGATAATAGAATGCCACATAGAGCCAACCTCGAGAGTAAACCTCCACAACCACTTTCCAATCAAAGCAACATTCCTAATCCAAATATTCCCCACAGCTAATCCCCCTAGTTCCTTAGATCTAGACACTATATCCCATTTAACCTAATGATCTTTCTTGCCTTCCCCACTACCTTCCCAAAGAAAATCCCTCATCAACTTCTCCAACACATGAGCAACCTTAACCGGAACCCTAAACAAAAAAAAACTTTTGAATGACCAATATACCCTTATTCAAAAAAAGAAAAATACATATCTACCCTTCCTTTAATTGAAACACATAGTAAACGTTCTTATCATTTGGTAACAAATGAAAGTAAGATTTTAACTCAAACTCTTAACAAATTAAAGTTAGATTCTTACTCAAATCCTTTTTCCTAGAGCAACCATCAAGTTGCATGATAATATATATGAGTATAAAATCTTTAAATATTCTGTTTTATGAAGAAGAAAAAAAATTCTAAATGTATATCTAAAGAGTTTTTAATCTTTCCTTAACAATTTTGATTAAAAAAATATGTACTTTTGAATTTTAAACTTTTTCTTTTATGAAAAAAATATAAAATCTTTATGTATTTATTATTTTGTATAACTAATATTATTTAAAAATATTCACGTGCAACACGTGTGCTATATCTAGTATATATAAATGGAAAAAATTGACCCATCTTTTATGCTATTGTAAAATTAGGCCATGAAACTTAATGTATCCTGTAGAGTTTCCACGAGTTTTTACCACAGTTCTACATAAACCTCCACATGTTGAGATAAAGTTCTCTGAATTTGTAAAACTGAAATGATTATGGAAACATACCAAATCACATTGGGAAATGTAGAACTAATGAACAATCTAAAGACATCAGTAGAATCCCATTTAAATCCCATGTTGCAACAACCTAAGTTCCTTATCATCATGAACCTGTCAGTGCCTAGTCATCCCTCCCTTCTCATGGATCAACCTGTAAGTTACAAGTGGGTATACAGCATACTAAAAACTCTCACAGTGATGAACTTATCAATTGATGGGCTTTCTTCTGTAGTGTCATTTATTGTTCTATGCACATAATTTGCAACATGCAGTCATCAAAAGTGGCCCAGTTCATAATATTACCGAAAATAGGGTACAATAACATACTAATAACAACACTGCACCTCAAATTTTTTGTAACAGAATGAAAGTGACTGCATTGATAGAATATAATAAGCGAAGACACATGTAGAAGGCTCAATTTAGAAACATAAAATAAAATAAATAAAACTTACTCCCATAGCTAATCAAATTTAGAGACCTAATTCTGGGCAGTTATACTGTCACTTAAATAGTCAGAACATTACCCAATTTGGTATGCTATGGGTCTATCTAGGCCAGTACTGGAAACCCATGAATCTCCGCAAAAGAAATTACGACCTCCAACAACAATAGCCACCTATGAAATCATATAAGAATGAGCACTGATTCAAAAGAGAAGCCACCAAAATCAATACTGTGAAGGACAATGCTTTAGGAATGGGTAGTGTTGTGAAAGCATTAGGGCTTTTCTTTTTCTTTTCTTTTTTTTTCTTTTTTTAATCTCAAATTAAGAATAAAATTGTACTTATAATTTTAAATGAGTAATATTGTCAATCAAAATTTTTTCTACTCAAGAGACTTTTATAAATAGTATAGATATAGTCTCCTTCCAACATTACTAGAGTAAATTATTAAATATTATACATTACATTTATGCGAACTGACTTTTTTGCCCCCAACCCATAACATTACGAATAGCAATAGCACACCATTTACGGGCAAAAAGTAAATAAATATACACAAGGGGTAAATAACATAATATACACCACTGAAACTTTCTGGTCTCTCTATCAACAAGAAGCTTCCTTTGTTGCGTTAACAGACCCTTCATTGAGCATTTATTGACACTGTAGTAGCCAATTAACTAAGGACCCTGAACAAAAGAGAACTCACCTCCCATCTTCTAGTATATATTATTACAGAGCCACGACTCTAAATTAGATGGCATTGGCTTGCTGAGAATTTTTGGGCTCCTAAGTTTTAAGCCCCCGCCAGATCGTCCTGAGATCAAGGTTTTGAGAATGAGACTACTAGTGGTGTCAAGAAAGACCTTCAAATCAATGTGCATTAGCTTATCCTTCCTGTTTGATCGATCAAGGTACCAACTTGGTCTCCGCATAATGCTTTAGAGATGTTCCCAGGCTCAAGCAGGTTAAAAACCACCACTATAAAGAGAGAAATATTTACTATTAGGAAAGAGAGTTTAATATGCCAAATGTTAACTAAAAATAAGAAGAATGGAATGTAACCAACCAGGAATTCCATTTTCTTCACAGTAAGTGATCGCCATCATGTCCATGGAGGTTACGCCTATGGAAGCCACCTCCCTAAAGGAAATGTGATCAAGTGTGACATTGTTGTTACCAGAATGGCAATCATGGACACCGTTTACATTTGTGCCTTTAAGGACTGCATTTGCGTTAACTGGCAAAAAATAAGCTCATTTTGTCACTATCTCAGTCCCCCCCCTCCCCCCCAAAAAAAAAAAATAATAATAATTATTTTAAGCAAAAAACATGACAAAAAAAGTCATACTTTCAGATGCTCTCACTACAAAAATATCCACTATTGCCGGCTATATTTCACCGGCTGGTTTTGTCTGGCCGGCCAAAAAGGGTTTTCCCGGCTTATTTTACAGCCGGCACGTGGGGTACACGTGATTTCATGTACCTACCCTTAAAAAAAACAAAAAAAAAGGGGAAAGTGAAAGCAATTCACGCCAACAGCCCTTCTCCCTCAGATCTGATCCGATCGGATCTGTTCTCTCTTCTCTCTCACCTTCGATCAGATTAGAAATTGGTTAGATCTCACCTCTCAGATCTGATCTCTCTCTCTCACCCTCGATCTCATCTCTCTTCTCTCTCACCCTCGATCTCATCTCGGAAGCGTTAGAAATCGGAGGTGTTTTGCTTCGGACTCTAAATCTCACTTCTCTCACAGCGATGATGAAGCTCATCTGGTAAAGCTTAAGGTGAGATTTTCTGCTATGTATGAACGATTTTGACTTAATTTTGTGGTCTGATTTTCTGCTATAAGGTGAGATTTACCAAACGGGCCCTTAGAGTTTGATTTTCGGTGGTTGATTTTGTGCTGATGTTGTTATAGGGGTGGGAAGAAGGCGAAGGGCTTGGGAAAGAGAAGCAAGGGATTAAAGGATATGTGAGAGTCGAAAACAAACAGGACACTTCAGGTTTTCTTCTTCACCATTCACTTTTTGCGCCGTTTGGTTAATGAGAAAAGGTAGGGCTGTGATTCTCATGAATTCATGATTGATAATATAGTTCAATTTTCGGAGCCATCACCATAATTGATAATATAGTTCAATTTTTCATGAATTCATGAAATGCCACAAGATAATCATGATTTCTGAATTCAAGCATTTCTAATATGGTTCAAATACAAATATTACAGTACTATTGTTCAACCTGGTAGAGCCTTTTATGTACCTTCACAGCTTATTGAAATTGGGCAATGACTTTTAATGTTTTATGCTCTCCAGTTTCTGAAATTCAACTAAACGATGGTTTGAAAATCATAGGTTTCTCAGCAACCAAACAGAGAGTATTTTTGTTGGTTTTGTGTATGTAGATTGATTTAGCTACACACATAGGTTTCCTTGTAGGAACTTTACCCTACTTTCTTCTGCTTGGTTCCCGAGAAAATGTTGGGCAAGAAAACAAAATGAAAAAAAAAAATGAAATTTCTAGTGTTACTACTCATTTTTTACGTCGTTATTGGTTATACATATAATTATCACATGATAGGACCTAAAATATTGATTTTGTTTCTCCTAGCAGGTGTGGACACTGTAAAAGGCTTGCTCCAGAGTATGATAAACTCGGTGCAAGCTTCAAGAAGGCAAAATCTGTTTTGATTGGAAAGGTTAGCTCTTCAAATTCCCAAATCCTTGGTTTTATGTATGGAGATTGTTACTGCAGTGGTTCTTGTATGGAGATACTGAGATATGTTATGGTTCTTAACAAAAAATTTAAAATGGTTTTATTTCATGGTTCTTAAACCTTTTTTTTTTTTTTGGGTTGAAATGTTTGCATATTTTCGTGGGGTAATTTTACCCCACTCTGATTTGGTGTGCTTGTTTGAATCCAAATTTAGGCAGTGTGCCAACCAGAATAAGTAGAAATCTTTCTTTTCTGAAGAAATTTACATAATTGAGTTGAACATGTGAGCAGTAAGGTATAAATTGGGCCCACAACATTCCATCCGTGCTTAGTTATATTCTTTCTGTTTTCCCTGTTTTCCTTTATTTGTATTTTTGTCTATTTATGATTTTTTTTTTATATACATATATCAAGAGATTATGAGATATTTATACATCTATTAATCCATTGAGCACGTATAATTCCTTTATCGCATAAGTATGAGATAATTACAAAAGATGAATCTATAGGATAGCCTTGACAAAAAAATAATAAAAATTAAATTTAATATCTCTTGATAGATAAGAGGTCTACCACTCCATTGGTCCACCCTCTTAGTTATTTTTATTTTTATTTTATTTTTTTGTGCTAAGTTTTTAGATGGGTTTTTCTTGGACTTCTTTTCTGCAAATTCACATGCACATACCTCTATCAGGTTTAGAGAGGTTTTTGACACTATTCTGAATATTTTCTTCCAAGTGGTTGGGATTTTACACTCTTCACTAGCTAATGTTTGACAGAGAAGGTCTGCAGGCGCAGCAGTAGAAATCATCTATCCTCATTCATTGTCACTTTTCCAAGATCTTGAAATATCAATCCTCTCTCTCATTTCACAATCTAGTCCCCATGGCAATAAATCCTTCAAATCCTTCATGATAATAATAGGGTATAGGAATAAGAAAATAGCGAAAAACCCCTGTAAATCACTAAGTTCAACCAAATCCAATAGGCCCCATCTCTGATCCTTCACCACAACTCAAAAGCTCCAAAAAACCTTTTTGTTTTTTTCCTCTTTCCTTTGCTGTTTTCCTTGTACTTATATCCCAAAGCCAGCCAATCTCTCCCTCCTCCAAGACCCTATATGACCTTTTTGAGCTTTAGCTTTTTGCTTTATGTCGTCTTCTAATTAGAAAGTCCTGAAAAACGAGAATGGTAGAGTCCAGTTGATTCAGGAAGTTCATGATGATTGAAAGAAAACCATTTGATTTTTGGAGAATGCAATGGCCCAAGTCTAGAAAAACTCAAAGACCAAGCAACATATTGAATCACAACCCAATCCAGCCCTTACCTGGAGGCAGGGGCAGAGGAAGGGGGGATCAAAGGGGAGCAATTGACCAAATTATTATTATATGGTTGTCTTGCAGGAATATATATATGATTTTTATCATATCTAGATATCTGAATGAATAAAACCTCGACTATGCCTAAGCCAGAATGTTAAAGTGAACAGTGAGAATATCATGAAACAAAACAACCAAACAGAGGGTCATGAATTTTATTTACTGAATTTCAAAATCTTATTTATTGAATTTAATATTTGTGCCTTGTTTTTGTTGTCTCTTCACTCTGTGGTGGTAGTATCAGGAGTTCTTCTACTGGTTTTAGTCAGCTGGTGCATTATTCGGAAGAGGGCAGCTTGGACTTTAGGAGGTAAATATTTCATTCTCCCTAAAAACCAAATTATTAAAAGTTCTTTTGAATATAGCTTCAGTATCAATTACTCTCTCAGATTTTTGTGGCTAGTATTTCCAATCTCAAGTTGCTGTAGTTTCCCCTAATCCAACAGTCATTAATAGACAATTTATAGAGGAACTTGTGCATGGAATACTTAGTCAAGTAATAAACCTGAGGGACTCTCTTGTGTCATTTCATAGGTTCTGATAACCAAACATGTTATATACAAAACACTATATTCTGTTAGTGCATGCTCCTTTTTTGCCCAACTTTACAAGTAGATGATGCATTTTTATTTCTCTGTAATGAGAGCGTAAACATGTACACAATGTTAAATAGGCTTTCATGGTTTTTAGCTTTTCCTTTTCCGTTTTGTTTTGTGTTTTTTTTTTTTTTTTTTGGGGGGGGGGGGGGGGGGGGTGCCCATTCTTGTACTTCTCTGTTTTATCCAATGCATGAAAAGAAAGGCCTAAGTGGCTGTGGTTGGCCTACTTTATTAAGATCTACAGGTCTATATGTCCTGTTGTGGTACTATTTTTTCAATTTAGTTATTAGTCTTTCAGAGATTCATATATAGAGCTTCTTACAATGCATGTTTTAACATTGGTTGTTAAGGTTTAGTATCTCTATGCCTCATATATGATAGAATATTACTCACTTCTTTGCTTTTAGTTTGTAACAGTACAAAGCAATAAACTGTTGTGAATTAAACAAGAAAAGTTCTGCAAATGGATCTAATGAAACATTTATTTATTTACTTTTTTGCAGGTTTCAGAGGGGTCGTTTCTCATAAAATCAGTAGCAAGCATGTTGAGTGGGATTCAGGCAGTTGTGGGTGTTCTATTCTTTTGTTCTCACTTTGAATGCTTAGAATAATAAAGGTTGAATGTTTTTTTTTTTTTTTAAATGTAATTTCGGCTTTTATAATACTGATAATTTTTGGATGCTTGGAATGATAAGGATGAATGGTTTTTTGGATGCTTAGAATAATAAAGGATGAATGGTATTTTTTTACACAGCAATAGCATGGTGTGTTTGGGTTGTGTTGAGAACCCATTTGTGTGTTTGGGTCGGGTTAAATGGGCTGCCTAATAGAAGTAGTTTGAGCTGCCCAATAAAGCATCAAATGTGTAACCAAACTGACCTGTTCTCTAATTGCCTTGCCAGCTGCTGGGCTTTGCCGGCTGTTGGTATCATTCATTGCCAGCTGTTTTCCTTGCCAGCATTAACCACTATTCCCGGCCATAATTGTGCAAGCCAGGAAAGGTTTTGCCGACTGAGGATTGGCCGGCTGATATTGTGATTGCCGGCAAATCATTTACTGGCCAAATATCAAGCCTTTGCTGGCTGTTTTAACAGCCGGCAAAGCCTAGGTTTTTTGTAGTGTCTCAGAGCTGCTGCTGTATGTGTGGTGAAGAGCGGATTTCCGGTGCCAGCACCAATGCCACCAAATATGACAACTCTTCCTTTCTCAAGATGTCGGATGGCCCGTTGCCTGCTATATGGTTCAGCAGCCTCAGCAGGCATTGCAAATGCACTTTGCACACGAGACTGAACACCCAACTTCTCTAAAGCTGATTGAAGCAATATAGAATTCATAACTGTTGCCATCATACTGAAACCAATTCAACATTTAACCCATGGTCAGCACAAAAGTGATCACTGAAGTTCAAGACAAATTAAATAATCCATTTATAAGGAAATTTCACTCTAACATATGGAAATATAGGAGGGGATAATGAAACAAACCTTCACGAATCTCGTATGGATTAATACAGGTATGTTCTTGATATTAATATTTGAGATGTCATTTCAGTAAACAAAAAATGTTAACCAACAGTTCTTAAAGAAAAATTATTCACCCTATATCCATAGTCCATACATTCATACTGTGAACTTTGCTTTTAAACAAAAAAAAAAAAAAAAAAAGTAATTCTTATTAACAATAGTCAAAGTTACAAGAGATCATATACAGGGCTAACCCTAAGAAACAAAAAGACTAAACTACCCTTATGTATCTACAAAATATACATCTAACACAAACATGCATAGATACATAGACACACACATGCAGACTTTTAAATCTCAGCTATTTATTTTTTATCCAACGGTCCCAATTTTTGGATACGTGGCAACCAGCTTTTTAAGTCCCCTAGTCGGACCATTTCCTATTTTAATGTCAATCAACAACATATTTCAAAATATATGGCAAAAAAAAATACTTATTTCCATTTTTATAGTAAATCGTGTCAATGAATTACGGTTCTTACAAAATCGTGATAACTCACCACGATTTATGTTTTGGTATACAATATTTATACTGCCAACCAAACCACTTATAAAAATTGTATACAAATCCTAAAATCGTGGTGGCCTACCACGATTTACGATTTGTCCACCACGATTTACAATTTGTGTACAATTTTTATAGGGGTAAATTACATTAAGACCTTCTCTAAAATCTGATTATTACAGATACACCCCCTCACATTTTTGAAATTACATTGACACCCTTTACTTTACAAAATAAACTACAAAGATACCCCTCCCTCTAACTTCCATCCATTAATCCGTTAAATTTTGTTCAATTTTTTTTCAAAATACCCTAACTACCCTTAGTAGATGATAACTTCCATGTTAAATGCATATAGCTCACTAGTCCAAATGTCCATCCAGTACTTTTGAATTTTTTAATTATTATTGATAAACAACTAAGAGAAAATATATATATAAGAAAAATGCTAAAAAGTTTAAGTTTTATGTCCAACTAATGTGGCAGCTGTCAAATTTGCTCCTTAGAAACAATTATTTATTTAATTAAATTTTTAATTGATTTGCAAAATAAAAAATAAAAAGTTGATTTTCCAAGTTGCCATCTCATTTAAGTAAGTAGATTTGGGCAAAAAAAAAAGAAAAAAGGGGCTATGTAGCATTAATCATATGTAGAAATAAATGAAAAGAATTATTACAATGGGGATGCATGTATAGAAGTGGCAAATAAGGTGGCAACTTGGCAAATCAATTTTTTTTTTTTTTTTTTTGCACATCAATTAAATAGATAATTGTTTCTAATGAGCAAATCTGACGACTGTCACATCAGTTGGACAAAAAATTTAAGTTTTTTGGCATTTTTCTTATATATATATATATATATATATATATATTATCTTTTAGTTGTTTATCAATAAAAAAAATCGAATGTGCTGGATGAATGTGTTGGACTGATGAGTTGTATGCATTTAACATGGAAGTTGTCATCCAATAAGGATAGTTAGGGTATTTTGAAAAAAATTAAGAGTGATTTAATGGATTAATGGACGGAGGTTAGGGGAACAGGTCTTTTTGTATATTATTTTGTAAAGTAGGGGATTTTAATGTAATTTCAGAAACGTGAGGGGGTGTATTTATAATTGTCAGATTCTAAAAGGGGTCTTAATGTAATTTACCCTTTTTATAGGGGGTTTTGCGTATAAAACACACTAAACCCAATCACTCTCTCTCTCTCTCTCTCTCTGTGAGAGCCAGATACTAGACCGCTGAGTGCGAAGCTCCATCCTCCGCCATAGACGACGAAGCTCCATGCTCCGCCGTCGACACTGAAGCAGGGGCGGATCCAAAAAATTTTCTCAATGGTTGCACGTTTTAAATTTTTTTTTAATATATATATTTTGCTTCTAAGAGTTAAATAGGAAAGAGAGAAAGGTAGGGGGATTACATATCCACATGATTGACTTGAAGTCGTGAAATGACATAAAACGATAGGCATGCCATATTTTAAAATGCGTAGGCGACTTTTAGAAATACGGAACCTTATATACTACTCCCAACATTCCTATACCCATTTATTTTATATGGGACAAGGTCTCAACAAGATGGGAAAAGTAGAAAAGTTGAAGGACCACACATTAACATTGACATGACTGAATAGAAGTTATGAAATAATATATAAAACTAACAAGCATGCCATAAAAACCAATTCATAAATTAAACCCAACTTTATATAATCTACAAAAAATGGTGTACATTAGTAAATTTAACCAAAATTAATCAAAATTTAACAAAATTTAATCAAAATTAATCATTTTTTCTCAGTGAGGGCTAAAGCACTTAAGTAAATTTAAATAAAATTACTCATTCAACTTTTTTTTTCAAATTTGAGTGGTTGCACGTGAGGGCAGATGCACCTTAGTGCATCCGCCCCAGCACTGAAGATCTGTCATTTGCCGCCGACGCCAAAGATCACCTGTGCGTGCGTATCTCTGTCATGTTCTCGCGAGGACGATCTCAGTTTAGATCCACCGTCGTCTGGTCTCCATTCGCCGTCGACGATATCCCCCCCACTCACTCATTACCGCAGCAACTGTCACCGGTACGCCAAATCGATCGAAATCTAGGGATTTCGTCACCCACCCCTCTCTCGGTCTTTCTCTGCGTTGATGATTTTTGGTCTTGATCTATGAGGTAAATTCACAATTTTTTGTCTAGATCCTGTACAAGTGTTTAGATTGTGAAGTTTAATTTAATTTTACTCCGTATAGAGCAATTTTTTTTCACAGCATTGCCTTCTAATCGACTCGAATCTCGTTCAGTTGGCGTAGATCCACCATCGTTGTGACTCGATCACCTTCCGTCATCGACAGCTTCTAAAGTTCAGAATCTAACAGGTAAGGTAAATTACTTATTTGTTAAAGTTCGTCCATTTACATTTTGATCAATGTTGCCTTAAAACATGAACGATTATAAATTGTTTTGATAAACTATTTATTATTTGTTAAATTACTTACTTAGTTTAATAGATAGTGGTTTTACATGTATTGAAATGTTGGCTAATCGAAAGTGATGAAGAAAACCCCAAAGAAAACGATGGAGAAGAAGTGCCGATGATTGTAAATCGTCAAATACTTTTGATGAAGATTTTTATGAAACTTTGTGAACGTGAAACTTATTATTTGGAAGTTGTAAACAGTGCTGTTAAAGGTAATGGGTTCGATATAGAGAAGAAAGGGGACGTCTCATCCTCGAGCTTCTATAAGGACTACCCTTTGTTATTTCAAGCTATATATGGATATTATGAGAAAGGGTGTTGCCTAGCAAAAAATAAAATGAGAGGAGAAGGGGATAGAGATGGATTTGAGAGTGAATTTAATCTAAACCACCAGGCTCTAGCCACTGAAATATGCCTTTCAATGAAGAAGCTGTTTACTTCATTTAACAACCTTAACTAACGCTACTAACAAGAAGGGGGCGGAGTGTAGTTTTCAAAAGTAGGGAGGGCTGAGTCTATTTTCCAGAAATTACAGCGGTCTCAAATTCTCAATGTAATCTTCCCTTGGTTTTAGATTGAAATAGTTAGAATATATATCTTGTTAGAAATATCATTTTTAAACATGTTTGGCATGACATAAATTGGTCTAGAAAATGTCTTATTAGTGCATTTTGATGCAAGAAAGTAGTCTTTCTCATATGCATGATTGATTGCACAATTGACCAATGAGTCCCAATCTCATGGGAAATGACATTAAACTTCCTGACATTAATTTATCAGTTAAACAATGTTTTGGTATTTCTTTCCATTACCACATCCAACATAGTTTTAAAATATTAGATATTTAGAACATATGCCTAGTTAAAATATTAGAACATATGCCTAGTTCTCTTTTTGTACAGACTATGAAATCACAAATGGGAGTAAGTTATGGAAGAAAACAAAGCTTTTACCTTCCAACTTGCTTAAATTTTTAGGATATAACTGGACCCAAAATTGAGATGTGAATGGCCATTCAATAAAAATAATCTCTATCTCATTACTTATGATGTATCACTAGGAAGCATGAATTTTGTATGGAAGAAATGGTAAGTTATAACTCATTTGAATTTGCCAAGCCATAAAGAGTAGCCAACTTATAGTTCTTTGCGGGGAGGAATCCAAACCTCTCTTTACATTGACCAAGAAAAGTCCAGATTGAAAAGGAATCAAATATGACATTACAAGTCTATTTCTTGTTATTAGATTGTTGATCTGTTTTCCTTGGGATGATGAAAAATTTGGAGATGCTGTGGCATCAATTTCAGTCATTAAGCAAGTGCTCACTGTAGAAAACTGAATATCTCAATATTGTGCTTTTTAAGCGTTCAAGTATGTGAAATTGCTAATATGGTTTTTCTCACATCATTGGACATGGTCCTTCTGTTTTATGGGGGTCCAAACCCCTATAGGTGAGTGGGAAAGGGAGGAGGAAAGAGGTGCTGGTGAACTGTAATACCCAAATTTCGATTCTATGGATGTTGAAGATAGCCTGCTGACATCTTGTAGATATTGCATAGCTGAGTAGGGGAACCTACCTCGTTATTCTAATAACGAAGATTTAAATCAATCATGGATGTTAACCTGCATGTGAAGTTTTATTTTTATTCATTTGTCTTTTTACTAGAGAGCTTTTGGACCTTCCTTGTTTTTGCTAGTTGGGCTTCATTGGGTGATGGATTTTTAGGTGAGGGAGCTTCTTTGTGGTTGGTGGATCAATGTTTGTGAGAAAACGAAGAAGGTTCTTTGGAGAGTTATTTGTCTTTGCATTATCTGGATCATATGGAAGGACAGGGATAAGGATCATTAAAGAGGAGCCTTTCTTTGGGAAGATAAGAGAAATATCTTTAGAGATTAGAGAACTATTTTTTTGGTTTGGTGCATCTAATGGTGCCAGTAAAGCTCCTTTTTTAATTTGGAATTTTAAATTGTTGTAATTGTGATTGATTCCTACGTTCTTTCGTTGTATACTCCCTGTATATTGGCCTAACGCATTGTCTAATGAAGTATTTAGTTATCAAAAGAAAGTATTACTAAAATGCTATTTGAAATGTATGGTGGGATATGGTGCATTAAATGAGGACATTTTTAGACCGTGCATAACTCTGACTTTGTTTGTTATGGATTTAATAAAAATAAAAATTATTGAAAATAATTTGATATGGTAGGTTCTTTCATGTTGTTTCACTGAATGTCTAGATGCAACTAATGTTGTTTGGGGTTCTTGCAGATTTTCTACTTGGTTGGGTTTGCCTTGTTTTGCTTAGAGTCTCTTATAAGCTTCTGGGTACTTCAGGTAAGAGTCAGAATAGTTGCATGTTCTTTCAAAATTTTAATCCTCTAACATTGTGAGATGTCTTTAGAATATCACGTATTATGGTTAATGTCAAATTTATTTACAATTTTGGACAAATTATGCATTTTAACAATTGCAGCCTTGTTGCAAGTTGCAGTAGTTTTACCTTTTTCTTCTTTGAATCTAAGGACTTGTGTTTTTAGTAGTATAAATGTATGTACTGTACAAAAATTCTCTATCATATGGGTGTGTTTTTTTTTTTTTTTTTTTTTTTTTTTTCAAATTGCGTTATATGTTCATTTTGAATTCATCCACATTATAAACGGGGGCTTTTTATATGTGTTGCTTGGTTGCGTGAGTTTCAATTTTTGTTTTTGTTTTTTCTCTCTTGAAAATGGCTCATTTTTCCCCTTTTTGGGGCAGCATATATTTGTGTGTATTTATATATGTACATAGGGTGATATATATGTATAAACTAGAAGGAACCCGCACATCGCGCGGGAATCGCGAACTCTAGACAATGTTGTAGGTTTAACTTCTCACTTCCTATTAGGACCACCACCAGTTACGTTTAATCTGGGCGTTAGTTGATACCAAGTGAAAGGCAAAAAAAAAAGGAGGGCAATTCATGTGTTCAAAAATATGAATATCTTAAGAAAATGTTAGTGATCCATAGTATAATTTCATAACCAGCAAAGGCCCATGTGATGTGTGAAAATCACAAATAAATATCATCAACTCAAATACTTAGTGAAAACGTGACAACCTATTTAAACAAAGGGGAAAATCCAAAAGAATATAAGTTGAAGAAAGGAAAAATATTTAATCATTGACTGAACTTTTGTCAAATACACTTTCAAAAACCCATCAAAACACAATAATTGTTTATATAATGAACGAAGCTCTCAGGACCCTCATCTTACATGTCCTGACTTGAGGATCTTGATGTCTGTGTTTAGCGTTTTGCATTGTTCAAAATAATTGAGTCATACACCTACTAAAAAAAATGGAAAATTGTAATATTATTTATCTCCATATGAACAACAAATTGTAATATTATTGCTAACTTCAATGTAAGATTTTAAAATCGTTGGTATTGTGTTACTTTTATATTTGACATGTTTTCTTTTTTGTGTCTTTAGTTTTTTAGGTACATGTATGGCAACATGAGATAGTGTTAGTCTAAATGAAGATGATGAAGATTGGTTAATTTGATACTAATTTCTTTGTTAAGTTTATATCTTAGAGATTTCTCCTATTTTTCTAGTTGCTAAATTGGAATTTGATTTGTATAGGTTTTTTTGATATGGTCGATAACTTGGGATGTCCAGGTTTTTTTTAAATAGAGTTTTGATATGTGATTTATTAGGTGTTAATGTGAAATCTGAATCTTATATGGATAATAATGTTGTGATTGGATAGTGATGTGAGTCACGCAGGTTTTTCTGATAAGTCGATAACTGGGATGTCTTATTTACAGACGAGACTATGCCGAATTTTACATTGGGGTTTGTTCTGTTTAAAACAACTTTGTAGAGTTTTGATATGTGATTTATTAGGTGTCAATGTGAATTCTAAATCTAATATGGCTAAATGATGTTGTGATTGGATAGTGATATGAGTTACGCAGGTTTTTTGAAGTCAATAACTTAGGATGTCTTGTTTACAGATGGGATTATGCCGAATTTTACATTGGGGTTTGTTCTATTTAAAAAAACTTAGTAGAATTTTGATATGTGATTTATTAGGTGTCAATGTGAAATCTAAATTTTACATGGGTAATGATGTTGTGATTAGATAATGATGTGAGTTACGCAGGTTGTTTTGATTAGTCGATAATTTGGGATGTCCTGTTTATAGACGGGACTATACCTGATTTTTCTTTTGATTTTGGGCATGAAATAAATGGTTAATGTAGTATGATTGTTCGTTTTGATGCTACAAATCTTACCAACTACAGCAATGAGGCATATGTCTTTAGATCCTCACGGTGTCCACACTATCAACTTGTATGAAGGGTGTATCTTCCATGTTCTTACAAATGTTGGAAGAGGAGTTCAACTTCTTGATAAATAAGAAGGTTTTGAAAATGAGATTGGCTTGTCATCTTCATATATGTCTTGCCAATCATTGTCTTAATTTTAGTTCGGCAAGTGTTCATGTTTTTTATGCTGAATTATAACTTGTCACAGGATCAAATGAACATTGAAACGACATAATGAAAAACCCTTGAAAATGAAAAACCAATTGATGAATGTCATTATAGCTCGCTGTTGTGGGGAGTGGGAGAGTTGGAAAAAATCAATCTCTTTTGGAGCACCATGGTGGAGCAATTAGTCCATTGACAATAAAGCAATTGGGTATATGGCAGAGAAATCTAAGACGAGTGATATTTAGATGAGTGGCATGGGTGGATCAATTGGATTCTTCAGCAGGGGTATTGTCCTAATGAACTCAAGTACGTGACCTCAATAATCCATAGTCCCCCACAACGCCCCATTTACCTTGCTTTCTCCCTTTCTTTTTCTTCTTTTTTTAAAAAAAAAAAATTTTTGATGTTAATCCGGAAAAATTGTTTTATGGGTGGTTTTCCCTTGACCCATAATGACAGAAGAAGTGTTAAGAAAATGGATTGACATAATGACAGAAACTTATGAGGTGGCAGAAGAGTGCCTCAAAATAAACTACTATGGCGCGAAAAGAATGATTGAAGCACTCATTCCTCATCTCCAGTTGTCCGATAGAGCAAGGATTGTTAACGTTTCCTCATTCATGGGGAAATTAAAGGTAAAAAAGAAAAAAAAAGGCTAAACACCTACTTCAAAAATAAAATGTATGTGGCACCTTGGTAAGAAATTGAGTCAAATTTGATAGTTGTTAGTTGATTCGGCTTTAAATTGAGGTGAGTAAATTGAGAGTTAAATTAGTTGTACATAAAACTCAGTTCTATTTCAATTCCACCCAAAAGTCGGTCAGGTATGTTGAGTCCAACCAGCCAAGGTTTGAGTGAACTTAGAGCAATGATGGAGAACTCACGTACATTTAAGTTTCACTTTGGCTGTTTGTCACAATGGTTTTTGGTAAGAGAGTGTTGACTTGTAATTAAGTAAAGGAATTTTACGAGCCATATATTCCTTTCTTACAGATATGGACTTCTTGTTTTCAAGCTAAATTGAGATTTATATCTAGTGGAATGATTGATCTTAGTATGTCATTGTCATTTTATTCAGAGCATACTAAATGAAAGGGTTAGAGGAGAGTTAAGTGATGTCGAAAGTCTTACAAAAGAGAGAGTGGATGAGATCTTGAATGAGTTTTTAATATATTTCAAGGAGGGTTGACTGGAATCCAAAGGCTGGCCTACTTTTCTATAAATCGTACAGTATCTTTTGATGCTAAACCATTATAGCACATTCTTGGTGGGCCAGTGCAAGTTTGCCTTTGCAGCTACATTCCATATTGAGGGTCTCAGAACCTTCCCCTAGTCCAAAGGCTCCCTGATTGTGAGCCTTCTGGTGTTTTCCTTATTTTGGTTAAATCGTGTTGGGCTACCACGATTTTAGGCCTAACACGATTTAACCTAAAATCGTGGTAAATGGTGATCTCATCACAATTTTGGGGTAAATCGTGGTGGCCCAACACGATTTTGGCTTTCTTATACCATTTTTATACGGGTTTAGATGGCCGTATAAAAATGGTGTATGGACTCTAAAATCATGTTGGGCCATCACGATTTTGGGTTTCACATAAGGAAGGTATACGAGCTTATTTGGGCATATAAAATGAGCCAAAATCCTATTGGGCCATCATGATTTTGCAGAATCGTGTTGGCCCACCACGTTTAACCATAGAAGTGGAATTAAGTTCCATTTTGCCATATCTGCATAATAAAGTTGGCCAACAACCATAGAAGTGGAAAAGACCCCAATTTTGTTATCAGCTTTTAAAAAAATATTTAAAAAATTGGTAGGGTTAAATTCACATGTATATATCAGGGATTCAGGGATTCCTGATGAGATTGGACTGGACAAACATATATTCCCATTTAAAGTGTGACAACATGAAAATCCACCATTTGAACAAAGTGGGAAGAAAATTCTTGATTTTCATTTTCCTTACATGTATTTGTGGTGGTTATGGTTTGTGATGTAGTCTTCTTTTCCTTTTTAAGCTACAATTCATGTTTCAATGGTTGCTAAAAAATTGTTAGTTACTTTGGCTTACCTCACCTATGTATAGTTAAACTTTTCATTTTTTTATAGCATTTGTTTGTCTAATAAGAACATCTCTTTGGTAGGTACCACTTGCATGCATGATGATGGCAGTGTTAGTGGAGTAGTGATATGGTTGTAAGGGTGGTCATATTAATGGAGAAGTTATGAAGAGGTGGCAATGATGGTGGCGTAAGAAGTATAGATGTAGTTGTTTTGTCACCAATGTTGTGGGTAGTGGTAGTACTGATTACTAAATGTACTTGCATATAATACTGTTGTCATCGTAGTAGGGGTGTGGTAGCATAGCGTATTTGTAGTGAAGATGATGGTTGATGTCATATACTCTTTTCATAGGGAATTTTTATTGATATGGAACTACTTTGGCTCTTTCTTTTCTTTTCTTTTCTTTTTTTTATATCTTGAAATTTTAATAATATGTATGTGGCTTCTATCATGTAAACAATGGAATGACAATTGATTTAATATGATAATCATAGTATAAATGTTGGGCATATTTTTACTAAATAAATTTATTAATTCATGAATTTATTGCTAACAGTGCCTTAGATAATGGTATTTGCTTAATTTCTTTTATTTTGGTCATACTTGGCTTCGTTGATAATTAAATTACAATGTACAAATATTATATGAAAATTTCATTTCTTATGTATTGACAATTGCAGTGGTGGTGGTGATGGTGGTAATGTTGTGTCAGGACGTGCATTGAAGTTTTTGAATTCATTGTTTGTTGTCCCCCCCCCCCCCCCCCCCCCTCCCCCCTCTTAATTTCCAATTAAAAAAATAGCTACATGCCAAGTATTTTGTATATTTACTTAGCAATATGTTATTAATTTTTAGGGTAAATTGCACATAACCCCCTTGAAGTATTTGCGCGCAAGGGGAGGGGGGATTAGCCAAAAAAACCCTTAAAGTACGGGGAGACATTGCTTGATTTTGAACATTAGGGAGTTTTCTGCTGACCCCACCTTCCCCCCCCCCCCCCCCCAAAAAAATAAAAATAAAAATAAAAAATAAAAAACCTTTTAGAGGGTTATGTGCAATTTACCCTTAATTTTTTATGTTGGTCATTGTTTCTTTCATTTGGCTTTTTAGGTAGACGTATAGCTTAATTACTACTTTGCAATGGCCAACCAAAATGGGAAATTTTTTTATGGTGATTGCATAGGATGTGTGTTTGTTTCACTCATTCAAGTAGATATAATTTTGGGGTTACAAGAAGTCATCTATCTTTTATATTATAAACGCAGGATATATTGATATGTCATGCTCCATTTTTCCTTCTTTTTCCTCTTTTTTTCTTTCTTTGTTTTTTTTGTTTTCTTTTGTTTTTGTCTTAGCGGAAGGAGAGGGGGGGGGGGGGAGAGGTTTCTTTTTTGCTTCATATGTCAATCCTCATAGTTAACAGAGATGCCTCTTTTTTTTTTTTTGGTCAAGACTCAGTGTTTCTCCAAAGCTTTCAACCAGGGACTAATCACTGTTTCGCTGGGAGAGGGAATCGCTTGCCAAGGGGTTTTTTTTACCATGGTGCTGCGACTCAAACTCGAGATCTTTCACCTCCACTCGAGCAAGCCACCTTAGGACCTAGATTCCTTACCATTAGGCCAACCCTTCCTGGTTAAAAGAGATGCCTTTTATTGATACATGTGTTAAATTACGTTATCTTCTCAATTATTTTGGATTACTTATACAGAATTACTTTTTAGATTTGTGATTTTTTTCTCCTTTTCTTTTAAAATCAATTGATATACCTTTGGAATAGTAATTCTAGAATGTCTTATTTTGCATTTGTAAAGATTAGGAACCGGAAGTGAGGTTGCAATGGGGGAACTATTTGCAATTGGTATTTCGTTTCTCGAATAAGTTATGAAATGAGAATTCTATTAAATAGGACTAACATTGCGTAATAATCATCTTAAGAACCTTAGATAAAATTACTGTTGCCCGGGGTTTCACTGCTTAGATGCCACGGGTCACATAAGCCCTTTTTTTTTTCCATTTTTTTCCTCCATTTTTTTTTTTTTTTTTTGGCTAGTTCCTCTCCCTCTCCCAAGGCCGGTTCTGAGGGTAGGCAAGCAAAGCGGCTACCTTGGGCCCCACATTTTGGCTAAAAAATTGGGGCCCCATTTTGGAACTAACCCTTGTAGTAGGCTTTTTTTTTTTTTTTTTTCCTTTTTTCCAAAGAGAATGGTAATTGCAACCCCTTAATTTTATTTGCACACCCCACTAGTTTTTATTTAGCAATGTTTTATAAAAAATATAAAAGGTTTTTATGAAAATTTTTTACGTAATCTACTAAAAAATATCATTTTGAACAATGTTGCCAAAGAAATTTTTTCCAAAATCTATCGTTTAAGTAGATTTTTTTATCATTTAACGTCTCTGTTTAATTTTTAGCCACAAAGTCTACTTAAACGAAATATTTTGAAAAAACTTTCTTTTACAAATTGTTCAAAATGATGTTTTCTAATGAATTATGCGGTCAATTTTTTTAAAAACCTTTTGTATTTTTCTAAAATCTCAAGAAATTAAAATAAGTAGGATGTGCAAACAAATTTTATATTGGTGCTGAGGAAAAAACAAAAAAAAAAAAAAAGATATAAAAGGCCCATTATAAGGGTTTGCCTAGGGCCCAAAAACACTCAGAACCAGCCCTGCCTTCTCCCTCTTCCGTCTCTTCTCCTTTTTTTTCCTAAAATATCTTCTCTCTCCTCCTTAATTCCTATCTTTTCTCTCATTCCTCGCTCTACAACAACACCATAGAACAAATAGATCCACTGAATTTGATAAAAAAAATTTCTTCAAAAAATCAGCAACAACATTGTTGATGCATCATGAAACCAACATAAAAAAATTTGATTAAAAAATGCTTCAAAAATCTTGAATTTCTTCCATTTTCTCAGAAACGATGAGAAATTTCTTAGCAACCAAACATCTCGCGTTGCTGGTGGTGGGTTTCGATCATGGGGTTGTCGGCGAAAGATCATCGTCGGAACACAAGGGATCGATGGCGGCTTCAAGAACATCGTCATCACCAGGGGCGGTTGCACTAAGGTGCACATGTGCGCCTGTGCAACCACTCAAATTTATTTTTATTTTTTTTTTCAAATTTGGATAAGTAAATTTATGTAGTGTTTTAATCTTCATTGAAAAAAAATGGTTAATTTTGATTAAATTTAGTTAAATATTGATTAATTTTGATTAAATTTATCAAAGTACACCACTTTTGTAGATTATATATAGTTAAGGTTTTAGTTTATTCTTATGTTCAACCATTAAAAGGAATCTTGTTCCATATCAAGTACGGGGTGTTGGGAGAGATACATAAGTAAAGTTCCTCATCTTTAAAAGTCACCTAGGTTTTTAGAGTATAGTATCGATCTTATGTCCTACTTCATCACCTTTATTCAATCATGTCAATGTGTGACTTTCCTCCTTTCTCATTTTGCTAGGACTTTGTTCAATTCTACATTAGGTAAATAGAGGTGTTAGGAGTGGTATATAAGCAGGTTTTACATCTCTGAAAGTCGCCTAGGCATTTTAAAATATGACATGTTTGTCAATCTTATATCTTTTCATCACCTTTATTCAATGATGCCAATATGTGTTTCTACCTTTCTCCTTTCACCATCTTACCTTTAGCAAAAAAAATTAAAATTAAAATAAAAAAAATGCAACCATTGGGAAAAAATTCTGGATCCGCCCCTGGTCATCACTGATGCAACAGCCCACAATGGTGGCTTGAATAGTCGAGTAAACCTGGGTTTTGCTTCATCGCAAAGAGAGAGAGAGGGGGAAGGGCGGTGGGATTCATTGGGGTTGGGGTGGGTTCGGAAGATTAACAGTACAGCTTGCTAAAAAGAGAGAGAATAGAGGGATCAAGAATACCAAAACGAAGCAGCAACAAAGAAAAAGACCAAAATGGTATTTTTAATCCTAAGTGACCAAAATGGGTTTTGCTTGGAAATTTTTTTACTTTTTATCTAAAACGAAATTAGACGTTTTCTATTTAATACAAAATTTCTCAATATAAGAAAATAGAAAAATACATTTTTTTATTAATATTTTATTTAATACAAATATTAAATTAAATTAATTTTTTTAGAAAAAAAATTATTAAAAGAAATTGAGATGATGATTGGATATGGAGGAATGAAAGATCAATAAAGAAATTGAAGAAATGATGGTTGGATGAATGGATGTGGAGGGAAAGGTGGGCGGGGCAAAAAAATAACTCACACAGTCACATGCATTAGAGTAGTAACTTTTTTCATATAATGCATTCTCATCGTAGAGATGCATTTCTACATTATAGCGATACAAAAAATAAATTTGCACCACCTAAATACCTCACATGATTGGAGATGTTAGTAAGTAATTAATTCTCAAATGCGTTTAAGAATAAGTAAATTAAGAAAAAAAATATCAATTAGCAAAATAGAAGAGGAAACTATATATTGGTCCGGTTACGAGCAAATAATTATAATAATTATTCTTTAAAATTAGTAGTCATTTATATTGAACTGTAAGTATTAACCAATCTATAGTTCCCTGAAATAAAATGAGAATGACAGCATATTTATATGTATTCAAAAAAGTGTAATAACATTAGTCTGTCTTCCTACACTTGCACTAAAAGAACTCGGGTTTAAATGTGTTTCAATTAAAATGATATCGCATGCAAATTTATATTTTTAAATTAATCGAAAATCCAAATTTGTATAAATTTATTTTTATTTGTATTTATTACCTTTTATTAATTATATATTATATATACTTATAAACCATGACACTTAAATTTTTAAATTTATATTAATACCATAGAATTTTATTACTCCTTTAAAAAAATCATATTCCCGTGCATGTCAGGGGTTGTTAATTAATTAGTGCTATATGATAAAAGAGCCTCCGCAATAGGTGTTTTTTTTTTTTTTTTTTTTTTTTTTTTTTTTTTTTTTTTTTTTTTTTGGATAATCAAAAAAGATAATGCTACTTTGCCCCACACTTTTACCCTACACTTTGTCCTACCAGTGTATTTGGGAGGGTAAAGGTTGTAATCATAAGATTACAACCTTTACCCTCCCAAATACACTAGTAAAATAAAATATAGAATAAAAATGTGAAGCTATCTAACATTACCTAACCAAAAAAGAGCCGCCGCAACTACAAAAACAAATAAATACAGTACGAATTATGAAAGCATGAAACCCGAAATCAAAGGTGGATTTGTAAAATCGAAATAAATAATTAAATACCCAAAAGTCCACTTCGATCTTGGAGAAAAACTATTCCAGTCATCCAAGAATTTGAAGTGTGTCACCATCGATCACATGCGTTCAGTGCTCCACATTGTTGTCCACAGCATGCATGAGTCGTTATATTGCCCTAAGTAGGAAGAGGCACTACGAAAACTCACAGTGAAATTTTGTCTTCCTACCAAGAAATGGGTCTTTACTCTTTATTTCACATTATTATTTCACACTTGCCCAAAAGCCCTTCTTATGGAGGTGGCTTACAATTTCCTTGTTTAAGAGGGTTGGATTTGGCGTCAGGGGCGGAACCATATATGTATGGCTTTGGGGGCCATGGCACCCTCAAAGATTGAAAATGCCTTACATATTTATTTGAATATAAGGTAAATTTTTTTAAAGTATATTCATGGCTCTTCCAAATTATTGTTTATTTCGAATATAATTTCCTAATTATATATATGTAGATTTTCATTCTCATGCCTACTTTTTTTTTTTTCCCTCATATTTTATTTTAAAAATTTGGACATAAAGTCGGTAACTTCTCAAAAAAGTGACAATTTGTTGTAATTTTAGCAATGCAAGATAATATGAATGTTATAAAAAGTTTTAGCACGACTTTGCAAACTAAAAATTATGTTATTAAAAAATTTACTTTGGCCCCTTGAAAAAGAAATTCTTATTTCTGCCCTGGTTGGCGTACTCTACGTTAACTTGGTGGAATTTCTGAACAGAGTTGGACCCTCAAATTTCGAGTCAATGTTTTGATTACAACTCTAGAATTTGCTACACGGAATTTGAGTAAAAAAACTTAATTAAATTTCACTTTAAAAGGCAAATTATAGCTAGAAAAATACTTTACCCAAACCCAGTCTCATGTCTCCGGAGACGACTCACCATCCCCAAGGTCTCTACGATGGGTCCTATTCTGATGCACGCTAATCATGCGTTCATCTCGGCGCCGTCAGCCCAACTAGAGGCCCTACTGCTCTTGAGCGGTTTCCCACGCATGTCAAAAAACTCATGCATCAAAACAGGGCTTGAGTCTTCCTTCATGCCTATAAAAGCTCCGCAACCCCGTTTCCCCTACTTATCAAGATCATTATGGGGTCATCTCTAATGGCGACCACGCGCCTGCTGTTCTTACTCTCATGTTTTCATCTTGTAATGATAGGCTCTTCAGCTTCTAAACACCCACTTTGCCGTGATGATGAGAGCTCAGCCTTGTTGCAGTTCAAGCATAGCTTTTCGATCGATTATCAGGATGCTTCTGGTGATCCAAAGACTGCTTCATGGAAGCTTGAAGAGAGTAGTAGTAGTGATTGCTGCTCATGGGATGGTGTCGAGTGCGATGATGACACTGGTCATGTCATCGGCCTTGACCTCAGTAGCAGCTTTCTCTACGGTTCTATCAACTCTAGCAGTAGCCTCTTCCGCCTGCTTCTCCTTCAAAAGCTTAATCTTGCCCACAATCACTTCAATCACTCTCAAATTCCCCCTAGAATTGGCCACCTTTCGAGGCTAACATATCTCAACCTCTCCCAATCCCAATTTTCTGGCCAAATCCCTTCAAAAATCTCAGAGCTGTCCAAGTTGACTACTCTTGATCTGTCCGGAAATGTTGGTTTGAAACTCGAAGAGCCTGGTCTGAAGGGCTTACTTGGAAATCTAACCGACCTGAAAGAAGTTCATCTCAGCGGCGTGAACATTTCTTCTGCGGTACCAGCTGATATCTTTGTCAATTTTTCTTCTCTGTCATCTCTTCTCCTGCACTGAATCCAAGTCCTCTTCTTCTTAGGCGTTGCAGATTGCGTGGTGAATTCCCTACCAGAATTTTCCAACTACCCAACCTGCAGGTTCTTGATGTGCGGTCCAATCCATACTTGACTGGTAACTTGCCTAAATTCAATAAAAGCAGTCTCCTCAAGATTTTGCTCCTCGCTGGAACAGGCTTCTCTGGTGAGCTGCCATATTCAATGGGCAACCTTAATTCCTTGAATGTGTTGGACGTCAATGGCTGCAACTTCTATGGGTCCATTCCGTCTTCACTTGGTAACCTTACCCGACTCACCACTCTCATTCTCCAATCTAACAATTTTCATAATTTTAGTAGAGGGACCTTCGCTTTGCTTGGTAAGCAAGCAAAACTCACTCACTTGAACCTGGCGGGGAACAATTTCATTGGTGAAATCCCCTCTCTTGGAAACCAGACGCTCCTTGCTGAGCTATATCTCCACTCCAATCAATTCACCGGTCAAATTCCATCTTGGCTTGCCAACCTTACGCAGTTAACAGTGCTCACTCTTTCTAAAAACAAACTGCACGGTCAAATTTCACAATCAATTCTTCATAGACTCGTAAATCTTGAAGGTCTTTCTCTGCGTAAAAATAACCTGAGTGGCACTGTGGAATTGGACATGTTTCTGAACCTCAAAAATCTCGTTGATCTCCTACTGGGGTATAACAATTTATCATTAATGCTCACTAATTCCACCACTACAAATGCCAATCTTCCAAAGTTCAAGGTTTTAGGATTGGGTGCATGCAACATAAGTGAGTTCCCGGATTTCCTTCGGCACCAAGATGAAATAGAGATTTTAGCACTTCAGGAAAACAAAATTCGAGGCCAAATTCCAAAATGGATGTGGAACATAGGAAAAGAAACACTGCTGGACATAGACTTTTCTCACAATTTTCTAACAGGTTATGACCAGCCTCCAGTTGTTCTTTCATGGACTAGTCTACGCGTTTTAGACCTTGCGTCTAACATGATCCGAGGACCACTCCTGATTCCACCAGCGACCACCTTGCGTTATTCAGGTTCAAAAAACTCACTCATGGGAGAAATTTCACCATTGATTTGCAATCTAACTTCTCTTTATATCCATGATTTGTCCAATAACAACCTCAGTGGCACACTTCCACAATGTTTGGGCAACTTTAGCAAATCTCTCTCTCAGTTGAATCTACGAAACAACAACTTTCATGGCACCATTCCTCAAACATACACGAATAATAGAAGCAAATTGAGGATGATTGATTTAAGTCAAAACCGATTCCAAGGAAGTGTACCAAGATCACTGGCCAATTGTAAAATGCTAGAAATTCTTAATCTTGGAAACAATCAGATCAATGATACCTTCCTCTCTTGGTTGGGAACTTTACCAAAGTTGAGGATCCTTATTATACGATCTAACAAGTTCCACGGTGCAATATGGAGCCCTCAAACCAGGTTTGAATTTCTCGAGCTGCACATCATTGACCTCTCTAATAATGGTTTTACAGGAAAGTTGCCATCTGAATACTTCAAAAATTGGAATGCCATGAAAAATGTCAATGTAGACCCCTACTTAACATATCTAGGGGTAAGCAAGAATTTTGTGGACCCCTACTTTACATATCTGGGGGTAGACATTTTTGACATACCAGGACATTCGTGGATTGCGGGTTATAATGACACAATGACAATAACAAACAAAGGCATCGAAACAATATATGCACAGATTCCCAAGGTCTTCATTGCCATGGATCTATCAAGCAACAGATTTGAAGGGGATATTCCAAATTCCATTGGGAATCTGAAGGGGCTTCAATTACTCAATCTTTCTAACAACATTCTCACTGGTTTCATCCCATCATGCTTAGGGAACCTGACGAAGCTCGAATCATTGGACCTTTCTCAAAACAAGCTCTCAGGAAAGATCCCTCAACAACTGATAGGGCTAACGTTTCTTGCATTCTTAAATGTCTCTCATAACCATCTCACAGGTCTTATACCACGAGGGAAACAATTTGATACGTTTCAAAACAATTCTTTTGAGGGAAATTCTGAATTGTGTGGAAACCCCCTATCAAAGAAATGTGAGAATTCTGAGGCATTATCACCACCACCTTTATGCCCAGAACAAGGCAGAGATTCTGGGTTCCCAAGTGGATATGATTGGATATTTATATTGATGGGATATGGAAGTGGGCTAGTAGTAGGGTCAGTTATTGGGCACACCATCACCACAAGGAATCACCAATGGTTCGTAGAAACTTTTGGGAGGAATCCATAAAAAAGGCAAAGGGAGAATAAGAGGGGACGTGGAATCAGAATAGAAATTGATAATATGTTAGTCAAAATGTCCTTCAAAGATGTGAATCAATGTATGTTTTCACCATTATCATATTTTTCTCTTTCTTGTCCCCCCCCCCTCCCTCTTTTTTTTTCCTTGTCTATGTTTGGAGATTTAGAGAGCTCTCATGGGTAGTATTATGGTATTGGATGTAAGCTTTTGTAATTTAAATTAATGAAGCAATGCAACTAGCTCTTGTATTTGTTAATACATATTATCTTCATTTTGTAAGGAAACCCCCCCCCCCCCCCCCCCCCTCTCCCCCAAAAAAAAAACAATTAAAAAAAAAATATATATATCACACATACAGTACAACTAATGGGAGCATTCTTTAAAGCCTGGCCACCTTGTGGAAACTTAACGTTAAACATTGGGGGTTATATCTCATACATTAATAGGTTAAAGGGTACCTTGAGCCAATGCATAGAGTATGACCTCCAATGCATGGTACTGATATAACTTATATCCATACTAATTGACCTGATCGACATTGCGTTGAGGTATATACTGGAGCAATTAAGCAATGGGTATCATTAGGATATATAAAAACCCATATATAAGGCATTCACTATTATATATAAGACATTCACTATTGTATGTGCTAGATATTGCACATTGCATATGAATTTTTATCTAACAAAAAATTTGCTTATATCTTTCAAAAAATAATTTTTTTTAATATGATAATTTTGATCATGGTGGGAATTACCATGAAGGGATTATAATACACATCTGTATCCATGTGATCATGATGTGTCTCTCGCTCCTAGAAAGAGGAGTTGGGATAGAAATAGAATTCTTCTACTCAGTACCGCAGTAACATTAGTTATGAGAGTTTAGTTAGTTAGTTTTTTTTTTTTTTTTTTTTTTTTTTTTTTTTTTTTTTTTTTTTTTTTTCGAACGTCCTTAATAGATGATAGAGTAGGCTTTTTTTTTTTTTTATCTCAAATTAAGGATAAAATTATACTTATAATTTTAAATGAATAATATTTTCAATCAAAATATTTTCTACTTACGCTATGTTTGGATAAGGAATTTGTAAGTGGAATTTGCTTTTGAGATGGAATTTATAAAATTTTTATAAGGATTTTATCCATCTCATCCTTGTAAAAATTTACAAATTCCATCTCAAAAGCAAATTCTACCTTGAAATTCCTTATCCAAACATAACGAAGAGATTTTTATAAGTAATATAGATATAAACTCACATTGTTGATGGCCTCCATCTCAAAAAATCGTATTACTTTCTACCCTATAGGTTTTTTTTATAAATAAAAATGAAAGTTCCCCCCATTTCTTCAATTGAGTCACAAGTCACAACCGTAACACCAATTTACACATTTTGGACATCTAGGGATTGAGCGCCCATGGCATGGACCAGAATGGTGAGGGTGTTCAGGGATAAAATTGCCACTATCTTTTCTTTTTTTATTTTATTTTATTTTATTTCTATAAAAGGTGCAAAAATGAAAAGTAAACAGAGGACAACAGGAAAACAGCATTTCAATTTCAGCCTTTATCAAACCTAAGCATTTTGACTCAGTAAAACACGATTGAGCATCCAAAATATATAGATATATAGATATATAGATATAAAGGCTGCTACCAGTTATACTGGAAAGACAAACATACAGGATTTTTCATATTATTACAACTTTTTCCCTATTCTCTCTCCTAGTCTCCAACATTACTAGAGTAAATTATTAAATATTATACATTACATTTCTGCGAACCAGCTTTTTTGCCCCCAACCCATAACATTACGAATAGCAATAGCACACCATTTACAGGCAAAATGTAAATAAATATACACAAGGGGTAAATAACAATATACACCACTGAAACTTTCTGGTCTCTCTATCAACAAGAAGCTTCCTTTGTTGCGTTATCAGACCCTTCATTGAGCATTTATTGACTCTGTAGTAGCCAATTAATTAAGGACCCTGAACAAAAGAGAACTCACCTCCCATCTTCTTGTATATATTATTACAGAGCCGCAACTCTAAATTTGATGGCATTGGCTTGCTGAGAATTTTTGGGCTTGTAAGTTTTAAGCCCCCGCTAGGTCGTCTTGAGATCGAGGTTTTGAGAATGAGACTACTAGTGGTGTCAAGAAAGACCTTCAAATCAATGTGCATTAGCTTATCCTTCCTGTTTGATCGATCAAGGTACCAACTTGGTCTCCACATAATGCTTTAGAGATGTTCCCAGGCTCAAGCAGGTTAAAAACCACCACTATAAAGAGAGAAATATTTACTACTAGGAAAGAGAGTTTAATATGCCAAATGTTAACTAAAAATACGAATAATGGAATGTAACCAACCAGGAATTCCGTTTTCTTCACAGTATGTGATCGCCATCATGTCCATGGAGGTAACGCCTATGGAAGCCACCTCCCTAAAGGAAATGTGATCAAGTGTGACATTGTTGTTACCAGAATGGCAATCATAGACACCGTTTACATTTGTGCCTTTAAGGACTGCATTTGCATTAACTGGCAAAAAATAAGCTCATTATGTCATTATCTCAGTTCTGAAGAACAACCCCCCCCCCCCCCCCCCCCCCAAAAAAAATAAATAAATAAATAAATTATTTTTAGCAAAAAACATGACAAAAAGTCATACTTTCAGAAGCTCTCAGAGCTGCTGCTGTATCTGTGGTGAAGAGTGGATTTCCGGTGCCAGCACCAATGCCACCAAATATGACAACTCTTCCTTTCTCAAGATGTCGGATGGCCCGTTGCCTGCTATATGGTTCAGCAGCCTCAGGCATTGCAAATGCACTTTGCACACGAGACTGAACACCCAACTTCTCTAAAGCTGATTGAAGCAATATAGAATTCATAACTGTTGCCATCATACTGAAACCAATTCAACATTTACCCCATGGTCAGCACAAAAGTGATCACTGAAGTTCAAGACAAATTAAATAATCCATTTATAAGGAAATTTCACTCTAACATATGGAAATATAGGAGGGGATAATGAAACAAACCTTCATGGATCTCATATGAATTAATACAGGTATGTTGTCGATATTAATATTTGAGATGTCATTTCAGTAAACAAAAAATGTTAACCAACAGTTCTTAAAGAAAAATTATTCACCCTATATCCATAGTCCATACATTCATACTGTGAATTTTGCTTTAAAAAAAAAATATACATACTGTGACTATTGTTAATTCTTATTAACAATAGTCAAAGTTACAAGAGATCATATACAGGGCTAACCCTAAGAAACAAAAAGACTAAAATACCCTTATGTATTTACAAAATATACATCTAACACAAACATGCATAGACACATAGACACACACATGCAGACTTTTTAGTCTCAGCTATTTATTTTTTATCTAACGGTCCCAATTTTTGGATACATGGCAACCAGCTTTTTAAGTCCCCTACATTTTCGTCGTCAGCTTTAAAAAAAAATTAAAAATGGGTAGAGTTAAATTCGCATGTATTTTATATCAGGGATTCAGGGATCCCTGATAAGATTGGACTGGACAAACATATATTCCCATTTAAAGTATGACAACATGAAAATCCACCATTTGAACAAAGTGGGAAGAAAATTCTTGATTTTCTTTTTCCTTACGTATATATGTGGGTGACAGAATGTGTTCATGTGCGTGCATGAGAGAGAGAGAGAGAGAGAGAGAGAGAGAGAGAGAGGCAAAATCTACAACCAGCAACAAATAATCCTTCTCATCCTTTATTCCAAAAACACTCCTTTATCTTTCACCAACACTTCCAAGTTCACCTTTCAACTAATGGAAGTTTTATGGAAATTGTATCGACAAGTTATGCCTAAAATCACTAGAAATATTGAATATGAGAACTATAGCATTATTTATACAAGTTCCAGTCATGGAAAGAACATGCAATTTCAGCAAGCATCATGTGCCCCCCCCCCCCCCCCCCCCCTTCTTTTCTCCTCTCCTCTCTTTTCTCATTCCATTACTTTCATGTTGGAAGGTTATTTTCCCAATTTTGGTTAGAGAAGTTTTAGGTTAAATAAGACTAAAACAGAATGTATGGAATGTACATTAAGTCGAACTAGGATTAGAAATGAGGGCATAGTCAAAATGAGGGCGTAGTGTGAAGTGACGGCTACTATGTGGAGTCTTTGGAAGGAAAGGAACACTCAGATCTTCAATGACAAAAGAGCTTTGTGGGATAACCATAGGGCATTTACTTCTTTCCAAGTTTCCAGTTCAAACGAGTTTAAGGGCATTCCTCTATCCCTCACTTTTATGAAATGGAAAGGGGTGTGTATTTCGAGACCTAGCTGAGTTGGCTAGTTAGACTTGGATCCCTTCTCTGCATTGCATGATCAAGCTTGACTTTGATGGTCATTCGCTTGGTAATCCAGGTATAATTGATGTGGGAGGTATTCTTAAAGGTCATGATGGTGATGTTCTTCACATGTATTCTAAGCACCGTGGTGAGGGTTTTGCTATTAAACCTAATCATCTGAAAGACCTCTTGGTGGATGGTTATTCTTCCATAATCGTTTCTTAGGCTAAAGATGAGTAGAAAGCAGTTGGAGATATGGGCACTATTTGAAAAAGATTTTTGATTTAGAGGGTTGGGTTGAAGTTACCTTCTCTAGGGGGCTGCATAGACAGGCAAATGGGGAATCAGATTTTTCGGCTACAAGAGGAGCTAGGACTTCAGAAACTTTCCTGGGAAACTATCATCCTCCTTTAAGCTCTGTTTCATTTTGTGGTTTGGGTGTTTTGGACTTTTGGGTTTCTTTTTTTCTTAAAGAATTCTTGTCCTTTTTGTGTTCCTTCGTTCCTTATTAATATATTTGTTGTTTATCAGAAAAAATAAAAACATAAAAAAACATGACATTTCAATGTGTTATATTGATTATTGTCCATAGCACTTACAACGTTTGTATCTCTTTCCACTTCTCAATTATTATTTAAACATTATCAGCAGTGAAAAAAAACATGATACTGGCAATACTAACAGTAAAATCTGTTAATTACAGCTGTGCTTTTCTACCATTGTATCAACATATAGGTATATAGCATAACAGTGCTCAGTCCTGTACCATTAATAACCATCATAAAGGTGCAAAACAGATGGTGTTAATAAGATATATATATATATATATATATATCTTTTTAAATAGAAAAAATTGACCCATATTTTATGCTATTGTAAAATTAGGCCATGAACCTTAATGTATCCAGTAGAGTTTCCACGAGTTTTTACCACAGTTCTACATAAACCTCCACACGTTGAGATAAAGTTCTCTGAAATTGTAAAACTGAAACGATTATGGAAACATACCAAATCACATTGGGAAATATAGAACTAATGAACAATCTAAAGACATCAATAGAATTCCATTTAAATCCCATGTTGCAACAACCTAAGTTCCTTATCATCATGAACCTGTCAGTGCCTAGTCATCCCTCCCTTCTCATGGATCAACCTGTAAGTTACAAGTAGGGTATACAGCATACTAAAAACACTCACAGTGATGAACTTATCAATTGATGGGCTTTCTTCTGTAGTGTCATTTATTGTTCTATGGACATAATTTGCAACATGCAGTCATCAATAGTGGCCCAGTTCATAATATTACCGAAAATAGGGTACAATAACATACTAATAACAACACTGCACCTCAAATTTTTGGTAACAAAATGAAAGTGACTGCATTGATAGAATAGGCAAAGACACATGTAGAAGGCTCAATTTAGAAACATAAAATAAAATAAAATAAATAAAACTTACTCCCATAGCTAATCAAATTTAGAGACCTAATTCTGGTCAGTTATACTGTCACTTAAATAGTCAGAACATTACCCAATTTGGTATGCTATGGGTCTATCTAGGCCAGTACTGGAAACCCATGAATCTCCGCAAAAGAAATTACGACCTCCAACAACAATAGCCACCTATGAAATCATATAAGAATGAGCACCGATTCAAAAGAGAAGCCACCAAAATCAATACTGTGAAGGACAATGCTTTAGGAATGGGTAGTGTTGTGAAAGCATCAGGGAATTCAGGCAATACCTCTACACCGAGTCGGCAAGCTGTAGCTACTTCCCTAGCAATCTGCATTGCCACCTAACAACAGAAGAAAAGCAATTCAGCATGTAAATTCCATTCCAGATAACCATATAATATGCTTGGTTAAATTATTCCATAGTCATAAAAACCCCAACCTATTGTCAATTAACATAATGGAGGAAACTTGCACCTTGGGGTCAACACTCTGAGAGTTTCCAGCTAATGCAGCACCACTAATCTTAAACACCACTCTCCTCCATTTTGGATTTGACAAAGGTTTAGATTTCATGCTGTTTGCAAAGGCAACAGTGCTAGGTGCATATCTGCACAAAAAATACATATGAACATTTGATCAGAGAATTACACAAAGATCTTTTCAAAACATCACATCTACAGTGAACCCGCAAAGTTAGCAACAAAAAACATTGTGTGAGCATGTGCAAAATGTAGTGATAGCTTCCCAACTTCCCAAGAGTTGAGACCCAGTAATCTAGTTGCCTTGCTATATTTGCAAATAATAAAGTCCATCCCTAGGGCAAAGTTGCATAAATAGATTAACCATATTAGATGTGATCAGGCTAGCATATGGGAAAATGATGACCCTCAGATTAGTGGCACATTTGTTCCCATACCTCAAATCAAAGCATTCCATTATTATCCAATCAGTAGTCATATCAGTGGTTGATGCTTTTGCTTGAAAAATATCAATCAGTAGAAAAAAAAAATTGCACTTCAGAAGTGCTTAGTATGATGTTTCTGCCTAAAAGAAAGTAATCCTATGTCCCGAGGTTTAATTGCAATATGGTGACATGGGTTTAAATGGTCAGAAATGCACAATACGTATGACAGCAACAGAAGTCCACAGCCACACATTTGAATGTATAAAGGTAAGTTGCAACCATTGGGATCAACAAGGAACACTTGATGCTGTTGTATTCAAGTAGCACTAAGCCACTAAAAAACCTGCACCAACTTGGCTAATATACTCAATCAACTCTAACAAAATTATTTATTGGCCTTGACATAAATTGGCTAATATACTCAATCAACTCTAACATGCAATTGTCCAAACATAAATTGGAATTAACTAAACAATATGCACATAATTTACAGATTTTAACAACAGGTGGAAGACCCAAGCTGCCTGGGTCCAAAATAGACCTGCACTTGAGGAACAGAATCTAAGAGTCTTCAAAAGTCTCAAGTCTTAATTCTTAACCCAATATATACTACTATGCTAGCACGTCGTCCTTCCTCCATCACCCTAATTCTCATTCTTTAGTTTGTGTTGGTTGCCATTAAAAAAGTAAAGGCAGTAGATGCTTGATCCCCTTGCAACATTTTCCACATTTGATATAATCAAGCAGAAGAAAAGGAAAAAGGTAAATCGAATGGGATACCTTCCTCTGGTGCAGCCAACATGAGGCCAACAGATTAGGGGACCTTGGAAAATACCAACCCCAAAGAACCCAAGTCCCACAAATAAGGATGAGTGTTACCAGGGTGAGGGCATGCATAGGGAAACTGCAAGCTAACTACAGTTTCCAGAACAGAGAGATTACACACGTTTGGCTAATTTTCTGCTGAATATATAGAATGGTTTATTCTTACTGACAGTTTAAATACACTTAATATTTGGTCAGTTATGAATAGTCTGCCAGCTTGGTATGATGCATATGTTGTATCTCGCCATCACCTAAACCCAAAGGCATTAAAGTAAAGCTTCTTAAAAATGAAAAATAGTATTCAAGATCTTATCCACAACTCAGTCTTCAATTTTCCAGAACAATCAGGTCAAGAAACTCAGCCTACAATTCCTCATGGTGCATTCGACCCAATCGTCAAATAATGTTTCGTACCAACTCCTTGGATTTAATCCAACAATGCATACAATTCCAATAAACTAGATTAGTCACATTCACAGGGACAAGTACAATTGATAAGCCAGTCTAGATTCAACAGTCCAGATTCAAAAAAGTAATCTGACACCAGTTATAAATAAAGATATCCAAGCATCATAAAAATTGACGACATCATTTTTATTTTGGTTTGATTTAACAACATCAATTTCATTCGGCCACAATGAGACTAAACTCTTAACCAATCAATCATATCCCCATATGTTGGGATGAAATTCAAAGTTTAGGGTCAAAATGTCATAAATATTAATGAAAACTGGTTCACCAAATTTCATTAGCATTAACTGAAATAAAGTATATAACAGCTACTACCACCCACCCCCTAAAATACGAATAGAAGTTCCTGTTAGCATAGAACACACCTTGCCAAAGGTGAAACAGAATACCTCCTGCATCTACTTGCTCACATGAGATAAGAGCCTGCATCTTTGGCCAACAGAGAGGAGAGAACTACAAGCCACAATTCCTAGAATAATTCTTCATTAACCAAACTAGCTATTTGTGGTCAAAATTATATTTAATAGTCTTCTCACTTCAAATGGAAAAACCTACTTTACACAGGAAAATCACGGAGCCCATGAAAATTTAAATATGATAGAGACGTTGGCAATATCAGCCACAAGAAACCTTACTTAAAAAACTTCATGAAAGTCACCCAATTCTGTACTTCAAACACCAACAATTTTAACTATCAAATAAAATAAATCAAATTTTTTCCAACACCTTAATTGGCCAAGCCCAGTACCCAAACATCGTTCTTCCTACAATCAAACGAACCTTACAAAAGACCTCAAGAAGAAAATCCTTCTAATGTTTTAAAAATGAGAAAAGCAATACAACATGTCATACAGGTTTAACAAGTTGACCCTAAAGTCACACAATTACTAAACTTAATCTACATCAACTCTAGAAGCCCCAATTTTATCTTAGAAATTTAACAAAGAATTTACAATACGAAATAAATCTAATACAAGTTTACGTAGGTTACTTATATTTCACTCCCATGTTGCAGGGTAACATGATTTCTAACGTTCCAACTCACTTCCACATCTTTCAAAATAACATCCTCCAAGAACCAAATTCAATCAAACATAAATATGTATGCACACCATGTATGCCATTCATTAACTTACCTTAAGAACAACAAAATGGCAATGGACCCATCAATTCTAAACAGCTAATAAGAATACTACAAGTTCCAATGGTTTCTTCAATGAGAAAAATACACGCCAAACATATCACATTTTAACTAGCTCTCCAACTTATACAATGTAGAACAACTGAATACAAAACTAGCAATTAAAATGCAACTTGAAGCATATACCTCTTAGATTGCCTAAGCATGTAAGCAGAGCCTCCACCCGCCTTATCCTCATCAGAAACACCCTTGACCGCCGGTGGATTCCCAACAATCGCCTCAATCTGCTTGAACCAATGCCAATGACTTACCGTCAAGCCACCGCTACTCATCCTTTGAAGCTCCACCTTATACCTCTTCTTCAAATTGTCAATCTTATTCTTGCACTGTTCCACAGGTCTTGCATGACTTCTGCTTGTCACACCGCTCGCTCACAATCTCAGCCACCTCCTCCCAGTCTCTCCCCCGCAAATTGCCCCGATTCAGCTGCGTAAACTTCTCTGTGTACACCTCGAGTAGACACGCGATCGCCGTGTCGCTCCACTCCTCCCGATCCTTCCGGTAATCCACCCGATAATCGCCACCCGATTCCGAGCCGCCGCCGCCGCCGCCATCACCGCTGGGTTTCAGCTTCTTGTAATAGTAAGGATTTCGCTTACTGTTCAGAGCTCCGTTTCCCGACTTGTTCGGGTCGGGCTCTTCCTCGGCGGCGAACGGGTTGACGTCGTGGGGCTGGGGGTAGTACTCGGCGTTTCCGGAATCGCAGTCGGATTCTCCGGCGCCGGGGACTTTCTTGGGGCTTGCGCCGGCGGTGGAGATGTGAGAAGTGAAGGATTGTTGGTGGTTGTGCGTGGGCGCGTGGGGGTGAGGGTGCGCGTGGGGGTTGTCATCGTCAGCGATGAGAGGAAAGTTGTCGTTACATGAGGCCATATATAGAGAGACAGAGAGAGAGACTAGTGTTAGGGTTCCGAACCAGAGATCGGAAAGATGGGGGACGGAGGAGAGTAGACGACGTTAGGTCGTGGGGTGACGGATCGTTTGAAGGAACCTTGTTATGATAGTCACGGAGTTTATGTGCCGTGAGTTATAGTGTGGTCGAGTCCTCGCGAGTTTCAACGGTTCCGTCAATACAGTGAAACTTGAGGTTAAACGGTCCGTTCCAAACTGTTAAATGTTTACAGTTGGTATATAATGAAGCAATGGACACTTTTTTTACCCCACCCGTTGACCCTCCGTGCATGGAGTTAAGACAATCAACCAGTATCAAGTAAGACTGAGACTCAAAATAAAGATAAAAATTATACCTTTGAAGTTTACCAATTGAACTACATGTGCGAATAATACTGAACACTTCTCCAAAGTTATCATGGCATAATTCTTTCCATTTTATTTTTTGTTTTCTTCTTTTCTTTTTAATTTTCTCTCCATCTTCTTTAGTCATTTGATGATGAATTAAATCAGGTCCTGACAATTTTTATTGACGTACTTTAGATTTTAAAGATTTACTGTGTCATTGTGTTTATCTCACATCATAACCATGTCACGTATTTTTTAGGTTTATGTGGAATTAGAGTAGTGCTATATAGTATATACACTAATTCACATGACTCACTTGACGCCAAAGAGATTGTGCATAAAGTTGATGCAAATAATATTTTCCCAATCAAAATAGACCACGTCATCGTTAATTTGAATTTGCTCATCCCCTTTTCCCTTATCCTTATTTTTATTTTTATTTTTTTAAGTTCCCCATTTTTTAATTTTTATTTTTTATTTTAGTTTTTGAAGAGTGGAGGGAGCTATATAGTTGTTAGCTGTTGATTGGTAACATTAACTCCTCTCATGCATGTCATGTCAATCAAAATTTTCATTGGTTGAATATCGGTAAACTCACATTCCTTTTGGTTAAAAAAAAAAAAAAATTTGAAACCATAAAACCTAACCTCTAATTAACTTAATATTTGATGTACATGACAAACAAGAGAGGGACAAAACTCAACAATCGGCTTGGCAAAACATGAGTCCCACATAATTTTTTCTTTTTCTTTCTTTTTTTTTGGTACAATGGGATGAATTTGAACTCCTAACCTATTGATTGATGGTGTAAGGGCAAAAGTTTTACACCAAACGAGAGCATAACCCCTATGTACCTCTAGTAACAGGGCATAAAAGGGATACCACCGGGCCACGACGGCAGAATGTGGTCATGGCATCTCTGTACCCACTTGAATTGGAGAAGTAAAATGCAAGGAAAACACAAGTTCCTGATCTGAAAGCAAACCAAAAAGGGTCCAAACCTGTGAGTGTAGATACCAACTATCAGAGCTATGGATAACTGAAAGAAAATAAACTTTCCCGTGATCCACTAACCAAACTAATATTCAGGTTCATACAGAAAAAGAGAAGTCCAAACAGTAGGATTGCATATCCAGTATACCACAAAGTAAAGTTTCTCCGTGGATAATAAAAACACTAGTCATCAGTCGGCGGTGGTTCTTCATCGGATGATTCATTTTTGGGCCTTCTCTCCCTCCATCTTGCCCATACCCACCTCAGAATGATAAAACCTCCAAGAGCATAAACCTGAAAATTGCCATTTTGTGTTTACAGTCTATGTATACTCAGGGACTCGTATGAATTTCAATAATCAGACGTGAGCCTACTTTGAATGCAATGCGATTTTGCTCTTTCTAGTTTTAGCTGATTTTTGGGGCACACATGGAAATGACCAAATTAGAGGCAATTTCCTGGTCTACCAAATACCAACAAATTGCATAGGAGGATTTCTATCAACAGCTAAAAATTTACACACAAATTTAAATAAAAAGCACAAAATAAAAAAGAAAAAAATAATAATAATAAAGGCATTTATCAACCAAAACCATATTGCCTTCACAAAATTTAGAATGGCCACAAAGAACACATAGGCAAAATCTTTTGATAATTTGCAAAAAACACAAACAACTAGCAAATATCAAAATATTCTAAAATTTGGAGATTTGGAGAATGGTCCCCCATGCCATTTTTTGGTGCATATGGAGAGAGAGAAATCTTAGAACTTTTGAAGGAATTGAGAAGTCCATCATTGATATGAAGTCCTTCTTGATTATGAATCTCTTTCTTTGGCATTCTAACTATTTTACTAGTTGTAACCGTTCTTTTGTTCTTTTTTGTAGATGCCTTTAATTTATAGAGGGGTCTTTCCTTAGTGCTTGTAAATGTCTCATGTACTTGGGCTAAGCCTTTTGTTATTAACATACTTTTACTTCATCAAAAAAAATATATATATATATCAAAATATTCTGAAATTTTAAGTTCAAATTCAAATACTTCTGAAAAATCTTTTCCCAAAAAAAATGAATGCCCTGATTGTTTTCCCAAAACAAAAAACCTCTATCCCCAAAAATAAATAAATAAATAAATAAATAAATAAAATACTAAGCTTTCAGCATTAAAGGAAATCACCTATGTACAACCTTTGGGAAAATATAACTATTGCCTATTGGATGAATTTGGACAATGCAATTTTTAAATTATTTCAATGGTTTGGAGTCATCAGTATCAAGTGTGAGCATTGTAAAAATTGATATGCTGCATGGCAGCATCTGACGAGGGATCCCAATAAACTAAACAAGGGACTAGCATTTGAATTGCAAGCACAAAGGAAATAGCTATTCCTGATCAAAAGATTAAGAGAGAAAAAGGATTTAGTGAAAGACTTTTCATACAAGAATGGACAAAAAAAGATGACTTCATAAAGTACACCTAGCCTTTAGACAGGAACAAGAACTCTAGAATAAAGAACAGGCTTAACAAGCAGTGCAGCAAAAAATAATTCTAGGAAGCAAAGAGGAGGATTATCATGAGAAGGAAGCGGTGGTTAAGTGGCTTGGAGGACAATAGTAAAACATCACCAAATACAAAGCGTAATAATAGTGGCACTAGAATGTTCTATTAAAAAAAAAAAAACTGGCACTAGAGGTAGGTACCAACAGAACTATTTTCATAAAGTTGTCCCAATAAACCACCAATAAGAAAAGCAAGAAAGAGAAGTAGTGGTAACTAAATAGAATATGAACTGTCAAAATTTTAATCACAAGTTCAATTCCAAGTATTGGGCTACCAAGTGTGAAGGCACAAGTTCAAGTCTTCAAAGCAGCCACTTCATACTAAAAGATAAAGGTTAAGATCTAATTCAGCTCACCCCTCCTAGAACCCCACTTAGTGTGACCAAAAGTGGGTATGGCCCTTTTTGTCAGTTCCATTCCAAGAAAACCACCACTTTATTAATTTGATCACACCACATCAGGTTTTCTCGGAATGGATCAAAACCAGCTGCATGTTTTGAAAGAAGCCATAACAAAGGCATGAATGTGATTTAACCTTTCATTTTAATCTTACCCTAGCATCTTCAAAGTCCACCAACAAGAATACCAGATCCAGCCTTCTGAGGAAAGATGCAAGTTTATTGAAATCCCATTCATCAAAATTCCCCATGAAGTTGAAGATCCACTTCCCCCTGTCCTCTTGTAAGATCCATGATAAGCTATCGACTGTTATAACTATTAATTCATAGTTGTTCTCCAAATGCCTAGCCTATGCCATAGTTGTACATAACCCCAATATTTAATTGTAAACCAAATAATCTTCACGCACAGGGAAAAGTTACCCTCTTCCAAGATGCTGACCTTTAATTAAACTGTTAAACCACCATAAGCCAATGCTTCCATGCCACAGCCTAGACAATTAAATCCACATATTTTTATGTGTGTGTGTGTGTGTGTGTATAAATAGTCACAGGCATCTCCTTCACCATTTGAGTTCCCCCATTGCAAACTAATGTGAACTTTGAAGAAGGTTGCACACCTTCTTCTCTTGATTTTGAGGGGTCTGAATGCATACTTCAGTGCACAAGAAGCCCATAAATAGGTCTGTTGATCTGTTCACATCCAGTCTTTGACACTAAGAACTCAAGGATCCACTGCTGAATTTTGCAATCACCACTTAATCTTTTCAATCCATAAGATGTTCAAAAGTTCAATAAGATTCTACTTACCATTCTGTTATTAGCTGGCAGGTGCACTGTGCCTATTTAACTCCAGTCTGGTATATAAGTGCTAACTACCGGGACATGTAGAAAATTATATGTTGGACACAAACCACTGAGAGCTTGTTGCACTAATGATATCTTTGAACAAGGGTGCGCAAAATCAACATAAAATACAAGTAATGTCCAAGTTATAGTGCCTTGGACCTTAATATGATTTATTTTCATCTTCAGGGATTAGTTGAGGTATGAAGACCCTGAATGTTTGTTATATATATATATATATATATATAAGATATGTTTTTCATTTTCTCTACATATTGTTAAAATCAGTCTTAAAATTCCCCACTAGATCATTCTGTCAAATGAAGCACCCACTAGCTTTTTTCCTCTTGTATGGGGGATGTGTGTATATATATATATATATATAAGATATGTTTTTCATCTTCTCTACATATTGTTAAAATCAGTCTAAAAATCCCCCACTAGATCATTCTGTCAAATGAAGCACCCACTAGCTTTTTTCCTCTTGTATGGGGGTACAATTGGTCATCCTACAATAAATTTCTTTCTTTCCCCCCCCCCCCCCCCCCCCCTTTTTTTTTTTTTTAAGCCAAAGGAAAAAACTTAAGCATCATAGAAGAGCTTAGCATCCCAACCAGGTTGGCACCCTAAGACCTCCCAACCATGTGCTATCAGTACTAAGTTTTAAAAAACATCATCATCCTACATAAATTTCAATTTTCAACAAAAAATAAAAAATCTGACTAAATCAACAATTTGCTTCCTACTCTTTCACCACATTTTACTCTTAACTCTCTAGGCATTTGGAAAAGGAGATCAAGGAGGGACTCAAAAAATACTAGATTCAGTAAACAATAATTAGGTTTGGGCCTCTAGGGGATTGGCTGCATTTCTCCAAGTAGGAAAGCACCCAATAATTATTACACGTGCTTTCGTTGTTATGAGAGAATAGTTTCAGAAAACAATAAAAATAAAGGTAAAATGCTAAAAACCCCCTCCTATTATTACCCATTTTGCAGGTTACCCCCCTCTAATAAAAAACCCACCAAAAAACCCCCCATATTGTCTTAGAGGGGCACGCCGTTAACAGAAACTTGCAAAGTCCATTCTGCCCTTATTCCTATATTTACGAAACAGTGTCGTTTATATATATAAGAAATAAAAATAAAATAAAAAATTTGCTCCTCCATTCCTCCAACATACCAGTCCTGGAAAGAGAGAAGATGAGAACCATGGCAGCCCTACCCACCATGGCAGCCCTCTACTTGATCACTCCAACAGACAAGCATGAATCTGAAGAAAGAAGAAGCCATAGGAGATGAACAAAATGGAGGAAGGCTGGAGAAGAAAAAGGAAAATTTTCCGATCATCTTCAACGGCGACCCAATTTGCCCGAATCAACCATTTTCCAGAAAAAACTTAATGTCCAACCACACATATACACCACCATCAATCAACCACTATAATCCAATCCCATTCTCAATTAAACCCATAAACCGATTCCGCCCCATTGACCATCAAAACCCTAACTACCTCTCTTTTTGTACACCCAAATCCATAACAGAGACAAAGCTTTTGATGTGGTTTGGCACACTGATGACTCAGAGCTCAAATCCACCATTCTTGATGTAGATCTCAAGCTTCTTGCTTACCGGCAATTGAACGGGATGGAAAGGTAAGGGCGATGGCAGGGGTAGGGGGATGTGGGTGAGCTTTTGGATGAGGTCCTTGAGCTTTTGGATGCCGTCACTAAGGACTTGGGCTTCGTCACCGGGGGATGGTGGCACTGCTGGCCATGGCTTCCACGGCAAGGATGAGGAGAGAAAGGGGAGAATGTCTAGATCTGGATCGATTCACACTGGTGGAAGAGAAGAAGGGGAAGATTTCAGATCTGGAGCAATCAACCCTCAGCTGCAAAAATACTCACTGTGGACGCCAGCATCCACTACCGCTGGAGCAATCAACCCTCAGCCGCTGGTATCCATGGCTGCCCCACCCTTTTTTTATTATTTGTTGCTGGCCATCCTTGCTGCCAGCATCCATGGCTGCCCCCTCCATTTTTTTATTTTATCTTTCTTTAAACTCAGGAATCCCAATTTTACCAAAATCAAAACAAAACAAAACAAAACAAAACAAAAAATAAGAAGAAAAGAGAACCGGCAATCATGTCCAACAAGGGTGGACGCCGGCATCCACTACCGCTGCAAATCACACAACACCGTTGTAAACCCCACGCGATAAATTACGGAGGAGGGCATTTTGGTCATAAAAGTGAATTATTGGTGTCACGTGCCAGTCATGTGTAAATTTCCATTAGTCTTCTTAATGTTGACCACACATAAGGGGGCAATCTGTCAACCCTAGACAATATTGGGGGTATTTTGGTGGGTTTTTTTATTAGAGGGGGTAACCTGCAAAATGGGTAATAATAGGAGGGGTTTTTTGCATTTTACCCTAAAAATTAAAATAAAAATAAAAAAGCCACCTAGTTGTGTTTTGAGGAATGAAATTATCTTCTTAAAAAGGGCTCTATCTTCCTTTCCACATTTAGTGAATGGGTCTGTATTGAATTTAAAGAAAAAAAAAAGATTCTAGCTTCCCTCAATGTACTGAATGAAAAGAATGAAAAATTGTATATGGCAGCTGAAAACATGACTTTTGATAGTCTAAAATTGTAGAGTATCCATGGCACTGGCACCAGATAATTGGGACAAGTCAATGTTGAAAGATCAATATGCTTTCAATAATGGCACGATTTTAAATAGGTAGGAACACCAAAGAGAAATTCATACCGCAGTTGCTGAAAGTTGGGCTAAGGCACGGTTAAATTTCATGAAGCAGCTGAAATATGCCATCATGCCATGCATTTGAAGTGGCAACATCATCGGCCATGGCCCTCCCCTATTACAGGAACCATCTGTACTAATCATCCACCAAAATTCTTTCAGTGCCAACCAATTAAAAGATTTGTGCTTTCGCTGCATATGTCACACAGGCAAACTCCAACTTCCCGACAATCCTCAATTTTTTTATTAATCTTCCACCTCTTTTAACTCTAAGAAACCTCAGACTTACACCCTCCAAAACCTTCATAGTAATTATCTCTTTGGGCTAAAATGCATTTTGAAAAATCCTGTCATTCCATGATAAATTTGCAGTAAAGAGTCCTTTTTTCAACTCACTCACCAAGTTACATCCCCTTTGCAGTTATCCACCATTCATTTAGTTTCATCAACCCAATCAATCACCCTAGATCTTATATTTAGCAAGTGTCTTACTCCATATCTCCCTACTAAACTGACAGTTGACTATCAGAAATTTGACTTAGTTTCATTGTGCTACATTACTTACAAACAATTGCATGTAGTAGAAAATAATATATAAGAACCAAAACAAAGCATATCAGAAAGTTGTACACTAAGAGATAATTTAAAAACAGCCTTACTCTAATACACTGCATGAAGATCAAATTCTTCTTATTGATTACTCTCTCCCATTAATTTTGAAATTTAAAATTTTCATCATTTTTCTTTCTTTTCTTTTTTTTTTTTTTTAAATTGATAGAATTGTCCCCATACCCCTAACCCACAAATATCAACAAATGGTTATCAATGCTATCGCTCACTCAACAAGTGAGGAGAATACCACTAGGCTATCAAGCCATGGGCAAAAAAACTCATCATTTAAGACTCGGAAAATCTCACTTGAGCCAAACACAACAACTTGGATAAGTTGATATGATTTCTTTTTTCTTTTTTTTCTTTTTTTTCCTATCAGTTTTCTTTCATAGACCAATGAAAAAAAAAATTCCAAAAAAGTCATTCCCCAGTGTGGGTTCCCCCAAGTAGGTTTTGCAAGTAGTGAGCTAGATGCAGTCCTAACATTGATCTTTATTTTCTTGGAACAGCTTGCAGATACCAAATTATCACAAAATATAAAAACTTAGGGCCTGTTTGATTCTGTGCTCCAAAAACAGATTTCTGTTCTCACAATCGAAAATAAAAATAAAAATAAAAAACAGCGACCCGTTGTTCAAAAATGTTTTCCAAAATTAAAATTTGAACCAAAAATAAAAAATAAAAAATAAAATCTTTTGAAAATGACCCATTTTCAGGGAACACTAGAAATGATGCTCCCATTTATGTTTTCTGTTCAATAAGAAGCGAAACCAATTAAAATGGCATATTCCCCCAAATTTCTTCTCCATTTCTTTTCCTGGAAACTATTTTTTGAGAACAGACCAAACACGCCCTTCAAATTTCATTTCCTCAGCAAACTAAAGATACGATAATAGAGAAAAACGCATACAAAGTAGATGACATGACACGGACCTGCCAACGGACCGTAGGGCTCGAACTCTGCTCCAACTCTTCGGCCTCGAGCTTCAACGGAGGCGGAACAATCGGGCGAGGATCCCCGAACTTCACCAAGTCCGGTTTCTGCTCACTGCTTTCCTTCTCTTCAAGAGCTGTTCTTATCGCTGGTTCCTCTGCAGCAACTGCAACAACAACATCATCTGCCTTCGGTTTTGGCTTCAGCTGTTGTTGGAAGCCAAGCCAGATATTTTGGAAGTGTTGGAAAATGGGGTTTGGCTGTTTCGGTTCGTTTGTGGAAACGATTACAGTGTTTTCGGATTTGGCTTGGGTCTCTGCCATGGCTGAGGAAGAAACCTTTTGCTGTGAATTTCTTATGGTGTGTGTGCCGTTTCTGGCTTTGGCAGCGGCGGAGATTACGAGAGCGCATGTGCTGATGATGCGCACGAGATGTGTAGGTGTGGGGTTTGGCCGTTTCGGATGAGGTGTAGGCCTATCGGATTGACTTTCTGAAATTTGTGAGCTACGCCTTCTATTCTACAAGGTTCCGGACCTCTCAAATGCTCCTCTCTAAGTAGGCTTTTCCTCTCCTGCTTTTTTTTTTTTTTTTTTTTTTTTTTTTTTTTTTTGTAAATGAAAAATTAACCTATGTCCCATGAGCCTCCGTCCCAATAAAAACACAAGATCTGTGAAACTCTTAATTTTGATTATTCTTGAATGCATGTGTTTTTTATTACTAGATATAATACTCGTGCATTGCATATAAATATTTTTAAATAATATTAATTATAAAAAATAATAAATACATAAAGATTTTATATATTTCATAAAGGATAAAGTTTAAAATTCAAAAATGCATTTTTCTTTTTAGTCAAAATTGTCAATGAAAGATTAAAAACTCTTTAGATATATGCATTCAGAATTTTTTTTTTTTCTTCATAAAATGGAATATTTAAAGAGTTTATATTCATATATATTATCATGCAACTTGGTAGTTGCTCTAGGAAAAAGAATTTGAGTAAAAATATAACTTTAATTTCTTAAGAGTTTGAGTTAAAATCTAACTTTCATTTGTTACCAAATGACAAGAATGTTTACTATATGTTTCAATTAAAGGAATTGTAGATATGTATTTTTTTTTAAAAAAAATAAGGGTATATTGGTCGTTTAAAAGTTTTTCTGAAATTCAGCCTTTTATAGGTAGTATAGATTTAATTAAAAAAATAAAACATGTAAACTTAATGAACTTATATATTTAAATAGCATTTGATTCAAAGTTAGCTCAATAAATTAATGAACCAAAAAAAAAAAAGAATCAACAAAACTAAGCCAATGATCTTGTGGCCAAATGGTATTTCTCTCCCTTACGATTCAAAGATTGAATTTTTACTTTGAATCTTAGGATAGTTGTATGCTAATGTAAAGAAGTTTTGACCCATGTTATTCACATAAAATAAAACAAAAAATGACTAGATAAATTAAGAAACTCAAGAAATAAGATGTGACTTATCTTGTTTACCAAACAAACGAGTTTGAATAAAATTTTTATGGAGTCAAGTTTGAATAACTTGGGAATCTAAAACTTTCACTCTACCAGTCTACCCTCTTGAGTATATGACTTCTACTTGAGTCTTAGTGTCAAGTGTCAAGCATTGGCATATCCATCAAAAAAGGAGAAAAAAATTTGTTTTGAGTAAGTTGCTCGTTTTACTGTCTACACCTTCGAGACTCTACAAATTGACTTATAAACGACACACACACACACACACACACACACACATGAGTATATGACTTCTACTTGAGTCTTAGTGTCAAGTGTCAAACACACACACACACACACACACACACACACATGAGTATATGACTTCTACTTGAGTCTTAGTGTCAAGTGTCAAGCATTGGCATATCCATCAAAAAAGGAGAAAAAAATTTGTTTTGAGTAAGTTGCTCGTTTTACCGTCTACACCTTCGAGACTCTACAAATTGACTTATAAACGACACACACACACATGAGTATATGACTTCTACTTGAGTCTTAGTGTCAAGTGTCAAGCATTGGCGCTCGCGCGCACACACACACACACACACACACACACACACACTCTCTCTCTCTCTCTCTCTCTTTCTCTCTCTCTCTATTTTTTTTACTCAAAACAAATATCCCTATTTTAAGTGCAAACAAGGGTATATTAGGGATTTTACGTAATTGAGGAACGATGTTCAAGAGCTTGGTTCAGTTGCCACCTTAGACTCCAACTTGGTCGTGGCTGAGACCTGCATTATACTCTATGACACTCAAGTCAGAAATAGAATTGAAAGTAGGAGTTTAAAATGGAGTGACTGCATACCTCATAGGGTTGAATCATTGGGGTTTTTATAACCTTATGATGGTTGGTTAATGGCCCTTTTGAGTAGACAAGTGTCTATTTTTTAGCATTCCTTTTGTCTCATCTTGACCGTGTCAGGATCTCTTCACCCAAAGTAGGATTCTCCAGACTTTACCTATCAGAATGATGCGTCATCTTGCCTTCTAATGTCATTGGCTATGCTAGCGTCATCACGCTTAGGTTGACTATAATGGGTGATTGGTGTCAGTGAACTCAAGAGGTCTTTGTTTGGACCCCATAATGGGCAAATTGTCTAAATGACAGCTAATAATCCGATTCCCTTGCAAATGTCATGACAGTGCATGTTAGGTAATAATTTCCCTTTTATTAAATGCCTACAAGATTCTTTCTCAATTGTTTACAATTTTACCATCTAGCATAATGATGCATCATCCTGCCTCTCCTGCCTTCTAATGTCATTAGCTATGCTAGCGTCATTACGCTTAGGTTGACTATGGTGGGTGATTGGTGTCAGCAAGCTCAAGAGGTCTTTGTTTAGACCTCCATAATGGGAAAAGTGTCTAAAAGACTGCTAACAATCCAATTCACTTGCAAATGTCGTGACAATTGCATGTTAGGTAATAATTTCCCTTTCATTAAATGCCTATAAGATTCTTTCTTAATTGTTTACGATTTTACCGTCATGCCCCCAACTCTAAAGATGTGGTACCTAAGTGAGATTTCTTACCCCCACAGCTATCCTTTAGGGTAAAACTAATCTCACGAGATCATGTGGTCCTTTTTTCCTATAACTACTAGATAATTACTAGGCCACCTTAGACCTTAGGAAGCCCTGAAGAGATCATTGCGCAAATAGGGTTTTGAACACAAGATCTATGTTTTCTAAGGCATTTATCCATACTTGGCTTACCACTTGAATTAATCCTTCGTGTCTCTCTCTGAGAGTAGGAGTAGATTGAGACTTACTATGTAACGAGTCTCACTCTATATTTTGCTCAAGTGGGGTTCTGAACACAAGACTTATGCTTCTCTATTTTGAGTAGATTGAGAATTGCTATGTAATGACACTCACTATGTAATGAGTTCTACACTGTATTTACTGTTAAAAAATAGTTGGCTTGATCATGTGATTATATCCATCCTAACTAAGAATAATAGTGAGGGGTATTGGTGAACAAAATCATTGTAGTATTAGCATGTCCATTGATGGTTCAAAATTATATGAAGAGGGGTATGAAATGAGTTTAGATATGGATAAGGGTATAAAACAAGCTTGAGAAGAGGATTCTTCTCCTTAGGTAAGGCGAGAGAGTTTAATTAGTAGAAGTGATAATGCATATAATAATAAATTAACAAAGGACACTATATTAGCAAATAGTAGAACAAAATTTTACAATTTTCTTTTCATTCTTACTTGTCATTCCAAATGGCTTGGAATAAATCCTTTCCAAGGATCTAGATTGAATCAGACTCTAACATAACTGTCAATCTCATCCTTGGAGATAATGACTATAAACACCCTTTGACTGCTATCATTCATGATTGCAAAAACCTCATGACTAGAGACTGGAATGCTCCATCGAACACACCTTTAGAGAAGACAACTCTTGCACGGGCTTCTTAACGGGAAGAGGTAAAGACCAAAGTGAAGGACCTATGCATCTTCAACAAAAATTCGGATTTGCTCAAGTTGAGCACTTTAACTAGATGCTCAATTTAGCGTTGGATTTGTGCCACGTGGAGGATTCAATCTTCAACAGCTGGATGAGAAGGCTTGACAATGTGTAGGAGAAGGCTAACGGCATTAGCTGGGATGGAAATAAAAAAGAAAAACGGTGCCGTTTGGCATACAAAAACAAAACGAAAAGGGAGGGAGGGAGCAGACCTAGTTTTCAAAATCGAGGCCCTCCTCCTCTTTCTTTCTATCTCTCTCTTTCTCTCTCATCTTCTCCATTCTCACCTCTTCTACTCTCTCTCCTCTTTGCTACCCATTCCTTTCTTCTCTTCTCCTATCCCGTGAAAAAACCAAATCACCAAATCTAGTTTGGAATGCAGCGGTGAAATGACGGCAGTGGTGAAGCCCTTCTCCCAACGGTTGTGGTGAAGCCCTTCCCCCCAATGGCAATGGTGAAGCCCCGACAGTCAGTCTCCTTCACTTTTATCGATGGTAACCACCTTCTCTCGAAGCCCTAATAGTCTCCTTCCCCTTCGTCGACGATAACTTCCTTCCCCTCGATAGCAGTAGTGAGTTAGGGTTTTCATTTTTTTTTTTCTGCCAATTGATTGCTACATGAAACTTGTTTAATGCACGGGTGATTAAATTTGATACCTTTTATTTAATAAATCTCTTAGTTTAAATTTGATACAAATGTTTTTTTTTTGTATGCTATTGTTTATAAAGTTGCTTTGATTACCTTCTTAGTTTCTTTTACTGAGAGGCAAAAGATGACACTATAAATGTTATTGCTTATAAGTTGGGTTGATTATCCCTTTAAGCATAGTTTTGGTTGCAATTCGAAGTAATTTTATTGTTTTCAATAGCAATTTTTTTTTCCGAAAGTACATTAGTTTCTTAGACACGAGATTACATTTTAAATGTTATTACCTAATAAGTTGGTTAAGATACACTTTACATGTTATCACCTAATAAATTGGTTGAGAGAGCATATTTTATATTGGGGAAATTACACCTTGACGCCCTCAATTTAACTTGAAAATACTTTGCTCATTCCAATTATTATTATTTTTAAAAAACCATTTGCACCCCTGAAGTTTGGGAAATGTTATTGTACCTTATGCCATTAACGGAAAAAGAGATTTTCCAAAATATTTCATGAGACACTATAAAAAAAATATGTAAAATTCAATAGCTATTCAGAAAAGCACACATGGACAAATTAATGGAGGGAATCCATATAAATATCAGGAAGTGCATAAGGAGCAAAGCAAACTAAGCTAATTTTCTTGAAAAATAAGGGAGGGGGTTATTAGTGCCAAAATTGAGAAGTTTAGGAGTGATAAGTGTTTTAAAAAATAATCAAGGGCTATAGAGTGTTTTAGGGTATTTAGGGTTTTTGTGTGTGACTATTGGATACATGAGAAATGGTCTATCACCAAATAAACCTAGCAAATTGGTTTAGGACTGAAATTTACATGATTAAATGATTTTGGACTGTTTAATTTGTAATATTTGAAGATCAAAATAGAGAGCTTGAAGTCATTCTATTTGCACTATATAGATGTCTTAGACAGACTCATAATGGTTGGGTTCCACACACACACACACACACACACACACACATACACACATATATATATGAATGTACAAGGTTCTTCAGATGGTGTGAGCATTGAAACTATTGCTTTAACCAAAATTATTAAGGTCGGTTACCTAATACCTAACAATTGAGTTTTCCTAATCAGAGATTATGTGAACTCAAATACTATGAAGCCTCCTAGTCCTTGTGGTTGGGCTTCCAAGTTTCCTATTATTGCCAATTTCCTAGAAAATGCATTCATATCAGTTTCTTAAAATGATATGAGCATCAACACCATAATATAAACAAAAAAAAAAGAGAGTAAAATCATCAAATGTAAGGTTACTTACCAATTGTGTCATTAAGTACTTACCAGAGATTGTGTGAACTCAACCATTGAAGAATCCATCATTTCTTGTAATTATCCCCAAATGGGTTACAAGTTAACCAAGGTTTTATAAATTTGCAAGCTTTAGTGCAAAATATGTTGTGGTTAAAGGAAAATCATACTCTTACTACTATGAGCTATATTGGTTGAAATTAATGGGGGATTGCCATTTGGTTGATTTTATTTATTTATTTATTATTATTATTATTATTACTTTGCTATTATTACAAGCTTTATGTTTAGAATAAGTCATTATTATAAGTATTTAGGTCAAATAAAAAGAAGGAACAAGCTAAGTAGTTTTTTTTTCTTCTAGTGATGAGTTTAGGGGGATTGCTATTTGATCTAAAATTTGTTTTTTTGTTTTTGTTTTTGTTTTTTTGTTTTGTTTTTTGTTTGTTTGTTTTTTTTTTTTTTTTTGTCTTTTTGCTATTATTAGAAGCTTTATGATTAGAAGTTGTTATTATTATAGGTCTCACAACATGAATAGTGCTTTGCTTCTCTTGTTACACCCACATTGCATCTTAAAATTTATTTTTTTTGAGTGCAGGAATAGATTTACCATTAGATGACAATGTTGAGTAATTAGAATGGAAGCTCAGGATGGGTATGGAGTTTGATATTGAAACAAAGGCTTATAACTATTATAAAGAATACAGTAGGAGAGAGGGCTTTAGCATCCAAAGACAATATAGCAATAAGAGTAAAAGACTTGGTTGTATCAATACAAGTTTGTATGTTTGTTCAAACGAGGGGGTGCGAGTGAAAAAGAATGGAGCAAAATCTCCCAAGAATCCTAGGGGCCAGACAAAGACGGGGTGTTTAGCTAAAATAAGGGTATAGTTCAATGAAAACACTCAAAAAAATGAATTTAACATGTTTGTTGAAGAGCACAATCATGAGCTTGCGCCTAGGGGGTGCTCATATATGTTACGATCTCAAATGTGCATTTCTGAATTACAGGGCAATGAATTAGTTATGACTGAAGAAACTGGGCTTTCTATTCAAGATACATATTCCTAAATGAGTACATAAGCTGGCACACAAGCTAGAAGAAGGGAATCTCTTGGATTTACTAAACTTGATCAGAAGAATTACTTTCGAGGTAGGAGAATGAGTAAATTGGCATATGGGGAAGCAGGTGGCTTGATGTGATATTTTAAAGAACAAACATTGAAGGATCCATCATTTTATCATGCTATTCAATTTGACAATGAAGAACAAATTAGCAATATTTTTTGGGCGGATGCTTGCATGATTATTGATTACAATCAATTTGGGGAGGTTGTAAGTTTCGACACAACTTACAAGATTAACAAAGAACATCGCCCATTTGTTATTTTCATGGGACTAGTTGAAGCACACGTGCATTGCACGTGACAATATTTGCATTGTAAAAAATAATTTTTAAATCAAATTTAAATTTCTATATTCACTCATTGTTCATCTTCCAGCATAACTCTAATTCATATAATTACCAAACATTTTACAATCATGTAACAATTTTTTCTTCTAGATAGAATTCCTTAAATTTTAGTTTCCACACATTGCCTTTTATTCTTCTCCTACTGTAACTCAAATTTGTAAATTGTGATTTTTTTCACTGACATAACAAATTTTTTTTCTTTTCCTGTTTGGGTAGAATAATATTTATTTTAATTTTGCTTATTTCTCATTCCAATAAGATCGAGATGCAATATTGAAACTAACATCCAGATGAACTTAAGCAAAAAAAAAAAAAAAAAAAAAACAAAAAGAAAAAAAAAAAAGAGGTTTGAAAGACGGCTATACAACTATAAGGAAATTCATAAACTTGCATAACGTTACATGTGCTTATATATATTATAAGATATAACATAAAGACTTGAAGAACCTTTGTTAAGACAATGAAGTTTTCTAAGAATATGGAGAAAATAATAAATAAATAAATTATCGGCCACCAAATTAAAATTTGTGTGCACTTTTGGTTATCCAATTTTAAGCACGCCCAGGATCACTGAATTAAGAGAATGATAAAAATCAAGATGCATTTACAATTCATTGATTTGGAAGATAAAAAACCACTATATAACTGGTATGCTATAAATAATATATATAAAAAAAAAAATAGTGAAATTTATAGGGAACAATAACTTATAACCACGACAATGATAATTTCTTACAAACATATTTTGTTCTATAAATCACTAAAAAAAATACCTAAAATATTATATAAAATATAAAAATTGTAACATACAAAAAATAAAGCAAATTAATCTCTTACGAAGGGAGTTTTAATCTCCAAGATTATATTACAGACATATTGAGCATATCAAAACGAAGAATCTAGAAAAGAAAAAAATTGGTACCTTTTTATGACGGGTTTTTGAGTCTGTAAAGAGAGAAAAAGAGAAAGATTAAATACTCAATTTATATAAGAGAGAAGATAAAAGAATTAATGTCAAGCTGATGCACCGGTTGACGGTTACTCAATAAGCATTATAAAACTAAATACGCTGGTATTTAATTGTAAAATTCTGAATGCTAACTATCTATGCCTAAGCCCACCCAATAGAAAGTCAATAAATAGAAAAGAAAAACTTATATATAATAAATACTATAAAAGATAGCCACAAAAAATAAGGTTAGTTCTCAAAACTTGCTCATAGTTTTGAATGCTGCCTACAAAGAAGAGGAACGAGGCGGGGGGAGATGCCAAGAATCACCATCGTTGACTATTTGTGAGATCCACTGGATAATATGCAGAGAATGTAAATTAAGACTAAATGTATAATAAAAGGAGAAAAGAGGAGAAGCATATGGGTAGAAGGGCGAAGGGAGACGTATGATTGATTGGTTGTCTATTATTATTAGGTCTCTAAATCAATAGGATGCTTAACTTGTGTAAAATAAGTCACCTTGTTCTAATAACTTTTGTTCTATCATATTTAAATTTTTAAAGTTAGTTAAGTTATTCGGATTTCTAATTATATATAGAACACTTATGTGTTTCTTGGTTCAAATATATTTATGTGCGTGGTTGGGTGAATGGTATGTAATTTTTGACTTTATATCGATAATTTTTTTTTCCTATGTATCGATCATTTTAATCAGTATGTGGTGTAACTAGATTTAATAATATAACCTACAACAAAGAGTCAAGACTCAAAACTCTCAAAGAAATTGAAACTTTTTTTTTTTTGTATAAAAAAGAGATAATGCACTTAAGTTCATGGTGCATTCATAATTACATAAATAAATCAACAAAAAATCACTTAGACACTCAAAAAAGAAAAAAAAAATCACTTACCTTATGCTTCAAATTTTCTCTAAACCACAATGGGGATATTGAAAACTCAACTAAACTCGATTCGATAAAATTTTATTCCCTCCTACATGAATCCTATTGGGGAGATTCACTCAAAAAAAAAAAAAAAAAAAAAAAAACCTATTGGAAGCAAGCGACAGATCCTTACCTCTATTTTTAAAGCACATGCACATGTATGAACCTCCATTAAAACGTCTAAAAAAAAAATCACCACCAGCCACGTTAATAGAATTATTGAAATAAAATAGATGAAGCAACCGATCGAGAATTGGGGCATTCACATGGGTTAAAATGGGGCAAAGTATGGAAATAGAAATGAAAATATATTAATTAATATGGAATAATGATGCATGGGAACTGTTAAAAGCAACCTATATTAAGGTATGTGTTTTAGAATTATAGTTTCCATATTGCTATATTTCCTATATATGCAGAAGAGTGGGTAGTTGTGTATTTAAAAGGAATTATAGTTTCTGTTTCCTTTGAATTCCTATTTGTGTTTTATATATTAAGGTATGTGTTTTAGAATTATAGTTTCCATATTGTTATATTTCCTATATATGCAGAAGGGTGGGTAGTTATGTATTTAAAAATTAAAATAAGGGTATATTAGTCAATCAAAAGTTTTTTTCACATTCATCTTTTTATAGGTAGTATAGATTTAATCATCACCGAGAGGTTGTGGTTTTTGGGGCTGCACCCATCAAATCATTTGAATGGTTATTTCAAACATTCTTAGAAGCGATGTCCAATAGGCCTCTATAAACCATCATAACTGATCAGGATGTTGCAATGGCAAAAGTCATCCCTAATATGATGCCTAATACTTTCCATAGGCTATGCAAATAGCATATAATGTAAAATGCCATGAAGCATATGAGTAGAATTGCTACAACAGCTGAAACTAATTCTAATATGTCGACTACGTCTATCAAAGTTAAGTTGGCATATTTCATAGACCATATTAATGAAGAGGCCAATTTTTTAGTTGCCTAGGAAAAAATGCTTGATGATTATGATGTGCGTGGCAGTCATTGGTTGGACAATTTACATAAAGTGAAGGAAAAATAGGTACATGCATATATCAAGTTGCATTGGTGTGCAGGTATGAAAAGCACTCAACTGAGTTAGAGTTTTAATGCCTCTTTGAAAAATTATTTGAGATCGGATCATGATTTGATGCAATTTCTAATGTACTTTAAAAGATTGCTCTCTAACAAGTGCCACAAAGAACTGGAAGTCGAATTTGCATTGTCTCAGATGCAGCCAAAACTGAAAGAGGACTATAAAGTGTTGGTGCAAGCGGGAAAAATTTAGACAAATGATATATTTAAGGCATTCCAAGTTGAGTATTTCAAATCTATTGTACTACAGATTAGATATGATGTTGTTGATGATGGTGAGAATACAATTTATATGGTATGTGATGATGAGGGTCGTGGAGTTGGCTATGTGAAGAGGTGTAAGTCTAATGATCATTTCTCTTATAGTTGTAGACTATTTGAAATGAATAGCATCCTATGCAAACATGCCTTAAAGGTATTTAGAGATGTATTACTTAACGTGGAACTCCCCGCCCAATATATATTGAAGAGGTGGATAAAGGATGCAAGATCTACAGATGTACATGATATGTTTGGCTGCAATACTAAAGTAGATGGAAAGTTGGAAGAAGCTGAATGGTATTCTCTAATGATGACAAGGTGAAAGAAACTTACGGACATGGCTGCCAAATATAAAGATGCATATCATTGTGTTATTGAAAGTCAAATCAATTTGCAAGCAAAACTAGAAGCTGTAATACATGCACATTTGAATAGGGAAATGCAGAAAACAGTGAAAGTGCATAAAACAGGGGAAGCGTAGGAAACAGGTGATCAACTTATTTTATTTTGTTTTTATTGTTATTTGGACTCCTTGTATATTTTTGTACTCATATTCTTGATTACTATAATTTGTTTCTTAAAAAAAACATTTGAGCAACTTATTAATGATAACAATTCAATGGATACGTACAGCTGAAGAAGAGAAAAGACTCATTTAAGGGGAAACATAGGGAGAGGAATGGAATGGAAATAAGCATGGACGAAGCGAAGGCAAAGGCGAAAGCCAAAGCTAAAGTCAAAGCCAAATCAAAGTCAAACACAACATCCAAATCAAAGTCCACATATAAGGTATAATGTTTACATTAGTATAGATTACAAATTAAATATATTATATAACATGTAACATGTGAAATTTATTTATTTATAAATTTTGTATATCTTTGACATTTTATACATACATTTTATTGTTTTATATGCACGTCATATTGAACAAGATGCAAATATATATATTCCCCTTCCATCAGAACAGACACTACAATCACATGTGAAAATCTTTTATTCCACCATATAAAATTTTTATATATGTATATATATTTATATTGTTTTTACATATATGTTAATATTTTTATTTGTCTATATAGACAGGTGGTTCTACTTTGGGTCTAGCATTGAATTCGATGTTGTGCACACCACCAAACAGCATCCAAGCATTGTTGACAACAAATATTGATGGTTCAAATTGGGCATTTGAACCTTGTCAAGGCTCAAATAACATATCTTATAGCCAAGTGAAATTATATATACATTATATTAGTTTAATTATTATACTATCCTTGTAATATGAATGCTTATAATTACCATTTGATACTTATAGGTTGACATGAATGCTCATAACAATTTGGATAAACCGACATCGCGATTGAGTTGTTAATATTGAAATATTCATGGTGAATCTATTTGATTTTACATTCGTATATCATTTAATGAAGAAACTCTATTATTTTGAATTTTTTTGGGAAATTAATGGTTTTTTTTCTTCTTAAACTTCTTTCTATTAAGGCATTTGAACAGTCATGGAATAAAGTGAAAAGCATGATGGGGGAAGCATTATAGGGGACTATTTGTTTAATTTGGAACTCTCTACATTTTGATTTAATGTGTACATTGAATATGAATGTGAAATTTAGATGTAAACTTTAGTTCTTTTTGCTTGTTTTTATGGAGAACTAATTGTTATTATAAAGAAGATCATGCTAGAATTTCTAAAAAAATTTGGTGCTCTTGATATATCGTTGGTTTCTGAATAGTTAATAATTGTTTGATTGTGTACAGGTTTGATTAGTTGATAACTTTGGATGTCCTTATTATAGACAAGGTTATGCCAAATTTTCTAACAAAAATTTGATGCTTTTGTTATATTAATTGTTGGCTTCATATTAATTGTTGTCAAGCATCCAGTATGGCCTAAGAAATCAACAACATTCACATAATGGTCCATTCTAGGCTGAATCTAGTACTCCTCTCTTATTGATTGAAATAAATTCAGGCTTTCCTCAACCAAGCTAGCAATCATTGAATTCCATGTCACTTAGTTTCTTCCGGACATGTTTTGAAAAATATATCGTGCATACTTTATGCATCCACACTTGATATACATATCAATTACTGCATTCTCTACTATACATGCCAACTTTGGGAGGCCAATTTTATGCCAACTCTGGGACACCAATTCTATTTTTTTCAGTCCCACACAAACATTTATAACACATTTGGGCAATGTAACAAGTATGTTCAGGAACATCAAAATATATTATGTACATGGTGATAAAAAGCACCAGAATTCGCACAGTAGAGCTTCAATTAAACTACAAAAAATCAGCAAAAGTACAACCAATAAAACTTGAAAATTCAATAAAAGCACAACTAATAAAACTTGAAAATTCAACAAAAGCACAACTAATAAAACTAAAACAACCAACCCAATTACAACAAAACATGTCATTATTAATCTTAACTCAACAAGTTGATCACTCAATCTTGAAAATTCACAGTATGAAACGTGATCCAAACTAGTGCACCCAGATGTGAATGCATCTATTGTTGGGCTCCTTCCTATGTCCTCATGCTTATGTACTTGAGATAGAGTGCGTATGTTGTTGTACATATCGAATCGTTGTACTAGTATATTTTTCTCATGCAATAGTGCCATATATTCATCGACCCAATCAACAAATCCTGAGAAATTACGAGGCTACACAAGACTTACATTGCGTTAGTAAAAAATTATGTTTCAAATAAGCTAATTTGATATCAAATATAAAACCTAATCATAAAAGCTTACTTTGCAAAGAGATTTATAGCACAATTTACCGGGATTTTGTTTAGATCCAGATAAGGCTAATTCACATGGTCTTGCACGAGGTTATTTGCATTTTCTTATTGGAATACGCATACAATTGCTTGTGGAGCCTTTGGATGCCATTGACTTGTGCCTTCTCTTTATTTGACCTAAATGCCTATAATAATGACAACTTCTAAACATAAAGCTTGTAATAATAGTAATAAAAAATAATAATAATAATAATAATAATAATAATGTCAACCAAATAATAATTCCCCTAAACATGGGTCCAAAGGATTATTTTCTTTGGCTGAGCTGAATGCTTATCATTTTTATTGACTTGTTGCAAAATTTCGAGGTCACTATATTTGATACCTGTATGTATTGCTATTGTAATACTCAATAACAAATCCAATAATAAGTTCAACCCGAAGACCAACGCACACACACAAGAACTGCTTCCTACAAAACCCAAATCATGTCAATAAGTTTCTATTAAAACTCTTACACAAAATGGATAATCTCTTCCACCCCACCTCCCATCGTCTTTATATTGCCCAAAATTATCATTGTCATCTTTAGAGCCCAAAAGCCATCTTTAATTTTTTATATATGAAGAGGGTGGGTGTTAAGAGGATGATCACAATTTTCAATGGATGTCTGTGGTTTGCGACCACAGTGCTCTTGATCCTACAATATTGCTCAAATGGGGTCTGAGGGTCACAGCAGGTTCTGGTACTGTATGTGTTTAGAGATTCATTGGTTGATACTGGCAATAACAACTACCTCAACTCCATTGCAAAATCCAATTACTTTCCTTATGGGTGTAATTTCAATAGAGGCCCTACTAGGAGATTTTCTAATGGAAAAACCATTGTTGATATACTTGGTAATTACTTAATTTCTTTTATCACACATCATCTAATTACTAATTAGGCTACCCACGTACATGCCTTAGCCTTCCAACATATATCCCATGAAAATTGAATCATTTATTTTGTTGTGTTTTTTGGTGACCTTAATTCCGAATAGTAATTATTTTCCTAACTTATTTCTTTGGATAGCATTTTAATTAATTGAGGATGCTATGTATACACATATAGTTGTGATCTTTTCTCTTCTAGCACCTAGATTTTTGGATCTGATAACATGGAGTTTTAGTTCACAATTTATTCGTTAGACTCCTATATATGTATGTCGATTATATGGATAATAATTTAATTAGAGGATATATAAATTATTCCTAGTAAATTTTAATGCTATGAAAAAGAAAGATATAATGATTTGATGGGAGCTCTACAACAAAATTGTTTGAAAGATCACCCCTCAATCTAGCTACTAGGCGGTGAGTCATATCTTATGTATAGAGGTTTCATGATTGAATACAACCCCACTATAACTCTTCAAAATGAGTTAAATTCAAATCAAAGAATAACACAACCTATTTATAACTAGGTCACCAAATTTTTTGAAAAGCTAGCTCAATGAAGGTTCCATTTAAGCAAGACAAGTTAGCACACTAAAACTTTTCTTTTCTTTAAAATTCAAAGCCACCCAAAAAATCAAGAAAAACGATACCCCAAAAGATAAAAAAATCCTCACAACACAACAAACCAACACCTTCACAACCCTAAAAGCAAAAACGCAGACCATAAGTTCACAAAAAAGAAAAAGAAAAAAATAAAGCAAAGCACAAATGCAAAACTGCTGCCCAAATAACCCTAGAGGGGGGGTGAATAGGGTTATAGGCCAAATTTTTTTTAAAAAATTGCAATCTCAAAATCAAATTATTGCAAGTAATAATAGATACAAGAATAAGCAATAATAAAAAGATTAAGAGGAATAGAATGCAAACCTTTACAATTCAAAGTGGAGTAGCAAACCTTTACAATTCAAGTGTTCTTTACCAATACTTAGCCTGACACACTTCTCAAGTGCTTACAAAGTAAGGGTTCACATAACCCTTTGATACAAGATGTTTGGAGTTATTTTTGTGCTCAAGAAAGCTCTCTTAAAAGAATAGATACACAAAAATATAAAGCACACTCAGCTATTGATTGAAACTCCATAAATGCTCACAAATAAAATTTGGGCTTGTAAATGAATGATCTTGCTTTTAGCTTAATGAATGCCTATTAATGAGTTTCACACTTATATATATAGCCCAAAGGGTCCATATGACCGTTTTGTAGCAATAAATACTAGGAAAGATGGTTTGGTAGACATTTAATGCTCAAAAGACCGTTTGAAAAACTAGCCGTTATGTGTCAGTCCCAAGAGATTCAAACGTCTGAAATCGATTTAAGACGTCTAATTCAAGCGTCTTAAAAAACCAGAGTACTAAATTTTATAGAGGTTTTTCAAGGTCACTGTTCACGAGGATTAAGACGTCTTAAACTCTTTTCAGACGTCTTATTCTTACGTCTTAAAAAATCAAAGAGGGTGTAATATTTGGTCTTTTACTTCTTAGACGTCTTAAACTTAATTTAAATGTCTTAAACTCTTATTCAAACGTCTTAAATAGGCGTCTTAAAAAATCATAGAGAGTGTAAATTTGGGTCTCACTCTTCAAACGTCTTAACATTATTTTAGACATCTTAATCATGATTCAGACGTCTTAAATAAATTTTCAGACGTCTTAATCAGATTTCAGACGTCTTAAATATCTTTAAGACGTCTTAAATATCTATAAAAAAAAATAAAATTAAAGAACTTAAGACCTTATTTTAAAAGGGTTACTTCCTTAAGTCAAAAAACTCTAACTATGATCGAATTTGTTCATTTTAAGTTTTAGCAAGTTTAGTGCATGAACCTAAAGCCCTTATTTCTCAAATGATCATTCAAGAGAGATCAATGTTACATAAATTCCTATGTGTCTTCACTTGATTTGCTTTGATGTTAATTCTTTTTTATGTCTATACTTGTGCTATGCCTTTGTTGAGTCAAGTGGTTCACTGTAGCTTGGATTTTACTTATCTTAGGCTTAATTTAAAATCATTAGAACTTAAGACCTTTTTATGCATTATTATCATCAAAATCAATGGTATTAAAACCATTTGGGCCAACAATCTCCCCCTTTTTGATGATGACAATCCATAAATGTATTTGGGAGGAAAAAAAAAACAATTTTATAAACATACATGGCATTTTTGTCCCCCTGTCAATGTGCATAAGATAAGAAATGACATATGGAATAATTTTGACTATTATAGGGATTTCAAATTTAAAATAAACTAATATATCATTTCATAAGTAAAAATGTGTACATATAAAAGTTAAAAGTTCAACATAACATAACAAACAACTATCTATAACAAACAACTACCCAATAACCCATGTATAACCAAAATAAATCCCAAAACATCATCCCAAAAACTTCTCCACCTTTGTCAACATCAAAAAGAAGTCAGGGTGCAGGGGGTTGAGGAGGCAATCTCTTAGCTAAGGCTGCTTGAGCTTCCTTGATGTCCTTGACTTCCACGGCGAGCTCATTTATGCAATCATGCATGCCTTCCATTTTTCTGTGCACATACTTTTTCAAATTTTTAATTTGTCGAGAGATAGAGACAAACAAGTCTCGAATGGAAGGAATAGAAGATGAGAACTGAGGGCTATAGGAAGGAGAAAGAGAAGGAGAAAGAGCAGGAGAGGTGGAAGAAGGAGAACCGCCTTTATCAGTGGGATGAAAGCTGAGGAGATTAAAGTTCTCAAGGGTGGGATCAGTAGTAGGAGGAGGAAGAGCAGCAGAGGAGGAAGATGGTCTAGATAAAGAAGAGGGAGGTACAACAGTGGGTTTAGGAACCCATACACCATCTCAACACTCATATCCCATAAATCCGAGCATGTAGGTGCCAATTTCATCCTTGTGGGACGGAGTGCGAGTCACAATACCATAGGAGAGGGGAACTTGGAAATGATGAAAAATAGCAATAAGGGCCACTCCATAAGGAAGAAGACCCCGAGAGTTCTTGTGAGCAGAAAATATATGGTAAACTATGAGGTGACCAAGATCAATGGCGGTGCCTAGAAAGAATACACCATAATAAGCACACATCAGTGTAGGATACATGATCCTGACTGCCACTAAAAGGTAAGATATTGTTGGAAATGATTTTATGGAGGATATTACATTCAAGCGTGAGCTTGGTGATGGGTAGTTTGGCATCGAAAGTGATGGATGGATCACTACTGATGAGTTTGAGGGCTTCAATCTTGTTAAATCCCTTAACTCGTGGCCATTGATTCTTATCTTCAATGGTTACCCCACCCAAAGGTATTTTGAAAATCTGATTTAACATTGTAGAATTTAGGGAGATGGGTACACCATAGACAAGAAATGTGCCTATGCCAAGTTTGGTTATTTTAAAATTCATATAAAAGAATTGAACGAGGTTTGCATATTCAGGGAGAGAAAGGGAAACAAAATCAAATAGCCCTATGGCTTGAAGAAGATTGACAATATTTGGAAAATATTCAGACAAAAATTCAACTTTAAGCAGCTTAGGATAAACGAGCTTGTGGTCCATGAATTTTGAAACGAAGAAAGTGCGAGCAGAATCGGAGTGATACAAATTGGCATTAATGATGGGTCGAGGTGGATTGACAGGAACTCGAGTCTCAGGTTGATCTGGTTTATTGCCGGAGTCGTAGTCAGGGTTGCCCAGTGGAGCCTGAGGTGGCAATGGAGATTGTTGGGATGATGGTAGTTGTGACGAAGCAAGTGGAGGAAGTCCCTAACTTTTTGGTACCGCGAGAAGATCGAAGACCCTTTCCCTTTTGGGTGTTCGCGACGGAGTGTTTCTTGGGTTTTGAGGAACCCTTCCCTTGTGTTGCTGGATGTCACACCCCATTTTTGTTACCTTAGCTAGGGTTTTTCATTTCATGTGACTTTTTGTTTCCTTTTTGAGTTTAGTCTTTTGCATTGAGTTTCTAGGATCTTAAGGATGATGTATATGAATTTTGGTTTAATTTGGAGTTGATCTCGAGGGTTAATAAGAACTTTTGCGACTTAAGGGGCATAATCATCTTTTAGGTCACAAACTTTTCATTTGACCTTGATATGACCTTCACATTGTCAATTGGAGTTCATATGGATGCATTTGAGATATTTATGGGTTTAATTTGAAGAATTGATGGTTCGAGATTAAAATGGCTCAATATGGTTCAGGTTAGTTAAGAGACCCTCTTCGGGTTGGCTCAAGTCGGCTCATAATTTTCACTTAATTCTCCTTTATTAGACTTTAATTAGTCTTAACTTCATTCTTAAAGATGTTTTAGAAGGTTGAATTTTGAATTGGAAAGCATTCGGTGCGACCTTGTGTGCATACTTAAGCTTAGCGAGGGTGGTGTATAGCGGTTAGCCGCCTTTATAAAACCTAACTGTTAACACCCCATTTTGTACCATTTGACACCTCAAGCCACTTTCTGAAACCCAATGATGAAGGGCAGTAGCCAACGGACCATCGCAAGCACGCCCGAAGGACTCACGAGGACACAGCAGGCCTGAGGAGACAATTTGATACCCCATGCACGTACGATCATGACCCTTTTCTTTGAATTTCATCGCTTCCCTCCGAAATTGTTTCTTACCTTATGCAGCCCCCGCGCTGACAGCTGCTCAGTGGCGGCGGGGAAACCCTAGAAACCCCCGAACCAAACCCTAATTCCCGCCTATAAATACCCCGCTTTCATTCAAGAGAAGGGATCGGAATTTTGGCTATCAAAACCATCATTCTAGAAACCCTGAGACTGACGGCTGTGTCCACGAAAGGTCCAGAAAGCACGCTTGTGAAGTGATCGCTGCTGCCCGAACCTGAGGGTAACCATTCTCAACCCTTAATTTCGTTCTAGCATGATTATTTATAATATTGCAATTGATATGTATGTCCTGCCATTTAATGCTCATAGTTAGGACACGTTCAGATCTATTCCGGCACCGATTTATTTGTGCATTTAAGGTCTGAAATGAGTCTCCCATCCATTTTAAATGCGTAGGGCTGCATAAGATTCATCCGTTAACTCCAGCATTTTTTCCACACATGATATATATCTCTCTGTTAATTCTCAGCATTTAATTCGCATGGTTTAGGCCCACAAATATCTGTGCATCTTTATTAGCATCTGTGGTCATCTCGCCATTTAGGTCTAGGTCATTTGTCATCTCTAAATCGCATCATAGTCACTTATCTGCATACATTTGAGTCAAGGATCTGTTCGGGCACAGCATGGTAGGCATTGGATGAAATTTGATAAGCATGTACGTACGTACATATGGTATGCACGTACGTGCATCTCATATGCACGTACGTGCATGAGCCATGTTTTTACAGTTTAACCTCTTCTTTTCTTTTGCAGGCAGTATAGGTTTCCCTTGCACCCTTTTGAATATTCTGTATCGTATATATCTGTTTATATATCTGGTTTTCTCTCCTTTTTTTCTCATCTGTGCATGCCATCATCTGAGTTCGATTGCATAATCGTTTGATCGACGGTTGAATTCAATTAAGTTCCTTTTTAATTAAAGCCAATAAGTGTATGTGAGGCCGGATTTAGCCGGGCGCAGACGGGTGCCTAACACCTTCCCGTCCGCGTACCTTAGCTCCGAACCTTGATTCTTTGGGTGATGACGAGTTGGGCCCTTGCTAGGGGTCAATCGGTTCCCGAGGCCAAAATCGGGTGGCGACTCCCTCTCCGCCCTAATCGTCCGCGGTTAGTGGCGTACTCTCGAGCCGGGCGTGGTGAAAGGACACGGCGCTCACACTAACCATGCAGCCATGGCTAGGAATTTTTGCCCTAAAATGTCTTAAATTACATTCCTTTTCAAAGCACAGTCGTTTTGGCTTTCGTTTCATTAAAATCGAACTTCGTTTGACCCCCGAAACACTTTTGGAAAGCGAAAGAGTGCAAAAATGGCATGTCTTGACAGAGCCCTTGGGCCACCGCCCAAGGCCGGGAGGCTAGCCGCCCAGCCCCAGGCTGCTAGCCGCCTAGCCTTGGGTGGTCAATCGAGGGGCTTTGTCAATTTTTAGGGTTTTTTGATCTCTTTCCTATTTTCTCGAACTATTCCGCCTCTAGCCGCCATTCCTTCTTATTTTCAACCCTAATAGACCTACTTGAGCCCCAAGAGAGTTTCTAATGACCTTTGGATCAATATTTAAGGTTTTAATCCCAACCATTGAGAGATTCTACTCAAACCCTATAAATAACCTTCTATACTTCAGCACTAGAGAAGGCACTAAGAGGCAACTAGAGCCATTCTTAAGGCATTTAACCTAATTTCTGAAAGAGAGGTAGAGAGAGAGAGAGTTCCAAAGGAGAGTTAGGGTTGTAGAGGCTTGAAGGAGAGTGTTTCCAGTTGTTCATAAAAAGAGAAGAAGTCTCTACAACAACAAGAGAACTCCGCCATAGGTATACCTCTATTCCCTTTATGCTGAAATTAGGGGTTCACTTACAATAGTTCTATTACATGTTCAAGTTAGTGTTTTTATCATGTATTGATACTTCTAATAGTTAATATACATGGTTTAAATGTTATTCATGATAAGTTATGCATGTAATTGAATTATTTAATGCATAGTTGGGATTTTAGGGTTTCTATTGTGCTGAAATTGGGTTTTTGCTTAGAATAGTTATATTTCATGTTCAAGCTTGCATTATTATCATGTGTTGATACTTTTATTAGTTAATATACATGATTAGAATGTTGTTCATGAGTATTTTTGCATGCTAGAGGGTTATTTCATGTGGTGTAATGCATAGTTGTGATTTTAGGATTTCAATTGTGTTGAAATTGGGTTTTTGCTTAGAATAGCTATATTTCATGTTTAAGCTTGCATTTTTATCATGCGTCGTTGCTCCCATTAGTTGATATGCATGATTAGAATGTCATTCATGATGAGTTTAGCATGATTTAGAGTTATTTCATGTAGTTTAAAGCATGATTGTGATTCTAGGGTTCCTATCATCCTTGTTTTAGAAAAGTTGCATATAGCATGGTAGCTTAGGATTTCTATTTGTTTTTTTCTTCATAGTTGCTATATATGTACTGCATATAGAATAACTATGATGATTTTTTGCATTCATGGTAGGTTTTTTTGCATGTTATTGCATATAGAGCTGAATTAGGGTTTCTATTAGTTCATGATTCGTGTTATTCACATAACTTATAGATAATTTTAGACCTTATCTCAATTCTGTCCAGATTTATTTATTGTCATTGATGTCATATTTTGAGCATATGATAGCTTATGTGTAAGCATGATAATTGCTTGGTTGAGAATTGGTTTGGTTTATTGGCATTTTTGGTGTATATTTCATGCAAATTGTAGGTGCTTGACAAGTATAAACCCATAGAAAGTGGGATATGATAGGTACAATTACCCTACCAATGTGGGGTGATTATTTCGACTATTAGAAATCTTGCAAATAAAGTAATTACCTTATGAAATAGGGTGGTTATTTTAACAGGTTGCTATTGCTCAAGGTAAGTGGGGTTTGAAGGTGCCCTAATTCACCTTTCCTTCTTTAAAACTTTCCCTTCTCCCTCCTAAGGTTATTTCCTAATAGGGGAATATGGTAAGCCACTACAGTTTCCTTTTATGAAAAATTCCTTTTTTAATAAAAGTTTGTATCTTTACTTGAAATACCTATATTTTCTAAAGATCTTTTGAGAATCATTTATCTTTGGAAACTCTTTTATTTATAGAAGGAAATTTAGGGTTTACCATAGGCCTTTATTAGGTTATAACTCTATTCCCTTCGAACTATGTGGACTTTGATCCATGTATTTCCATACATGGTACGTAGGCGCTCATCTTGAGATTCAAGTCCACCCTAGGATACTAAGTATCCTAGGTTTTCTTTTTTTTCTTCTTTTTATCTTTTATTATCTTGCTTATATGGATGGATGAATGAATGATATGCATGTTGTCTTGTGATGATTACTGTTGATTTATGTAGTGTTTAAGACTTTGATTTAGCCCAATTAAATTAAGAGACCGTTTAGGGCGATATGGGTGCCTATAGGCTTTGCCTAAAACCTCTCATATCGTAACTTAGCATCCGCATTCACAATCTTTGGTTTTCGAAAGATCTTTTGCCTTACCATTTTTTAGACATGGAGTCACTTGTTTTGGAAAATAAAAAATTTTAAAGTGTTCCTCTTTTCTTTAAAAAATGAGGTTGTGACTCCCTTTTTTGATTTCCCATGTGGGCCATTTTTTGGAGTCCATAGTATAGCGACTCCACTGGTAATTCGTGGGCTAGACTCTATATAATTTAATTGGGCTAAATTAATTTCTTATGTTAATTAAAATCAATCACATTGCATCCGCTTGATTGTGTGCTGTCATTTATTGCATTGTGTGCGCAAACTCTTGCATGATAGGATCGATGTCCCTCGATGTATCCTTACCACTGATGGGCCTAGCCTCAACCTTGGTCTTCCTGATTCCATGTGTTGGGGTGAAAGCTATCAACCTCTCTTGCCAAATACCCTTGGGTATATTAAATGAGCCAATCACGTACTGCTGGACTCATACAGCCTTCCTAATGCCACATGTGGTTAGGTATATAGATTGGTTTAAACAAGTGAAGGACCCCAGCCTACCCTTATCATTAGTCCATGTAGTGGCCAGGGCCTTATAGAATACTATTGGTTCACCATTACGCATCCACACTTGATTGTAATGATATCATGCCGTGTTTATGTTGTGTTGCTATGCTCATAAGTTGTGTCGTATACTTAGGTTTATTTTAACCATGGGTAACGATTGATAGTTGATATATGGTCTCACCTATATACCCTTAATAAGTACCTCTACCCTTTACTCAAGGGGCTCCCTAAAGGAAGGATGGACTAATTAAAGGTATGTGAGCTAAGATCATTTAATTATGGGCTTTTAAATAAACCAATAGGGGTTTATTTCGAGTAAAGTGTTTGATTAAGAGTTAAGGAGTAGGGGCTCATTTATGTTTATGTCTTTAGTATGTCACCTCACCCTTTATCTCAAGGGACACTTTTAAGGAAGAGGTGTCTAGCTAAGGAGATATCCTGTTTAGACTTAGCTCATGGTTTGCTTATACTTGGGGGGAAAGAGACTCTTAATAGTTTTGTGATAGGTTAATGGTTTGAATTTAAGGCTAAGGGACTCACCTTCATGTCCTTAGTACGTCACCTCACACTTTAAGTTATCCTTGGAGATGAGATGTCTAACTAAGGGAATGCTTTATAAGATCACACTTATCAATTTAGTGCAGTCATGAAAATATTGTTAAAATGTTTTGGTTATAACTTAAAAAAGGAATTTTGTTCTTGAAGGGTGGGTTAGGATTAAACCCATGACAACTTATTAAGGTTGGACTCAAATTTTGAACCTAAGATGGCTGACGAAAGGACTAGTGAAAGGAACTTTGACCTTGAGGTTTGCTTAAAAGCCATTATAACAAAGTTAGACTATACCTTAAAGACCTCTGAAACAGCATTGAAACTGGCTCAAGATAATTAACAGAAGATGAGAGATCTAGAACAAAACAATGGTTCTAAGACCCATTCCTCGAGTGTACCTCATGGGTCTGGCACTAAAGATGGACCTCAATCCAATGAGAACACTAAGATGAAGGGAGAAAGTAGTTCGAAACCTGAGATCATCAACCTAGAAGGAGAAGCCAAAGAGAAGGCTACTAGTGGTGATTCTATGTTGGCCAGCAAGGTAGAGGCTTTAGAAAGAACTATCAAGGGGATTCGTAGAACCGATGATATAGTGGATGTGCACACACTATCCTTGTTCCCACAAGCTCGCATTCCACTACAATTCAATATGCAAGAGTTAGAAAAATTTAATGGGACGGACTGCCCTAAGATCCACTTAAAGATGTATGTGCGAGCTATGCACTCTTGAGGAGCAAGCGATGAGCTATTAGCTCAAATGTTCCATGAGACATTGGCAACTTCCGCATTGAAGTGGTTCTTGGGCCTCTTGGCATTGGAGGAGACTAGGAATCGAACTTGGGAGAATATATGCAATGAGTTTTCACAGCATTACAAGCATAATACAGAGGTGGATGTCACTTGGAGAGACATGAAGACTACAAAACAAGGGCTAATGAGACCTCCTCCGCATTTATTACAAGGTGGAGACGAAAAGTTTCTCAGATGGTGAATCGACCCAATGAAGAAGAGCAGATTCAGAAGGTAGTAAAAAACCTTTTCCCTATCTACCATAAGCATCTATTTGTAAGCTATTTTCCAAACTTTAAAGCCTTAATTGGGGTTGGAACTCAAGTAGAAGATGCTATTGGTGACAGCATAATTGAGGAAAGGAGACATCAAGGAACTCCTGAACTGGAAGTAATGGAAAGACACATAGGAATGTTAATGCCATATCTCCCCAATAGTCTCGCCAATTCACCTGAACTCTACATGCCATTGAGTGATGTTTTTGAGAAGTTGAAGGTGAAAGGTTTGCTTCAACCCCTTGACCCAGTACCATTGCTTAATCCATTACCCCATCACTTTAAAGAGAATGAGTATTGTGACTTCCACCAAGGCAAAGGGCATAGCACTTGTCACACCCCATTTTTGTCGCTTTAGCTAGAATTCATCATTACATATAGGATTTTGAGTTCTTTTTGAGTCTAGTCTCTTGTATCGAGTTTCTATGGTATTGAATATCACGTATATGAATTTTGAAGTGATTTGGAGTTCATTTCAATAGTCAATAAGAACTTTTGCGACATTAAGGGCATAATCGTCTTTTAAGCCGTATATTTTCTATTTGACTTTGGAATGAATCCCGAGTCATTCCCTTGAGTTCATATGAGTATATAGAGTTTACATATAGGTTCAATTTCATGAATTAATAGGTTTAAGATCAATTCGGCTCGTAACAGGTTCGAGTTGGCTAAAAGACCCTTTCTTGGTTTGCTCAAATTGACTCACAAGACCCACTCAATTAACTCTAATTTAAACTCAATTGGGCTTTATTTACATCCTAGATATGTTTAAAAAGGGTTGAATTTTGATTTGGAAAGCATTTGGTCTAACCTTGTGTGCAAACCCAACTTTGCAACTGGAGGTGCACCATGGCTAGCCGCTTTTGTAAAACCTAACCATGCACCCATGGTTAAGGATTTTTGTCCTAAAATGTCCAAAAATGTGTTCCCCTTCGAAACACGGTCGTTTTGGCTTTTATTTCAGTCAAAATCGGACTTAATTTGACTCTTTTAGGACTTCTAAAACGATTAGGAGTCAAAACCAGAGCGGAATAGAGAGGACTCTCGGGTAACCGTCTGGGGCTGGATGGTCAGCCGTCTAAACCGTCCAGGCCTGGACGGTCACTCGAGGAGTTCATCTTTAAGTGGGATTCTAACTCCTTCTTCCCTCCTATGACGGTTTCCTCTGCCCTTGCAAGTTGTTTCCTCCTAGGATTGTGTAAGTTTAAGTTGTTTGAGCACCAAGAGAATCTCTAATAGCCCTAGGATCATTATTTAATGAATTCAATCTTAGCCATTGGTATATGAGGTCAAGTTCTCTATATAAAGGACATGATATTCAGTACATAGGGGATCACAATTGCACTTTATACTTAAAGAGAAAGGGAGCTATGAGTTTAGGAGAGCTAGAAGGACATTAAGAGGAGACTCTTCAACCCTAAGCAAGCAATAGAACAAGGAGTTTGAAAGCAAGGGAGGTTCTACAAGAGGTAAACACTCCTTTTGATTGCTGAATATAGGTCTTCTCCTTCTCCTTCCCTTCTTCTTATATGATAGTTCTAGTGCATGTTAACTCCATATGATAGGTTAATTCAATACTTTTATGATGTGTTATGAATGATTTTAAGACGATTTATGGTTCTATATGCTTGATAATCCTTGGCTTACTAAGGTTTTGAAGGCGTTATCTCTTTTTATCTTCTTAAATCATGTATAGTTTCATATGTCTTAGTTGCTGTGATTATTGTACATGAGTTGATGCTCCTGTTAGTTAATATATATAATATGAATGATATTCATGATGATTTAAGCATGTGTTAAAGTCATTTCATAGGTTTTAATGCATAGTTGTGAAATTAGGGTTTCGATAACCCTAAATTTACACAAGTTTCATACAACATGTTTAGGATAATTATGTGAGTTGTTTCTCATCATAGTCATGCTATATATGCTGCATATAGTTGAATCATGCTAGGTTTGCATTCATGTAGAGGATTTTGTAGGGTTTTTGGAGAGATTATCCTTTTCTAAGGATAATTATCCTTTTTGTTAAGTAAGGTTTTGCATAAGAGCTTTCTGTGATGTGTTTAAGCATGAAATCACCTCTATTATGTTCTAATATATATATTTTACGTGGGATATGATGATTGCACCTCCCCATAGTGACTTTTTTATGTGAAATTATCTTGGGATAGTTTTGCTTAAAAAAGCTCGCCGTAAGATGGCCCGTTTTCATATTTTACATAAAATGTCACCTTTTTGGTTAGAATAGATTTTGCTATCATGTTTATTGATATTATCAGGGTCTCTCATGATTGTTAGCATGTTTTTTCATAGGTTTTTATGCATATAGGATAGGTCACTGCATGTAGGATTGAGTTGGGGTCCTTAGTTATCCATTATTCTTGTTGTTTGCATGATAAATGGATAATTTTAGGCTTTAACATGATTCTATCCAGATTAGTGTTTTGTTCTCTTTGCATGGTTTTGCACACTCGTAAGGGTGCTAATAGGTACAATAATTGTCTTATTGTAAATAGGGCTGTTATTGCTTGAAATTGCTAATGCTTGGAGTTTTGCGCTCAGGTAAGTGGGTGTGAAGGTGCCCTAATTCACCTTTCCTTTCATATCTTTTCTCTTCCCCCTCCCTAGGGTTATTTCTTAATATGGACACATGGTAACTATCAAGGATTTCCTTCATTAAAAAAATTCTAACTTTCTATCAAAGTTTCCATCTTGTGGAAGTTTTCAATTTTGGACTATTCAATACATTCTCGAACAAGGAAACCTAGGGTTTTTACCATAGGTTTGTATTAGGTTGTAACCCTATTCTCATTCAAACTATGTGAACTTTCATCCATGTATTTCCATGCATAGTACGTAGGCTCTCAATTGATGTTTAAGTCCACCCTAAGATAATAAGTATCCTAGGTTTTCTTTTTTCCTTTTATCTATTTATCCATCACATATGATTGCTAGAGGAGTAGGATGGATTTATGATTGATTTGCTTGCTGTATTTTATTGGTTGATATTGATTTGCATGCGATTAAGTTATTAAATTAGTCCAATCAAATTAAGAGACCAACTCGGGCGATGTGGGTGCCTATGGGCTTTGCCCAGAACCTTCCCACGTCGTAACTTAGCCCCCGAACCCAATTTTTTGGTTTTAAAGACTTTGCTTTTCCTTTAATGGAGTCATATGGTTTTGAAAATAAAATTTTTTTATGGTTTTCCTCTTTTCCTTAAAAAATGAGGTGGCGACTCCCTTTCATTTGTTGTCTTTTAAAAACACAAACCCTTGTGGGCGCCGCGCTTTTTTTTCGTGGGTTCACAGCACTGATCAATGCCCGAAGTTGAAACATAAAATCCAAGACCTCATTGGCAAAGGAATTGTTTCTCCACCTAAGGCATTCGATTGTCCACTCTAAAGGCAATCCATTTAGTGTTTACTGTCGAACCAATTTTGTTATGACTGTCCATGATAAAGAGTTTGGGTTATGTTTCCTAGAGTAGACTTAGGATTTGTTTACTTTCTTTAGCTAATTGTTTTTAATGTCCAAGTCAAATGTCTTTTGAAGTTCTGAGTCTTTTGAGTCCTAATAATTGTCAAGTCAAGATTTTCAATGTGTTCTTCTTCATTCCTTTAATAAAATGTTTGATTTCAAGAATTTCATTGTCTTTCTAATTCTCTTCTCATCAATCAATTGACAATCAAAGTGGCATGAGAATATTTGCTAAAAGGCTCAAAAACTCCTTCCACTAAAAGAGCAAACACTAGGAATGATGAATAAACTATCACTAATTGACTAGGAAACATGGGAAAGCCAAAAAATGGTAAACATAGGGATCACTTGTCCACCATACTACATGAAGACATAGGCCAAGAAGATCTTGAAATCCTTGTAAGAGCCAATTCAAAGATCAAAAGAAGAAATCAACTACTATGCTGTGAGCTTTTGGAGATGTTTATTTCCCTCTCCCTAAAAAAAAAAAGTACAAAAAGAAAGGGAAGGGATTAACATCCAAAAGCCTCAAGGAGGAGTTCTAGGAGCAGAGAAATTGTGACTAAAACCATTCTCATCACAATAATGTTCAATACCCTTATTGACAAATTCGCTCTCCCTATCACTCCTAACATATATAATAGTATAGCTTTTCTCATTTTGGACTATTCTGCAATATGTTACAAATGTAGCATGAGTCTCATCTTTATATGCAAGGAAGAACACCCATGTATATCTAGAGTAGTTATCAACAATTACAAATGCATAATGCTTTCCCCCATGGCTTGCAATAGCAATAGGTCCAAATAAATCCATATGAATAAGTTGCAAAGGTCTTGTAGTTGAAATATGAATTTTTGTTTTGAAGGAGGACTTGGTTTGTTTTCCAAATTGGCATAAACTACAAACTCCATCTTTTGAAAATTTTGCTTTTAGTAAACCTTTTATAAGTTCATGTCTAAAAATTTTTTAAATCAAATCCATGTTTACATGTCCAAGTCTTCTATGCTATAACCAATGATTTTCATTTAAAGCGGAGAAGCAATGTACATTTTGTAATGCGATTTCTTTGAACTCTATAGCATAGATGTTACCAATCCTATATGCAACAAATAGAGTCTTATCATCATCTTTAATTATGCACTTATTAGATTTAAAAGTAACTCTATAATCTTTATCACATAATTGACTAATGTTAAAAAAATTATGCTTTAAACCATCAACTAATAAAACATTTTCATCATAAAGTGAGGAATTCTTACCAACTTTGCCAATACCAATTATCTTACCCTTGGCATTGTCTCCAAATGTCACAAATCCTCCATCCTTGGGCTTCAAAGAGACGAACTTTGATCTATCACCCGTTATGTCCCTTGAACATCCGTTATCAAGAAACCATTTCTCATTGCTTGAAGACTTCAAGTATACCTACACAACAATCTCAAGTAATTTTCTTTAGTACCCATGCTTTCTTGGGTCCATATGTGTTAGCTATAGGTGGTGAAGTCCCTTTAACTACCCATACCTTCCTAAGAAAACCTTTAGGTCTCCTTCTCATGTTACAAGTGTAGAAATTATGTCTATCCTTGTTATAATAGGCACATAAGACTTTAGATGTACTAGAGACATTAAGCTTAGAAAAGAAATTTATGTAAAACTTTTGTTTAACATGTTCTTGATAACCAATTCCGACCTTGTCAAAGCACTATCTTTGACTAGTTAATATCTTCTCCAAGGTATTAATAAAGTCTTCAATCTTTTCTTTCAATGAAGTATTTTCACTTTCAAGACTAGATTGAGAGATTATAGAGGGTGAGTCTATCTTACCTTTTAATTCTAAATTTTTGTTTTTCAAAACATTTAATTCTTCTTGAAAAGATGTGATATTCTTTTTCAAATCATTGTTTTTGAGAGAAAACCTTTTTAATTCAAGAAAGATGTCTTCAAATGCATCTTGCAATTCTTCATAAGTAAGAAGTTCTTCTATAGGATAATCACTTGAGTTAGATTTGATTACCTCATCTTCCTTTGCCATGAGACAAAAATTTGCAACGTCTTGATCGCAAGAAATCTCCTCATCTTATTCATCACTATTGGCTTCATCATCCCAAGTAATGGTGAAGGCTTTTTTCTTGAACTTCCTATTGTCCTTGAAGTTGTTGTTGTTGTGACTTATCTTATTGTAGTTGTTGTTGAGTTGAGGACAATTTATCTTGATATATCCGAGCTTCTTGCATTCAAAGCACACTTGAAGTTCTCTATTAGAGGTCTTTCCTCTATTTGGAACTCTTTTAGAGGAGTCACCTTTATTGAATTTCTTTCTTAATTTCTTCTGGAAAATAACTTCTTGTGCTTTTGAGATATGAAAGCTATATCTTCTTCATTTTCACATTCTTCAATTGATGGTTCTTCTTCATCATGTGAGACTTTGAGGGCTAAGTTCTTCGAAGTCTTACTTTCACTTACTTCATGTGCCTTAAATACAAACTCTTGAGTGACTAGGTTTCCATCAAGGTCACTTAGAGTCATTGAACCAAGTTTTTTTAATTGAAGCACGGCCGTTGTGAATGTATCCCATTTCTTTAGCAAGCTCCTAAGAATTTTTCTCACCAATTCAGAATTTTTCTCACCAATTTAGAGTTAGTATAAATTTTTCCAAGAGAATTTGAAGGATTTATAATAGCATTAAAACGAGCAAATATATCTCTAATTGATTCATCCTTTTTCATTTTGAACAATTCATATTCACAAACAAGCATATCTATCTTTGCTTCTTTTACTTGAAAGGTTCCTTCATAGGTGACCTCTAATGTATCCTATATCTCTTTGGCACTAGTACACCTAAAGATTTGCTAAATTCATCATTAGTTAGAGCATAATATAGTAAGCTAATAGCTTTATAATTGAGTTTAAGAGACTTATGATCAACACTAGTATATTCTTGTGGAACTTTAAGAAATGTAACTCTATCTACCACTTTAGTAGGGATCAAAGACCCTTAGAGGTAATATTCCATAGCTCATAGTTAGTGGATTGAATAAAGATTTAAATTCTAATTTTCCAGAAATTATATAAAAAAGCATCTCCATTAAATAGAGGTTGTCTATTGGACGATTGTCCTTTGGTGAATCTGTTACCACTATAGTTGGCCATATCGTTCCTCGCAAGACAAATATGTTAAATGCAAGAGGTTGGGCTCTAATACCAATTGTTGTCCCAAATAAATAACCCTAGAGGGGGGTGAATAGGGTTATAAGCCAAATTAAAAAAAAAATAATTGCAATCTCAAAATCAAATTATTGCAAGTACTAATAGATACAAAAATAAGCAATAATAAAGAGATTAAGAGGAAGAGAATGCAAACGATGTTAACGAGGTTTGGCCTCCCTCCTACATCCTCGTCTCAGGAGCTCACTTGAGGATTCACCAATCCACTATCACTCTCCTTTAAGGTAGAGCAGCAAACCTTTATAATTCTCACCGTCGCTGGGCATCCCAAAACCTAGGGAGGAGTGGGTTTCATTTATGATTCCCGAGCATATGAATAAAATGGCAAGCGTGCCCTTTTCTGCTTCTTCTCTTTCTGTTTCTTCTCCTCTTCTCTTGCTAGTGTGTGTTTCCTTTTTTTTGTAGATAATTGGTAAAGCAAACCCCACTAGTGGTGGAAAGAGCCAAAGACAACGATGTCGACAAAGCAGAAGAAGGAGAAGAAGCAACAACCGAAGAATGGAGTTGGGGACCTACGCCGGTGGCTCAAAGAAGAAGAAGAAGCAACAGTATGAACCTACGCTGGCGCACGCAAGGCCACGAAGGCGTATACTAGCAGGAGACGGACAAGGAAAGCTAGGTGGTGCGCATCTTTCACTTGTGAAGCCGTTTCCTCTCCTCTGTTGATTCCGTCTATCAGCTCTCCTCCACCGATCTCACTTTCTCTCCTCTTCTCTCTTCTTTTACAAATCTAAAATTGGGGTTTTTCTAAATCAAATTTTGATAAGGTATTAATCGTAATTATTGGGTTTTATCATGTAGAAAGGTAGGGATGGAGAAACAATAGATGAAAGAAGGGGTTGGTTGTGGATTTCACCGAAGAAGTAGATGACAATCGTGAAGGGTGCTTGCTGGGTGGGTATTAGGTGTAAAAAAGTGAAGGGTAGTGTTGGAATTTCCCACACTTTGGAATCAGTTTCTTGATCAAGCAAACTAATGAACTAAACAATGGAATGGGGAATGTTAATAGCATTCCTATTCAAGGGTAATGTGCTATTCCCAGGTATAAGATTCCCATTCCGTGAACCAAACGCACCCTAAGAGAAAAACACACAAAGGATTAGTTTAAGTGGCAATTATAAACACCTTAGAAAACACGGGTCTTATGTTCGAAACCCCATTTGCGCAATAATCCCTTTGGGGCTATCCCAAGGGTCGAGGTGGCCTAATAATTATCGAGTACTTATGGGATGAAAGGACTACATGAGTCTGAGGGATTAGTCTCATCCCAAAAGGATAGGTTCAGATAGGTATGGGGGTAAGAAATCTCATTCAATTGCCAAGTCATTAAAAAAGTGGCCATGATAGTAAAATCATAAACAATTGAGAAGGAATCTTACAGGCATTTAGACATTTAATGAAAAATAAGTCATTACCTATAATTGTCACGTGATTGTTGTAGGTTTATCGGTTTATCAGTCGTTATGCCTATCGATAAGCACTTATAGAGGTCCAAACAAAGACTCGTCGAGCTCAACGACCTAAACCAATCCCCAATGGTTAAACCAAGCATGCCTAATGACACTAGCATAGCCAGTGACATTAGAATCATTCTACTAAGTAAAGCCTAAAGAAACTCTTGTTTTAAGATCTCTTTATTAGATGAAGAGCTCACGATAAGGTCAAAAGGAGACAAATTGAATGAATACCCAAAGTTTGGCACTAGTCCACTTAAGAGGACCATCAACCAAACCCATTATAAGATTATAAACTCCCACTCTCAGTTTCATTATTGACTTAAGCGTCGAAGAATTTAATACAAGTCTCACCTTTGACCAAATTAGAGTCTAAGGAGGTGGCTGAACCAAGCTCTCAAACATCGTTCCTTAGCTAGGTAAAATCCTTGATAAACATTTTGTGTCAAAATTGCACTCACAATACGGGATACCCATGCTGAGAAAAAAAATAAATAGAGAAGGAGAGAGAGAGACATGCGGTATTGTTTGTAAGTAAATTTGTAGACTCGAGGGCGTAGGTTGTAATGGTTGTGTTATTTAATTAGGCTAATCTCACCTTTAATACGTGGTTTGCATGTATATTAGTTGATTTGTCAGGTATAATTATGCATGGGCATTGCATGTGCATGATTTTGATGTACTTTGGAAGTTATAGTTGATTAGAATTGAAAGAAATCTATTTTTTTTTTTTTCGCAATTTTGAGAGTTTTAGTCAACTAAAACTAGATGTAGTTGACTACAAGTAACATGTAGTCGACTACAAGTCATGATATAGTCGACTGCAACACTCGAAAATAGCCTGAAAATCATATTTTTAAGGGGTAAAATGATGCATATGCCCCTCCTACCTTATTAAACACCCTCAACCCGACTCTATGAGACCAAAACTGGTCCTTTACATGCAAGAGAGCTAGAGAGAGAGAAGAGAGGATTGGAGAAAGAGAGTGTGGGTTTGGGGCATTTAGACTCACTTTCTACCCTTGCATGCATGCGATCTAGGAGCTTAGAACTTCAATTTCTATGGCTGGATTCTTCATTCTCTACATTCATCTTGGTGGTTTGAGCATAGTTCTTAGAGTTGGGAGCTCATTTCATCATCCTAGGCTTGGATTCAACCCTCCCAACGCATTTTTATCATTTTTGGCTCATCATACTTGAGGTAGGTGCAATTTTCATGAGATTTAAACTTAAAGGTGATAATAGGTTAGGATGTAAGCTCATATATGTTATATAAAATGTATATTTGTGTTATTTATAGTTTTACATGATTTTTAGATGTATTATCATGTATATTTTGTAATGCATGTACTAGGAGATCTAGTTTACATAAAGCTATAGTTAGGAATATTATATTTGGGAGTATATGGGTTGATATACTTATTACATTTGAGTTTATTTTTGGATGTACATGTTATGTAAATTGTTGTTAGTCTATGTTTTACATGTTTTACATAGCCTAACATGTTATATAATTATAGAATAATTATATATTATTAATTTTTGGAATTATTGACATGCATATGGATTTATATGCTTTTTCATGACATTTATTGGCATAAAATACATGGAATGGATTTAATTAAAAATTTAGTAAAAGTATTGAAAGGGGTCATTGGTATGGATTACTTATGGTCAAGTGACTAACCTATGTTCTCCATTCCTTTGATCCTAGGTTGCTTGCGGTCTTGAGAAACGATGTGTCGCTGTGCTCTCGAATTGAAATGACTTATGGTCTCAGGTAGCGATGACAGTTGTGTCGTTCTATTGGAAGTTGGGTTTAAGTCTTCCATTTCCACGCGAAAACTCTTGAGGGAACTATGGAATTAGTTAAATGGACATGTGTCGCATATCATTTATATCATTTATGGATTTTATTGTATTTAAGCATGATTTATTTTGGTTATATTATCATGCTTTGGTTATTTTCATATGAAAATTTTATCTACTAAGTTTTATACTCACCCATATTTTTAATAAAACATTTTCAGATGATTATATAGCTGGGGAGACATTACATTGAGGTGATTGGGAGGATTAGTTTGGACTATGATGCTAGTTTATTTTTTGGACAATTTTTATGAATTTTGAAGACTTAAATATTATGAATTGTATTAAGTTAAACACTTTTATTTCAGCTAATAGGCAATGGATATGTAATAACTTAAGTTTGTAATATTTTATTTATTGTAAGTCTTTTCATATGATTTATTTAACATGTGATGATACCAATTATGGATGACAGAGAATTTTTTTATGATTATTTTATACAGGTTTTATCATGGTATGTCCCATTTACGTATGGGTCATGTCGAAATTTTTATTGAAATGATAGTTTTCTTACATGTGTCATCCACGTGTTTTCTAAATGATTTTTTATAATTAAATTGGTTTTATTATAATTGATTACAGCTTACTATATTTGGGTCGGGACATAAGTTGAAGTGGATCAAAATTAAAAATAGATAAAATTACAATTTCTCCCTCTCAGCTTTTACTCGAAAACACTTTGCAGCTTTTTACTTTATTTTGCAAACATTTTGAACTCCTCATGTTTGGAAAAGTGGCACTTTATACATTTTTCATTAATTAGTTGTTTAGTATTTTGACAGAAAATAATTAAACTTAACATTTTTAAGATAAAAAATGCTTTAATAATAAGGAAAATTTTATTATTTTACTTGTATATGTTAGGTGTCTATTAAAAAAAAATTTACATTTCTATTGACACTATAAGAGTTAAATTTAGTTTTCAAATATGAGGGATCAAAGTATTTGAAAACAAAGTCGAATGATGCAAAATATTTAAAAAAATGTAAAGTGTTTTTGAATAAAAATTAAGGGCAGGAAACTATAATTTTCTCTTGAAATAACATGTCAACTTTAAACTTGGTGGGTGCTTTTGTTATTTTGAGTCAATAAGACGGTGAAGAAACGCCATTGACAAGACAGAAATGTCAAATGAAGTTGGCTCACAACGTTTCTACAGTCCTAGATTTTAGAAGTCGTTTACAAAAGGCAACTTCAAAACGATGTGCTGCATGTGAGTCCCGTGACTCTGTGAGCCATGCACACAGAAATAGGTCAATGGTCATACGGTTCCCACCCTTGAACACTTTCACCTATGCCTTTAATAATATTATAAATTCACAATCAGATTCGAATTCCAGGCTTGGTTAACCCACACAGCCACACACTTCCCCCCCCCCCCCTTTCTTTTCTTTTTTTTTTTTTTTTTTTTTTTTTTTTTTGTGTACATTGGGAGGGATTTGAATTTCTAATAATCTATTTTATTCTTATCTTTTTTCTCACCTTCCTTCATCATTATGCTAACCTTAGTGACTTGCTTAACCCACACTTAAGACCAACCAGTCATGAATTCAAACAAGAAAAAGAAAAAATTACTCTCCCCCGTATTGCCTTAAATAAATAAATAAACAAATAAATAAATAAAAATATTCTTGGACAAGGCAGCTGACCCAGAAATGCTATGTTAGTGCATGATTTCAAATAATTATGCTTTTAATGATGTGGTGCTAACATGTCAATTTCGTACCAGTTTCAAGTGATTTATTGATTTTTGGTAATGCCATATTAGCTACCAAATCACATGAGAAATAAAACATTAAAATTACACCCAAAAAAAAAAAAAAAAACCTAGAAATACAAGAATTGTGAGGAAGTATAACTCTATTATTAGATAATCCTTTTTTTTTTTTACTAATACTTTTTATTATTATTATTTACTATTAAGGGTATGCCATTTTATTTTCGCCGAGGTTTTGATCCAAACTAATCTTTTAATTTTTGTACGAAACATTTTATACCCACATAAATAACCATAATCAGAAGGAATTAAAATGCCGACCTTCGAGAAGCATGCCAAGAAACTAAAAAAAGGCTTCTCACCGATGCTCACCTGGGATGTATAGGAGCCTGATTGATGAAACAGATTCAAAGGCCTCTATAGCTTTAACCCGCCCATTGAAAAGGGAATTAGTGCGCTGATTTCTTGGCTAATCTTGGACATGGTGCCTATTGTAATTTTCATTTTTATTAGTAGTTCTAGGAATCTCCCTCAATGGGGATTTCTAGTTTTCTGTTGACGGTTTTGGTAGGTGTTTGCACAATTTAGTCCTTTTGGGCAGCCACGTTTTAAAAAAGAAACGAAAAGAAAATGCGACAAGTTACGCTTTCTTCTAGGAGAAGGGCACACCATCATTGGTGAAAATATAAACCACCTTTATTAACAAGAACTATATTATTGGTGTGAGTCCCACCAATATGGTAAAACTAGAATAAGCACTACTCTATTAACTAACTAGCACTATTACATGCTTACAATGCTACATACCTAACGTATTTGTCTAAATCTGTTTATCCAATTAATCTTATAATTAATATAATAATCATATTAATTAATTAAAAGTTTCATTATAAAAAATTTGTCCTATATATAACGAGTTAATTAAGATGGCGTGCTATCGAACAAATAGGCAAATGAATTTGAAATTTAAAAGGGTTACATAATTTTACATGTATTTTTGCAATTTTTATATCGTTTGTATAATTTTCTATATATATATATATATATTTTTTTTTTTTTTTTGTTATTTGATATTTGAATCATTTGGATAGATTATTTTTCATTAAATGTTTTTTAGCATGTAGGATAAGAAAATTACATGTATCAAGAGATTAATAGATGTAAAGCATGTAAAACATCCGGAATTCCGGATATTAAATTAATAAAAAAAAAAAAGGTTTCTTTTGCTTAGCATTTTCCAGAAATTAACCCACATCCCACAGGTTAAGGAAATAATAATTTCATTTAGCAAAAAGAAATAATAATAATAATAATACTTTCACTTGCCATTTCATGAACGGTGCCAAAATCACCGACGCGTGAGATGCTTCTTTAAGCACTTACGGGCCCATACACAGTTGCCACTACTATGAAAAAATAATAAATAAATCAATAAATCAATAATGCAAAGCAAAAAGTTCAAGCGCTCTTCTATATAAAGAACTCAAAAAATCGACCTCCGGCTGATCAGCGAGATCTCCGATCAAATTCTCAGTCTCTCTCTCTCCCCGCAGTGTTTCTCTCTCTTCATCGAAAATGCATGCGAATCACTTGCTCCTCGAAGAGCCCATCAGGATGGCTTCTATCCTCGAGCCTTCAAAGCCTGTAAGTAACAAAGCGTTAATTTCCACTAAATCTTGATTGTGTATGTGCCTCTTTGATCTCCCTCTTTCTCTTTGATGATGATCCGTTTGGTTGCCGAGAAAATGTTTTAAGTAAAAAAAAAAAAAAAAACACAAAACCAGAGTTCAGAGTTCTTGGTGCTGGGATTTTCCAGTATTTGGAACTGAGCTCAATTCAATTGTTTTTTAGGCTTTTGTAAGGTGAGTTTCGTTTTGAGTTCTCTTAGCAATTGAACAGAGGGATGGGATTTTGAGTGATCTTTTGTTTGTCTATCTTTCACTTTAATGATCCGTTTGGTTGCCGAGAAAAATGTTTGGGAAACAAGAAAACAAACCGAAATTCTTAGTTATGGAATTTCCACTACTTGGAACCGAGCCGAATTTAACTATTTCGCTCCGTAGAGTTAACATTCTCAGCAACCAAAGAGGGGGTTAATGTTTTGAAGATTTTTTTTATTTTTTATTTTTACTTTTTCTAATAAATTTTAATTTTAAAGTTTTTTGTCATGATTTTCTGGTGGAATTAAGAGAAGGGGTTGATATTAATTATTGCGATTTTGAATTGGGTGAACTCTGCAGAGTTTCTTTCCGGCAATGACGAAGATAGTTGGGACGCTCGGTTCGAAATCGCGGACGGTGGATATTATTTCTGGTTGCCTCAATGCGGGAATGTCTGGTATTGATGACTTCTTATGTTTTATTGCTGACCCTCTTTGCATGAGGACTGATTCTTTGTTACCCTCTGTATATTATGTTTGGTTACTGAGAAATTGTAGGAAAATGAATAGAAAAAAAATTAAAATCTTGAAATCTTGAATCGTCATTAACTAGGACCCAGAAAAAAAATTTCCACTAAGTCTTGTTGGGAAGTCCCATATCCCACATCGATTAAATATCAAGTTAAAACATGTCTTCATACGTCTGTTTGGGCCCTCTACCTATAAGCTTAGGCTTGTAGGTTGGAAACTTAACATGGTTCAGAGCATGTTGTTCTACATGTGAGAGGCCTATTTCTATCCTGGCATACCAAGCGTGGAGTGCATGTATGAGTCTTGAGAGCATCCACTTTACACTAGAAGAAAAAGAATCCTTATATATGACAAAAGAATATTCTTTTTATTCAGTTTCTCAGCAACCTGACAGAGGGTTTAGTTAAATTCATGTGCATCTTTATTCAAATAAGTTTTACAATAAAATTTTGATTTACTTTCAAAGGTTGAATTTGGTATGTGTTTTGAGTTCATTTTCCTTTTATTTGGTCAGTGGCACGATTTGATTTTTCATGGGGTGATACCGAATATCATCAAGGGACATTGGAAAATTTGAAGACTGCTGTCAAGAGTACAAAGAAGCTCTGTGCAGTAAGCTTCTTGATCTGACGCACAATATATATTATAATCCATACTTTGTTACTCTATTGTGGTACTTCCGTTGATGCATAATTACAGTTACTACTCATTCTTGGTTAAGTTAGTAGTCATTTACTAGGAAGTTAGTAGTCATTTGTTAACCTAATTATTTGCTTGTATTATTGGGGGACTTACAGATAGAGTCTGGCTACCGGCAAATAATTAGAGTTAGTAGTCATTCTTAGTTACGTTAGTAGTCATTTAATAGGAAGTTAGTCGTGTTTTGTATTAAAACTGTAATTATTTGCTTGTAGCCAGACCTTTCTGTAATTCCCCCTTAATTGTTTGTGGTCTATATTAGCCGCTTTCTGTAACTGCTTAAGTATAAATCTTTCGCTTGTTTTGAGGTTTTTACTGAATTGGTAGTGCTATTTTTATTAATTTCTAGAACTTCAGCAGTTATGAATGTCATATTGGAATGAGCTTATATTATTTTACGTATTTTCCAGGTTATGCTAGACACAATAGGTCCAGAGTTGCAAGTTGTCAATAAAACTGAGCACCCAATTTCCCTTCAGGCAGATTCTTTGGTGGTTCTTACACCTGATCAAGAAAAAGAAGCCACTTCAAATCTACTGCCTATAAATTTTGGTGGCCTATCGAGGGTAAGCTACATTTCATTATTGATAACATCATTTGAAGTGTTTTAGATCCATATGTAAAATTTTTGGGCTATATTTGGAACATATATATAATTTAGGATTGGGGAACAAAATTTCTTACAACAGTTTCACATTATGATAATCTTATTTTGCAAAACCCATGGATTACATATTTGTCACATACATGTCATTCTTGTCATATATCAAGTTGATCAGAGATTAAGAGAATGCTTTATCCAAAAATGCTGAGATTTTTTGTTCATTAGAAATGTGAGTTTATGGATAGGTTGGCTTCTGTCATCTGAGTAATGTAATAATTGGCATGCATGAGGATTGAGGAGTGTACCTAATCCAACAGTGGGCATAACAAAATGGGGATCACATGTATATATTTATGTGTGTATTACAGAGACACAGTACACATATAGTGTGTAAGAGCATTGACTTGTAATTGAGTTGACAATTATTTATTTTACATGGAGTCATAGAAATGGAAAACGTAGAGTTTGAATTGGATTTATCTGGCATACATATTGCTAATATGTCTGATGAAGTTTGGGCATGTAGTGGCAGTAAATATTTTATTTAATATGATGTTCTTGACAGTCATAACCCTTATTTGATGTCGTCAAAGCTTTGCTACAGGGAAATGTGTTTGGCGGTTTTTTATAAATTGCTCTTGTTTGTCAAACTTGATCAGGATCCCGTGTGATGTCTGTCCCATTTTCTTTTTGGATAGCTTTCGAAAGCCTCGTTCCAAATCTTGGAGGAAAATGGGTGAAGTTTTCCTTTTTCTTCTCATTGCTATGCAGTTGAATTACTTGGATGTTATTAGATTGAAAGGTACCATCAAATGTTCAAAACCTTGAAATGACCAAATCAGGTTTAATAGAATGCCATCATCTATGAGGGCTTGTATGGTGTTCCCTGATGTGAGGTATTATTAGCATAACCTGGATAAAAGAGGAAATCATAAACTCAAATATGTTTGGAGTCTTAAAACGATAAGAAGCTTCTAGGCTGACTCATCTTATGTCATTCTTCATGATTTTTATGCTGTTTCAGATTTTCCTACTAGTCTAAACAGTTAATCCGCTGATAAAATATAATTATGTTGTCAACTATATACCTATCTTGCCTTATGGAGTTGGCAGAAATTCCTTGCTACTCTAGTACACCAGGGGACTGTGTCATTGTCCATTTTGTTTGTTTTCCCTATTTTTCTGTCTCTTTTCTTTATATACTTGTACTCCCATTTTTTAAAGTATATTGAAGATTATTGTAGTGATTCAAAATTATTTTGTTGTCTGGGTTCATTCTGGCTACACATTTGTTGGCCCCATTTCTGTAATTAAAAGTTAAGTTTGGTTTGCAGGCAGTGAAGAAAGGAGATACAATCTTCATTGGTCAATATCTGTTTACAGGAAGTGAAACTACTTCTATATGGCTTGAGGTACGGCTGCATTTGAGAATTGAGTTCAATTTTGTATTTGATCAGTTGATCCAAATGCAATTTTTTCTCACCAGATGAAATGTTGAACATGGTTAAATTAGTCAGGCATGTGGAGCTGCTTTCTGATGCAGACACATTTGTCTTCGTTCTCTTCCTCCTCCCTGTCCTTCTTCTTATTCTTATTATTATTACTACTATTATTATCAGAAAGGAACAATACTTGACTGGCTGCTTGCCTGCCCATTTCGGATAAGTCTGTCAGCCTTGTTTTACACAAGGAAGCCAGGGAACCAGAGTATATAAAATTATTTCTTGCCATTCTTCAATCCTGATTATCCATTCGAACTTTGATGTTACAACTGCTTTTATGGTATAGGTAACCGAGGTAAAAGGGGAAGATGTGGTTTGTTTGATAAAGAATTCTGCTACCTTGTCTGGACAATTGTACACATTGCATGTCTCTCAAATTCGTATTGATCTGCCTACCCTCACTGACAAAGATAAGGAGGTAAGTTCCATTTGTGTTAGATACTTTCTGTTCACAGAATCATCAGCGATGCTGTTGTGTTGACCCATTTATCGTCATCCCTTAGTAATGGAAAAGAAGGATGGGTGTTATGATTGATGGTGATGTTCCACAGAGCGAACCGGCTCTTTGGAACAGTATTTTATGGATATATCTACTGGTTCAGATGGCCCATGTTCCTTTTCCTAAGAATGTCTCCAGTTTTTGTTGCCGTCTTTCAAAAAATCTGCCATGATTAATTGAGGACTTTTTTTTAGAAGTCATTCATAGTTGAAGAATAAATTTTTATTTGTAATGGGTGAGGTATATTTTGACTCAGCAAGTCTGTTCGGACATCGGAGCTAACTACATGGATAATTTTAAATGACATTTTCCCCTTTGCGATATTTGTTAGTTAGGTTTGTTATAAAATGGTTTCATTTAAGTTCAACGAATTTTCTTTCCCAGGTTATTAGCACATGGGGTGTTCGTAACAATATAGACTTCCTCTCATTGTCATATACTCGGCATGCAGAAGATGTTCGCCATGTAAGGACTGTTCCTGTTGGATATTCTTGTCCTGTTCATTCTTCTTATGTCAAGTCAACTGTTTTAGTTACTCCCTTTTTACCATATTTATCACTCTTATTTCTTTTAAATTAGCTTCCTACTTCAAAATATCAGTTAGCAGCTTAGCTCATATTTTGGGGTAAACTGCTCCGAGTCACGCACTTTTTATTTTCCTTATTTGATATAATAGTATAATACTGCCTTCTCTTTCTATTATGCAGGCCCGTGATTATCTCTCGAAATTGGGTGACCTTCAGCAGACTCAAATTTTTGCAAAGATTGAAAATGTAGAGGTGAGAAACTGAGATAATTATCTTTTTAAATTCAAATTTAATTCATCTTCTTGAAGTTGAATCTAATTTTCCATTCTCATTTTTCTTATGCAGGGCTTACATCATTTTGATGAAATCCTTCAAGAAGCAGATGGAATTATCCTCTCTCGTGGAAATTTGGGGATAGATCTACCACCAGAGAAGGTCAAATTCCAAATTTGGAAATATAAAATGTTATAATATCATTTGTACACATATTTTTTGCACATCTTTACATACTTGCACAAACTGCACATAGATTCTTATATACATACTGTTAAGTTTCCAACTTAATAGCCTAAGCTATTAGGTGGAGGGCACAAATAGGTATAAATCATATGAACCTCAATATTTAGACGATGTGGGATATGGAATTTCCCAACAGCCCCCCCTCCCCCCCTTTCCCCCTCACGTGTATGCATAACAAGACAAGAATGGGCATATCACGTGGACAATAAAGACGGGCTCATAAATGACATGGGGCCAAGAACAACACGCTCTGATTCCATGTTAAGTTCCAAATCTAATTACATAAGCTATTAGGTGGAGGGCCCAAACAAGTATATGAAGCCATATCAAACTCGATATTTAGATGATGTGGGATGTCGCACTTCACAACACATACATTATACATACCAGTTGAAAAAGTATCGTAGACACAGCTTTTACATGTTTGCCTTAAAAGGGAGAGCCTAAATGGTGTCACGCACTCATGTATAACTAGTATCATGGAGGATGCTGTATGTTTGTCATTTCAGTTCAGTGCTGATGCATATTTACACAAACATATTCATGCATAAATTATATTCAGTTGGATATGAACTAGGATTTTGAAGGAAAAATAAGTAGTTTCTTAATTTAGAAGGTGGAGTTTCTGATGATACAGACCCATAAAGTGGGGATAATTGATGGTAATGAGGATAACGGGTTTCATTTGCTTCCTGTTTTTTTCTTATAAGGTGAATGCTTACCTGCATGTCTTCGTGCATTAGCTGTTAGTAAAAGATTCATATTTAGATTCCAACTAGATTTTTCCGGTAATCTCCTTCTATGGATTTTACAGGTATTTTTATTTCAAAAAGCAGCTGTTTACAAGTGCAACATGGCTGGAAAGCCTGCAGTGGTTACACGTGTTGTGGATAGTATGACTGATAATCTAAGGCCTACTCGTGCTGAAGCAACTGATGTTGCCAACGCTGTATTGGATGGTATAAATTTATTTCCTGATTCAGATATCTTGCTATTTACGACATTGTGGAGTTCCTTAATTATCCTATTGCTGTTTTTGATGATCCTTTACAATTTTTCTGATGTAGTAGATATTGCTTCTTTGGTTGTTCATAGCCATCATTGTTATTACTTCCCTTTAAGCCTTGTTCAATTAAGCCATTGGTATCATATAAAAGTATGGCATGCAACAATCATCTGGGATCTTATCTTTTTCTCTCATTTTTCAAATGGTTCAGGGAGTGATGCAATTCTTCTAGGTGCAGAGACCCTGCGGGGACTGTACCCTGTTGAGACCATTTCCATTGTTGGGAAAATTTGTGCAGAGGTAAACTTCTCCCTTCATTTATCAACTGAACTATTCCCCTCCCCCCTCTCTCTCTTAGTTGGGAAACTTCAATTTTATATATAAAGCAAAGCTATCCAGTATGAGATCTGTCTCCTCTTCCCCTTTTCTTTCTTGTTATCAGAAGAAAAGTAATTGGAACTAGCAGCACCTGCATATTTGTAGAGAGGATATTCCCATGCAAGCAACTTCTAGGATTGCCACCCCATTAGCTTCTTTATTAAAAAAATGGCCTTTACTCAATGTTGGTCCCACTAAGCGGGGTCCTGGGAGGAGTAAGCTGTTATGGTCCTACCCTTTGTTTTTAGTATAAAATGACTGCTCTCAAGACTCAAACCTATAGCTTTGCACTTGGTAGAATAAGACTTCTACCATTGCCCCAGACAACATCCCCTACCCTATTAGCCAAACATGTTTAATCATGGTTTGCAATCTATTGCTGCCATAAATACTAAAGCACCCTTCCATCAGTGCCCATATTCTCTTGGAGTGTTGACATATTTCTCATGCTCACATTCTATCATAAGAACTTAGTCAATTTTGTACTTTTGTAGGTAAGTTGTCCTTGCATGTTTACCACAGTGGTGACTGTCCCTAGCTTTTTGTTCTTCAAATGGAAGATACAAAATACTTCAGCCCTTGTATGCTTGTCTGACAAAGATTCTATTTCTTTACATGCACAACTTTGTTGATATAGAACTCAATAGTATGAGTTAGGATCCAATTGTACCTTTTTAATAGTTTCAATTCTTACATCTCTAAACAACTTTTATAGAACTCAGATTTTTCCAAGCCTACCTGATGAATTTGCACCAGCAACTCAAACAAACTAGCTAAGAAAAGTCTAGAAAATGAGAGAGAAAGTGAGAGAAAATGGAAGAAATTCTGTTGAATCTTGTTCAGGAGAGAGAAAATGGAGCCCTAAGCTTTACAATTCTGTTTGTAATTGATTATTTCGAAAACTGACTTCCAACAGAACCTATCAGCTTGTTATAAGCAACTAAAAAAAACTTGCAATTGACAAAAATACCCCTAGAAACCATGCTACTAACAGATATACTAAAGGTAATGCTGAAGAAATAGAACTACTGATTTAACAAAGGCAGAAAAGACTGAACAGTCCCTTCTTAACAAGCTTTCAGAACAAAAATCCACATCAGGACTCCCCTCTGAAAAAAAGAGCTTGCCCTCAAGCTTCAGCTGCAAAATAAGGACTCAGTGCTGTACATTAAACACGTTGGAGATATTAAAGTGAGGCGGCAACTCCACTTGATAATCATTGTCATTAATCTTGCGTAAAATCTTGCAAGGCCCCACTTTCTGATCACTCAACTTCATATAAGGTCCAGCTGGATGTCATTCCTTAAAAACACCCATACAAGATCCCCGGTCTGGAAAAGAAGTTCTCTTTTCTGAACATCAGCAGCTGTTTTATAATTGGCATTAGACTCCTCAATTTTGGCTTGGATTTGAACATGAAGTTCCTTCATAAAAGCTGCCATATCCGCTGCCTTAGCATTAGTCTTCTTGGAAAGTGGTAGAGGAACCAAATCAAGGACACTATAAGGCTTGGAACCATAGACAACCTCAAAAGGAGAAATATGAATAGTCCTGTTGAAAGAAGAATTGAAAGCAAATTCAACCAATGGAAGAATGTGTTCCCCAGCCTTTAGGATTTTCACCAATCAAACACCTCAACAAATTCCCAAGGCTTCTATTAACAACTTCAGTTTGTCCATCAGTTTGGGATGAAATGGAGTACTAAAGCTCAATTCGGTGCCCACAAATCGCCACAAAGTTCTCCAAAAATGAGCAAGAAACTTTTCATCTTTGTCAGACACAATAGAAGTAGGTATCCCATGTAATTTGTAGATTTCTCTATAAAAATGGAGTAGCAGCATGAGATGCATCCATTGCCTTTCGACATGGGAATAAAGTGTGCCATCTTGGTGAATCGATCAACAACCACCATAATCGAATCATTCTTTCTTTGGGTTGGTGGAAGACTAAGCACAAAATCCATACTAATGCATTTCCAAGGGCTGGTAGGTACAGGAAGTGGCAGATACAGCCCTGCATTAGTGGCTGTCCCCTTACTTCTTTGACAAACATGGCACCTTTGAACATGGCGAATAACATCTCTGTTCATTCCCGACCAAAAGTAATCTTGTTGAAGCAATTCGAGTCTTTTTTCGCACCAAAATGACCCAAATTATGTTGTTCAATAAGCAACTTCTCTCTAAGAGAACAGTGAGGCACACACAACTTCAATCCTTTGAAGAGAAATCCATCTTTTAACAAAAACTACTCAGTCTTGGCAGCCTGCTTTCCACTTTGTAAAGCATGGAGAATCTTCCCCAACTAAAGATCTTCATCATAATGTGCCTTGAACTCATCAAAACCAGCCACCATATTTCGCATCTCAAGCAAGAGATGAACCCTTCTACTCAACCCATCGGCTACTTTATTAAGAACACCGGATTTATGTCTCAAAGAGAAATTAAATTGTTGGAGATAGCTCACCCACTTGGCATGCCTCTTATTAAGATGTGGTTGATTGTTGATGTACTTAACAGCTTCATGGTCGGTGTTAAGAATAAACTCCTTGTAAGCCAAATAATAACTCCAATGCTTGATAGCTTGAACAATAGCATAGAACTCCAAGTCATAAGTAGAATACTTGAGCTTGGCACCATTCAACTTCTCACTAAAGAAAGCGATTGGTTGTCCTTCTTGGCTAAGGACTCCACCAATTCCCACACCCGATGCATCACAATCAAGCTCAACACCTTGTCGAAATTAGGCAATGCTAGAATTGGAGCTTCCGTCAACTTCTTCTTCAAGAGTTGGAAACTCTCTTGGGCTGCCCAAGTCCATTCAAAGACTGTTTTCTTTAAAACAATCGGTGAGAGGAGCAGCTAAGGTACTGAAATTTCTGATAGATATAGAAAGTAGCAAGACCATGAAAACTCCTCACTTCATGCATACTACAAGGTGTAGGCCAGTCCACAATTGCTTGGACCTTAGTTTCATCCATAAGTACTCTATTTGAGGATACAACATACTCCAAAAATACTACCTTGTCAACCACAAAACTACACTTCTTTAAGTTGCCATAGAACTTTTCTCTTCTCAAAATGGAAAACACTTGATGGAGGTGTTGCACATGGTCTTCAAAACAGCAGCTATAAACCAAAATATCATCAAAATAAACCACTACACACACGCCCAAAAGTGGTTGTAACATTTGGGTCATAACCTGCATGAAGGTACTAGGAGCATTGGTAAGTTCAAATGGCATGACAAGCCATTCAAAGAGCCCATTGTGTGTCTTGAAAGCGGTTTTCCATTCATCTCCCCGGACGGATACGAATTTGGTGATAGCCACTTCTAAGATCAATCTTTGAAAACTCCTTTGCACCGGCTAAACAATCCAACATATCATCCAATCTTGGAATTGGAAAATCGTACTTAATGGTAATCTTATTAATAGCTCTACTATCCACACACATCCTCCAAGAACCATCCTTCTTTGGAGTCAAAAGAGCGGGAATGGCACATGGACCAATACTAGCTCGGATATAGCCTTTATTAAGCAGCTTCTCAAAGTTTCCGCCTTGAAACTGATATCCAGCCCCTTGACGAACTGTATTAGGCTGATTGGAAGTTGGAACAGCAGCTTTAGCAACTGTAAAAGATGAACATCACCCCATTTATTTCCCTTTCCAACTTGAAGATGAATGACCACCCCTATGGTAGCTTTGGTAAGGCTGTCCAGCCCTTGAAGACCCTTGAAACTGCTGACCAGATCTAGAAACACTCTGGTTTTGTTGTTTCTCTACCAACAAAGCTCGGTTAAAGGCTTCTGAACAGTCCATAAAAGTTGCAATACAAGGACGTCTTGGATAGAAGCCTTAAGACCACTTAGGTACCTTGCCACCATTTGTTCTTCACTTTCATTCAAATCAACCCTTGCTACTAATTGGTAGAAAGCATCAGTGTAGTCATCAATACTGCCTGTTTGCTTAAGATTAGGCAAATTCTTATAAAGAGTTTACATATAATTGAAGGGAAGGTAATGTTGCTTAAGCTTCTTTTCATCTTGTTCTACTCAGTAATCTTACCCTTTCCACATCGTTGACGATGCATTGGAGTTGTTCCCACCAAGAAGAAGCACTTCCTTGGAGACGAATTGACGCCAACTTCACTTTCTTTTCATCCAACACTTCATAATTGTCAAAAATTCTGTCAATAATATTGAGTCATCAATAAATGTTTCCGGATTAAGGCTTCCCCTAAACTCCGGAATATCAATTTTCAGATTATACTCCAACTTAGAGTTTTCCTTTGCCACAAAAGGTCTTCTTCCTGTGATGAACCCCAAAAGGATTTCAACAGAAGATCCGTTGCCCTCAGATTCATTACTCTCCTCACTAGAAGGTTGGAGTCGATAAACCATCTCCGTCAGAACCTCAATTTCCCTCCTCAAATCTCCAATCTTATCTCTGTGCTGCTGTTTTTGTGGTGGATCATCACGTCTGCCCACTGGTGGATGATTCTCAGCTCCAAAGTCTATATCCCTGGCATTTCCCCTACCCCTTCCTCTTCTACCTCTGCCTCGTTGAGCCATTAGAGCAATATAAGCTCAAATAGTGATCTGAAATGTAGCAAGTGTAGCCAAATAGAAGTAACCTCACGGAAGCCTCAACTGTAGTAGTATACAGAGTCAATCAAAGGACTAGAATAGACTCTCAATCACGATCGAAGAAGCTAGAAGAAGCTACGACTTCAATTCAAAAAGAGTTCGAAGCTTTTGATCACAACTATGGGTTGCAACAGCATAAATCGACACAAATCAGGTCCTAACTGCTTCGATCACGTCCAGACCAAGTTGCGATCACAGGCTAGCAAGCATTACGATACATGATGCCCTTCATACTTCAATTTCGAACCCAAACAGAGCTGCGATGGAGCCTGAAGTGCCAATTTTGGAGTCGATTGTTGCAGATCTGCTTTCGATCAACCTGAAACAAGGTTATCTCGAACTAAACAGAGCTCGACTAAAGCTTTAGAGCTAGATAGAGACTCGACTGCTTGCTACAAAGAAGGCGACAAACGCTAGACAAACCCTAGGTCAATCGATCAAGGCTGAAGCACCATATCGTCATCTCGACACAAATAACAGAGGAAAACAGGGCAAAATTTCAACGCCATGGGACTTGATTCTAGTCTCTGATACCAAATGATGAATTTGCACTAGCAACTCAAACAAACTAGCTAAGAAAAGGCCAGAAAATGAGAGAGAAAGTGAGAGAAAATGGAAGAAATTCTGTTGAATCTTATTCAGGAGAGAGAAAATGGAGCTCTAAGCTCTACAATTCTGTTTGTAATTGAATATTTCGAAAACTGACTTCCAACAGAACCTATCAGCTTGTTTTAGCAACTAAAAAAACTTGCAATTGACAAAAATACCCCTAGAAACCATGCTACTAACAGATATACTAAAGGTAATGCTGAAGAAATAGAACTACTGATTTAACAAAGGCAGAAAAGACTGAAAAGCCCCTTCTTAACAAGCTTTCAGAACAAAAATCCACATCACTACTGTTGGATTATGCTTCCTGTTCTTGCCTGTCCTGTTTTTCAAATATCTAGTAAATGGAGATTTAAAAATATATATATATATGTGTGTGTGTGTGTGTGTGTGTGTGTGTGTGTTCTGATAAGAAACAAAAATGTTATTAACAAAATGAAAGACGTACTTCTTTTCCATATTAAAAAAGATGTACACGCAGGAGGAAGAGGGATCCTCTAAAGAAAACCCCAAAATGCTAACCAACCACCAAAAAGGCAGCCTCAAGGAGGGAAAAAAAATGCTGTAAAGAATAAGTAGCACTCTTAGCAAGCTCATATATGGTCCCATTAGCTGCTCTAGCCACCCAATTCGCCTGAACTTGTAAGAGATCTGCTAAATCCAAAATTTCCCTGTATAAGTTGGAATTGGGAAACCTCCAGGCACCATACTCCTAGATCTCATCCTCCTCATAGCAGTGGATGAATCTCCCTTGACAATCAAGTGAGATCATCTCAATCTAAAAGGTTATATTAACCCCTCCAGTCCACTGGAAGAGAGAACTCCAATAGAATCTGCACCTTAGATTCTCTAAACACCTCACCAATACCCAATTGACCTGGGTTCCCGAGTGAACACCAATCAGAATTAAATTTGATAAAACTATCAAGGGGAGGAGACCACAAGGCTTGAAGTTAACCATCTTCCTCACCGAGGAACACAAGCTCTCCCATCTCACTCTGCTGCACAAGGAAATGTTAACAAACTCTATATACTGAGGCCCACAGAGACGCAAGAAACATAATTCTATCCCAAGCCATCTCCTTAGCTGAATAAATGTCCTAAAAAAAACAGGCGTTTCTCTCCAACCAAATTACCCAAAAAAATGGCCTGTGACACACAAGGCCACAAACCTTACCTCTCTCAGATATCCCAAAACCAGAAGGATATGGACATCAATGATGCAACATCTGAAGGGATCACCCAGTAAACACAACACTTCATGAAGATCTTCCGCCAAAGTGCTCCAAATGCCTACCGATATCTGGCATACATGACACGCGTGGGGGAAATATCTAATCCAATGCTTGGCTGAGCAAAGTGCCGGTCCTACAAAATGTTTTTGAGAGGTGTAAGAATTGGAAGTTTTACACAAGGTATAATTTGATCAATTGATCCTGACTCTCCTAGTATAGATTGTAATTTGATCCCTAATCTCCTAGCATAGATGCTAATCTGCTGTGAGTGTACTAGGCATTCTTGTTTGAGATTTCTTATTGATTAATTCTGTATTGACGCATGCTTTTTATGGAAAAAGACACCCAAAATCTGTTGTTTTTAAGGATCTGTCTCTCTCTCTCTGGTTAAGTGGTTGGCCTCCAAATATTCTATTACTCCATTCCACTTTTCAAGATTAATTTTTATATTTTCTTGAAATGGTTTTAAATTGGCCTTACCTCAATTGTACTAGTATGTTGGCTTGGTAAACTTGGTTGGAGATTGTTATCGACTTTCGGCGCTCATTTTTTTATTTTCTGATAGTGAGACAACTACTTATTTTAAAAGAAATGGAATGTACATCATTCTTTGGTGATGTTTGGAGTGGATTCTCACAAATTTTATGGTGCTCAAAATATTTCAATGTCGAAGCAAAATTATTGCTTTACCCAACCAAAAATGAATTCTTGCTTTACTTCCACATACATCACTTTGATCTTTCGATAGCAGTCTGTTGATAAGAGTATTAAAAATGTTGTTTGCAGGCAGAGAAGGTCTTCAATCAGGATCTGTATTTCAAGAAGACTGTCAAATATGTTGGAGAGCCAATGACCCACTTAGAATCTATTGCTTCCTCAGCGGTATTTTCTTTTGCATATCCTACTTTTGATCCTTCCATCTATCTTGTGATACCATTATATTTGTTACTAGTTTCAGAAATGTGCTTTGGTTTGGTGAAGTTTCCTCTGGAAGTGACTTCCTTATTCTGCTAATGCATGTATATTACATGTTCAATGTAGGTTCGTGCAGCCATCAAGGTGAAGGCATCTGTTATCATTTGCTTTACTTCAACTGGAAGAGCTGCAAGGTTTTTTTCTTCTTTCTTTTTATTTAATAATGGATACTTTAGTGCAAACATTCATCGGTTGAGTATCATGGATCATTTGATGTTATATTTATTTTGTTTTAATGTCCCATGCAAGTTCACTTTGGATGATCCACGATGTTATATATAATTATTTTCCAACTTTTCATATTCACGCTTAAGAAGATAAATTCATTAAACCTTTTAATATTATTATTTCATATCAATGCAGATTAATTTCAAAGTATAGGCCAACAATGCCCGTGATATCTGTAGTCATACCTCGGCTCAAGACAATCAACTCCGTTGGACTTTTACCGGTGCTTTTGAGGTAAGTTATTGAATTCAATTCACTTATTGCTTCTGTAGCGTCAATGTTTTCATTTCCTTTCCCAGGTTTTTGATCTGTGCTTGAATGGAC